>VDFB02105785.1:35904720-36407900 GCA_007258455.2 Sequoia sempervirens | reverse complement strand
GGGAGGAGGGAGGGATAGAGGGAGAGAGAGGTATGATAAATAGAATGAGAGAGAGAGGAGGGAAGGAGGAAGGTGGAGAGATTGAGAGAGATAGGAGGGAGGGTGAGAGATAGGCAGAGAGGGATAGGTTAGATAGAGAGAAGTAGAGAGGGAAGGTGGTTTGGATGAAGAGAGAGAGAGATGAGGAAGGGAGAGAAAGATAGGTAGAGATGGATAGGTTAGATAGAGTGGAGTAGAGAGGGAAGGTGGGTGGGAGGAAGGAATAGAGAGAGGGGGGAGATAAAGAAAATTAGAGAGGGAAGGAGGGATGTAGGAAACGAGGGAGGGATGGAGGGGGAGATAGATAGATAGAAGTATAGAGGGAAGGAGAGAGTGTGAGAGAGAGCTCTAGAGAATAAGGGATAAAAAAATGAGTGAGATAGAGAGAGAAACATGATACAACTTGTTGATTACTAAAATTTGACCTCTTGATTACTAAAATTTGACATGTTGATTACTGAAATTTGACTAAGTTCAATTTTTCTTAGATCTTCCAAAAAATAGAATTTGCATCATAACTCCTAGAGATCCTAAATCACTCTCAACCATCCTGCCTATATACATGAAATATAACTTAAAGTATAAGAAAGTAAATGTCCATATGTAAATGTCAACTTATACTTAAATTATTATTTCATGTATATAGTTTCCCTAAAAGATAACAAGAAGAAAGAGACGAGAAAGAGAGAAGAAAAAAATTTCAATGTAGACCAAAACATGAGCATGTTATAATGCACTCACATTTTGGAAATGTTTTTTTATTTCAAAAATGCAATTTTTTTGAACTCAAAATGTGCACATTTTTTGAAATTTAAATCCTAACACAAGTGAATTATAATGCACTCACGTTATGGCTTGGTAAATACCGATCCTAGGCTCATTCACTACCAAGCCATAACACAAGTGTGTTTTACTATAACACACTTGCATTTTTGTTATTTTGGGATGAAAAACTAAATTGGCCATAAATTGGCTACCCATCTTCATGCACTTGTTCTCATGTCAACCCAGTGAAAAACTATTTGATACTATCAAAGAGACGTCAATAATGTTTTCAAGAATGCCCATTTCTCTCCTTGATGTGTC
Source organism: Sequoia sempervirens (assembly GCA_007258455.2). NCBI lineage: Eukaryota > Viridiplantae > Streptophyta > Pinopsida > Cupressales > Cupressaceae > Sequoia > Sequoia sempervirens. Next base: position 36,406,775 of record VDFB02105785.1, on the reverse strand, counting down.
CCTAATCATCTTCTAAAAATATTGAAGAGACACTTGAATTTATTTGTTTGATTCCACAAGGTCTCCTCGGCGGTTCCATTTCTAGTTCTTCCCTCTTTGAACTCTTGACATAGATTTTTGATGAGACAAGTGAATATTTCTCATCGACAAGCTTATGTCTCCTTGACATACCCATGCTCTTTTCTTCAATGGTATTTCCTTCAATAACCTTTACGTGAGTTTGGAATGTCAAGGAGACCCATGTTTATCTCTCTTTGATGTCCCTCAGTCTCATTGGTAGTGTATGTTCATAACTACATTGGGATTTCAATAAGACTTTCAATAATTTCTACTTGATACTCCTTTGTTTCATCGATATGTCATTGTTATAATGTCAAGATACTTTCATAAATGTCTATTTGATGCCTTCATGTCTCTTTGAATTTTTTTTCACTTGGTCTTATAATTTCAAAGAGACTTCTCCATTTCTCCCTCTAACATACTGATGTCTCTTCGATATTGCCATTTGTCTGATTGGTTTTGAGAATAATTTATCATTTATTTTATAGTAATTTCTTGATTCCTAAGATATTTTTTTTCTATTTCCTGAATGTAAAATAATTCCCATTCTTAGAGTATCGCTATCACTGTGCCTTGTCGGTGAGACATGTTAGTTTTTCTCATTAATGTATTAAAGTCTCCTCGACATATTATTCTTCAGTTTTTCAGGGAAACATTTGAGGATCTCTCTTTGAAGCATTAGAGTCTCCTCAACATCTTCATTGGCCTTCTTGTGACTCTGTCAGGGAAACATTGGTGTGACTCTCCTCGTTGTGGTATTGTCTTGGCAACATACCTTGAGCTTCCGAGGAAGCATTTCTAAAGGAGGGATTTATTTCAAAATGATACTAAGAGAGATTATTTTTTCAGCTATGCACATGGGGCAATTTAATACTCACATATGGTAAAATTAGGGGCAATGGGGTTCTATGATGGAAATGGAATGCAAAATTCTGTAGAATCCAAGGTGGAAATTTTAGGTCCAACACAAGGGACAAATCATGATAAGGCATGTGGAATATGAGAACTAGTAGGAGAATTGCTGATGATGTCAATAGGTGTCAACCTTCTTTAACACTTTAATATCTTTCAGGATCTCCATCATTATAATATAGCCTAGATAGTAACATGAATTTGAGTAGATTTTTCAAGAAAAATGTAGGGGATTCCTGGATATACAAAGTGATCAAGTGGACATAGGAAAATATAAGGAAATATGCATCCACCATCTTTATGCTCCAACATTTTGGTTCTACCTTGATCTTAAAACTCCCAAGAATGCATCACACCAAATGTTGGTGCATTCATTCACCATATTTGAAATACCATAATTCCTAGTATTCCAACAACTCAAGCTCCTCCTTTGCACCTAGAGTCCTTGAACATTCCACTTGACCTAGATATGATTCTACATATGATCCAAATTTTCCTCACCGTCCATACCTAAATATTGCATCACAATCTATTCCTCTTGTAGGTACAAATTCAACATATTAATCCTCTTTTAAAACATTCATAAAAGTCTCATGAAAACAAACTATCATTAATAAATCATCATTCCAAACAAATTATAACTATCACACCTTAAAATACATTCTATCATAATTATATTTTGAGGTAGGTTACCAGACCTTTTGAATCCATGAGAAAACATAAACATTTAACTTTAAAACTCGCGATTGTTACCTGGTACCCAGTACCAACAACTTCATCTTTTTACTAGAATAAAACTTTCCCAGATCCCAAATTCTACTAGAACCTCCATAGTTCCTAGACCTTCATTCTCGAACAATTTTTTTTTACCAAAACCTTTCATTAACATTTTAACACTTTTGTCCTTCTAATACCTAATACCTGATACACTTGAATCACAAATTGCTCCAAAAATTTCCTTTTAAATTTAACATTTGGTAATCATTTTCAGCTAACCAACACCTACCATAAGCATTAGTTTTCACTTGGGTTCCCAAGTCTTATAGTTTTAAAGCATTTTGTGAGACCACACAACACTAATCCTATCTCTAACTTTAATTCTATCTTTCACACTAACCCTAACGCTAACCCTAATTTCAACCTTATCTTTAATTCTAACCATAATGCTAATGGTAAACCTAATTCTATCTCTAATCATAATACTTAGTGTAACTAAGGGTTATTTTTGAATTTAAGATTAGATCAAATGAATGAAAATCATTAATGACAATAAACCCAAAGTTCTATAGAGCACAAAGGAAATTGAAAACAAAACAATTATACCTGTAAATCATAATTCCCATGATTACCTCCATAGCACCTTCTTACTTGCTAGATGATGTTTCCCTCAGATTCGTCGTTTGAGCAATCTAAAAATGTCTAAGTCCTACAACAAGCCTTGAAGGATTTGCATAAATATGTCTAAATGCCTATGACTATGACAATTTCTAAGACTTTGATCAAATAATGACAATAATTGAAAATGAGAAGCCTTAAATGTGCAAGCTAATAAATTCCTATAATATGTGCGTAAATCTAAAATGTTAGTGTGTAATCCAAAAGTGAGGGGAAAATGAAATTTTATAGAATCCCTAATCAAGGTTAGGGAAAAATCCTTAATCGAACGGTCAGAATAATATCTTAGATAATCAGATCAACGGTGGAAAATAAATGAGATAAATTAATTAAAGAAATGAAGATTTTCAAAAAATCAAGAAGATAAGATTGCCCGATTTGTGAGATTCAAAAAATCAAGAAGATAAGATTGCCTGATTTGTGAGATTCAAAGAATCAAGAAGATAAGATTTGGACTGAAGATTCAATTTCGAAAATCAAGAATCTACCCCATTACTTGATTTTTGGAAGAATAATATCTTTTTGAATTTAATTAATTCAAAATGATAATTTTATGTGACAAGTAAATAATCTTTTTCAGATTATTTACTAAAAAGAGTGAAAGTTAATTAAATGAAATCATTTTAAATATTTTCATTTATTTAAAATGAGAGAAAAGTGAAATTAGTAATTAAATAATTAAAATTAATTATTTAATTTGGAAGATAAGACTAATTAATTAAATTAATAAATTTATTTAATTGTGACAGTTAAGTGACATCAAATAAATAAATGAAATTGATTTATTTAATAATCAAGAATAATTAATGAAGAAAGGAAATTAAATAAATTAAGAAATTTATTTAATTAAGTGAAGACTTAGACAATTAATGATGTATTTAATAAATAAATATAATTTATTTATTTAATAATCATGAATGAATTAATTAAAGATTATGAATTATTTAATCAATAGTTGAATGTGGACCAAGGACATAATTAAATGTCTTAATTATGCTAGGACGAAGGTGGTAAAAATGAAGCTTGCAGGCCTAGGTCATTTTTAGGTGTCTACACTTAGCCTAATCCTATACCTAAACCTATACTTGACAATAACCCTAACCATAATCTTAATATTAACCCTAACCATAACCTTAATTATAATCATAAGTGTAACAACCTCGGTGTTCTCCTCAATATAATTTCAAAGTTTTTAGCTCATGATGCCATAACATAGTAATAAAAAAAATTGTTTTCCATAATGTAAAGTACATGCACATTTGATATAAAGAATATTCCAAACTTCCATTGCACTTCAATATAAGTTCATAAATCTTTCCATAACAGAGATTTTATATTGAATAAGATCATGTTTATGATTCAAGAATAGATCCTTCCATATAAATGGGATCAATAAACATACATAGCTCTTTGAGTTTCTTTAAGAAATAGATATACAAACTAGTCCTGATTTTGCTACTTTGGTGCATACATTCTAGATGTCCTTGTTCCTTGGTGCATGCACTCTAGTTGTCCCTAATATTGGTGCAAACATCTACAAACCTCAACCACCATCTAATGAGGAGAAGCATCACTCAAGAACTTTTCTGCCAACCATGGACTCAAATGTGATTCCCTACACATATATAATTGGATATGGCCCTTTTCTTCAAAAAATATTTTGGCATGGTAACCTCATAACAATGGCCTATATAAGCTTAGTGTTGTGTCCTACATAACTATAACTTGCATGCACTACAATCCTAAACTAGTATGCATAAAAAGAACATAGTGAATAGACAATGTAAACAATGGAAACATACACTACTTTGGCCAAAGTATTCTCACCCAATACATCAAGTGACAATCATCCTATTCACATATAGTACCATAGCTTGGTTTTTTTAATGATCATTCATATACTATGCATAGGTAGTTTTCTTCCATGGGTAATCTTTAACCTTAGAAACAACCTATTCCCTTTTTCAATTCATAGTGATATTTCTACCAATAAAGTTTAATCATAAGCTACAATCCCCTTCAATGGATATTCTAATTCCTAGAAGTAACATACAAGCTTTTCTAGTCTACACATTAACTTTGCATAAATAACTTAACAAGTTATTCCCATCAATGGACAACCTAGTTCCAAGAATAACCTTATAATATAAAGTATAGCTATATAAGCTTCATCTTGTAATAAAATAAATATTCATAAATAACTAACTCCATTCAAGAATATAATCCCATTAATAACTAACCTAAATTGAAGAGTAATCATGCTAGTAAATGATTCTATATGAGAGTGTAACTTCCTTAGTAGAAGGGGTTATTGAAAGAGTAGAACCTTGTCAACCATATGAATTCAAATCAAGAGTATAAAGAAACCTAACAAGAACAACCTTAACCCAATAGGTAATCCCACCTATGGCTCCAAGCATATAGTATTTCATAAACTCAAGCAATCTACTTAACTACATAGGTGAGTCTCAACCTTGCTATACCATAATCTTGGATATAATCTATAATCAACGTTTAGTCTAATTATGTAGGTTAATCTAAAGGTTTGTGATTTAAAAAAATCTCAACTACATAACCCATCCAAGTAGGTTTTTCTCATCCTATTGGTTTCAATAGGAGATCAAGTAAATATTCCAACCTAGTAGGTAATTCTTAACCTAGGGTTTCATTCATTAATCAAATATACTTCTCTACCCAAATAGATTACTCTCAACCTAGGGTTTTGTTCAATAGCAAGGTAATAATGAAGTGATCATACAAGTGTAGATTAGCAATATGACATCTCATGGTATCATATTTTTTATACTGTCACTATTGATGTGTTTCTAAACCTTATGATTCCTAAAGTTTCCTAGAATTATAAGCTAATAGTGAGAAGTCACTTCATGAAATTGATACATTTCACATTATATTTGTAGTGTAAAATATCTAAGTATAGAAACATCATCTGAGTTCCTATATATGGTGTATAAGAGTATTAATCACTCCCTTAAGCTATTCAAACTTTTATCAAATATAGTATATAATAATAATGATAAACAAACACTCCTTACCATGGAGTAATTAAAACACTCATAATGAAATCATAACATTCATGATTCTTTTCCTTTCCAAATGAACAAATATATCATTACTCTATTTCAAGAAAACTAGTGCAATTTCCAATTTAAACATACAATGCAAAAAATATTTCAATAAAATATAAAACATGAAGAGAATATAATCTCATTCATGTTAATCACTTATTCCAATTGACTCATTGAATCTCAATATTGGCCCCCTTTTAAAATAAACTTAGGAACAAATCCCTCACAATTCATCTCACCAAAACACCCTCACAATAACTCTAAACAACATAATAATCTCTCAATGAAATTACAACAAAATGGAGTAGTGTAATGATGTATTGAAGAAGTTTATCAAAATGAGGTGAGAATGCCTCATATTTATACCCAAAAACCAACATCTACAACCTACAAAAAATTCTTAAGCTATGACACTTCTCAGCCAAATACCATTGACTCGACTTTCTAATAAAAAGGTGGCGGATTTGTATGTTAATAGTCACTCAAGCAGGATAGAAAATCAACTTGCCACAATAGTTTGACTGGTTCATAAAGCATATGCTTGAATCAAATAGTCAACTTACAACTTAAATAGAATTCTAAAACAAACATATATTTCATAATATGGCACCATCTATTTGTCACATTTCCTATTCACAAGCTTGCTACTAAAAATAGAGGAATAAGTTTGAACTTATTTGGCTATGTTCCACTTTCTTGACTTAGTCTATGCCAAAGCATTTGACACGTAACAAATGAGATGAATCCCTCTTTTAATAGTTTTTCTCTATCATTTACTCAACGCGTTGTTTTTTTTAGTGTGCAACATTCTAAACATTATCCTCTATTCATGCATTGACTTCGCCTCTTATTTTATACACTAGCTTTTATCTTACACCATGTTCTTTTAAATTGGCCTTGATATGTAGCATATTGGAGCACTATTGATTCCTTTAAATCTTTGTAGGATTTTCTATGATTAGTTTACTATTTTAAGTAGCTAAATCTTCTCCTCAATGTGATAGAATTTGGTCAAATGCATAGGCTTCAGTCCCTTATATCAATTATTATTTTTACCACCACAGTTAGTAACCTTAAAATATTATATTGTATTTGTAAACAAATCAAATTTGCTATATTATCTATTCTTATATTTGCCCATTAAGAATTATTCCTATGTTGTTAGAAAGATTTAACTCATGCACTTTATAGTATAATAGTGTTATTTCTATTTACAATACATAATATATATTTATTATATATATGTATGTATATTAACATATTCATTATGTATACATGTATATACTACCAGTCGCATGCACAAGCATGCAACGATCAGCCGATAGGGTGCACCACAAATGGCTATTGATGGAGTGTGGAGTAGGAGAGTTTTTTTTATAGGGTGTAACCAGATGTCTAAATAGGAAATATGAAACAATGTGAAGTTAGTTCATATTAGAAGGTGGATGTTATGAATTTGAATTCTATATACAATTTAATGCTATAAATGAAATAATTTTCTCACAAATGTTATTTTTTCTATATATATTCATTTAATATGAGCATAGTAAAGTATTATAAACTCTAATCTCACATTAAGAACTATTTGCATAAAATGGTACAATGGTTTTTGTGTTTTGGAATGAAAATTTATCAATTAGAAATTAGCTATCAAATTATAGAATAAAATTATATGTCATGCTGAATGAATGGTTTTAAATTTATTAAAGTGTTTTTCTTTTTTAAAGACTTATTAGTCATGTGTTTTATTGCTAAGATTGAATTAACAAGAATTATTTTGGAAAAGTGATTCCATTAGTATAGTTATGTCTTTTATTAGTAAGATTGAATAAAAAAGTATTCTTTTAAAAATGTATTGTGTTATTTTTTTTATTAGTTATAATGGTCATGAAAAATGAGTTTTCCAAATAGGAAAGATGTTATAAATATTATCTACTTCATAATTTTGTGAATGCGATGAAAGGAAACATATACTTTGTATTGTTATTTTAATTGAATTAGAAGGTACACAATGTTTTCAGAGAATATGAGAAAGATGTTACCAAATTTATACAACGATTTGTGTACACATGTACATATATGTAACAATAGATATCGTGGAGATTCGTCATACATTATTATTTTACTTGAACAAGAAGGTACACCTTGTTTTGAGACAACATTAGAAGCATGATAATAAATCTATACAAAAATTTGTGCACAAATGTATGTATGTAATGACAAATATATGACGTAAAATGTAAAACCAAAAAACTAATGCTCATTTTCCTCCCTACCATATTAGCATCATGGAGTCTCATGGACTCTAGCCAAAACCCCAAGCAAGAGAAGGATGAAATGCCCATGAGAGATATCATGGATTTTCATCGTACATCACACAATAAGAATATTGGGAAAACTTTGGTGTTTCCATATATAATATCTAATATTGTTGTGTTTTCTTTGATGTTGCAACTTGAAAGAAAAAATGTATCCTCATTTTCAAATCCATTTGCATGCTTAAACCTAGTTCCTACAAATGGAATATAAGGGTATGTTAGTGGATAAGGAAGGAAAATAAAAAAGGAAGGATAAAAAGAAAGTATACAGGTAAAATTAATATATACAATATGAGGCTAAAAAATAATGAATAATTTTAACAATTAGTTAACCAAAGTTGTCTATTGACAATGGGGAAGTGTCCTACTTACATTGTTGATCATCTTCAACAAGGATGAGCTGCATTAGAGTAAGTCATAGGAGCATGAAAGAATTTGAGATAGAGAGTTTACAATATACTAATTTTCTTGAATGTGTATTATATTTTTTCCATAATATAAACAAAATAATATACATGTACAATAAAAGAGGTTAGCACTATTCGCTAAAAATAGAAGCAAATAAAGTGGAATATTTTGAATGCATGGTATCTTGGCAAGGAATTGTCTATAATTAATCTATTGGAGAAGTTAAAAGAGAGTTGTGGAAACAATGAAAAATGCAATTATTGGTATGATGGGATTTGAAGGAAAATAAAGTAGTCACGTACAAAATGAAAACAAAGTCAACCATGACATAGTAAATGGTTCAGTTGAAAGGAGCAATAAACACCATTCTCATGTGCTTCTAGGGAGAAACAATGTGATGGTATCAATAGATTGTTTGTCTAAGCAAAAGTAGATGAGAGCAGTGTTTCGTTGTTTTCCATAACCATGTAAACCAATGCTCATTGTCCTCCCTTCCATATTGGCATCACTTGGCTTGAGAAGTTCATGGAAAATAGATATCCTAGTAAAGAATTAGCATGATGGGATTTGAATACTACTAGAAGAAGATGGATAAATGGAATATATAGAAAAATGCACAATAAGTAGAAAGGTCCATCTAACTTCACAATTCAAGTTTAAATCTACCTATATTAAAAATACTACAATATAAGGAAGAATATAGTAAAAATAGTCAAAAAATTGAGATGTCAATTGTTATATATATTAGCTACTAATACATATGGTTTTTGAATCCCTTTGCATGCTTAAGCCTAGTTCCTGCAAATGCAATAAAAGGGTATGTTAGTGGAAAAGAATGGGAAATCAAGAAGAAAGGATAAAAATAAAGTATACATGTAAAATTAATATATATAATGTGAGGCTAAAAAAAATGAATAATTTTTACAATTAGTTAACCAAATCTATCTATTGACAATGAGAAAGTGTCGTACTTACATACACTATTGATCATATTCAATAATGGTGAGTTGCATTGGACTGACTCGCAAGAGCATGAAACAATTTGAAATAGAGAGTGTACAATACACTAATTTTCTTGAATGCATCTTCTATATCTGCAATAATATAAACAAAATAATACAATAAAATAGGTTAGCACTATTTGTTGTAAATATAAATAGATAAAGTGGAATATTTGAATGCATGGTATCTTGGTAAGGAATTATCTATAAGTAATCTATTGGAGAATTCAAAAAGAGAGTTGTGGAAACAATGACAAATGCAATGATTGGCATCATGGGATTTGAAGGAAAAAATGTAATCATGTACAAAATGAAAAGCAAGCTAACCATGACATTGTAAATGGTTTAGTGGAATGGAGAAACAAACACCACTCTCATTCGCTTCTGGGGATAAACAATGTGATGCTATCAATAGATTGTTTGTCTTCTTAGAAGCACATGAGAGAGGTGTTTGGTTGTTGTTCATAGCCACATAAATCAATGTTCATTCTCCTCCCTACCATATTGGCATCATGAATCCTCATGGGTTCTAGCCAAACACCAGAGCTAAAAAAGAAATTAAGGTCATGGAAAATCCCATGGACTCTTATCACACACCACAAAAAAGAAACTTGTGGAAAGAGAAGTGTTTTGAATCAAATTCTATAACATTGTAGTATTCTTTATGGGCTAAGAAGTACATGGAAAACACATATCCTACTAAAGAATTAACATAATGGGATTTGAAGACGGTTAGAAAAAATGGGTAAATGGAATATATAGAACAATGGACAATAAGTAGAAAGGTCCATCTAACTTCATAATGCAAGTTTAAATCTACCTATATTAAAAAACAACTACAATCTAAGGAAGAATATAGTAAAAATGGTCAACGAATTGAGACATCAATTGTTACAAAGGCTCCCTACTGATACATAATGGAAATTTTTCTTTAGGGGAAGGGGAAAAAAAATTATCATGAAAAATATTGAAACAAAACAAGCAATCTATGTGATAATTGGCTTGTCAATTCAAAATAGAAATAAGTAGATACAATAGATAAATTGTAAAAGAAGTATTAGGAAAGAACTTTAAGAATTAGAGATAAATGAGAGAGGATCAAAACTCACAAGAAACATAGTGATACAAGAGAAGCAATCTATGTAAGAGTTGGATTTCTTAAAAAAAAAATCTCACATGGTCAAACACTTGTATTTTGTTTCCATATATGTAGCTAGGGGGCTCTGAGGTTGTTATTAGCAACCCTGAGTAGTAGTTTGTTCTAGGGAACTTGAAACAAATAAGGGAAAATGAATATCATGAAACATATTGATATAAGATTCAAGCTACATTGTTTTGTAATAGATATTGAAGACAAATAGAGGAATTGTATACAAGGTATTAGAATAACACTTGTTTGGTAGTAAATATCACACACAAAGAGAAAAAATTTATTGAGTGCCCTAAAAGATAGAAAAATACATATGCACATACATACATATATACATATATATATATATATATATATATATATATATATATATATATGTATTCAATTCCCTGATTGATATATAAAAATACCCATATAGGCATTAGATATATGCATATATGTAGACAAATATATATATACATATGTATTTATAAACAAGTTTTGTATACTATGTTTATTTGTATTTATGTAGAATGCAATTTTAGGTAGAGTTTAAAATAGCATGTATAAGTATTGTTTACGTTGTGTAAAAATAACCACAATACAGTTATACTATTGAATGATATAGTATTGAGATGTTGATAAGAACAAAGAATTTAATTGTGTAGTATGCGTAACATATTCATAATGCCAGAATGGCTCTTCTAGCAATGCAACTGAATCAATATATTTTCTTGCATATTTTGGAGTATACTTTCCCACACTGTAACATTGAATATTGCATTTACTTCCTGCTGCACCATTGCACCACAATACATATATAAACATATATATAGATATACATATATAGAAACACATACACACACACACATATATATATACATGTACATGTACATATATATATGTATACATATATACACATACATATATATAGATACACACACACACACACACACACACACACACACACACACAGACACACACACACACACAGACACACACACACACACACATATATATATGCATATATTGTAAAATCGAGCTCCACTATTTGCCATTAAATACTATAGACAAACAAGAAAATTGTAAAAGAACTATTAGGAAAACACTGGAGAATGACATACATATGATTCTTAAGTATCATCCTAATACATCTTACAACTGTTATATAGGATACTTGCCTTCTACCAATATGTTGCATGATATTCCTTTTTTGCCATCTGCTCAAAGCTCCCTATAACAAACTATTGATTGTCATTGTTTTTTTCTTTGTAAGGAAAGAAAATGTATTGATTAAGTTGCATTTCTGAAAAAGCCATTGTGGTGTTGCTTGCATATGAGGCTATTGTAAGAATAGTCATCCTTTTCTATAATAGATTTGACAGTTTTAAAATTGTTGTGTTGTGAAGTCTGTAAGTCATTTGACATGGGTATTTTGCATAAATTTTTTGTCCATAATATTGAATACCAAACAATGTAGCTCAAATTTCCAATTAAGCCTATGGTGTTATATGCATTTTGGACAGATTATTCCATCATATAATTGTTGCCATAACATAGAGAAAATAGGTGCTGCCTTGAGGAACTAGGTTTAAATAATTTATTTAGAAATTTGGAAGGATAGCTAGATTTGTTCATGTTTATAGAGTTATCTTTCCAGATTTCTAATTCAACTATTTAAACCTAGTTCTTTTTTATGGCAATGAGGAGCTTAGCAATTACATGGGTTGGGGGTGGTGGATTTTGTGTTCTCGATATGTGGAAACTGAATGGTAAGTGTTTTTTTGCACGAGGGTGGAGCTTAGAAATTACATAGGTTGGGGGTGGTGGAGTTGGTGTCCTTGATACATGGAAGTTGAATGGTAAGTGTTTTTTCACCCGAGGCTTAATGCATCCTACCATTGTTGTACAATGACGATGAATGAGGTAAATACAATATTCAATGTTGCAATATGGGAAAGTATAAGTTGATGAAGTTATTTTGTTGAAAGAGCTAGTGTGGTGTTGGTTTCATAGCATACTATTGTTAAAATCATTGCATTTTCCTCCTTTTTTAGTAGATTGGAGGGTTGTTAAACTGTGGTGTTACAAAATTTGTAAGTGATTTCACATGGGTATTTTTTTAAATAGTTGATGATTAATTAATTGAGTTTGGAAATAATGGATACATTGTAAATAATGATTTATCTACAATTCTTGCACCTGCAAAGAATGATAATCTCTTTGAAGTCTCCAAAATGGGTATAAAATCAAAGATAAAAATATATAACAAGCAAACATTAACAATAAATTAATCATCTATGCAAAACACCCATGTAAAAAAGAGTATAACCCAACAAAATTCATTGAAATTTGAGCTACATAACCTTGCACTAAATATTATAGACAAATAGAGAAATTGTAAAAGAGGTATTTGAATAATACTAATGTATCTTGGATTCTTGATTAAGTCTCTCTCTCTCTCTCTATATATATATATATATCCCTGTCTGGTTTGGTAGGAGAGTATTGTAAAAATCATTGACTTCAACTCTATTTCCTAGAAGGTTGTAGGGTTTTAAAACTATTGTTCTCCTGAATCTTTAAGTGACTATACATGGGTGTTTTGCAAAAATGATATTTTTTTTGTTTATGCTAAAACTATTGTTATGCAGAATCTATAAGTCATTTTGCATGGGTGTCTAGCATTATGGTTTTATATGGATGAAGAAATTGTAGTTAAATCTTGTTTCTTTCACCAAATAATATTTTTTCCCAAAAAGATGAAAAGATAACTATAGGAACATGGACAAATGTAATGTGTAGAGTAGACTATGGTTACTATAGTCAAGTGTTTGTAAGTATGTGGTTGAAGTTTCCACTAGGATTTCCATTATGCTAGAGGTGAATTGGATTTCTTGATGCTCAGGATGCTTCATTCAATGGGAACTTGTGGGGATATTTTTTTGTGGTGACATGGAGCTTGGTAATTACGCGAGTTAGAAGTGGTGGAGCTGGTGGACTCAATACACGAGTACTAAATGCTTGTGTATAATATTTAGTAACAAATAACTGTTATTCTAATACCTATCATACAATTCCTCTATTACACTTGAATCTATATATATATATGTGTGTATATGTACCTGCTATGTTTTGAAGTATTAAATTTTAGATATAGTTCACATTGTATGTTAATATATATATGTGTGCGTGTGTGTGTGTGTGTGTGTGTGTGCGTGTCTAATATGATAGTGAAAGGCAAAAGTATGAATCGCATGTTTTCTCACCTACCCACCACATTAGCATCATGAAGCCTCATGGGCCCCTGAGTAAAATCTCCTTGTGCTTCAGGACCCCATAATAGCAACAAAGAATGTGCTAAACTATTAGCAGGCGCAGAAACTGCAGTAGTTAAAAAATTACAACCTTCCAAATAGGAGCTAGCCAATCTGTGAGTATACCACGAAGTCACAAAAGTTGTACCCGTGAACCATCCACCTAGCGCAAAATAAGCACAAGGAAAAAGCAATAGACTAGACCAACCCACAAAGACAAAACGGTCTCTGCATAGCTAGTCATCCATAATATCAAATAAAGTTTGTTCCTCTTTGGAAGACTTTCCAAGGGTTATAGTCATAGTGATCCTCCTATTTAACTATTCCAACCTTTTCCGAGCACCCTATCTGATAGAATCAAAGGGTATATGCTGATTTGTATATTTATGGACAATTTTTCATCCATCATCCCTTTCAACAAATCGGGTTCCGAAGATTCCTTATTGGCACAGATTTTATTTTGTTAATCTCAACTAATACAATATAAGTAAATGCATGATAACCCGAAGTTGTTTCTATTCAAATTTTTTCTTATCCTAAAATTATCTTCTGAATGTAATAAATAGAAACAGAACAATTGCCAGAAAAGCAAGTTAGCTTTTCTTCCTCCCCGCTCTTCACTAGAGACTGTTCACAAAATCAATTCTATTGAATATTATTACGTCTTGAACCTTACTCATAGTAATATTTCTAACTATTTAATGAATCTCTATGCTTTTTTACTACTACATTATTTCTATGAATAAATAGGAACAACAAGAAGGAAATATTTCTATAGCTCATAGAGCTAGAGGAAAGAACTCTATTCGTTCCTTTCCATTTTTCCAATTCATAAGTAAAAAAAAGCGATACTATTTGAGTATAATGAAAAATGAACAGTTCCTTTGTTTTCCATTTACCTTTTCTTATCTTTTTTTTATATCTGAATTCCTATCTATTTTCCACCGGTAGAACGACCAAAGTAAAATGTCTAGTACATTAATATAAGAATGTTTGGTACATCATAATCGAATTAGATATTAAAGATAAAAGGAAAATAATTCCATCTAGAATTCAGACTTATATATCCATTTTTTCGGAAAGAAAAAAATCATTCGACAGAATATCCAATTAACAAGCAAATATTCAATTATTTGAATCATTTAAAGTGATTGAATTGAAAGGTTCACTTTCAAAATCTGCCTCAATTTTCAATATCAGAATAACTGATATATTAATCAGTTAATGGGTTAGGTTCACTTACTTCTCATTTTTTTACTGTATTTTAATACAAAATAATTAAGAGAAAAAAGTAAGAATATTCTAGTAATTGAAATTTCAATTAGGTATTAATAATTGAAATTATTATTCTTCAATGAAAATTACGAAAGTGAAGTATATTATGCCTAATCTTATACTATTCCTCATCTTATTAGTAGCAAGATAAAGAAAAAAAGCTCTATTTAATAGAATTCTATCTTAGTTGTCCTCAATCATATTACATCTTCTATTCCGTTATAACAAAAAACTCATCATGACAGGTATTTTTATTGTTTATTGCAGGTTTTTTGCCTTAATCAACTATTCAAAATGAACACTGGACTTTGTAGGAATCATTGCAAGAGCCCTTTATCGGGCTTGAACCGATGACTTACACCTTACCATGGTGTTACTCTACCCCTGAGTTAAAAGGGCTTTCTTTTGGTCATGAAATGACCAATGAATAAGTCTACTACATATTCGATAGAGATGTATAATATAAAATATTATGGGGTCTAAATATAAAATAGAATATATATATATATATATATATATATATACTAGAATCTATTATTGAACTATAGATTAATGAATCAGTGCCCATATCAAATGAAATATTTCAAGTACAAATCTAGTATAGCATATAGGTAAATGGGGTCACTTTTTATTGAATGAATGGGAGGAAATAATATTCAAACTTATTGTGCACATAATGAATCAACTTGAATCAATATATGATATTATTTTGGCTCCTTTAATGCTAAGTCTTATATTAGGAGGTATGGGAGAAGTATTACTTACTAATATAATTTATTCCACTCTTTCATTGGAGAGATCATTTCTGCTTTTGTGCAGAAGCAATTTATAAAGCTCAGGCTGAGACAGGTGATATTAAGGGACATTACCTGAATGTTGCTATAGGTACGTGTGAAGAAATGATGAAAAGGGAAATATTCGCTAGAGAATTGGGAGTTCCTATCATCATGCATGACTATCTAATTGGAGGTTTTACGGAAAATACTTCATTGGCTCATTATTGCCGAGATAATGGCCTACTTCACATTCACCACGCAATGCATGCAGTTATTGATAGATAAAGAAATCATGGTATGCACTTCCGTGTACTAGCTAAAGCACTACGTATGTCTGGTGGAGATCATATTCATGCTGGTACTATAGTAGGTAAACTTGAAGGAGAACGAGAAGTCACTTTGGGTTTTGTTGATCTATTACGTGATGATTTTATTGAAAAAGACCGAAGTCATGGTATTTATTTCACTCAAGATTGGGTCTCTATGCCGGGTGTTCTGCCTATAGCTTCATGAGGTATTCACGTTTGGCATATGCCTGCTCTGACTGAGATATTTGGGGATGATTTCATATTACAGTTTGGTGGAGGGACTTTGGGGCACCCTTGGGGAAATGCACCTGGTGCAGTGGCTAATCGAGTCGCTTTAGAAGGATTAGCTATGAATCCTTACCTATTCTTTTTTAATAAATAAAAATATGATTGAAGTTTTGTTATCCGGAATTGTGTTAGGTCTAATTCCTATAACTTTGGCTGGATTATTTGTAACTGCATATTTACAGTACCGACGTGGTGATTAATTGGATATTTGATTTAGGACCATATTATGGTATGAACGGGTCTCCTACTAATTTTGAGGGATCAGATTCCATTAGCTATTTCAGTTTAAGTGACAAGAAGATCAGATAAAATAAAAAAAGAAGGATCTCGCTCTATAGGATTTGAACCTACGACATCAAGTTTTAGAGACCTGCATTCTACCAAACTGAACTAAGAGCAAAAAAGAAGGATCACACTCTGTAGGATTTGAACCTACGACATCAGGTTTTGGAGACCTACGTTCTACCAAACTGAGCTAAAAGCGCCTTTTTTTTTTTTTGAAAGAAAGTAATACTACTCCCATACCTCCTAAATATAAGACTTAGTGTTTGAGGAATCATTGCAAGAGCCCTTTATCGGGCTTGAACCAATGACTTACGCCTTACCATGGTGTTACTCTACCCCTGAGTTAAAAGGGCTTTATTTTGGTCATGAAATGACCAATGAATAAGTCTACTACATATTCAATAGATATGTATAATAAAACCAGGTGAAGCATGAAATATTGACCATAAATGTGATGGAGTTCCATCATATGTCAGACAATACTGAAGTTTCTATAAAAATTGTATGTTCCAATATATGGATTCATTTTCCCAGAGTTTTTTTTGCTCCAATAACTTTTTAGAAAAAGAGAATACTAATAAAGAACTGCAAAAGATAGAATTTGTTTGTAATGTTGATAAATATAGGAAAAGAAGAATATAGAGGAGGTGTTGTTTCAAAGCATAACCGTTTCCATATATGAAATACAAAAATATTGTTTAAAGGAAGACATCAAAGAAATAGAAAAGGTTTTGCTTCAAAGCATACAATGTATAGGAATAACTTTATAGACATACCTAATTTTGGTATGCTTTGGAATGTATCTAACCATGCAGAAAGAAAAGGGGAAAGTGTACAACTTTGGTATGCACTAGAGGATATCTAGCCCTGCAGTAAGAAAAGGGGTGAATCTATAAGCTAGTAAATTATAAATTTATGAAACAAAACTATCAAGATATATATATATATATGTGGTTGGGTGTGTATGAAACAGCCAAAAAGATAGGGGAAAAATAACTTACAACAACAATATGTGTACGAGATAGTGCAGATTACAGAACAAAACACTTGTTAAACCATCCAATATGCAAATTAGTGGAGGTGCATGGCAGGTTTTGACCATTCTACCCCATCAAGCAAGGTAACCAACTCCACCACCACCAACCCATGCAGTCAACAAACTCCACCATTGTTGTGAAAAGGTCTGGACAAGGCCTCATAATTTGCATGGAGTGTTATTATATATTAAGCAAAAAATGGAATATACAGAAGACTATATTTCTAAAATCAATATAGAGGAAGGCCAAAACAATAAAATGTTGAATAGAGAATTCTATAGATCAACATTATACATATAGATATAGATATACATTTACATATATATACACATACATATACATATACATATATATACACATACACATATATATACATATACATACATGTAAACATACATATGTACATATACCTACAAACATACTTTTCTCCCTTCGTTTATTATTTGTAGTTATCCATGTGCATCATTGGTATTATACTCATTACCATATGACCAGTTCTAGTTAAATTTTCTTTCTTTCATCAAAAAAATATGGTTAGGGTTACTAATTTTTTCTCCTCTTCTATTGTTCATGTACTTGGCACTAAATATTATAGAAAAATAGAGAAGACTTGTTCAAAGTTTTTACTAACAACATGGAGCTTACCACTTAAACAAAGGATCTGGCTAAATGTTCCTCATTGGTCAATAAGCTTTGCAAAGAAATTATGAATTTACAATTGACAAGGCAACTATTACATAGTAAATGTATTTTTAATAGCTCTTTTATAGTTTCGCTATTTCTCTATAATATTTAGTCTCAAATAATGTAGCTTGAATTTTGAGTTGACAAGCGAACTATTATATAGATTGTTTCAGGTATGATATAATTTTATCTTTGTCTTAGTTTTATATTTATTAGACCTGGAAGCACGTACGCGCACACACACACACATATATATTCATTAAATTTGTAAGTGAATAACGACTAAGAACCAAGAGTAATTAGTATTCAAAGAAAGTTTAAATCAAATACAATCTCATTAAACTAATGAAATAGATAATTTATGACTCCTCATTTTTGAATAATTAAATAACTTAAACATTGATGCAGATTTTCAATGTGACATAAAGAACTTTTAAACAAAAGGACAAACTATATTCAAAATAAATATAATCTACTAACAATTCTATATTGGGAATGTTAATATGCAAATATAATAATTACTATTCTTTTTACAATAAAAAATAAAGATTACTTATATTCAAATTTGATAACTCTTCAACAATACATTTCAACTATTAGCTTTATACAAAATATTTAAAATCTATATTAAAATAAATTCTCAATTATTACCCATATACAAAATATTTAATATATATTAAAATATATTGTCAACTATTACCTATATAGAAAATATTTGAAATATATATGGAAATAAAATTTTCAAATGTATTTGAAATTGTAATGTATGCAAAAATATCATATAATCGTTCAACTAATTTTAAATATTTGAAAGTAACAATGACAAAAAAATTGACTAGAATTTTATTAAGAATGGAAGCTTGAGGAAAATGTCAAATCTATGAAATAAGAGAACTATTAGCAATACAATTATTTCTATTTCAAACATGAATATTTTAATATATATTGAAATGAAGTGACTTTGGAATTCATTTAGAAGAATTAAAGATTCCACCATATAACAGGAATGAACAATCATAGTGACAATGCAGACTAGAAACAATTTGGGCACCATGTTAAAATAAAAAATATGGAAGGTCAATGAATGTGAAAATGTGTAGATGCAAACATAGGAATAAATTATGTCCATATTTTTAAAACAAAAGTCTTAGCATCCCATAGTAAGCATTTAAAATGAAAGGCTGTGAGAAATGATCAGAAGTACAAAAGAGCAGTCAAAGCATAGGCTAGCTAGTGGAGCCTTTTTTTGGAGTAAGAGTAGATATCTTCATTATGTCTTCAAGCAATAGTTTACACTCTGCTCTAAAATCAACATTTGTTTCTTTGAAAATCATTTTTTTAACTTGGTCCTCATAATTATAAGTTTTTGTTCTAATCAAAGCAGAAAATATGTATTGTTTACAAACAAAGACTTTAATAATAGCAACAAGATCTGTTGTAGACTTAGAGCTATCCTGCAACATGTAGAGGTCTTTTGCTAGAATTTGTAGCAAACTAGTGGCAACTTCATCAAAAGAAATACACCAAAGGTTGGATGAATGGTCTTGCAGCTTTAACTACATAAGATAGCGATGGTTGCATTCCTCAATTTCCATCTAGAAATGATCACAAAACCAAACATCATCATGAGGGAATGTACATTTCCTTTTGCATTCTTTCCCATTAACCAGTAAGGGGCAAGTAGGGTAACAAAAAGACTCAACTTTTATAATTTGAATGGTTCCTTTAAAAATGGCTTCAACAGTTTTTGGCAAGTTGAGACAGTAATTTAAGATAAATGCAATAGTAACTCTATCATTTGAAGGATGTGGCCTATGAGGTGTAGAAGAAGATGAAGCCATTTTCTCTACTTTAATTGGGTTCTTGGATCTAAGAGTGTTTTCCTCAAGAATAGAAGGGTTAATGTCAAGGACTGTTCCTATTGATGTGTTGATAAATTTTCCATTATAGTAGCCTACATGGCCACCCCGCACAAAAACTATGACTATATCACCAGAAAAGTGCATCCGCTCCAAGGTATCACCTTTTTCTTGCATAATTGGGCCCCACAAATTAACATTAATGAAAGAAGTAGAGGTATCATATAGTTTAATGGTTTGTTAGATTGTTTCAGTTCCACTTTTCCTATGAACAATTGAAATATAATATGCACCACAATTCCAATAATATCAACCAAGCTATTATCACTATAGTTGCTTATGTCACTAATTGGAACAAAAGAAGATATTTTTCTTGGGACGTGAATCTCATCTTCACACCATTTTATTGTTGATTTTCCATGTCCAAAAAGATTTCAAGATTACTATTTAATTTATTGAATCTTTTATTGGCTTCCTTTACCAATCCCATTGATATTAAATAAGTTGACCTCACCTCAACTCAACCGTATTACAATTCAGAAATATCATCAAAACAAGTAATATGTATTTTTGTCCTCTCCATATCTATAATGTCAAAAATAAATAGTTTCCCTTCACCTCTTTGTTTGTGGAAATGATACATCTCCCTAATATGTGTTACATGCCCTTTCACTGTCCAAACATTTTGATAAATGTTCAAAGATTTAATGGGGTTGACCTTTGGAGGGATTTTTTTTTTAGGGGACAACTGCAGACCAGATTTGGGGGCATGTTTAGAAGGAGAAGGTGAGTTAGGTGCCAACATTTGCTCTTCTTGCTGCTTGAACAAATACCTAGGGGTCTCAATAATTTGAAAATAAGGCATAATCACAACTAGGTTGGATATGATTAAGGCCCTAGAAAAGAAGTAAAAACAATATATTGGAAAAATTATATGAGGCAAAAGAAAAAGAGAGAGAATTTTTAAAAATATACAAGAAACAATATAGCCCACCTTGAATCTTGGATACTCCTACAAACATAGTCTCTTAAACCTATAAGGGACCCTATTTTCAAGGTACTGATAAACTACATATCATTTCATTTAGAAGGGAGGGTTCCTATTTGCAAATGGTGGCCATCAGACAAGACAACCTTGTATCACTCAACCTGCCCTTCCTCACCGCCAAAGTTTTTGAAGGAAAAATGCTGAAGGACTAGAGAGGGAACAACATCTCCAACATTGATGGAACAAATTTCAAATGAATTCAAAGTCATTTTTTTCTTTGCATCCTACAAAGACAAGGGTAATCAAGGAAAATGCACATCATCACACCAAATGGATAGAATGAGTAAGAAAAACAAAGGCTAGAAAGAGATACATTTTTATGAGTTCTAAAATATCAATACATGTCTATTTCCATATCTATATCCTCTACTAGGGTAAGCCATATATGTATACACCTAAAGGCCAATAAAACAACATTAACAAGAAAGGTACGAAACAATAACACCAAGTTTGTAGTAGGTACAATGAAAAAGTAGTACAAACTTACAGAATCAGGGTCTAGAGGCTAGTGGATGGCATCCTCTGAGCCAAAATCTGTAGTGTGACCTATAGGAGGTGACACCAAATCAATTTTTGGGCACTCTAGAGACCCATCCACGAAGCCCAATTTCACAGACATAGTTCTGGGACCCTTTAAAGCCAAGAAATATTCCAATTGTAGTTGACTGATTGACAACTCTATATCACAATAAAATTCAAAGATTAATGTATTGCAACATTCAATAACAACTAGTAGACAACTTAGAAATAGTCAAAATCTTTGAGGTTTCCTATATATGTATGCATGGAATTTTCTTGCTATATTTCTATAACTACCTATATGCATATATTTGTATATGTTGCTACTTGTTGCCTTCATCCTTTTTAATAGAAACAATGGAATATACAACAACAAGAATGAAAATGTTTAAGTACATATATGGATTGAATTTTTCCTTTATCTACACATTTAAAAAAAAAACATATAACCAAATATATAAATCCATATGTACACATGTATATATTTATTTATATATACAACAATATATCTAAATGATAACATATCCCATCCAAACAAAATAATTACGATAAAGATTAAAAAAAATTAAAAATTAAAAATAATCCTTGTTATAAGAATAATAGAATAATCTATTACAGGAAGCTTCAAATAGATGAATGGAAAACAATATCATGAAATTTATTGATACTTAAATAGATGAGGGCATAAGAATATCATGAAACATGTTAATACAAGAAAACCAATGTACGTAACAGTTGCCTTGTAAATTCTAGATTCATAATTTTTTGTGCAATACTTATTGACCAATGAGCAAAATTTGGGAACATCCTTTGTTGAAGAGACAAGGTCCACATCATCATTATAAAATCTGGGAAACTCTTCTTTATTTCAAGAATTTTAATAATAGTCTACTATCAAACCAACACCACAATAGTTATTTCAACAATGCAACCTAATCAATATATTTTCTCACATTTTATAGTATAATTTCCCATACACATATACACACACACACATATATATGTATATTTATACATACACACACACACACACACACACACACACATATATATATATATATATATACATATATACATACATATACTCTAGATTCAAGCTCCATTATTTGGCACTAAATATTATAGAGAAATAGGAAAATTCTAAAAGGACTATTAGGAAAACACTCAAGAACCACATAAATTAAGGTAGGAGTGATTGTATATATATGGATATGCAGAGGGTTTGTTATCTGTTTGAAGTTTCTGACATGATTTTTCGTCAGCCAAGCCATGAATAGGATTTGTTGTGTAATAGCTATTTTACAATTTCTTTGTTTCTCTATAATATTTAATTTCAGCCAATGCAACTCAGATTTTCTACGTAATGTGTGAGGAAGTATATTGATTAAGTTGCATTGTAAAAAGAGCCATTGTGGCTGCAATCTTCTATAAACATAGTAGGGAGCATGCATCTTGAACAAGGCTCTGTTATCAAACCAACACAACAATGCCACTTTCAACAATGTAACTTAGTCAATATATTTTCTTCACAAAACTTTAAAAAATGGAGAATAGAAGAGGCAAGCTACCATAATGAAGAGTTTTTTATGGGGGGAGTTGAAAAAGATGAGGAAGAAAGAATACACACACACACGCGCGCGCGCGCGCGCACACACACACACACACACACACACACACACACACACACACACACACAACACCACAATGGTTGTTTGAACAATGAAAATTAATGAAAGTATACTTTCTCACCTTGCAACATTCAACATTGCATTTACTTCATCTTCCCCCATCATCCAACAATGAAAAAATGCATTAACCCTCACACAAGAAAACACTTACCATTCTCCTTCAGTGTATCAAGGTCACCACCTCCACCACCACCACCACCAACCCAACTAATTAATACACACACACACACACACACACACACACATATATGTATATATACATATACATATATACATATACATATATATGTATACATATACATATACATATACAAATACAAATAAATATACATATGCATACACACACACACACATATACATACATACCTACATACATATATATATATATATATAGACACATATATATACTATGTGCATATTTGGTGTTATACACATTTTGTGGAATTATTCAATTGGTATCCCTCTAATTGATTTAACATCAAATCCTTACAAAGAGGATGTTGTAGATTGTCAATGGCTACGTAATTTATTCTTGTTTTTGCATATATACATTTGCAAATTCATTGAGCCGCCATGGTTTTAATTTTACTTTGGTGCCTATGTTCTTTGTAGTCTACTAAAAAATAGAGGAATTGTATAACAACAACTACATTATCTAGCATTCAGTATTATAGAGAAATGGGAAATTGTAATAGAACTATTAGTAAAAATATGTTTTTCTTAATCGTTCTATCCATGTGTTGTGATGATGTGCATTTTCCTTCATTGTGCTTATTTAATGAAAAAATAAATATAGATGTACTTCCAATTCTAATAAATATAAAACTAGGACAAAGATAAAATTATATCGTACCTAAACCAATCTATATAAAAATTCACTTGTCAATTCAAAATTCAAGCTACATTATTTGGCACTAAATATTATAGACAAATAGAGAAAGTATAAAAGATCTATTAAAAAGATATTTACTATGTAATGACCACCAAACTAATTCCATATATATACACATTTGTATACATGTGTGTGTGTGTGTGTGTATATATATATACACATGTACATATACATGTATATATGTATGTATATGTTTACATGTATATATGTATGCATATGTATACATGTATATATACATGCATATTTATGTATATATGTATACATGTTTATATATATGTCTATATGTTTACATGTATATGTGTGTGTGTGTGTGTGTGTGTGTGTGTGTGTGCATTTTACATGGGAATTTTGCATAAATGATTGATTTATTGTTCATGCCTTTCGGTCTCTGCTTATTGTTCCTTTTGATAGTAGGTTGGAGGGTTTTAACACTGATGTGCTACAAAATGCATGAGAAATTATATTGATTGAATTGCATTGTCGAAAGACCCATTTCAAAAAATGAGAGTTATTAGAAAGAATAAAACTTAACAACCACCAAACTAATTTAATTGAAGAAAAAAAGAATCATGCATCTAATTAGTAAATGTATCTATGCATACACAATGCATTTTTGGTGCGGGAAAACAAATATCGTGAAGCATATTAATATAACACATATAAAATGTTTGACACAAATGAAAAAGCCACATCAATTAACACTTTAGTATGAGCAGCTTCAAATAGATAAGGTGAAAAGAAATGCAGAAAAGATATTGGTGCAAGACAATCAATCTATGAAAGAGTTGTTGATGCCTTTCGGTCTTTGCTTATTGTTGCTTTCAATAGGACGTTGGAAGGTTTTAACAATGATGTGCTACAAAATGTGCAAGAAAGTATATTGATTAAATTACATTTTCGAAAGAGCCATTTTGAGCAGTAACAAATATTAGAAAGAATAACACTCAATAGATAGAAAACTAATTTAATTGAAGAACAAAAAAAGCATACATCTAATTAGTAAATATATCTATGCATATGCAATGCATTTTTGGTGGGGGAAAATGAATATCATGAAGCATATTGATATAAGACATATAACATGTTCATGAAGCATATTAATATAAGACATATAACATGTTTGACACAAGAAAAAAAGCCATAACAATTAACACTTTAGTATGAGCAACTTCAAATAGCCAAGGCAAAAAGAAATGCATAAAACATATTGGTGCAAGACAAGAAATCTATGAAAGATTTCTTGATGCCTTTCGGTCTCTGCTTATTGTTTCTTTTGATAGAAGGTTGGAATTTTTTAACATTGATGTGTTACAAAATGTGCAAGAAAGTATATTGAATAAACTACATTGTCGAAAGAGCCATTTCGAGTAGTAATAGATATTAGAAAGAATAACACTCAACATGAGGAAAACTAATTTAATTAAAGAACAAACAAAGCATACATCTAATTAGTAAATGTATTTATGCATATGCAATGAATTTTTGGTGGGGGAAAATGAATATCATGAAGCATATTGATATAAGACATATAACATGCTCCATAGAAAGGAAAAAGCGACAATAATTAACACTTTATTATAAGTAGCTTCATATAGTCAAGGGGAAAGAAATGCAAAAAACATATTGTTGCAACACAAGAAATCTATGAAACAGTTGTAAGGAATCATACAAAAACACTTAAGAGGCAAACATAACTAACAGTTTAATGGGAGAAGAATATTATGGAAAAACATCGAGAATAGAAGAGGACAATAACTTGTACAAAATTCTATGAGACCAACACCACAATAGTTGTTTCAACCATGGAATTTAATCAGAGTATACTCTACCACACTATGACATTCAATATTCCTTTTACTTCAACCACCTGCATCTATTGTACCCACCGCTTATGCACAACAATAGGGGGATCCATTAACCCTCGAGAAAATAAACACTTACCACTTAGTTTCTGTGTATCCAAGGCACCAACTCCAACACCACCAACTCATGTAATTACCAAGACCCATGCCGGTAGCAAAAACCCAATGGAGACACTACTGGAGTGTGCATCTCCCATGTGAGAAAATCCAATTCATAGTTGGGCTAACGAAAATCCCTTCGAGGACCTCAAATGCATAGCCTATTGGATAGGGAAATTCTGGTAATACCTATGATTCTTAAGTCTTTTACTAATAGCTTTTTACAATTTCCCTATTCTTTCTATAATATTTAGTACAAATTCCACGTACAGAGCATACCAGCTCCACCATCGCCAACCTAGACAATTACCAAGGTCCACGTCACCACAAAAAAACTTGCTCAAAGACCTCTTTGGATATTTTGCATAAATATTATGTCTATAATATTTAATACCAAATAATGTATCTCCTATGTTAATCAGTATAACACCAAAGGTACATAGAGATAACCAAAATAATAACCCAAGTAAAACAAAATTACTAACCATAACCATATTTTTTGATGAAAGTAAGAAAATTTAACTACAATTGCCTCTATGGTAATGGGTATAAATCCAAAGATACACAACCATAAATACAAACAATAAAAAAGGGCCACAAAAATTACTGACCCCAACCATATTTTTTTGAAGGAAGAAAGAAGATTTAATTGCAATTTCCCCAAAGCCACATTAAATAGAGCTATTAAAGCCAATACGTAGCAATAAAAACCTAATCAAAGACCTATTTGGATATTTTACATAAATATTATGTCTATAATATTTAATGCCAAACAATGTAGCTCCTATGTTAATCGATATAACACCAAAGATGCACACAGATAACCAAAACAATAACCCAAGGAAAACAACATTACTAACCATAACCATATTTTTTGCTGAAATTAAGAAGATTTAACTACAATTTCCCCTATGGTAGTGGGTATAAATCCAAAGATGCACAACCATAACTACAAAAAATAAAAAAGGGCCACAAAAATTACTAACCCCAACCATATTTTTTTTATGAAAGAAGATTTAACTACAATTTCCCTAAAGCCACATTAAATAGAGCTCCTAAATACAATACATATCAGTAATCTATGCAAAATGAGCACAACCCCACACACTTCATTGAAAATTTGAGCTACATCACCTGGCACTGAATATTATAGACAAATAGACAAATTGTAAAAGAGGTATTAGAATAACACTCAACAACCAAATATTAGTAACCCTAACCATATTTTTTTCATGAAAGAAAGAAAATTTAACTGCAATTTCTCCACCCGTAAAGAGTGATAATCTCCTTGGAGTCTCCAAAATATGTATAACGCCAAAGATAGAAACATATAACAAGAAGAAATTAATAAAAAATTAGTCATTTATGCAAAACACCCATGCAAAAATTAGTATAACCCAACAAGCTTCATTGAAAATTCAAGCTACATCACCTGACACTAAATATTATACAGAAATAGAGAAATTGTAAAAGAGCTATTAGAATAACACTAAACAACCACCAAAGTAATTTTATCTCCAATATGTTAATGGTTTCATACAACCCTAAACCCTACACACAGATAACTACAATTCCTCCTATGGTAATGGCTACAATGCCAAAGATACGCACAGATAACCAAAACAATAGAACAACAACAAAAGAAAGAAGATTTAACTACAATTGCTCCTATGGTAATGGGTATAAAGCCAAAGATGTATAGTCATAACTACAAGCAATAAACAAGGGCCAAAAAAATTACTGAGCCCAACCATATTTTTTTGGTGATAGAAAGAAGATTTAATTACAATTTCCCCAAAGCCACATTAAATAGAGCTCCTAAACCCAATACATAGCAATAATCTCTACAAAATGAGTACAATCCCACACACTTCACTAAATATTATAGACAAATAGAAAAATTGTAAAAGAGGTATTAGAATAACACTCAATAGCCAAAAATTAGTAACCCTAACCATATTTTTTTGATGAAAGAAAGAAGATTTAACTACAATCTCTCCACCCACAAAGAGTAATAATCTCTTTGAAGTCTCCAAAATGGGTATAACACCAAAGATAGAAACATAAAACAGGAAGAAATTAACAATACATTAATCATCTATGCAAGGAACCCATGTAAAAATAGTATAACCCGACAAGATTCATTGAAAATTTGAGCTACATTGATACCTAGTACTAAATATTACACACAAATAGAGAAATTATAAAAGACCCATTAGAATAACACTAAACAACCACCAAAGTAATTTGATCTCCAATATGTTAATGCTTTTCATAGAACCCTAAACCCTACACATAGATAACTACAATTGCTTCCATGGTAATGGTTGCAATGCCAAAGACAAACATAAATAACAAAAAAAATAGACCAACAATGAACAAATTACTAACCCTAACCATTATTATTTATGAAAGAAAAAAGATTTAAGTGCAATTTCTCCATCCATAATGAATGATAATCTCTTTCAAATATCAAACATGGGTATAATGCCAAATATACAAATATATAACAAGAAGACATCAATAATAAATTAACCATATATATAAACTACCCATGTAAAATGACTTATAGATTCCAAAGAAGAACAATTTTCAATCTGGCATAAAATAGTTTGCAAATAGTCTACTATCAAACAAATGATGGAGCCAGAGGTAACAGTTTTTTACAATAGTCTACTATGAAACCACCCACGAAGTTGAATACAACAATTTTTACAAATTTATGCTATGAAACCAACACCACAATGGTTGTTTTGACAATGCAACTTAATCAAAATTTCTCCTATCATAATGGCTGCAATGCCAAAGATACACACAGATAACCAAAACCATAAACCAATGACGAAAAAATTACTAACCCTAACCATATTTTTATGAAAGAAAGAACATTTAACTACAATTCCTCCATCCATATAGAATGATAATCTCTTTCAAATCTCCACAATGGGTATCACACCAAATATACAAACATTTGACAAGAAGAGATGAAAAATAAATTAACCATCTATGCAAACTACCCATGTAAAATGACTCATAGATTCTGGAGAACAATAATTTTGAATCTGGCATAAGATGGTTTCCAAATAGTCTAGTATCAAACTAGCGATGGAGCCGAAGGCAATGATTTTACAATCGTCTACTGTGAAACCAACACCACAATGGTTGTTTGGACAGTGCAACTTAATCAAAGTATACTTTCCTACACTGCTATTCTCAATATTTCATTTACTTCATCTGATCACATTTACTTCGTCTGCCCCCATTGTACAATAACCATAGAATGCATTAACCCTTAGGTGAGCAAACACTTACCATTCACCTTCTGCATTTCGAGGACACTACCTCCACCACCGCCAACCCACATATTTTTGAAGGTCCACATCGCCACAACAAAACCCAATGAACTCCCCACTAGCCAATTACATCCTCATTGCCAGGAAATGCAATTCATGACTGGGCTAATGAAAATCTCGGTGGAAACTTCAAACAAAATAGTCTATCGGCTATATATATATTCCCTCCAAAATTGACAAAAGTATTAATTGTAAAATAATACATAAATATAAAAAATATTCATTTGTTTACCAAAATCATACTTACACTATTGCTCATAGTGTATATAATCATACTCAATCAATTGATAAATAAAGAACATATATTCATTAACAAAAAGGTACATCAAATCAAGCATTCGATATATGAATGCAGATATCCATGTTATCATTATCAAAAAACAATATGCATGGGTATATATATACATATATATTTATGAATAATTTGGACAATAATGATATATATGTTTATATATACTTATATTTGTAATGTACATTTGCATTACGTACTTCCCACACACACACACACACACACACATATATATTAAGCATATATATTATTACTTTGATTATTTCATTTAAACATATATATTCATATCCTTGTCAATATACATATAAATTAAGTGTGTATATATATATACACACACACATGTAAATAATTGATTCCTTGTTCAAGTATGCTCATAAGTATTTCTACTCATATATTTGCATAAACACAATTACGCTCTCACGCATAGGCCATTATATATATACATATATACATTTATAATTCTAATTTACATACGAATAAACAAAAAGCTCAAAGGCTCAATATTCAATCATATAATTCAATCCAAGAATGATCCTAATATAAATCATGATCCTATCTAATGCAAACACAACATGTCTAAAGGATGGCTTACCAATATCCTAAGACTATGACTTGACTCAACTATACTTAGAAGTGACTGTATGTGAAATCTTAGTTAGGATTCATTCAAGGTTACCCAACTAAACAATTCTCCTAAGTGATACTTTCCCTCCCTTATAGAGACGAGAACGTGTACCTACATCCAACTTGGCACATTTGCAATGGTATTTAGACATTAACATGAAATCCACTTTCATCATAAGACATTAGAATATTCATATTGTAATACATATTATTCCATCAATATAAACATAATTACTCCTTCAAAGAAATAATATCTTTAATACTCATTTTAGTATTCCATTACTTTATCAAACATATCAAAATAATGATTGAATTTATCATAAAATTTTGAAGTTTTCGGGATACAATTGTGTGCCAATTTATGAATCAATGTTTTGGACCACACTTCATGATCCACCATCAGGATATAGATCTCAAGGAGATGTAAGAAATGGCACACAAAGTGTCATCCAAAATATTCATTCAAAAATTGGCACACAATCGAATCTAGAAAACTTCAAAATTCTATGATATGGATTATGAAAATCTAATAGCATTGTATTTATCATCCTATTTTTCTATGAAGGTAAAATTAACTTTTATAATTATGAAATGGGATGTCACATACTTAATCCCTTGTGAGTCATTGTACCTGATGATTTAACGCACATTATCATATAGATAAAGTCAAAAAAAGGTTCTACTTTCCATTTCCAATTCATATAAGAATTATAAGATAGCATTCCCTTGTAGCTCCACTCCTTGCAATCTTGTCCTTCCTAGACCTTGCATCGAGTGTCCTATCTAATGCATAAGGGGACTTGTGTGCTTTAAACATAATTTCTCTCTCAAAGAGCTTTATACATTATAATTAAACATAATTTCTCTCTCAAAGAGCTTTATACATTATAATTATACTACATTGTATGCACATGTCAAGTACAATAGTAACTGTATACCACCTATCACCTATATCACAATGGCTGGGAAACACATTTTTATTGGCTAATGAATTTATCCTTAGCGTAACCCAAATAGATAAGGAATTTCAATGTATTATACACTACATCATGGGTCCCATCCTTTTCTTTGGTATTTACACCATTAGACAGCTTAGAATCCGAGACCGTCCACCACTAACTCAACCTTTTTCCTTAATCATAAAATTGCTTCCTAATTTAAATTTTTTATCAATTAAAGTTTTTCATTGATATTTTGATCTTTTGTTCCATTTGAAAAGCTTTCTGGTCTAAGGTTAACCTTATTTCTTATCCTATTTTAGCTTAAAAGAGATTCAACCCTTCTTTACATATGATGGAAATTTTATATAAGTATATCTCAAATCCTCTAAGATTTGGTTTAACACTTTTTCCTGTCTAGCTATAGTTATATATTGAGCATTCATTCAATTGAATTTCTCATAATATTTCCATGGTTTAAAAAACCTTATCATTATTTTCTTGTTCTCATCTGAGGTAACCTTCTCAGGAACTCTAAGCAACCACTTCACAAAATATGTTGTTTAGGACCAATATCATATAAATCAAAATTTCTAACTAGCGTTGGTTACCTTGGTGAGTCTGTCCACCATAACATTATGCCAGTTCCATCAACATAGATAGATTAAACTATCTTGTGTTCTACCACTTCCCCTTTTGAATCTCAAGAGAGTATACATGTCCTACCAATGAAGACAACTTGTCTTCATTTCTTGGATACATGACAATAACTTTCTACATACCTTGTAGCATCTTACTCTATCTTTTCCAGATTATAGCGATTTGTCATCCAATTTTTTTTTTTTTCATTCCAATGAATATGACATCAATTTCCTCATTTCATTCCTTAATCTCCCAAAATTTTGGTTACATATGTTCTTCTTCGGTCCATATTAGCCTATTCCAACTAAATGAAAACCTATTTCATGGACTCATGCCACATTTAATTCTCAATTAAAATTGTTAGATAATTTGTGGAGATAAATTTCCTTCAACTCAGGATATTCATACCTTGGCTTCTTTTGTCCTTTGATCATTTCCAAGGTTGTAACCTGATTTTCAGCTAAATTTATTTCTTCAAGTGAAAATTTGTACTAATTCAATTGACAATTCTTATTCTGCCATGTTGGTTCCTAAAATATTTCAAATTTAATTTCATACCTATTTACCAATCATGAACATTTCTTAGTGACTCCAAATCATGAGTAATTAGATATTCCTTTACCTATTCCATAGGCAATGATCTTAACTTTCATGATCAAGTATTTTTCCTATCCTCTTCTAGGACATTGGTAATAGTAGTTGACCTTACAATCAAACATATATATGTTATTGTGTGATAATATTCCTTTCTCATTCGTCATAATCCTTGACCTTTCCACTATCTTTTTCTAACAATTCTAATTTATCCACCCTTGTGTTGGTGGAATATATGACTTTGATTGACATCATGGCTTATGAAAAAGTCAAAAATTCTTCCAATTTGAAAATACATTAATGATATTCATTATATGGGGTATTTTATCTGAGTCAATCCTCTCTATTTCTTCACCCATTAGTGTTTCCACAATATTATTTCGACTCAAAGTTGAACCCTTCACAAAATTTACTTTCTGAAATTTATTTATCATTCCTTATTGTTGGCTTTCAATTGGCTTGAATTTACATTTTGTTTCAAAAGTTATATTTATCATTGGTCTCTAATCTCATGGATTCAACTCTCTAAGTAGTATTTTTCCACCAACCACGGACTCAAATTCCATTCCCCACACATCTATCATTGAATAGATGGCCCTTCCATTCGGTGAAGAGTTTGGTATGGTAACCTCATAACAATACCCTACCTAAGCTTAGTGTTGTGCCCTACATAACTAGAGCTTGCATCCACTACAGTCTTGAACTAACAATGTAAACAATGGCAACTTACACTACTTTGGCCAAAGTATTCTCACCTAGTACTTCAAATGATAGTCATCCTATTCACATACACTACCATATCTTAGTTTGGTTTATGACCATTCATATACTATGCATAGGTAATTTTCTTCCATAGGTAATCTTTAACCTCAAAAACAACCTATTCCCTTTTCCAATTCACAGTGATATTTCTACAAATAAATTTTAAGCATAAGCTATCCTACCCTTTAATGGATATTCAAATCCTTAGGTGTAACATATAAGCTTTTCTAGTCTACACATTAAATTTTCATAAAAAACTTAACAAGTTGTTCCCTTCAATGGACAACCTAGTTCCAAGAATATATCACGGAAATAAGTGATTTGTATCAAGATTATAATCTCATCAATAATTTAACTCAATCAAATAGTAATCATACCAGTAGATGATTTTATTCAAGAGCGTAACCTCCTTAGTAGAAGGGGTTATTCAAAGAGTAGAATATTTTCAACCATATGACTTCACATCAAGAGTATAAAGCAACCTAATAGGAAAAAATCTAACCCAATAGGTAATCCCACCTATGAATCCAAACATATAGTATTTCATAAACTCAAGTGATTCACTTAACCACATAGGTGAGTCTCAACCTTGGTATACACTAATCCTAGATATAATTTATAATCAACATTCAGTCTAATTATGTAGGTTAAGCTAAACCTATTTCCTTTAAACAAATCTCAACTAAATAACTCATCCAAGTAGGTTATTCTCAACCTATTGGTTTCAATAGGTGATCAAGTAAATATTCCAACCTAGTAGGCAATTCTTAACTTAGAGTTTCATTCATTAATCAAATATACTTCTTGACCCAAATAGATTACTCTCAACATAGGATTTTTTTTAGTAGTAAGGTAATAATTAAGTGATCATACAAGCATAGATTAGCAATATGACATCCCATCCTATCATATTTTTCATACTATCATTGTTGACGTTTTGCTAAACTTTATAATTCCTAAGGTTTCCTAGCATTATAAGCTAGCAGTGTCTAATCACTTCATGACATTGATACATTTCACATTATATTTTTAGTGTAAACTATCTAAGTATAGAAACATCATTCAAGTTCCCACATATGGTGTATAAGAGTATTCATCACTCCCTTAAGCTATTCAAACTTTCATCAAATCTAGTATATAATACTAATGATAAACAATCACTCCTTACCACATGGAGTAAGTAAAAAACTCATCAGGAAATCATAAAATTCATGATTATTTTCCTTTCCAAACTAGCAAATAGATCATTACTCTATTTCAAGCAAACTAGTGCAATTTCCAATTTAAACATACAATGCAAACAATCTTTCAATAAAAGATAAAACATGAAGAGGATATAATTTCATGCATGTTAATTTGTTGTTCCAATTAAATCACTGGATCTCAAGCTTGGTCTCCTCTTAAAATAAAATTAGCAACAAATACCTCACAATTTCTATCACCAAAACTCCCTCACAATAACTCTTAGGAAAATAAGAATCTCTCAATGAAAATATAGAAGAAGTGTATCTAAATGAGGTGATAATTCCTCATATCTATACCCAAAAACTAGCATCTACATCCTACAAAAAAGGCTTAAGCTATGACACTTCCCAGATAAATACCATTGATCAACTTGCTAATCAAAACTTGGCAGATTTCTATGTCAATAATCACTCAAATAGGATAACAATTTGACCCAATGCTTGCCACAACAATTTGACTAGTTCATAAAGCACATGCTTCAATAAAATAATTTACTTAAACCTTAAATAGAATTCTAAAAGAAACACAAATTTAGAATTCTAAGAGAAACACAAATTTCATAATATGGCGCCATCTATTCATCACATTTCCTATTCACAAGCTTGCCGTTAAAAACAAAGGAATAAGTATAAGATTATTTGGTTGCATTCCACTTTCTTGACTCAACCTATTTCAAAGCATTTGACATGTAAGAAATGAGATGAATCCCTTTTCTAATAGTGATGCTTTATCATTTACTCAACACATTGTTTTTTTAGTGCACAACATTATAAACATTATGTGCTATTCATGCATTGACTTAGCCTCTTATTTTATTTGCTAGATTTTATCTTAAACCATATTCTAAATTGGCCTTCATATGTGGCCTATTGGAGCACTATTCATTCCTTTAAATTTGCATAGAAATTTCTATTATTAATTTTCTATTTTAACCAGCTACATCTTCTCCTCAATGTGATAGACTTTGGTCAAATGCATAGGTGTAGCACCCCTCTAGTTTGCTATCATGTTATATAGTGTGTTTATTTTGACAGGCTTAGATACCTTGTTATGGTTTTATGATCGCTGGCTTTAGAGTGATGTGGATGTTATGTTTCATGTTACGCTTTTGATTAGCATAGTTGTTAATTTTGATATATGTTTATATGTTGATTAACGATGCTTTCCTTTCGTCAGTCTTGATGTGATTGTATAGGTGAAGGGGACAGGATTACATCACTCACATTTGAGTGCCCTGTGATTTTGTGATTTTTCTTCACAGTGTGACTATTATGTTTTATCCCTGTACGACATTCATTTTGATTACAAGATTGCAGGTATAGAACATCATCTCCACCTAATTTTATAGGTTTGAGTATGTCCATATCCCAACAGTTTTGTTGATTGGGAGATAGTAACAGGGTTCCCTTATCAAACCACAACCATGTCATAGTGTGTCATCAGTTTGTGTCTGGTTTATTGTTGGGTCATGTCATATTTGATGTTTAAGAATTTATTATTAGTTGAAATTATATGTGTGAATTAATATTTAAGTGGCACCTGGTAATGTTAATTTATATATTTAGATTAAAATTGTTATTTAATTTAGTTAATTTAATTTTATTCAATTAGTAAGGTAATTTAATCCTTGTGGTAAAATTTATGTTATTAAATAAATAAATTAATTAAACTTATGTTGTTGATTAAATAAATTAAATAATTAAATCTTATTAAATGGATAAATAAATAAATTAAATTAAAGTTATTGATTAAATAAATTAAATAGTTAAAGTTGTTTTGAAAAATGCATAAATTAAACGATTTAAATTTATTTGAAATAATATTTTGTTTAAAATCATTTAAAACGAAAAATATCTTAAAAATGCATGAGGAAATAACTATGGTGGTTGATCGGATATTTTGAAATTTTGACTAAAATGGAGGAGAATTAATTGGAGATTTTTTTTTTTTTGGAAAATTTGTTTTGAAAATAGAAGGCTTTCTTTGTATTTCACATATTTTTGGATTTGGAAGTGATTATTTTTGAAGGAGGATCTGAAATTTTGGATTTGGCAAGGAAGCACAACATCAAATTGTATTTCTTCAAACTTTAGAACAAAGGTTCTTTATTGCTTTATTTTTTTTAGAATCTTTCATTTTTAATTTTGAAGAGGTTGTAAATCTTGCTGAGAATTCTTGAAAACCTCTATAGAAAAAATGGAGAAATTCTTAGATTTTTTGTAGAGAAAACAACAAAAATTCTAGAAAATCAAATTTTAACAATAGAAAAATTGAAAGAGAAACAAAAGAAAAATTTGAAACCTTTGTGTTTGGAGTTGAAAATTTCCATTACAATTTAGAAATTGAAAACAAAAATTTGTGCTTGAAAATGATTTTGCTATAGTTATTTCTGTAGATAATTTTCCTAGTTTGATTATAAAATGGAAATTTTCATGTATATATATATATACACACACACATATATTTTACAAATATATATATATACTCACATATATTTTACAAATAAAATTTATATGTTGTTATGTTGGGAAATTTTCTATGAAAAAAAAATTATCTATAAGAGAAATTTTTGTCAAAAAAATGTTCTAGGAATGGAAAACAAGGGGGATTTATTTATTTTGAATTAGAAAAAAATGTTAAGGGTGCTGGGGGGTCTGCCCCACAGCTGCCCCATAGGGAGGCAACTGTGGAGGCAGTGCCGCTGCCTTCACAAAGCACCCCTGTGAGAGGCTACATACCAACCTTCTCCATAGCAGAGTGCCCCCTATTTATGTGGGGTTGACTTTAATAAAATGAAATCTTTTATTATAATATATATAATATATGTATTATATATAATATTTAAATATAATATATATATTATGTATATAATATATATATAATTATATATTTTAAATAATTGGATTTTAATTAAATAATTGAAATATATTTATGATTTGGAATTTAAATATTTTTTTAAAATATATATTTAAATATAAATATATATATAATTGTATATATAATAAATATATAATTTATATATATATATATATGTTTAATTTATATTTAAATAAAAATATTTTTAAGGTTACTCTATTATAATGATGCAAATATTGATTTTAAAATAGAATGATGTTATTAGAAAAGTATTTTTTTGTTTAACTTTAGTTGTAATTGAGGAAGTTGAAAGGAAAACAATTAGTTTAAGATTCTTTCTTTTTTAAAATTTTTTTTTCTTAAAAAGAAAATAATAATATTAATTATTCTGATTGATTACATGCAAATGTTATTGCTTTACATGGATTTAGGAAATCCTAAAGTAGGTTATTAAATTGCCTAAATTGTCTTTTCGTTATGTTATCTCTCTCATTCTCATTGTTGGGTAAATGGAGTTATTTGTTTATGTAAAACTTTTAGATGTGTTTTCTTGAGATGCGGATTGTAACTTATGTTGGTTTAGCTTAGAAATAACTTGGGTAGTGCATGTGGTATTTTATCAAGTATGGTCACCTGGTTCTACAAACAGGTTGTGTTGTACATTGTTATTAAGTTGGTATTTGTGATTGGTTATGTGCACCTGGTTTATCCTATGTTAGTGGAATTGACCCCTTATGTTGCTAATAGGGGTGTGGATTTTCATGAGGGTCGACACACAAAGTGGTGTTAGGGTAACTCATGTAGAGTTAGATTAATAAGTGATAATCTAATTAAATATGTTAGGGGAAAAGGGTAGTTTAAACACTTAACTTATTTTAAGTTCCTCACTCACGTACTTAAGGGCTAGTAAATACTTGGGATGAGACGAGAAGGCCTAGAATGGGATGATCGATATCTTGTTTCTCAGAAAGATAATCGATTCTGCATTGGATTGCATGTGGGGCTGGGTTTCGTTAGAGGTCACCAAGGTAACCCAAGATGGGGACTGGAGCCTAGGAAGATTCACCAGGGTAACCCATGCAACTTTGTGATGACACTCCTCATATGACAACCATGGGTTAGTTTGTTGTATTGTGTGGTTGATCATTGTTATCTGGAAGCATAGTAACCATTTTGTAAGTTTTGTACTTGTGTAGTTCAATACTATTTTTTCCTCTGTCTAGAGGTTGTAGGTTTTCCTAGGAAGATCTTTTACTATCTTCTAGCATGGGGTTTGGTCCTTTAGGTACCACATGGTTGGGTGTAACGTGTGCCTTACACCGTTGGGTCCCTAGTTCTTATTCGTGATGGTGAGTAATTCATGATTGGAAAGCTCATGTGTACCAGTGAATTTGTAATTCTATCTTATTCTCACTTGTATATGTTGGATACCTTGTAAGTTGTAATTGTATCACTCCTCAATTATATTCGAGGAGAATCTTTGTAATTTGTAATTGTAACATCTTTGTATAAACTATCTCATTTGGAAGTGAGAGTTGTAATTGTCATATTGAATGGATACAATTAATGAATGGATCATTATTGTACTTTATATTTTATGTGATGTACTCTAATGTTAATAGATATGTGATCTTGAATTCATGAGTAATAATCTTATGTTATGTTTAGTAACTTTTGTCAGTAATGTGAATTGTAAATAGCGTTATCACGCACCTTAGAGAATGTTTGCGTAAATGTAGTTTACTTTACTTGTTTAATTACACTTTTAAGAAAAGAAATGTTTGCTTCTGTTATGTGTGTGACATTCTCTATGGTTTCGTGGCGAGTGTTACACATGGTATCAAAGCCCAAGTTTAAACATTGGGTGCTATGGGATAATGTGGAACCCATTAAGTTGTTAGTTCCATAGCATTTAAGTTTGCATACCTTGTCTTATGTCATGGTGTGTATCTGTACAGGATCATGCCACCTAGGTGAGGTCATGGCCATGTAGGTAGTTGCAAAGGTAATCAACATAATTCACCTCCCATTGTTCCCCATGACATAGATCGTGAGGAGGACCAGGCTTCTCAATATGTACATGAGGTTGGTAATTAGAATCAAGATCCACCAAGGATCCGAGACACTTAGTTGCATCAGTTACTAGAGGAGACTCTAGCTCATCTGGGTCCACGACATGATAGAGATCAGGATGTTATAGGTGAGAGAGAGGTTCCAGCTCAGTTAGAGACATTCATGGCTACTCATATGAGAGACCTTCTTAGAGCTCGTCCACCTACATTTGATAGTTTGGGCAGTGGATCAGAGGCTGAGATGTGGTTGATAGATTTGAATAGGTGTTTTTCTATGCACCCTTATGGTAGCAACACCAAAGCTAAGTGTGTAATCATGAACTTGAGGGATTTTGCATCTACCTGGTGGAGGATGGAGGAGCAAAAGCTCCATATAGATATTAGTACTGTATCTTGGGATTTTTTCCTAGAGAGGTTTAGGGCTAGATTTCTTTTTGATCATTTGCATCAGTGTAGTGAAGATGAGTTCCATGCCTTACGACAGATGGCTATGTCTGTAGAGCAGTATGAGAATCATTTTTACAAGCTCAAGTAGTTTTTGGGCATCGGTGATGATGATGGCATGTTAGTTCAGCATTTCATCAAGGGCTTAAATGCCTGGATCATTGGTGGTGTGTGGGTTTTCAAACCCAAGACTATGGAGTTAGCGGTGGTGAAGGCCAGATTGGTGGAGGGGAACCAGGCGATGGCATTAGGTGGTCACATTGGAGTGCAGATAGGTAGTTCTTCAGCTATAGGACCTAGTGCATGTAGTTGCCAGTCTCAGGGAGTTGGAGCACCTAGGACATAGTAGGTGTCAGTACAGAGTGGATAGTATTGGATTTTACAGGGGAAAATAAATAATTTCTAGGAGAGGTAGGGTGATAGGTATCAGTCGGGTGGTCATAGGAACTAGAGGCATAATAAATGCACTTTTTTTCAATAGCCGGCATAGAGTTCATAGTCTAACTATAGGGGTAGCATTCAGTAGTCGAGCACACCTTCTAGAGGTAGAGGTTATGGCAGGGGTACTGGATGTTTTGTGTGTGTCCAACAGGGTCACATAGCATGACAATGTCTCAATAGGGGAACCTCAGGGTACACTCAAAGGACAATGGCATCAAAGCTAATAGTTGGTGATGTAGGCAGAGGGCATTGAGTATTTCTATGGTTGATAACCGTCAGGCTGATCATTAAAGCACAATAGTAGAGACATATGGTATGTTACAGGGTAACCAAGTTACCATTTTATTTGATTATGGAGCATCAGATTCCTTTATTTCATTTTTTTTTGTCACGCAATGTAGACTTAGGGCCACAAAGCAAGATGTTAAGTGGCAGGTCGAATTGGGCTCTAGTGCTAAAGTTGGAGTGCAATCCCTAGTACCTGATTGTAGATTGGATATTAGATCCTTTCACACTACATTAAACCTCTACTTTATACCATTGGGATCATATGACATTGTCATGGGGATGGATTGGCTTGAGGCTCACAAGGCCTTTATAGATTGTTGATGCAAGTCGATTCGATGCATTGATGCATATGGAAGTGAGGTAGAGATTGTGGGAGTTTAGAGACCCATATCCTTGAGGAGGATCTGGGTATGTGCAGGATCATCATGGAAAAAATAGGCCCTTAAGTGGCAAAAAAATCAAAAAAATCAGTCTTAGGAAACTTGATGTAAAAATTTGAATAAGTTATATATATTATTTCAAAAATATGTAAGAACATAATATGTATAAAATTGAATGTAGTTTCTAAACTACTAGGTTTATTTAAAAATAAATAAAATCTATTTGGTGAAAATTTGAAAGTTCAATGAAGTAGTACTTAAATTTTAGGGAAAAAATAAGAAGTAGGTGTATGTCTGACCACCTAGGTAACATAATAAAATGATAATATTTTTTTATAATATTTTATATATAAGTAGAGGACTCATGTTCAAATGTGATGCATATTTTTTGTAATTTTTATCCATATAAATAATTAATTA
This sequence comes from Sequoia sempervirens, assembly GCA_007258455.2. Taxonomy (NCBI): domain Eukaryota; kingdom Viridiplantae; phylum Streptophyta; class Pinopsida; order Cupressales; family Cupressaceae; genus Sequoia; species Sequoia sempervirens. The sequence goes on along the minus strand of VDFB02105785.1, from coordinate 36,365,181 downwards.
TGAATTTTTTATTACAACTTTTTAAAAATATAAAAACTCGTATGTCTGACCACCTTAACTTGATCAAAACTACATGAAATTTAATTTTTCTTTTTTTAATCCTATAGTATGTGAAGCATAGAATGTGACACATGTTTTAGATTCAAAAAATGTGATACCGTTTGAAAGTTATAGATGTTTTTCACTCAACCTATTGATAAGAACTTTACTCGTAATTCTAATAGAAAATAAATAATAATTATTTATTAAATTCAAAGTAAAGCATAATTTATATTGGTGGAAATCTAAGAATCTCCTCTAAAAACCCTTTTTGTTTCATTAATTTTGGGTAAAAAAAGTCATCAGCCACATACCCTACAAATACCCATAATATTGCCACTTTTTGGCCCGTCATGATCCTGCACATACCCATCTCGGCTATGCAGCTGAAGAGATGTATACGTTAGGGATGTCAGTTATTTGCAATAATAGTAGATGACTTGGAGTTGGGTGACAGTGAGGAGAAGGTTACTCTTGATAGCTATCCCATACTTCAGGAGTATGTAAATGTTTTTCTTGATGATATTCTAGGGATGCCATCTCAGTGTGACATTGATTTCAGGATTGATTTGTTACTTGGTTCCAAGCCTATTTCACGAGATCCATATTGCATGACTACACAGGAGCTTAAGGAGCTCTACTTGCAGCTAGAGGAGTTGTAAGCTAAGGGTTTCATCTGCCCTAGTGTTTCACCTTGGGTAGCACTAGTAATTTTTTTGAAGAAAGATGGTTCTCTTCATTTGTGCATAGACTACTGTCAATTGAACAAAGTGACAATCAGGTACTGATATCCCTTACCTAGGATTGATGACTTGTTTGATCAGATCAAGGGTTTTATGGTCTTTTCGAAGATTGATCTTAAGTTAGGGTATCATTACTTACACATATTTGATGCTGATATCCATAAGATGGCATTTCACACACGTTACGATCACTACGAGTTTACTGTGGTACTGTTAGGGTTGACAAATGTGCCATCTATGTTCATGAGATTTATGAATGAAGTATTTTGTACATATCTTGAAAGTTTTGTACTGGTATTTCTTGATGATATATTGATCTATTCCAGGACAATAGAGGAACATGAGGAGCATTTGAGGTAGGTATTGCAGTGTTTGAGAGATAATCAATTGTATGCTAACCTGTCCAAATGTGAGTTCTTGAAGACTGAGGTCAAGTACATCTTGGGCATGTGGTTACAGGAGAGGGTGTTGTAGTAGATCCTATGAAGATCCAACCAATTAGTGATTGGACATGCCCACTAATGTGGTAGAGATGCATAGTTTCATGGGTTTAGCAGGTTACTATAGGCATTTTGTTGAGGTCTTGAGGATAGAACATCCTATCACTTCTCTTCAGAGGAAAGGGAAGAAGTTTGTTTGGTTAGAACAGTGTGAGTCAACATTTCAGGTGCTAAAGGAGAAGTTGACTAGTGCACTTATTCTTGTGATACCTAATCCTACTAGAGATTTTGTTGTCTATACTAATGCATCTTTGAAGGGATTAGGAGCAGTCTTGATGGAGGATGGTCAAGTGATTGCGTATGAATTATGCAAACTCAAGGATCATGAATTGAATTACCCTATACATGATCTTGAGTTGGTAGTGGTAGTGTATGCCTTGATGAGATGGAGACATTTCTTGTTGGGGCATAGATTTGAGTTGCACAGTGACCATCAGAGTCTACAATTCATCTTCATGTAGCCTAATATTAATGCTAGGAAAAGGTGATGGATGGAATTCATTTGTGAGTATGACTTTGAGGTGAAGTTCATCTAGGGGCAGGAGCATGTAGTTGTCAACGCTCTCAGTGGGTGGACACATGAGTTGTCTGAGTTGAATCTTGGTGTGGATTTGAGGAATCAGATTATCTCTTCACTTCTTATAGACAGTTGGTACTAGGAGGTGAGATTGGAGATAGAGTCACATATGGTTCTGGAAGGTAGATTCTCAGATTATTCTCTAGATTCAGATGGATTTTTGAGGCACAGGGGACACATTTATGTTCCATTATCTGGAGATCTTCGTACCTTGGTTTTGATAGAGACACATCGGGCACCTTATTCAGCTCATCTAGGAGTGAAGAAGATGCATGCCGATTTAAGATAGCTTTATTTTTTGGGCAGGTATGAAGCGAGATATCAACGATTTTGGGTCAAGGTGTTTGGAGTGTTAGCGAGTGAAGGCTAAACACCAACATCTGATAGGGCTTCTACAACCACATTTGGTGCCAGAGTGGAAATGGGATATAATCTGATTGGATTTCATTGTTGGTTTACCCAACTCTTTGTGACAACAAGATGGTATTATGGTGATGGTGGATAGGTTGATGAAGGTAGCACACTTCTCGCCTATTCGTTCATCCTATAATGCTTCATTTGTTGCTAGAGTGTTCATGGGAGATATTGTGAGGTTGCACGGTATTCTGCATCAGATCATTTCTGACAGGGATCTTGTGTTCACCTCAACTCTCTGGACGTCATTACAACATGCTATGGGGACAAAGTTGAACTTCAGTTCATCATATCATCCTAAGATGGATGGACAGACTAGGAGGGTCAACTGGATCCTCGAGGATATGTTGCAAATGTATGTGATGGACCAGCAGACACAATGGGAGGACTATCTCCATTTAGTGGAGTTTGCTTATAACTATAACTGAGGGTTGCTTTTAGGATTGGATTCAATGTTAGAAAATCAATGAAGATAATAAACCCAAAGCTATTATAAAATACAATGGAAGTAAACAAAAGAATGATTATACCAGAAAATTGCCAAGACCTCCATGATTCACTTTTGTAACACCTTCTAACTTGCTGGTTGACATGTTTCCCTTAGATTCATCATGCAAGCAATCTAAAATAAAAGTCTAAGTCCTACACCAAGCTTTGAAGGATTTGATCAATGCCTAATGCCTATGACAATATGAGTGAAATGCCTATGCCTAAATATGCCAAGACTAAATGAAGTAAGATGACAAATGCTGTGATGTCTAATGTGTTATTTCTAATGCCTCCAATGTCTAAAATCTAATGCCTCCTATATAATGAGAGAAAAATGGCATTTTATAGAAAATGCCATTTTGAATGGACGAATGAGATTGAATGTCAATAAGATGTCTAAATCAATGGCCAAAATTCAAAGTTGTAGTATGGACTAGGGTTAGGTCAAAAGTAGGGAAATGACAAGAAATGAATGGCTAACATTGAATTATAAGATAATTCAATCAAGGGCTGAAATTAAATGAGATGTCAAGAGATAAGATTTGATGTGGAAGATAAGATTGGCACAGAAAAAGAGGTGATAGGAGAAATTAAATAATAAAAATTATTTAATCTAGGTGACCAATGAATAATTCAATAATAAAGATATTATTTAATCATAGAAGAATGTGAGAAAAGGAATCATTTTGAATTAAGTAATGATTTAATTCAAAATTCAAGAGAGTGGACCAAATTAAATAAATAAAATTTATTTAAGTTATGAGAGAAAAGACTAATGAATAATTAAATAATTAAAATAATTATTTAATTATAGAAAGAAGAGGACTTAATTAGTGACGTAATTAAATAAATAAAATGTATTTAATTAATTAGGGAGGAATAAAGATAGAAAATGAATTAATTAAATAATTAAACTTATTTAATTAATAGAAGACATATGACTTTAGAAAATAATTAAATAATTAAAAATTATTTAATTATGAAGAATGAAAGGGGAAATGATGGAGAATTTAGAAATCGCAAACCTGAGACAATTCTTAGTGTCTACATTTTGCCCCTCTTTGTCATAATGTAGCCTGTCGCATTGTGACAAAGAAAATAAGTCCAAAAATATGCCCTAGTGCAAAATAAGATGAGGAAGAATGACAAGGAGGGTAGCGGTATGCCCCCTCGAGAGGAAAGACGGGTTCCAAGAACATGGGTGTGCTCTCAAAATTGATGAGAAGAGTAGAATATGAAGAGACAAAGAAATGTTAGTGCAAAAGATGTGGATGATGATATGGATGCAATGCCTATATGAGATGAGCGAGAGAAGATGACAAGACTAGAGAAGATGGATGTTAGTTCCTAGACCAAATCCTTCAAAACCTTACCATAGGACTTTAACATTTATTGCTCTTAATCATCATTGGGTAGATTGTTGTGATGGCCAAAAAACACCATGATATGACATAGATCCAGGTGTGCAATTTCGTACCATCACATAAGACAAGCAGTCACATACAAGGATGATCATGACTCATACTAGAGCATGATTGCCCCAAAAAAAATTTCATAATCAACCACAAATAGAAAAAGACAAAGACAAATCATGAAATGTCATTGCTTCTCTAAATCCTATTTCCAGGACATCCTTGAGAAACTAGCAACATGATTGAAAAAATATACAAATAAAGTCCTTATCATGATACGTCACTGTTTTGCTAAATCCCAGAATCAGGACCTCGTTGAGAAACTAGTAGTCATGCGTGTCAATCGTCATGATACGACGCTGCTTCTCTAAATCTTGTTATTGGGATCTCGCTAAAGAACTAATAACATGATAAAAGCCAATAGAAAAGTGTCAAGAATTTTCCAAGTGCGTCTGGATATCCATTGTTCTAATGTCAAGAGTTCAGGTTTGATGATGATGAGATGTTGGGATGTCAAAGTTTTCACGATGCCAAGATGACTAATGTCAAAGATTTCCAAATTCAGGAAGGACACATCCTGAATAATGTTGATGTCAAGAGGATTGATCCCTAAATGTGGAAAGGGGTCCCTCAAAATGATGATGATTCCCAGGAAGGACACATCCTAAGGCATAAATGATAGAGTTTATTCTTCAGAAGGACACATCTGAAGAATACTAATATCAAGAGGAGTGATCCTTAGATTTAAAAGGATCCCTCAAAATGTCAAATGATAGTGACGATGCCTAAGGACACATCCTAAGGCATGAATGACAAAGGTTATATTTCAAAAGGACACATCTGAAAGGTAACCAAGAGCTAACTTTTTGAAAAGGTTATGATCATATGACTTGTTTGGATTGAGTTTGACTTGTGTTTGACTATATGTCGATATTGTCATGATGATATGATTAACGTTCTGATGAGATTGTCATATTGAAATAACTAGTTGCCATGAATCATTTTCAGGAATTTACCCATTAGGGAATGATTCGCTTTGCCTTGAAGATATTTTGACATGTGTGCTAGTGTAGTGCCATGAACCCTAATGAACTGACCTAGTGCAGCCTCAAGGGCTCATTGACAGATGGCCTTGCCTACATCATACACTCAGAGACCTCGTAGTTAGACACGACTAATGATTTTGTCTTGATGTCCAAAGATTGCATCATGATTTTATTTGGAAAAAACCTAAAAAGACTGACCTAATGTCTTGGGGACTCAAATGTGAGTCTTTCCTACGTAGCAAATGTGCAGAGACAACGTAGTTCGGACAATGACATGGATTGATTGACATGACTAACTTTGACTCCATTTTTTAGGATTTTGACATTCATTTGGATTTTTTTGTGTTTTTCTTCAGGATGTTTTATGATTTTTAGGTTTTTCTTCAAGACATTTTATGACGTTTTTGTCTTTTTTCAGGATAGTTTATGATGTTTTTGTCTTTTTTTAGGACTTTTGTGATGTTTTTATCTTTTTTTTTAGGACAATTTATGATGTTTTTGTCTTTTTTTAAGGATAGTTTATGGTGTTTTTGTCTTTTTTTAGGACCTTTTGTGATGATTTTGTCTTTTTTTTTTTCAAGACTTTTTGTGATATTTTTGTCTCTTTTTCAGGACTTTTTCCTATGTTTTGGTCTTTTTCTTTTTTTTTAGGACATTTTATGATGTTTTTTTTCTTTTTCCGTTTTATGATTTTTTTTTGGATTTTGATGTTTAAGAGAATTGTGACAAATGCATATGATTGATGCCTACACATGAGAATCCAAGGACAAATATGATTGTGCCCCTAGTCAAGCTAAATACCAATTGATAGGTCATGACAATGTTGTTTGATGTGGGAAGGATGCACCCTGAAACAATGTGAGGATGATGACGATAATGTGATGAAAATATGGAGGTCTATAGCTAGGCCAGGAATGTAGTCAAGTAAAATTTTGGATAATGTGCTTGTACGGATTAGACTTGTTGCATTTGGAATGACTTGGTTAGGACTAGATGGGATGATGATTATCCTTAGACTGTTTGACAAGGGAAAGCCAAGATAGGTGACATGCATGAAAGGATGAGAGGTGGCCTTGGTAAAAGACGAGAAACATGAAACTAATGGAATTTTCATATGATTTTCAAGGATTATGTTGTATAAGGACAATAAGAATATGATGGTCAATGACATGATGTTTCATGAATCATATATGACTTAAGGATAGACACGTCAAGAGTTTTCCCAAAGCATGATTTATGTGTGCCAGTTTTATGTCAAGACCAAGGTAAGTGGAAAAAATGCATCGAAATGATAGGGCTTAGATGGATGTCAATGTCATGAGGAAGGCATGGGAAATGAGACTACTTGCCCCCAAGTATAAAATTCCACATAGATAATTTATTTTACACATGATGCCTGTTTACCAGGTTTTCATCATGGTACTTATCTAGGGCGCCTATTTGCCAAGTTTTGACCATTTGGATGAATTTTTTTCTCTTTACTATTTTCTTGAATTTTTTTTTTTGGTGTCACCAAGATGCCTATTTGCCATGTTTTCATTAGGGTGATGATGTTTTATATTTTTCAATTTTTTTTTGTATTTCTGATTTTGTGGATAGCCTGGATGCTTTAGATAACCACTGACTATTCTGAATCCACTAATGGTGCCGATGTAGAGACTGGTGCCATGATATGCCAATAATGACCTTGCTAAAGGAGTTGTCTTGTCAGGATCATAGCGCTTGCATACAACTGATCGATGTCATTGTGATCCTTTATGATACTAGAGTTGGCCTTATTAGAATATGCACATCACAATAGAGTGCCATGAGAGTCCTTGTGGTAAAGAGTTGCTGCCAAGATGTGACAGATTTGTGACGTGGGATCTTTGGACTTTAGACGAGATGTAGGGTTATGATGAATGATGGTAGACATGGAAAGATTGTTTGGACGTTTGGATGGATGACTTTTTATTTTCCAAACATGGGATGGTGGATGATGGATTTTGGAGGGATAGTGTTTGGAACCAACACTTTTATATGCCTTGATTGATGACCATTTTGAAGGAGGTGGACATGTGTTATATGTGGGAGTCCTCTTGTCTTGTGGCTCCATATTGTGATTGAATTTTTTATTTGACTTGTTATCTTTGTTTGGTCCATCTTTCTTTGGGATCTATTTTAATTTCATTTGTCCACTTGTCCTTTTGCTTGATTCAATGGCCTTTGACATTTTATTTTGATCTTTTGACTTGTAAGACTTTTGTTTTTGTTTTTTCCAAAGGGAATGTTTATTTATGATGGAATGATGGTTCATGGTGTGGGTGGAAGGGGTAATGGCAACAATCCTATGGCAAGGATTTCTCATGGACTCCATTTTGACATTTGTATCTGACAAAGTTGCCCCCAGTATCGAGGAGGTACCACTAACATTGTTTGATTTACTATTCAAGGAATAGCCAAGACCTTGATGTCTGTAATTTTCCTGAAGCTATATTGGTTCTAGAATGCCTTGCTCATGTATGCCTAGTCCTTTGCCTTGATATTGCATACTTTGACAGATTCTATTTGTGATGGAGTATTTGTTGTTGTGAAAGCAAGATGCTAACCCATCATTAGGTATGTGGATACTATCACTTGTAATATTTTCATCTGCAAGAAAGCCTGCTCTAACAAAGATAGATGACCCTAGTTGATAAAGTGTCTTAGCGTCATTATCTTGTTGGACATATTCCTAATTGATATTTTTTGTCTACTCTTGTGACATTTCAAGTTTAGATGATTGTATTGGTACTTCCAAGTTGATGTTGAAGCCATCATTATGGTAAGTGTCATAGAGTCCAGTAAATTCAGCTATAGCTTGATCATTTTCAAATATGTCCATATTGGAATACTCTTGTTCTTGAGGAATATCATCTATGTGTGTCATGGAGGCAAGTTTCTCATTTTGGAAAGTCTCAATAGTTGAGGCCTGTATAGGATTGGAAAGTGTTTGATCATGAATGGCATAAAGTTCAATGAGTGGATCGTTTCAGATTTCTTGGTCAATGGTATGGTCTTGGTCAAAGATGGGGTTGTCATGGATTTGGACTTCCTAGTCAATGGTAGGGTCTTGGTCAAAGATGGGGTTGTCATGGATAGGTGTGTTTTGGATGTCATGATTGTCTTGAAGGACTTCTTGAATGGACTTTAAGATAGGGTCATGGGATGGGCTACCTTGTTCTTGACATGAGGGTGACATTATAAGGTCATGCTTTGGGCTTTAATTTTGACATGTATCCTCAGGTTTAGACAATGGGATGTTCCTTTGAGTAATGAAAAATTTCCATGACTAGATGTGGCTTGTGAGGGGGTGACTTGAAAAGGATTAATGGATGAAGGACTAGGATAGGACATGGGGACTTGGACTGGACTAGTATATGAAGGACTAGGATATGACATGGGTACTTGCATTGGACTAGTATGTGAGGGACAAGGGTATGACGTCGAGACTTGGACTGGATATGACATGGAGTCTTGGACTAGATTAGGATGTGATGACATAGGATGTGACATGGGGACTTCGACTGGATATGCCATGGAGTCTTGGACTCGATTATTGTAAAGTTGACTAGAATAGGACATGGAGACTTGGACTAGATCAATATGGTATGATGTGGGGGCTTGACATGAGTTGATAGATGGTTGATAGGGCATGTAGACATTGATAGGATTGATAGGTGAAGGAATAGCATATGACGTGGAGACCTGGAATGGACTAGTGGACAATTGGTTTCCCTCGTCAAAGTTAGGATAAGGGTGATAACTAGACGTGTGTTGTGAATTAATGGTAGGATTTGTGTTAAGTGAATTTTGGTAGTGAGGGTAGATGGATGGAGGACTAGCACTGATGGGTTTTTGGTACGAAGGACATTGATTTTCAGCTTGGAGGAATTGTCTCCTAAAGTCTGAGGCTTCTTGGTATTGACCTCTGTAGAGTAATTCATATTCAACTTTACTAGCAAGCCTATCAATATGTTGGTGAAGGGAAGACAAGGTGGTGGATGTCATGATGTTGTTAAATGCAAAGTGATAATGACGTTTGTCCAAGGGAAATGACTAATGCAAGGTGATAAAATTGGTCAAGAAAGGATGCCAAATGCTAAGGTGACAATGAATATGCTGACTAAGGAAAATGACCAATGCCAAGTCTAGATGCCAAATGAGGACTATGATGGACAATGCAAAGTCTAAGTGCAAAATGAGGATTGAGATTATGTTTTGATGTTTTGTTGAAAAGTCTGAGTTGCCTAAGGTTGATTGTTTGTGTCCAGATTTGTGACTATTGTGTATAATGTTTGAGTAATCTAGCAAGCACTTGACAAGCACAATGTTTTGAATGTAAGCAAGCACACATAAGACAAGTACAATCCTAGGTTAGGTCAGGACAATATTTGCTAGATTCATGTGGGTTTCCCCAACCGTATATCAGTAGCATGTGAATTTAGAAGCTTGGTTGCACGGGCTCCCCCTTACAATGCACTCTCTTCTCAGGCCAACCAAGCTTCCAACCCCCATGAAACTCACATGGTAGATTGATCACCTCTACTACAGACTGCGAAAGTGTGGATGCCTTCACAGTGACTGGTGTTGCGCTAGCAAATAGAAGGTTTTTGGCTTACTACACAAAGGTGTTTAGTTCGAGACCACCATTCGAGTGGCCATACATGGGGCAAGAGATTAATCACCATTTAGGTGGCACTCCAGCCTGAAGAGGTTAAGCTCAACAGGGTTTATGGGAGTACTACTCTGTCCGTATGACACATCCACACTCCTAATCTTAGGTTTTCCCTTAGGATTCATATTTATATACCGGTCGAGGGTAGCTTGGCTTTAGCTCCGTTGCCGGTTTGAGTTGCATTGGGGTGATGAAATCCCCAGGCAGGCCCAATTTCTAGAGTTAGTAACTATTTCTCTTACACCTAGGATCACACGAATGCGCAAGGGGAGAGGATACTTTGATATACCAAATCGTGAGTGTAATAACACATAAAAATGGGCCTGGTTTTATGATCATCGAGTTTTCACAAGGTGAGAGCATACTCACCTACCATTTTGCAAACACAATCGGACACTTGCAAACAAAATTCATTTTAGAGCACCAAAGGAAATGTTCCTAAATTAAAAAATGCAAAGAAGTGGTTTGAGAGATAAATCTTTGACAAGCGTAGCTACAAAACTACATGTCAGTAGTTTGAATATATGTCTTTGACTATCGATTTGAAAAAATAGTTAGATGCATCATTTTTGTCTACTTGATCCAATGTGTCCTTTGAAGTGTTTATTTTCTGCACATGCACAAAACCAACAACAAACCCTAACAAGATAATTGATAACTACTATTAGAGGGTTAGCTAGTCAAGACAAATCTAATTTTTTGAAACCTTTTTGATAGTAAAATGAAAAATACAGAGAATAAAGCATGTCTGAAATCTCAAGAGGTTTCTAAAAATGTAAATAAATCAGAAAAATTTTCTGTTTTGCACCTGGAATTATTTTTTATGAAAAATCATAAAAAAATTATAAAAAATACAAACCAGCTCCAAAAATTCTAATTTTTTGACTGGAGTCATCTGATATCATCCCAAATATGCAAAAAAAAATTTGTGATCAGATGTACAACAATGCATGAGATATAAGCAAATAATTTTGAAACCTTAATTTTAAAAGATCTATTATTTGACTAATAATTTCACATCTGAATTTAAAAGATAAAGAATAGACCCATATTAAAATTTAGAGAAATTTCTAGAAATGTAAACATATCTAAAAAAAAAAAATTCTCTTAAAATTAATTTTTCATGAAATATAGAAAAAAAATTATAAAAAAATAAAAACTGATCCAAAAAATATGATTTTTTGAATGAAATTGCATGATGTCTTCTCTAATCCGTAGAAATTTTTTTGTGAGAAAATACGTAGCCGTTTGAAATTTATGGTCAAAACTTTGGAAAATAGGGCTTTATCCTCAATGATGCCAAACCTACAACAAAAAGCAAACAAGACCTACAACAAAAAGAAACCAACTCCAAAAATTTCTCTTTATTTGTCCAAATATGTCGGGTTCACCAATGTAACTAAGGGTTTCTTTTAGGATTAGATTCAATGTTAGCAAATCAATGAAGACAATAAACCCAAAGCTATTACAAAATACAATGGAAGTAAACAAAAGAATGATTATACCAAAAAAATGCCAAGACCTCCATGATTCACTTTTGTAACACCTTCTAACTTTCTTGTTGACATGTTGCCCTTAGATTCATCATGCAAGAAATCTGAAATAAAAGTCTAAGTCCTACACCAAACTTTGAAGGATTTGATCAATGCCTAATGCCTATGACAATATGAGTGAAATTCCTATGCCTAAATATGCCAAGACTAAATGAAGTAAGATGAAAAATGTTGCGATGTCTAATGTGTAATGTCTAATGCCTCCAATGTCTAAAATCTAATGTCTCCCATAAAAATGAGAGGAAAATGGCATTTTATAGAAAATTCCATTTTGAATGGACAGATGAGATTGAATGCCAATAAGATGTCTAAATCAATGGCCAAAATTCAAAGTTGTAGTATGGACTAGGGTTAGGTCAAAATTAGGGCAATGACCAGAAATGAATGGCTAAGATTGAATTATAAGATAATTCAATCAAGGGCTGAAATTAAATGAGATGTCAAGAGATAAGATTTGATGTGGAAGATAAGATTGGCATAGACAAAGAGGTGATAGGAGAAATTAAATAATAAAAATTATTTAATCTAGGTGACCAATGAATAATTAAATAATAAAGATATTATTTAATTATAGAAGAATGTGAGAAAAGGATCATTTTGAATTAAGTAATGATTTAATTCAAAATTCAAGAGAGTGGACCAAATTAAATAAATAAAATTTATTTAATTTATGAGAGAAAAGACTAATGAATAATTAATTATAGTGGAAGGTGGATAAAAATTAAATAAATAAGAATTTATTTAATTTTAGAAAGAAGAGGACTTAATTAGTGATGTAATTAAATAAATAAAATTTATTTAATTAATCAGGGAGGAATAAAGATAGAAAATGAATTAATTAAATAATTAAAAGTTATTTAATTATGAAGAATGAAAGGGAAAATGATGGAGAATTTAGAAATTGCAAGCCTGGGACAATTTTTAGTGTGTACAATAACAATAGCTATCAGAGTTCGATTGGTATGCCTCTTTTCTAGGTGTTGTATGGGCATCCATGTCGGACTCCCCTTAGTTGGGATTGGTTAGAGGATAGAGTTCTTTTGGGTCCAGATATGCTTTAGGATATGGAGCAGTAGGTGATTCAAATTAGGGAACATTTGGTTGTTGCACAAGATAGGTAGAAGAAGTATCTAGATGCACATTGGGTATATCGTTAGTTTACAGTAGGTGACCAAGTCTTTTTGTGAGTGCATCCGCAAAAGAGTCCAATCCGATTTGTAAAAGGCTCTAAGCTCACACCTAGATTTGTTAGGCCATTTGAGATTCTTGAGAAGATTGGTCCAGTTGCTTATTGACTTGCTTTGCTACCCAGTCTCTCATGTATTCATGACGTGTTTCATGTTTCAGTTCTCAGACCTTATCATCCAGACATATATCACGTCCTTTAATTGAAGGCTTTATAGGTAGATGATGGGAAATTGGCTTTGGAGCCCGTGGCCATCGCACAGCACAAGAGACTCACTCTCAGGGGTTGAGATATAGAGCAGGCCAGGGTCCAGTGGGATCCTAGAGATTATACATCAGCTACTTGGGAGGATGTGACCAGGATGAGGGAGCTCTATCCCTATTTGTTCACAAGCTTCCAGGAGTAATCCTGATCCTTGGGGGGGAGAATGTAGCACTCCTTCATTTTCCTATGCTATTAGATAGTGTGTTTATTTTGACAGACTTAAATACCTTGTTATGGTTTTATGATGGCTAGCATTAGAGCAATGTGGATGTTATACTGTGAGGAGATGATGCACTATATGAATGTTACATTTTTTATTAGCATAGTTGTTAATTTTTATAAATATTTATCTTTTGATTAATGATGCTTTGCTTTCTTTAGTCTTGATGTGACTGTATAGGTGAAGGGAATGGGATTACATCTCTCACATGTGAGCGCCTTGTGATTCTATGATTTCTCTTCATGGTGTGACTGTTATGTTTTATCCATGTACGACATTCATTTTGATTATAGGATTGCAGGTACAAGACATCATCTCCATCTGACTTTACAGTTCTGAGGGTGTCCATATCGTAATCCCAATGATTTTCTTGATTGGGAGATAGTAACAGGGTTCCCTTGTCAAACAACAACCCTGTCATAGTGTGTCGTCAGTTTATGTTTGGTTTATTGTTGGGTTATGTCGTATTTGATGTTTGATAATTTATTATTGGTGGAAATTATATGTGGGAATTAATATTTAAGTGGTGGTAATGGTAATTTATATATTTTGATTAAACTTGTTATTTAATTTAGTTAATTTAATTTTATTCAGTTAGCAAGGTAATTTAATCCTCATGGTTAAATTTATGTTATTAAGTAAATAAACTAATTAATTAATTAAATTTATTTTGTTGAGTAAATTAATTAATTAAATAAACTGATGTTGTTGATTAAATAAACTAAATAATTAAAACTTAGTAAATAGACAAATTAATTAAATTATAGTTATTGATTAAATAAATTAAATAGTTAAAGTTGTTTTAAAAAATGCATAAATTAAAAAGATTTAAAATTATTGGAAATGGAATTTTGTTTTAAATCATTTAAAAGGAAAAAAATCTTCAAAATGCATAAGGGGGAAATAACTATGGTGATTGATGAGATATTTTGAAAATTCGACTAAAATGGAGGAAAATTAATTAGAGATTTTTTTTTGCTGAAAAATTTACTGTTAAAATAGAGTAAGGCTTTCTCTGTATTTCAGATATTTTTGGATTTGGAAGTGAAGATTTTTGAAGGAGGATTTGGAATTTTGGATTTGGCAAGGAAGCACAACATCAAATTGTATTTCTTCAGACTTCCGAACACAAGTTCTTTATTGCTTTATTTTTTTCAAAAGATTTGATTTTTAATTTTGAAGAGGTTGTAAATCTTGTTGAGAATTCTTGAAAATATCTGTAGAAAAAATGGAGAAATTCTCAAATTTTTTGTAGAGAAAGCAAAAGAAAACAACAAAAATTCTAGCAAATCAAATTTTAACAATAGAAAAATTGAAAGAGAAACAAAAGAAAATTTTGAAACCTTTGTGTTTGGAGTTGGAATTTTCCATTAAAATTTAGAAATTGAAAATAAAAATTTTTGCTTGAAAATGATTTTTCTATAGTTATTTCTATAGAAAATTTTCCCAATTTCACTGTAAAATGGAAATTTTCATGTATATATATATATATATATATATATATATATATGATAATAGATATATATATACACATATATTTTACATATAAAATTTATATGCTATTATGCTGGGAAATTTTTTGTCAAAAAAATGTTCTAGGAATGGAAAACAGGGGGATTTATTTATTTTGAAAAAAAAAATGTTAAGGGTACTGGGGGGTCTGCCCCATAGCTACCCCATATGGAGGTGACTATGGAGGCAATGCCTGCCTTCACAACACACGCCTATGGGAGGCTACGTAGTAGCCTTCTCCATAGCAAGGCATCCCCTGTTTATGTGGGGTTGACTTTAATAAAATAAAATCTTTTATTCCAATATATATATATATATATAATATGTATTATATATAATATTTAAATATTAAATATATAATATATATTATATATTTTAAATAATTAGATTTTAATTAAATATATATTTAAATATAAATATATATAATTATATATTTATATATATGTTTAATTTATATTTAAATAAAATTATTTTTAAGGTTATTCTATTATAATGATGCAAATATTGATTTTATAATAGAATGATGTTATTAGAATTTTTTTTTTTAACATTAGTTGTAATCAAGGAAGTTGAATGGAAAACAATTAGTTTAAGCTTCTTTTTTTTGTCATAAAAAATAAAAAATAATTATTATTATTATTCTGATTGATTACATGCAAATGTTATTGCTTTACTTGGATTTAGGAAATCCTAAAGTAGGTTATTAAGTTTCCTAAATTGTATTTTCATTATTTTATCTCTCTCATTCTCGTTGTTGGGTAAATGGAGTTATTTGTTTATGTAAGACTTCTAGACGTCTTTTCTTGAGATGGGGATTGTAACTTATGTTGGTTTAGCTTAGAAATAGCTTGGGTAGTGCACATGGTATTTTATCAAGTATGGCCACTTGGTTCTACGAACAGGTTGTGTTTTACATTGTTATTAAGTTGGTATTTGTGATTGGTTATGTGCACTTGGTTTACCCTATGTTAGTCGAATTGATCCCTTAGGTTGTTAATAGGGGAGTGGCTTTTCATGAGGGCTGATAGACAAAGTGGTGTTAGGGTAACTCATGTAGAGTTAGATTAATAAGTGATAATCTAATTAAATATGTTAGGGGGAAAGGGTAGTTTAAACACTCAACTTATTTTAAGTTCCTCGCTCATGGACTCAAGGGCTAGTAAAGACTTGGGATGAGATGACAAGGCCTAGAATGGCATGATTGATATCTTGTTTCTCAGAAAGATAATCGATTCCACATTGGATTGCATGTGGGGTTGGGTTTCGTAAGAGGTCAACATGGTAACCCAAGATGGGGGCCAGAGCCTAGGAAGATTCGCCAAGGTAGCCCATGCAAATTTGTGATGACACTCCTTCTATGATAACCGTGACTCATTTTTTTGTATTATGCAGTTGATCATTGTTATCTAGAAGCATTGTAACCATTTTGTAAGTTTTTTACTTGTGTAGTTCAATATTTTTTTCCTATGTCTAGAGGTTGTAGGTTTTCCTAGGCAGCTCTTTTACTATCTCCTAGCATGGGGGTTGGACCTTCGGGTACCACATGGTTGGATGGAGCGTGCACCTTAAACTATTGGGTCCCTAGTTCTTGTTTGTGATGGTGAGTAATTCATGATTGGAAAGCTCATGTGTACTAGTTAATTTTTAATTCTATCTTATTCTCACTTGTATCTATTGGATACCTTGTAAGTTGTAATTGTATCATTCCTCAATTATATTCAAGGAGAATCTTTGTAATTTGTAATTGTAACATCTTTGTATAAACTATCTCATTTGAAAATGAGAGTTGTAATTGTAATATTGAATGGATACAATGTATGAATGGATCATTATTGTAATTTATATTTTATGTGATGTATTTGAATGTTAATAGATATATAATCTTTAATTCATGAGTAATAATCTTATGTTATGTTTAGTAACTTTTTTCAGTAATCATAATATTAAATAGCATCGTCATGCACCTTAGAGAATGTTTGTGTAAGTGTAGTTCACTTTACTTTTTTAATTACACTTTTAAGGAAAAAAATTGTTTCTTCCATTATGTGTGTAACATTCTCTAGGGTTTCGTGGCAGGTGTTACAATAGGCTTCAATCCCTCATATAAAATGCTAGTTTTACCACCACAATGAGCAACCTTAAAATATGACATTTGCTTTGTAAGCAAAGCAATACAATGCACTATATTATCTATTCTTATATGCTCCCATTAAGACTTATTACTACGTTGGTAGAAAGATTTAACTCATGCACTTTATAGTATAACAATGCTATTTCTATTTACTCTTTATATATGCATATATATAATAATATATATTCCCTCCAAAACTATCGAAAGTATTATTTGTCAATTAATACAAAAATATAATCATATTCATTTGTTTACCAAACTCATACTTACACTATTTCTCATACTATATATATATATTGTACTTGATCAATTGATAAAAAGGACCATATATTTAGTAACAAACAAGTATGTCAAATTAACCATTCGATATATGAATGCATATATCCATGTTATCATTATCCACAAACAACACACATGTGTATATACATACACATACACACACACATATATAGAAATATGTATATACTAATATTTGCAATGTACATTTCTGTTACGTACTTCACACAGACATATTAATATATATATACACAGACATATTAATATATATATATATATATTAAACATATATATTATTACTTCAATCATTTCATTAAAACACATATATTCATGTATCCTCGCCGATATGCATATCAATTAAGTGTATACATATATGTATGTATACATATAATCGATTCCTTGTGCAAGTATGCCTAGAATTATTTCTACTCATATATTTGCATAAATGTAATTATGCTCTCATGCATGATTTTTTATATATACATAACTGCATACATGTATACTTCTAATGTATCATGTCTAATGCAAACACAACATGTCTAAAGCATGACTTACCAATATCCTAAGACTCTAAATTTACTCAACTATACTTAGAAGTGAGTGTGCGTGAAAGCTTAGTTAGGCATCATTCAAGGTTACGTGACCAAACACTTCTCTTGAGTGATAATTTTCCTCCCTTCTAGAGGTGTAAACCTGTACCCACATCCAACTTTCCACATTTGTAATGGTAGTTAGATGTTCACATGAAATCCACTTTCATCATAAAACATTACAATATTCATATTGCAATACATATTCTTTCATCAATATAAACATAATTACTCCTTCAAAGAAATAATATCTTTAATACTTATTTCAATATTCCATTACTTTATCAAACATATCAAAATCATGATTGCATTTATCATCCTATTTACCTGTGAAGGTAAAAGTAACTTGACAATTATGAAACTAGATGTGACAATAATCTTAAGTCTAACAATAACAATAACTATAATCCTAATCCTTGCCTTAAACCTAACCATAATGCTAACTTTAACAACAACCCTAATCCTAACCCCAAATCTAAAGCTATTTTTATCTTTAATTGTATCCCTAACCTTAACCAAAACTATAATATTTACCCTAAACCTAACCATAATTGTAACCATAATCCTAACCCTAAATCTAATCCTACCACTATCCATAATCTTAACCCTAAACTTAACCCAAACCCTAACCCTAACCTTAACCCTAATTGTTATCTTAACCCTCAACATGACCCTAAGTCTATATCTAACTGTAACCCTAACCTTTACCCTAAACCCAACTCTAATCATAACCATAATTGTAAACTAACCATAATTCTATCTCTAACAATAAACCTAATTCTAACCTTAACCCTAACTTTAACCCTAACTCCAATTATAACCCTAATGCTAATGGTAACCCTAATTATATCTCTAATCATAATCTTCATCCTAATCCTAACCTTAACCATAACATTAACCATAACCCTAACCCTAACCTTAACGACAACCCTAACCCTAATTGTAACCATAATATTAACCATAGCCCTAATGCTAATTATAATCATCAACCATAACCCTAACCCTAATTGTAACCATAACATTAATCCCAACCCTAGTTCTAATCCCAATTTTATCCCTATCCCTAATCGTATCCTAAATCTTAACTCTAATTATATTTTCAAACTCAATCCCAACTCTAACCCTACCTATGAACCAAATTATATCTCTAATTGTAACCCTAACCCTAATAATTTTGTCTTTCATGTTGCACTACAAATGCTACTAGCATATATATTTATTAATAATATATTAAAAATGCTAAGCTATATCCTTCTCGAGGCGTCTATTACACTTTTATGTGCTCAAAATTGATTAAAAAATAGACATTTTAGAGAATATATCTCAATGTTTTTTTATATTTATATATAAATATATATACTAATTGTAAGCCAATTAATTAAAAATCTATTAAAATATAAGAAAAATCTAAATACTAAAATATATTTAAAAATACTAATCATAAATCATTTAATTAGAAATTTCTTAAAAAGTAAGAAAAAACTAAAATCTAAAATATATTTGAAAAACGTCTCTTACTTTGAATAAGAAAATGTACCGCATGCAGCAATTTTATTTTTGTTAGCTTTTTAAAAACGTTTGATTTACGGCCTTTTAGGCGTTTTCCATGCTAAAAAATCAGGCTGCATTCACGGCTTATAAATTACTGTAAAATGTTGAAACGTTTTCCCAACGTGAGGCATCAACCCACATTTATTTTAGAGACGTCTAATCACATGCCGATTACCCTTGTATTTTATATATGACATAATTTCAAGTGTCTCTCATACCACTAATTCTTATAGTCTTTCCGGATAACTTTTCAAATGAGAACCCAAATAAGTTAAAAGTGTGCCTAGAAGCTTATGATTAGAAACTTGCAAACGAAAGAGCTATTAAATTAAATTAATAATATATTAATATTTTATTATGTATTTTATATGTGACATAATTTTTAATAATATTGTATGGTTGTTTGTCAACTATTTTTTGAATCTCAATTTTTTTTTTCTTTTTTACAGATATTTTTGTCAATAGTGCAGTTTTGCTAAATTTTTAGTTGTTTATGAAATTTCACCTAAGTTTCATAATGATAGAGGTTTCTCATATGTTCGTAAAGTTAGTTTTTATTCTAAAGAAGTCTTGTATTTCTTAGATGATCGTCCTAATCCATCTAATGCTTTATCTACTAAACTATTAAAATTAGGGATTAAAACACATTGTCTCAAATATGTCTTTCGATGTTCAAATGGGTAAACTAAAAAAAGAAAATGTATTGAAAATTGATAAATGTTTGAACATTCTCATTCAATATAATATGTTCACACAAAGAGATTGTAGTGGCATTCTTGTATGGTATTATAGGTATAACTCTAACATATCTACTGATACAATCATGCACAACATTATTCTTGAGCATGATAATAAATCCATCAACCAAAAAAATTGAAAGATACATTACAAGGTAACTTTGATTGTAAGATATAAATACAAAAACTATTAAATTTTGTTTCATTAAACTTATTGACTACACACTATGGATTTGAAATATCCTCCCTATGAAAAAATCTAATGGATGAGTTCACACTTGCATGCACTTTAGAAATTTTAACAAGGCATATAAAATTATGTTGTCTAAATTTGATAATATTTTAGAATCTATAGTAAGACATAAGATGATGGATGATGGATAAGTATTTAAAATATAACATAAATATTATTAAGCCAAAAAAAATTAAGACTACTTTTACTACTCCACCAAAATTTTAATATTGTCAATTTTTTGTATTTTTTATTTCAACATTACTTTCTTGTATTAATTTTATTGTACATTTATCTTGTGTGTTTTAGGTCAATTTCAACTTGATTTTTTTCTATAACGACTATAACCACATAAGGATAATGTAAGGAACCCTAGCAATAGAAACTTATCACCTAAGAGTCCTTAAAATATAGATACTGAGTTTCTCTCTCTTTCACAGTATGGTATTAGAGTGCATTATTTATGTTTCCATGAAATGTTAAAAGAGATTATGATTAAGGAATATCATTAATAAAAATATAGACTATCATTGTTTTGGATGCTTGAGTATGTCTATACTCATGATTTCATTGTTTTTATTGTAGATAGTTTTGTATGTTTCAATTTATAAAAGTACCCACATACTTACAAAAAAATTGGTTATTTATCATTTAAATGGATTAATAAATAGCTAAGGTATCCATTTATATGTTCTATTAAATGTGATCTAATTAATATGTGATATCTGATGAGTTGTATATATATATTAATTTATCAAATATTAATTTGAGATATTGTGTCCAATCTAATATTAATATTGTTATCTTTATCCCAAATAAATTATATTGTAACATCTTATATTATCTTTATAAACCAATAAATAATAAACAGATGTCAATCAATAAATAAACAACTAAAAAAATTAATGATAGAAATGAAAAAAAATAATTATTAAAATCACAAATAAATGACTAATAATCCTATGTATGTAAATCTCAATAGAAAATTTTGAGGCTCTTTAGCCGATTTTGTATAACCTTAGTCTATAAATACTCGAGAAACCACTTCTTTTCTGTCAAACCGTCACGCCTCTTCTGTTCGTTTCTGTCCCCGTCTCTTCTGCTTTGTTTTTTTCTATTCGATTTCGAAACATCCCTCTGCACGATCAGATCGGCACTGATTTCGCAGCGACATTCATGCATTTCAGCATACCCATCTTTACCACTCTCGCCATACTTATCTTTACATCTGCAATCATTTTTCGTTTAGTCAAGTCCAAAACAAACCAAAGTTACGTAACCCTAAACCCTAACCCTAAACCAGTCGTTACTCTAGCAGAGGATTTGTATCCATTGCAGTGGTTCTGTAGGGAGATCAGTGGAAGATTCTAAGTGCATTTTCTTCCACTGATCTCCCCATGGAACGACTGCAATGGATAAAAATATCTAGATCAGTAGAAGCACTGTTCAAGGTGTTGTCCTTTTTGTATAATATGTGTGTCTCTGATTACATGCCGTGGTTGAGGCGGGGGTTCCTCTCTAAAACAACCGAAAGACTTGTTAGACGTCTTGATTACTGTAAAAGACTTCTCTGACGGCTCTCCCTTGCTATTTTCGGAGGAGATCAAATCTTAAATAGCGGTAATTACTTTCACATTCAAATTATCATCATCTCTTTTAGTTTGTATCTGCTTTTCACAGTTCGATGGAAAGAAAAATATACATAATTTAATCTAAAAGTTTAGATTCTATATCATATTTTTTGTTTAATCAAATTAATGCTAATTGAAAGTGCAAGATCTGACGTGCGCAGCAGTTGACAACCCGTCAAATGTCGTAGGACGGGCATTAGCAGAGATGATGTTGCAGCCAAAAATAATGCGGAAAGCCGTAAAGGAGATCAACAAAGTTGTGGGTAAAGATTGTTTAATAGACGAGTCAGATCTTAAGCAGCTCAATTACGTAAATGCATGTCAAAAGGAGGTACTGGGGTCGCATCCAGTGGCGCCCTTTAACCTTCCTCACATGTCAATGGATGAAAGCAGATTGTTCGGGTACCACGTTCCCAAGGGCAGTCATGTAATACTGAGCCGTGTCGGATTGGGACAAAACCCATGCATTTGGGAAGATCCTTTATGCTTATGTCCTAATCGCTTCTTGAAAGATGATGGTGATGTGGGTATTGGGTTGGGTGACCCTAAACTTTGCCTCATTTCTTTCATTACAGGAAGGCGAGGAGGCATGGGAGCTCTGCTGTAGACACTTCAACGATAGTGATTCTCTTGGCCCGCCTGCTATATTACTTTCATTCCTGCACTTCTTCAATGGCACATATTCATCTTCAAGAAGGTCCTTTTGATATCTTCATGGCAAACCCTCTCCATGCAATTGCAAGCCCTCGCCTTCCCCAACACCTTTATCCATAACTTTGGCTAGGTTAATGTACTTTATGATATTGCAATATTCCATCATGTCTAATATGATGTTTTTCTGCTTTCTGATATGGCAATCCCCATTTATTGCATACTTGTATATGATAGTTTAATATATTGTATCCATTATGTAGCATGAGACTTATATTTTTAGAATTTGTTGTATCACATTATTTCATCTAGTTATTATTGTCTAAATTATGACATTAAACACACATTATTGAATTTAATATTTTCCAAGCTATGATATTGTGATAAAAGTGGAAAATTTTATATAATGCGAGTCTAGCAAGACAAGAAAAATACGAGATTTCTTTTGTTATGAAGTAGTCTAACAAATTCAATTATGGATGGGGTTAATCAAGAATTGCTTTTAGTAAAGAGATCTATGATTTTTTCACTATTTTAAAAATGTTTCAAATTAGTATAGTCATTGCATAAATGTATAACCAATAATGATTTTGAAACCTACTATAAACAACCATAAATTACCATTTGAAGTGTTCTTATATTCTTATTAAAGCATCCATAAGTAGTTTCATCACAAGGTTGCAGCTCTTCCTACACTCGTCTCATGGATGAGGTTGCATTCTTGATTAATGTGTAGTCTTATTATTTGGGCTTGAAATTATTTCCTAAACCCTTTTTATCTTTGTGTGGACAATGGAAATGGAATGCACAACTTCCTTGTTCACACCAAAAGGGGAATGAAGGAAGAGGGATATGATTTCACAATGCTCACACTCAAGAACAAACCCTTGAGATTCCAATACAAAGGAGATTGAAATATATCAAAGGGGATTGTCCTTAAGGTTGAAAAATTGATAAAGAAGTTCAAAACTAATGCAAAACTAAGAAAATGCAAGATGTTTGAAAACACATTGTGATATACAAAATGGCCTAGTAATGAAAGTAAACTGCAACAAAAACTTATGAAATTTAAAGTGTGCACCTGGAAGCTAGAGAATGATGGAATGGGGCTCTGGAATCTTGAAGAAGTCACTATTGATGCCAACTAGGACTCATACACCAAGCTGAGTGACTAGTCCTTCTTTCTGGAAAACTTTGCTAGAACAGATTTCGAACAACTGGGTACTCAAAACTATAAAAATATGTGATTAGGCCTAGGAAGTGGAACTCATTCACCATTGATGGTGGATCAATCCACTTCTTGATTTCTAGAAATTCAAAAGTGGAATTTGTAGCCCTTAGTTTGCACTTCTGCTCCTAATTTAGATCTGGGTCCAAAACTGTCAAATTCAACTTGTAGGTGTTCTCCAAGCTTCTCCTAGGGTTTTGACAGCTTTGAATGACTTTGAAAATTTGATTATAACTTTTCCAATCTTTCTCTTTGGCAAATCTACAACCTAAACCTGCAAATCACATGCAAAGAGAGGGAAAAATTGTTGTAGGGTTAGTGAATAAGGGTTTTCCTTGGTCAAACCCAAGATTGGCAATTAAACCGTTGAAAATGAAATGAAATATGAAAAGAGAATGATGAATGAATAAAATAAACGCTCTAACTCACCAAACCCTTGAAGTAGAATTTTGAAAAAATGCAATTAATGGCTCCAAAGTGCTTGAATGTTCTTGTAAAATGCTTGGATGCTAGATCACTTGATTGCTTGTTGGATTGATTAAAAAAATTAGGGAGGGGAAAATGAGCAGAAAAAACTTATATTTATACACAATTATTGCCTAATTCCCTAAAATACAACATCACAGGCCGACCTTAGATCTTAGAAAATAAAAACCTACCAAAAATTTGAAATTATTTTGAGTTTTGTGCCAAAGGGGACTCATTCACCCCTAATTGTGAATGGGTCCAATTAAAGCATAAGTAAGGAGTGTAGGTATAAAATGGGGCCAATTAAAGCATAAGAAAGGTCCAATTATTAATCACAAGCCTAAAAATGTGTGAAAGTTTGTTACAACACTTAGAAATAAGGCCTTGTAAGTGATATAAAGAGGTTATTTAGGTGAAATACATTAATAGGACCCTAGAAAAGTTTGAAAGTGCATTACAATACTTTACAACACTTAAGGAATCATAAATTTGTTATCAATTCACAAGGGCCCAAGACCTAATGTGAATGTGTTGATGACATTACAACATTGAATCAAGGCGAAACTAAGCCAACATCCACAAGAGGGACCCAAACGTGACAAAAAAAAGGTAGAAGGGTTACTTTTTTGGTGTCCACACCTTATATGGTTATATGTTCCTAGCTAGAACATATCTAAAAGTAATTTTATAATTTTAGAGTTCTTAACTAAAAAATTAATACTGTAGTGAGGATTTCTATAGTTCTATTATTTCCAATATAGTTGTATATTTACATTTAAATGGACTTGTGTACTTTCATACACATCAATATTAAACTAATTATCCATTATAATAAGTTTAGAGTAGAGATCATCACGCCATTAAAGATGTTGAATAAATACGTAGGAAACCATAGTGAGCTATGGTGCAACATTTAAAAATAATTTACAGCCTCTTGAAGGCTCTCACACCATCCTAGACCACTCAAAAGTTAGGTTATATTACATGGTCAAATTAAGAAAATCACATTGTAATTAATTGGGATTAAGACAATACAAAGAATAAAAAGATAGTTATTGGAGATGATTCATAGACATTAGGAGCAATAGAATATAAAAATTTCTAATGTGGTATAATAGTTACTAACCAACCAAAATAAAATAGATAAATGTTGCATAACTAGAAGAGTTTTTAGAAAAAATAAGTTCTACATAACACTTTTAATCATTATTTAAGGAAATAATTACTCTATACATTTTCACATTGACATGGGAAAATATTCAATGTAGTTCGTAAAGTAAATAATAAATAAAATATAAAATTAAGAAGTGTTTTGTAGTATAGTGGAGTCCTAAACTCAAGATGTGACATATAAAAAAATGTTCTTGCAAAACTCAATGTAAGTCAATCAATATGGGGTATATGGTGTAAGGATTTTCACTAGGTGACAAAAAAATATAGGTCAATGGTAAAGGAGATAATGATAGCTCATTGTACATCATCTCCAAGAATGGTGTATCACAAAATAAATCTAATGTGACTCTTCATAAATCGCTATACACCTGGCACTCTAAATGACTACTACATCATACCAATAAGATATCATACAAGCATTGGGACTTAGCATAAGATAATTTTATTGACATACTAAAATAAAGTTTTGAGTTATAATAACAACATTTCTAAATAAATCTATGAGAAATTTCAAATTTTATGTACCATGATTTAAGTGGTCTTTCCATACCATTAGTCCCCTATTGGATGGAAAAAATATAATAGAGTAATAAAGAATTATGGCACAAACTTGATTAAATTAAGTGCAAGTAATATAAACTAAATTGAAAGTATTTAAACCAATGTTTAACTATTGGTCCAAAAATGGTGCTCAAGCATTAAAATTTAGATGATACCCTTAAAAATATGTAGCCATCATGGCCATGAGTAATATCTATAACATAAATCTAGGGTATGATAAAATAATTCATTTGTAGACACCCTAAATTTGACTTCACATTATAAATTAATTAAAATTTTAGATTTTAATTAGTCTACTTCATTATCCCATAACTAATTAAATAGGGGCATGTACAGGATCATCATGGAAAAAACAAGCCCTTAAGAAGCAAAAAATTCAAAAAAAATAGAGTTAGGAAACTTTCCATAAAAAATTGAATAAGCTATCTATATTATTTCAAAACTATGTAAGAGTAGAATCTATAGAAAATTGAATGTAGTTTGTAAACTACTAGTTTTTTTTTTTTTTAATTTGTTTGGTGAAATTTTGAAATTTCAATGCAGTAGTACTTAAATTTTAGGGAAAAAATAAGAATTAGGTGTCTATTTGACCACCCTAACCACAATAAAATAATAATATTTTTTTTATAATATTTTAGATATAAGTAGATTACTGATGTCCGGATGTGATGAATATTTTTTTATAATTTTTTTCAAAGCAAATAATTAGTTATGAATTTTTTATTACAACTTTTTAAAAATATAAAAACTCCTATTTTTGACCACCTTAACTTGGTCAAAAATTCATGAAATTCAATTTTTTTTTTAATCCTATAGTATGCGAAGCATAGAATGTGACATGTTTTAGATTGAAAAAGTGTGATACCATTTGAAAGCTATAGATGGTTTTCAATCAACATAATTATTATTGAATTTAAAATAAAGAAAAATTTATATTGGTGAAAAAAATATCCTTTAAAAACCCTTTTCATTTCATCAATTTTGGAAAAAAAAAAAGTCATCAGTCACATACCCTACACATACCCATATTTTATAATTTAATTAATTATTTCATTATTCTTCTAAATTAATTAAATATTTAATCAATTTTTCTATTGTCTCATTCTTTAAAAAGTTAATTTATTTAGTTAATTTAAACCATAGCCACCACCTATTTTCTCTAAAACCCCATTAATTAATTAATCTTAGATTAATTAATTAATTATACCCTCGTGATTCCCACTTAACCTTTTCTTCAATTTTAGATTCCACCATTTCCCATGTGTCATTCCTCCCCACATGCTTTCCTACACACTTCAGCCAATAAATCCTCACATCTTTCTCATTAAATACATTTGCAATAAATATCACCTTTTAAGTTTACTTTGTATGGGGTCATCTCTCTCCTCTCCATAAAATCAAATTTTAAATTCCAACTCCCGAGAGATAAGAAAAAAAGTCAAAGATTTATCTCTATTGGAATCTTATCGCAATCCTCCATAATCTTAGCCAATCATCCTTATTTAATCCTCCACCCTCCATCAACCCTCAATTGAAACTTGTCTTCTTTCTCTTGTTTGAGAGCACCAGGTTGCAAGTATGAAGGTGTTGTCATTGATGTCAAGAAACTTTTTTATTTGTTGTATATGTTGAGGATATTAAGAAAAATGTAATAAGGAAGGTTTGCAAGTTGTGCATGTATAGTTGAGATGTTGAAGAAGTGCTATGAGTAAATGGAGTTATCTCTATGGTGCTATGTCTAGAAAGGTGTTAGAAGTAATGTGCTGAACTAATGTCTCTAGTACTTGGTCTCCAAGTGCTCTTGATAAAACTTAATAAATAGTGTTATGCAAGTATTCAATGTTTGCTCTGGGATGTGCTCCACATTTCTTCTAGGTTGATGTTATGCTTGTGTAGATATGAGGTATTGTTCATAGCTATTGGTAGTTTCTATATCTAGAATTTGGGCTTCTGGATCATCATATAGTGCGAGATATTTTCACTAGTATGTGAACTATGTATTTCAGTGCATTTCCCTGTGGTCTAGGAGAAATTTACTTGCTCAAATTTTCTCCAAATTTTCGTTTCAAGAATTTTGGTTCTAAGAATAAGTTTATAAGGTTTCTCTCTTTCTTGGTTCAATAGGATTTGAGATTTGGTGTTGATGTTGATGAATTTCTGAGTTACAACGTATTCTAGTAGTTGACAAGGTTATTCAAATGTACAAAATATTCATACTCTTCAGGTGAATTTTGTTGTGATGGTTCTAGATGGATTTTCAATTGTTCATTACATACTCTTGATCATGTTCAAGTGAATTTTTTTGTCTAGAAAAATTGGACTTAGCTAAGGATGTGTGTACTTAATTGTTTTATGTGTTTTGCATGGGTGTTAGCCGACCTTGTGTTAAACACTACTTGCGAAAGTTCATAGAAGCATGTTGAGGCATGTTGGGTCTCATTTAGGTCCCCATTAAGTACATGTATAGGTCACCATCATTCTCTTCCACCGTGAGAATGCTTTGGTGCTGACCTAATTTGAATTTGTAAATACAAATTGTGTATGGCCAACCTTGGAAGGGTTTCAAGGTTGAAGTCAGTATAAGTATGAGTTGAGATATTTGTAAGAGTGAAAGAGAGCTATGAGATATGTGTGTGTGTGATGTGAGTTTAATTAGATCAATGCGAATTGTAATGTCTTGAGTTCCTGAAGGCAATAAGTTGATGGTGTACTCTATCTTTCAAGCATGCTAGCAAAAGTGTGAGAAAATTGTGGTGAAATCTCTATTGCATTGAAATAGTGTTCTATCTATAACAACTCTCTTCTATCTTCTTTGTAATTCTATGTAAGTGATCCTTTGTACTCAGTTTTAGAATTCTTTATATTTTGAGCTAATCCTCACCATGGTTTTTCCCTCATTAGGTTTTCTAGGTAAATCTGGTGCTGTTGTGTGCATGGTTTTTACTACTTTAAGCTTCTTTTTTTTTCCACTTAACAATTTAACATATTAGCAAAGTAAAGGTTTTGTGACTACATGTAAATCTAACTTTTATTGAGGGTTTTGAAGTTTAAAATTGCTACAAATGATTCACCCCCCTCTTAGTTGTCTTGTTCAATAATTGGTATTTGAACCAAGTTCCTTAGAGAAGAGCTTAACTGCTTAAGGTCTGGGATGGTGAGAAAGATCACTATTGAGTGTCCTAGGTTCAATGGCATTGACTATGCATTCTAGAAAACAAAGATGGAAGGATGTATGTCAAATTGTGGATATGAGATTGAAAAGTCTATTCAGAACCAACATGTTTCTCCTACAAATGGTCCAAGTACTACTGATGAGATCAAAGCGCATGAAATCAACAATAAGAAAAGGTTTATTATTGTAAATAGTCTTCACATTATGAATTAGTTAAAGTTATGAATATGAAGACTACTAAAGAGGTCTCATATAAGTTGGAAAAGATATATGAAGGATATGAAAAGGTTAAACAAGCAAGGTTGTAGAACTTGGAAGCACAATTTGAGATCCTATGAATGGGAAAATATGAGAACATCAAATCCTATATGTAGATAGTAGATGATCTGGTAGGTGGAATGAGAGGACTTGGTGTACAAATAGATGAATCAAAGATAGTGAAGAAGGTACTCAGAACTCTCCCTAATAAATACAGTGAAAAGGTATTTGCTATAAAGGAAATTTTAGATTATAATAATTATACTAAAGATTATTTAATTAGTAGTCTAACTTCATTTGAAATGAGAAAGCTTGTGTAACGCCCTACCATGTAACCCTAGAGAATAATGCAAACTCAACGGAAACATAACAATTTTTGTTTTTTAAAGTGTAATTTAATGTCAAGTTAAGTGAATTACACAGTAATGCATACATCCTCTAAGGTACGTGACAATGCTTACATTCAAATCTCAATATACAAAAGTATACTAACCAAAGCATATAAATATTATTCATGAATTAAATAACATACATTAAAGCATTAAACTTATCTCATAAGATACACAATACATTAATAATCATTCATAGATTGCATTCATTCCATAAAGCAGTTACAAAGTTCATTTCTAAAATGATGAAGTTCATACAATAATGAAATAATTACAATGATACAAGAATCCTCCTCGAATATAAATGAGGAGTAGTACATATACAAAGTTTACAACTGATACAAAATAATAAGAGAGATAGGACATATCAACTAGTACACACGAGCTCTCCAATCTGGAAGATCCTATCATCACGAACATGAAATGGGAACCCAATGGTGTATGGTGCATATTCCACCCAACCAAGTGGTACCTGAAGGCCCACCCCCCATGCTAGGAGATAGTAAAAGGGCTCCCAAGGAAAAACCAACAACCTCTAGGCACAGGAAACCTCAAGACTAAAATACACAAGTACAATACCTAACATTAAGGTTACACTGCTTCCAAAGTTAAAGAGTCAAGTACATCAACTAAACAGTTAAATAATTGTCATAGGAGGAGTGTCATCACAAAGCTACATGGGTTAACCTAGCACTACTTTGTGTGTCGAATCCCAGTGAGAGCTACTCCCCTACTGAAAACATAAGAATCAAATCCATAGCCCAAGGGTAAACATAGTGCACAAACGGATATTAAATCCCAATCCAAAATATAAGAGGCAACATATCTTGTTCGTAGTAACCAGGTGTTTAATTGAAACTCAATCAAGTGCACTACCCAAGGGAAAACAAAGGGCTAAACCATAAACCATAACAACCCCCTCATAAAATTATAACATCTAGAAGACTTACAAATTCACGACTAACCAATTTTCCCAAAAAATGTGAATAGTAGAAATCACAATACAATAAGCAATTTAAGCAGTAAATAAGGCTACCATTAGGATTTCCTAAATCCAATTTCGAAAAAAATAATACATGCCTTAATTTAATCTAACTTAAAGCAATATCATTTACCAATAATAAAGAAATTAAATCTAATTGTTTAAATCAATTTTCCAATTTTCAACTCAATAGAAATCAGATTTCCTCTTTTAAATTATATCATTCAAAACTTATCTAAATCATGCTTTTGCATGTTTCTTTTTATAAAACTCATTTAAGTAGATATAATTAAATATATAGTCAAATATTCTAAAATTTTATACAAATTTTCTAAAATATAAGAAAATATAAATATATATTTAGATACAGATATATACATATATATATATAATATTATATTTTATTAAATTTAAAACCTCGAAATAAATTGAAATCGTAAAGCATAATAAGGCAGACGAATTAAGTTTTTTGGGGACTGTTTAGCACAGTCGGCCCATATGGGGCTGTGGCTATGTAGGTAGCCTGGGCAGTGCCTGTGAAGGCATCATCAACTGCCTCCACAGTCATTTCCCCATATGGGGGCATCTATGGTGGTAGCCTTTGCGCCTCCCCCTATACTATATACAAACAATCTTTAAACAAAATAAAACTTGTGATTTCATACTAATAAATCATCGTACAAAAATTCTTTCGTCTGTTCTTTTTAATATATAAATTTTTCAAAAATGTTTTCTATAGGAAACTTAATAAAAATATACATTTATATATATTTTTTTATGTATATGTATATATCCAAATATATACATACATACATACATACATACATACATATATATATATATATATTAACATGAATGCCCCAATCTGGGAAATTATTTTCATAAATTCTTTCTACAGGAAGTATTTAGAAAATTTCACAAAGGTTTTCCAATTTTCCAAGCCAAATAAAACTAATTGGGAAAAAAAAATTTAAATATATTCTTCTACAAGAAGATCTTTCCTTGGACATAATTAAGATTTTCCCTAATTTTTTTCATAGGAATATTTTCAAATCCATTCTTACAAAGACATATAAATTTCTCTATGGTTTTCCTCTAGGGTTTTTTATTGTTTAAAAACAATTTCTATAGAGGTTGTCATATTTCACTATAAAATTTTCTACAAAAGCACTTAAAATTTTACATGGAAAATTTTCTAAGCACAAAAAGCTTTCAAATCTATAAAATAAATTAATGTTTCTACACAAATACTTCTTGTACAGAAAATCTTTCTAATTTTCAAAACAATAATAATAATTAGAAGAACTTTTTTTTGGATGCTTGAGGAAATGAAATTTGAAGAAGAGCTTCACTTCCATATCCCAAATTTCCAAAGCTTCCTCCAAAAAAATCACTTTCCAAATAGATGAAAACAACAAAAAAACTAGAGCCAAAAAAAAAAAATTCGAGAACCTCTTTCTTAATTTTCAACAACTTCCTCCCAAAATATCTTTACCCATTCCCATGAAGTAACTTCTTTCCTCTTTCAGTAATAGCCAATATTCTCTCCAAGAATAAATTCTCAACAACAGTAATTAATTAATTTTCTAACACACATGTCAAAATTAAAACATCTTTTAACCAATTCATAGATATTTCCCTTTTGATAATTACAAGAAATTTATGCATTTTAATAATTAAAAATTCACAAATTTATTTATAATTGAATTGAATTTAATTAATTTAATTACTTTATAAATAAATTTAATCAAAAGGATTAAATTACTTTACAAAATAAATTAAATTAAATTAATTAAATTAAATACAAAGCTTCTAACAATATTAATCAAGGTTAAATAAATAATCACTAAAAATCACTAAAAACATAAATTAACATTAATTTCCCACATAAAATACCTTACAAAATAAATAAACAAGGAAAATGTGGAAAACATAACAACAAAGAATACTAAAACAAGGACTGATGACACACTATGACTAGGGTTGTGGCTTGACAAGGAAACCTCATTACTATCTCCCAATCAACTATTCCATTGGGAAAAGGACACACTCAAACTTGTGAATCCAAGTGGATTCGATGTCATGTACCTACAATCTTGCAATCAAACATATGTCATACATGTATATATATATCATGAATCAAACACACCATGAAGAAAAAATTTTGGAATCACAAGGCACTCGCAAGTGAGTGATGCAATCTTGTTCCCTTCACCAATATAGTGTCACATCAAAACTGACAAAACTAAAACATCAATTAAGTACAGATGAGCATATATAAATATCAAATAAAATAAAAAACTATGCTAACCAGAAAACATGTCACAAACAATAATTATACATATAGTGTACCATCACATCAAA
The DNA here is from genome assembly GCA_007258455.2 of Sequoia sempervirens. Taxonomy (NCBI): domain Eukaryota; kingdom Viridiplantae; phylum Streptophyta; class Pinopsida; order Cupressales; family Cupressaceae; genus Sequoia; species Sequoia sempervirens. The sequence continues at coordinate 36,332,136 of VDFB02105785.1, read as the reverse complement.
ATATTAAAACCATCATCACTCCAATGTCAGCGATCAAATAACAACAACATAGTATTATGGTCTATCAAAGTAAAAGCACTGTCTAAAAATATAAGCAAATCAGAGGGGTACTACAACTTGGATTGAAAAATGGAAAAAATACAAAAACTACATTCAAGGTTGCAAAGGTGGAAGATTTGGATGAAGAAAATCTTGATGAAGTGGAAGCAAATTTTGTAATAAGAATGAAAAAGGGCTACAGTTAGTATCAAGGTAAATTATCATTCAAATGTTTTAGCTATGGATGAATAGGTCAATGCGCTTCAATATGTCCTAAAAGAGCTAAAAGAAATAAGCATAGAGAAGGTAAAGAAAATAAAGGAAAGATGATAAAAAGAGCATATTATGTCAATGAAGATACTAGTATTTCTGATGATGAGTTTGATTATGGAGATTTTAATGATAATGAATGTTTGTTCCTAGCTTTAAAAGATGAATCTACTCCCAAAATATGTGTGAAGGAAAATGCTCCAAAGAAAGTTGAAGGTACTGTGGCCTCTTCTCTTCATGCTAAACAAGGAGAATTACTGGGTCATTAATAGTGGCTACTCAAATCACATGACTGGTGAAAAAAGTAAGTTTGTTAAACTTGAGAAATATGATGTAGGCTTATCTATGTTTGGAGAAGATTCTGGTGCTACGACCTATGGGATAGGTTCAATCAATTTTGATGGAAAACATAATATTTGTGGTTTCTACTATGTTAAGGGTTTGAGACATAATCACTTGAGTGTTGGAAAGATGTGTAAAATAGGATATAATCTTGTGTTCAAGGATGAAAAATGTGAAATCAAAAAAGGGTCTGGAACTATGATTGTTCTTGTTAAGAATTTTGAAGGAAAAATCTATCAACCTAAAAGGGCTGATGGGAATTGATTTATGTCTTAGATTGATGATAGTTAGCTATGGCACCAAAGGATGTGTCATCTACATTTTGACAACATGGTGAGAATTATTGGAGTATAAGCTATGAGAGATTTACTAGGAAGTACAAAGCCTATTAGTGTAGTCTGTAAGGACTATGAATTTGGAAAGCAAGCTAGAAACAACTTTAGGTCAAAGGAACAATCAACTATTAGTCTATTGGAATTGATTCATATTGATCTATGTGGTCCTACAAGGGTGATAAGTCTACAGGGTGATATGTATTAAATTATGCTTTTTATTGATGATTACTTTAGAATGACACGGTTTACTCTAAAATGTTTGAGGTTTGACAAAGGTGGTGAATTCACCTCCAATGAGTTTAACAAGTTTTGTGAATCCCATGGAATTAGAAGACAATTGTCTACCCCAAGAACTCCTTAGTAGAATGAAGTTGTTGAAATAAAGAACATGATAATTTAGGAAGCTACAAGAACAATGATAATAGAGGTAGGTCTATTGGAAGTTTACTGGAGAGAAGCCATTTACACTATTCTTTATGTGTTCAATCAAACTCAAGCTAAAGCTACCATCAATAAGACCCCCTATGAGCTATGGTGTGGAAGGATTCCTACTGTTAAGTGTTTCAAGGTATTTTGAAGTATTTTTTTTTATTATGGGTAAAAAAGGTTTTGATGGGACCTAAAACCCATTACAAAACAATTTTAAAGGTACTCATAACCTTGTCAAAGAAAAGCATGTTGCAAACAAGATAAAATGTAAACCAACAACAACCCAATAGCAACACCAACTAAAATAATAAGAATACACAAGTTGCATCAAAAAAGACAACAAGGGACTGAGATCCCTTTACAACCAGGTTTTAATCAAGACTTGAAACCCTTAGATAAACAAAAAAACCACCCGCAACAGCTAGGCGTCAACAAACCATCTACTCAAGGAAGACACCACTAAGCCAAGAGAGACAAAAATATTAATGATGTAGAACACCATCAAAACCTTAAACAAAAACACCTATTTAAATCAAACAAGCCTACCTCAATAGAGGATTTAAAGAGCACAATAGAACGCTTAAGCACATCAACCTTCCTGCAGCAACAACCCACCTAAAATTCCAACCCCAACTCCACCTTAATAGGAGGGAGCTACCCTTTATAGGAGAGTAAGAGATGAGTGCCCAAAACTCCAAAGCCTTCATAATTTTTCTCAAACATGCTCCACTTTGATAGGAACAAGTAGAAGAGAAAAGAACTCTCCACCAAAACTACAACAATGACCTCCACCTCAATACAAGAGGGCTCTGCCTCAATGGGAATAGTATCCACCTCCATAGAAGAAACCACCTGTAGACCCAAAGAGAAAACTTTAGAAGGAAGGGTTGTCATAACCACATTTGGCATAGCAAGATAATGGTTCAAAAAAGAACAATATGCAATTTATCCACTAGAATAAAAAACCTAAACTTCCAAGCCTTTAGAAACAACATTTGTAACACCTTAACGAATAAGAGACCCTTCAACCAATAAAAAAAATAAGCCTTCAAAAGATAATAAACTCCCTTAATAAGAATACTCTTCACCCTCTTAGGGAGGGTCATGACCCAATGGTCACACAAAACCAACTTCACATATGAGATAATAGTAGCATAAATCTCCCTTAAACATAACCTATAAAGAATCGGGGACCCATGAAGCATAACCAAACCCCTTCAAAAAGAAGAAATTCACAAACTAGGGGGTCCAAGCCACAAAAGATACACTCCCTTCCTCATCCATAATAGTAAATAAAAACTCCATTCTATTTAAGCCCAGAAAACCCATTCCCAACAATGGGAGTAGCATAGGAAAAGAGAGCCCAAACTAGGCCCAAAAGGAACAAAATAGACAGAGCTCACATGGGAACCCACCCAACTCCAAAAAGAGAGATATCTTAAAGATAAAACTCCATGGGACAACAACCAGCAAAAAGGAACAACAAAGAAAGTAGGTAGGCTACACCAAACCCAGCTAAAAGAACATAGATCAAGAAGCACAAGGGAAAATAGAAGGGAGAGAATTAATAAAGAATCTCACAAAAAAGCCCAACCTCACATCTCTCCTTTGAAATCCCATCACCACAGCCTCAAAGCTTGCTTGGGAAAAGAAAAGAGCTCCCAAAAATATTGAAGAAACCAACACAAAAGACCTAACAAGAAAATGCATTCCTCCAAGACCCGAAGGGTAGCAACACTCCTAGGAGGGAGCCAAAACAACAAGCTTAAGTAAGAAAAAACCAACACCCCACAAAGCAACACCTTCCCTACAAAAAAGAGGGAAACCAACAACAAGCAACAAAACTGTTGCATCCCAACTAGATGAAAACAACCTACTCCACAACACATCTAACCACTTGAAAATGGTAGTAGCCAACACCAATTGGCTGCAACCCAAAAGCTTGAAATCAATAACCTCCCCAGCCATAAGTCACCTCCCACCATTGATCCATTTGTGTCCTTGACATTGTCTCCTTCACTGCTTGCATCATCTCCAGATTTCAAAATTTCCCCCTCCACACCTCTTACTAGTCCCCCTCTCCATCTTTTCACATATATGGAAGAAAATGTTATATCAGAAGAGATGAAAAGCTAGGAAAGTTTGATGCTTGATGTGATAAGGGTATTTTCCTTAGATACTCTAATAGAATAAAATCTTATAGATGTTACAATAAAAGGAAGAGAAAGGTTGTAGAAAGCACAAATGTCAAGGTTGATGAAGCATTGAATAATTCAATTGAAGTTGAGGGATATGTGTCAGATGAACCTGATTGCAGAGAAGTAGAAGAAATAGTTGGAGAACAAGAAGTGTAAAATGAAGAAGAATAAGCTCTAGAAAGGGTTCCTAAAACACCTAAGTATGTGCAAAAGAATCATTTAGAAGATCAAATCATTGGAGACAAGAGGATAGGTGTATTGACAAGAAGAAAAGTTATTGAAGTTGAGTTAAACTATTACTTAGTTTTTGAAGTTCAGCCTAAGAAGATGAGTGAGGCATGTAAAGATGAACATTGGATGAAAGGAACTTATGCAAATTGATATGAATCAAACATGGGAATTGGTCTCTAGACCAATAAACAAGAACATATAATTCGAACTAAGTGGGTTTTCAAAAACAAACTGAATGAGGATGGAGAAGTGGTAAGAAACAAGGAAAGGCTTGTGTGTAAGGGTTACTCATAAGTTGAAGGAATAGACTTTTAGGAGACATTTGCTCTAGTAGCTAGAATGTAAGCTATCAGAATGTTTTTGGCATTTGCTTCTCATCAAGAATTTAAAGTTTACCAAATGGATGTGAAGTATGCATTTCTGAATGGTGAGTTAGAAGAAGAAATATACATGGAACAACTAGAGGGATTCCAAGTTTTAGATCAACTGGATATGGTCTATAGATTGAAAAAGGGTTTATATGGTTTGAAGCAAGATCCTAGAGCTTGGTATACAAGATTGGACACATATTTGATTCAACAAGGCTTCAGTAAAGGTATTGTAGATAGTATCTTATATTTAAAAATTGAAGATTACAAGATCTTGATAGTAGTTGTGTATGTGGATGACATTACTTTTGAAGGAAATCAAAAAAGAGTTTGAGATGTCTATGTTTGGTGAGATGAATTTCTACCTTGGACTACAAATCAATCAAACAAACAAAGGGATTTTATTTCACAATCAAAGTATGCAAAAGAAATGTTGAAGAAACTTGGGATTAATGGTTCCAAACCAATATGCACTCCTATGGTAACTAGCTACAAATTGAGTAAGGATGATGATCCCATAAGGATGATAAGAGAAAATAAATATCAATGATTGGAGGACTTCTATATATAACTACTACCGAATCAAATATCATGCATGCAATTTTTCTTGTGACTAGATTTCACAAGGATCCCAAAGAAACACATGTTGTAGCTATCAAGAGGATATTCAAATATCTAAAATGCACTCTAGATCATGGTTTATGGTATCTTAGGGATACTGATTTTACACTAAGTGGTTATATAGATGCAGATTGGGTAGGTTGTGTTGACGATAGAAAAATTACAAGTGGTGGTGCAATCTTTCTTAGATGCAGATTGGTATCATGGTTAAGAAAAAAGAAGGATTTGGTTTCCTTATCCACTACAGAGGCTAAGTATATTGTTGCAACATATTGTTGCACACAAGTTTTATGGACGAGACAAAAATTGAAGGATATCTGAGTAATGTATGATGATCCCATCTCTATTTTCTATTGTTGATCATCAAAGCTTGTGCCTCTCTGATAGTCTTATGGGAAATTCAATGAGTGGGGGACAAATTGCATCTCACTAAATACCTCCAAGATTTTTATAGATTCTCGACTCATCTTTAGGGTTTGGAGATAAGGGGAGAAGGAAATGTAAACATAAAACATAAAAGGTGATGTGCCAAAGCTTTTACAACATTTCAAACCGAAATCATTCCTATGAGTGATATAAATAGACACAAAATGCCACAACCCTTCATTGTTGGAAAGTGAATGAATAACAAAGGCTAACTTCAAGCATAGTGTAAAATTTCAAATCTTCCTAATACAACATTGCATGACAAAACAACAACTTTCAGAAGAGTAGAGAAGTCCAATGACATAGTCTAGTTTTCTTAAGCTACTACTTTACCATACAAGCATGAAGCATGGAAATCCACTAATTAAAAAATCCAGATTTAGCTTGCAAGACATAATGTTTCATTTAAAACAATAATATAAAGAAAGAAAGCTTGAAAAATGCCATACATGCATAGTCTCAACAATTTTCCATCAATAGTTTGTGCTTTAAATATCAAATGAACTTTGAAACACAGGTCAAATACCAATCTGACAATAGTTTAAACCTTAATAGATATAACATGCCAAAGAAAAGTAGTTCTACAACCTTACTTCTGAAAATAATTCTAAAAACCCTAAGAAAACTAAAAAAACTTTTTCAAAAAAGAAACTATAATTTGGAATCCAATCCCCCATTTCGTCGTTTCCCTCCTTATATAGCCATAGAAAAGGAAACACACTGCCTCAGTACAAAAGTATTTGTTGCCATATGTTGATACCCGATAGCTTGCAATCTGATTATAGATCCTTGGTTAGGCTACAAAGATCTTTCCTCATTAATTATCAGCTGCTACATTAATGTCATTTAGATATTTAGCAAAGATAGAGGCCCTTAAATGATCAAATCAAAAAAAACAATATGGAAAAAGGATCATGTTGACCAATCACATCACCGCGAGGCACCGACTCAAAGCTTCCATTCCCAAAACCAAGAAAAGAAAGGCCAACAAGCCTTGAAAAAATCCCAAAAGATAACATCTCTTAAGAGGCACAATCCTCCTATAGTGAAGAGATGACATGTCACATGGGAAAGGATCTTTTGCTTTCCAAAAAATGTTTTAGAGAAAACTTTCACCATGCTTACGCATGTCCCGGGCCCTCCTCTGAAAGGAAAAAGATAAAAAGGAAGTTGTGCAGCCACCACATGGTGTATTGCCCATCTTTCTGACTGGCTTTGCATAAACCTGGATATCTCTAAAACCAAAAAATAAAGAAGTTGAAGATCGAAAGACTAAGGCAAAGGAAAACGTTTCACAGTTCTAGCGACTCATAGGAGCCTTCACTTACAGAGGTACGAACCCAACTCTATGGAAATTCCTAAAGTTTAAGGAAGGAGGAGTGTTGTGCTTTCCATTCTGCTTTGGATGGTAAGGACATATTGTGGATGACCTTGTATGCTTGGTCAAGCCGAAAGACTTCCTTGAAAGACATGACTCCCCACCTTGTAGTAACCACACCAAGGTAATGATAAAGACGAGAAAAGAAAAAAATATCATGCTCAACCTCATTAGCTACATGTGTTGTATTTAAACTCAGGATTTCTACAAATGTCTGATCCTTTTGTTTGATAGGGTATGTGCAGGATCATCATGGAAAAAATAGTCCCTTAAGTGGTGAAAAATTCAGAAAAATCAGAGTTAGGTGACTTGATGTAAAAATTTGAATAGGTTGTCTATATTATTTCAAAAATATGTAGGAATATAATTTATAGAAAATTGAATTTAGTTTCTAAACTGCTACATTTATTTTTAAAAAATAAAAATTTATTTGGTGAAAATTTGAAATTTCAATGTAGTAGTACTTAAATTTCAAGGAAAAAATAAGTAGGTGTCTGTCTGACCACCCTAACCACAATAAAATGATAATATTTATTTATAATATTTTAGATATAAGTAGATAACTCATGTATCGATGTGATGAATCATTTTTTGTAATTTTTTTCCAAGTAAATAAATAATTATGAATTTTTTATTACAACTTTCAAAAAATATATAAAATCGCATGTCTGACCACCTTAACTTGGTCAAAACTTCATGAAATTCTTTTTTAAATTTTTAATCCTATAGTATGAAAAGCATAGAATGTGATGCATGTTTTAGATTAAAAAAATTGATATCATTTGAAAGCTATAGATGCTTTTCAATCAGCCTATCAATCAGGACTTTAGTCGTAATTCAAATAGAAATGAATAATAATTATTTATTAAATTCAAAGTAAAGCATAATATATATTGGTGGAAAGTTGAGAATATCCTTTAAAACCCCTTTTTGTTTCATCAATTTTGGGTAAAAAAAAGTTTTTAGCCACATACCCTACACATACCCATCATGTCACCACTTTTTGGCCCATCATCATCTTGCACATACCCGATAGCTTTCGTAATATATTCTACTGTTTGCACATATTTCTTTGGGGATAAAAGATGTGGTAGCCCATAATTGATCAAGACATTGAAATCCTTTTTTACTTCTTCAACTATCCTTTCCAACACCATCTGGCAATCTTTGCACTTTGGCGACCTTGTGGGAGTTGACAATCTCACTCACTTTGATGGAAGTGATTCTTCAATCAAGAACTCCAACATCTATCAGGATTTCGTCGAAAGCCACACAAAGCCTGGAAATGAAACTTTGTGATTGGCGATCAAGCCAATCTTCCCATATATTTCTTGAACATCCCTTAATAATTGTAAGACGTGCCTAAGAGCGAGAACTACAACCACAATCTATTCCTAGTGTGAAGATACCACCTTTTTTAGTAGCGATAGGGATACAACTTTCTAAGCAATGGCTAGCTCTGAGATAAATCTATTTGGCTCTTGCATTCTCCTCTAGTTGATCTCTTTCTTTAATATCATTCGCCAGTTCAGAGCTTATCTTTCTCATCTCTTTGTTACATATCTACAAAGTAGACAGAGTCTCTTGTTTCTTTAGCTTCAATCTTTCTACCTCTGCTTGTGCCTTACCGATATTGTCAAAAGCTTAAGATCGGACACTGTCTAGCTCTTTCTATAAGTTTTCATGAGAACTTCTATACTCCATATTGGCTTGATGTTGGGTGGCGAGGTCAGATTTCAATTTCTCAATCTTGGCATGTAGCCAAACTTGTTTTCTCTGTACTTCTTCAAGCAACCTTGAGGTTTCCCCTTGCTTACCTTGAACCTACATTAGGTGAGCCATTTCAACATCCTTGGCCTTGATTTCATTCTATATTCTACCCACTATTTCCTTCACATTAACCAACTCTATATCATGTTTTTTTAACTTTATTCCCAACCTTTCATAGTCCACATATACTACATGCTGGGTAGTCTTACATAAAACCACCTTGTCACATGGATGAGTTTCATTCAGATCTAGGCCTACCATCTAGATGTCATAATTCTCCATCTGTATTTTCCCCTCAGGTTTGGGCACAAGTAATGTCATGCTACTAATTAGGAGAGAATTTTTCTCCTCATTAAAACAAGCCTCATGATTCTTTTGGTAGCCAACAACTCAGCATTCTTTAACAACCATCTCTGTTTAGCATTTCGTCAAGCCAAGTTGGTTGCATTGAAATGATCTTGGAGGGTTTGAGGGACATCAACATTCTATGCTACAATAGTGGCACTAGGAGGGAAACCAAAAGGGGTAATGAAAGGGGATACCTTAGATGTATGAGCATGTGGTGAAGCAAAAGGGAGTGTTATCATGGAAAAGGGTGGCACACCAAGCTGAGATTGAACGAGAGATTTTCTAGTAGGGGAGAAGAGAGAGACAGTTCGGTAGCACACTAAGCTGAGTCAAGGGAATAGTTTTTTCTCGAAAGATGATGGGTCAGGAGTGGGGTTTAGCACTGATGTCTCAGCTCTTTCTAGAGGGGCCCTTGATAGGGCTATCAAAGAGTCAACAATGACTGAAGCAGATGCTACTCGCTTGGTATGTGGGGTAATTTCAGTGATTTCATTACGAATAGGAGGGGGTGTATTCAGAAATATCGAGTTAGGGCCCAAGGAAAGAGAGTTCATTTCCAAGGGAGGAGGTAAAGGGACAACCAAAGATGTGAAAATAGGAAGAAGGGAGGGAGCGAAACTTACCTGAACCGTAGTAGTCAACACATCTTGTAGGGCAGACTCCACTTCTTCTTCTCCTCAAACCGACATGTTGGATACACCTAGATCTTAGACCTACCTTCCTTTTTCATGACCATAACTAACATGTTTTGATCTATTGGCCATCGAGTCCTATGAAACTTGGCCTTCAACAATTGCAGCAGATGATGCTCTCGAAGACCATCAGGGTCTCTTTCCTATACTTTGGGCATTAGAGAAGGATGAAGCTCATGAATCCCTTTGATTAAAATCCATCAATCTATTGGATTCTTGAGGTTGGGAAGCTTTCCCAACAGAGAACTTCTTCCTCATCAATTTCATGGCTGATCTCTAGATTGTTGTTATCAATGTCAACCTCCTTATCATAAATTTCTTTGAACTCATCATCTTGTGGGAATTGTCTAACAGGAAGGGTGAGGCATTGCAACTCCTGTCGGAAACTCAAGAAGTCTATCTTCTTTCTTTCAGACCAACGTTACTTCTTTAGCTATGTATTGATATATTCTTTTATCATAAGGTTCCTATCATATTGTACCTTCGGTGTGTAGAAATTCAACCATTTTGGTCATTTGAAAGGAATATGCTTCAAATCAATGTACACCTCTATACTTTCTCTAGTCAAGTTCAATTCCTCCTCTCGAAGTATTCCCACTCTTCATGTCTCATGTTATAAAGTTCTTGTGGGTTATAGTCCCACCTATCACATATGAGGACCAGGCCCAAGGCTGCCAATAGATCTTTGAGCACATCTTCACAAAATTGCTTCATCAGCGATACTCGACTATTAGCAATATTGAGGGGAAGCAGATATAACTTTGTTTCATTTCTTCCAGTTCCATAGATCTTATCAACAATAGTGACCTAGCGGATTACCTCCAATGTGAAGACTCTATCTGTCATAAATCTAGGGAGTCGAAAAGACTCATCGAGAAAGTCATGGAATCTAATAAATGTGAAGTCCATGCCTAGGAAATAATCCACTTGGTTCAACAAGATTCTCGACCATTATAGTACCTTTGGAGGGAAATTACCAATAGGGTGAGGTAACAATTCCTGAAGCACTGCCCTTAGAAAGTGATCTGCAAACCAATAATATTCCCCTTGTTCTAGAAAGTATATGGGTTCATACAAAAAATAGCTAAATACAACCTCTTTCATCTAGCCTAGACATTGGTACATTTCTCCCTAGCCATTCATGATTTTGATGTAAAAAAAAATGAGCCAAGAAAGAAGAGTACCTGAATTTAGAATCAGTTCCATAATTCTCCAGCTGGTTCAACATGTTTCCAACTATTACTTCAGAAAAATCATAGTTCCTTTGGTTCTTTTCACTCTTTAGCACAAATGTTGAGCCAAACTAAAAAGGAAGAACCTGAGCATTGTTGTCAAGACCAAAAACCTAGGCCAACATTGAGAACACTGACTGTGTGCCCCCCTTGAATTTCTCATATGAAAGAGGAAAAGAAAGATGCCTCTTTCTAGGTGTTCATTTTCTTTGTCTTCATAAAAAATTTCCTATGGCCATTTCTTCCCTGAAGAGATCCATCTTTTCTTCATCAAAAGGCTCAGTGTCCCAAGCCATAGGGATACACAACATGTCTCGTATGGCTTGAGTAGAAACAATAACCATAATCCTACCATTTTTAATGACCCTTATTACCTCATCGAATCTCCTAGCACATGCATTGACTAACTCTTGACATGGATGCACAACGAGCAACATGAACTATAGAAAACCACAATCCTAAAGCCGAATCGTAAAACCCTCAACAGGCCCATACTTTTCCTTTCTCTAAAACACACCTTCTTTTAGGATTTTAAGGTTAACCGACAACTTGGGGTCAAAAAAATTGTCAGTGATATCTTGCACTGCCTCTCTTTTTATAGGATTATCAACTGGAACCTTCTTGCAAAATTCAAGAGGTCACTCCTCCACTATCGAGGCATTGGTGAATGACTTCTACCCAAAAATATTGGCATAGCCAAGTCACTGACTTGAAGCTATGGCTTGTCTTCCAGAGGTCGAGGGTTCTGCCATGACTATATCAAGAAGTTGCAAAGAATTCCTAAGGGATAATGACCACTTTCCTTTTGCTTGAAAAGGAAAAAACTACTTTTGAGAATAATTAATTCCCTTTCTTGTACATCTAGTTAAGACTATGCTATAACTGTTGTACCATTAAATGCTACCATCGAGGTGATTTGTGTGGATTAGAGATCTATATCCCTCAGGAATACTAAAAATGCGATGAGGATGGAATTAGAACATTCCTTCCACTGTCTCTTAATCAAATGAGTTCATTGCCACAAAAAGTGTGCTTTTCATCATACAAAACATGCTAAGGTGATGCAAGGTACCCCCCTAAAAAGACACGACCATTAATTTTTTAGAATTTTAGCACATTAACCCACGTCTTTTCTCATTAGTAAGCTAGATGGAACTAATGATGGCGAAGGAAATATGTCAACAATCGGCATATGAGAGCATTTACTCCCAACACCCAAATTTAATTTTTGAGGCATTCTGTCAGATCCTCCGTATGATTTATCTACCTTGCTCTGTTCTATCTTAAAAATTCCCTTTGCCATTTAGCCAAAAATAGACATTCCATTGGTTAAGTTTGTTGTCTCACATTTTATATATATAGCTACACCACCTTTTACAACATTCATTCGAACACATAGTCTCTTAAGTTAGCTGGCTTTCCACTTATTCCCTTTCTCCCATAATTTGCTTCTTTATCAGAATGTCTATTGGCTTGGGTATCCCTATTTGGCTCCTTCCACGGAGACCGCAATAGAGCTTCATGGGAGAGGTTACTAGCGACCGAATCAAGTGCCTAGTGAAGAAATGTGACCTCCTTGTCATGACTACATTCAAATGGGTGGTGGGTGCATACTTCATTACTGATGAGAACCAGTTTCGAAGTAACTACAACATTCTTTCCCACTTCATGGCCTCACTATTGGACATAAACATGTCCAAACCTATGATAATTGAACTATGTCATGATATTTTTGACTCCTCATTGATGGAAGGGCTCGGTGATATAGTGGAAGTGGCCATCCCTAGTGTCAGTATCCCAAGCACTATGGACCTCAACAAGAACATGGACTTTGGCATAGATGTAGCCTAGTTTCACTTCCTCTCTGACTTTTGCACTATGGACGTTGAGACGCATAACTACCCTTCTCAACCAACAACCATTTTTTTGCTACGAGAGTACGACATGGAGCAGGTTCTAGGACTATCCTAGAGGAAGCACTTTGAATTCCTAGTGTAGAGTCACAATGAGTAGGCCTCAAGCCCGTGTTGTGGAGTTTGTGTCCATTGTGTTTTCAACCTGAACCGTAGATTTTTGGCACCACAAGACTCTCTAACTCATCTAGGGTTTTTCACCTAAAAGGAGAGAGGTAGGCCAAAATGGCTAGCTAGGTTCACTTAAATTAAGAATTTTATTCTCCAAAATGAGATGATATAGATGCTATAAAGTAATGACATTGATTGATTAAACATACAAAACTAGTGAAATATGAAATGTTTGAAAACACATTCTATAATGCAACATCACCTAGAAATGAATGCAAAACTAAACATAATTGAATGAAACTTGAAGTGTCCACTGGAAAGCTTGAAGGAGACTTTAAATTGCTTCTAGAACACTACTAATGCTGATTTTCAAGCCTAGTGGGACTCATTCGGCATTCTAGGTGAATTATTCCCAATTCTACAAAATTGAGCCTCAACCCATTTCTGACAAAAGGGTACTTAATAATGTCACAAACTCAAAATTGACCCTGAAGTGGGACTCATTTACCACTCATGATGAATGACTCCACTTTTGAATTTCTAGATTTTTGAAAGTAGAATCCAAAGCTTATGATCTATACTTTGAATTCCTATAGGTGTCCACTTCTGAAACACCAATTTACGGGTTTGAAAATGAGCTTTTTTTGATATTTTGACTTTTTGAATGAGGAGAAGACTTTAGAATCCTTTCAACTTGATCTTTAATGATTTCCAAGCTTCCAAAAGTCTTAAATCTACAAACACATAAGACAAGAGAGAGAAAAGTTGGATGTTACTACATGGGGGTTTGCCTTGGTCAAACCCCTTTTAGGTAATTAAACCAAAATGATGAAAGAATGTGATGATATATGGAATAATGGAGTTGATTACCTTTCCATGATGTTTCATCTTGTATTTTTGTAGCAATGGAAGAAGATTCAACCCTTCACTGTCTTTAGGAGCTTTCTTGATGTCTTACAATGATAAAACCCTAAGTTTTTTGACTTGAGATTGGATGAATCATTAAGAATGAATGTGAAAATGAGTTAAAATACTAATATTTATAGGAATTTCACCTATTTTACCCGTTAATACCTCATCATAGGCCAACATGAAGTAATATTAAACTCAAATTTTAGTTTTTTCCTAGTCAAAGGTCAAAATTGAGCCAAATGGGACTCATTTGCCACACATGGTGAATGGGTCCCACTTCTATGGGACTGATTCACCATGCATGGCAAATGGATCCCGCAGGGGTCATTTTGACAACTCAAATGCCAAGAGATAAGGAAATAAGGTCTAAATTGCAACTTTGTCGGGCATTTGATCAATTTATGCCTCAGGATGCACAATATGGGTTAATAGGGCCCTATTAGTGATTATGTGAATGTTAAGTAGGTCTTGGGACACAAATTCAATGTGAAAGTGTGATTAAATACACTTTCCAACACTAATATGAGGTCCACATAGCCTAGGAAGGCACAAAAAACCAATGTGAATGTGCAAGGCACATTACAACACTAGTTTAACATTAAATTTATTTTACAAGCCTTCTAGATTAGTGTGAGGATGTCATTAAACATATTTTAGAATTTTGAATTATGGAGAAATAGGTTCATTAAGTCTAGAAAATTTTGTAAGTATCTTACAACACTTTACAACACCTTTACAAGACATTGTTAAATACATTTGAAAGGGTCCAAGACCTAGTGTGGATTTATAAAATTCCTCACAACACTAAATTAAGGCCTTGTTGAGTCCATTTTATCATGAATTATTCCTATGTCAAGCAAGAGGTCCTTTCTTCTATGACATATTTAGCCCTCACTTTAGTGAGAGGATGAACTTGCTTCAAACTCACACTAAAGTAGACATTCAAGAGAGATCCAAGTGTACAAATGCAGATGACAAAGAACAAAAAAGATCAAGAAGGCAATCAAGCCCCCAGGATCCAAGATCCTAAGTCAAACCAACAATATAAATAATCATGCAATGGAAAGAAAGAGAAAGATGAAAATGAAAGGGTGGTTCAAACTTTGATTGTTTGTCCAACCAGTTGTGGATCACTTCTAGGATTGTTTTCTTGGAAAGGATATGTGTACTCACGCTGGGGTGAAAAAATTGTTCACTATCTGTTGGGTGATAAATCCCAAAATTATACTCACTTTGGGGCCACAAAACTTCTGGTTGTTCATGGGGTGAGAAATCCCAAAAGGTGAGAAACATACACTAGTTGGTATGCACTCACAAACACATAGGTGGCTATGGAGAAAGTCGCGCCACTAGATGGGCTTCGCGCTCAACCATACAAAAGTTATACCTCCTTATAACTTTAATAAAGCACTATAAAAGGAAGAATGATGTCATTTTTAGCTCTGAGGTAATCAAAACTTCGTATGCTTGACACTCATAGACATTGTTAATGCAAGATAGTGCAAGTATTGTTCAAAGGGATTTTGCTTTGTTTGTCTAAGGTCTCATCTTAGGGAACATCATGCCAAATGTCTCCAAGAGAGGATGTGTCAAAAGGAAGTATCATGCTCTTGTAGAGAATCAATCCCAATGACTCCACCAAGAAAAGGATGCATCGCAAGAAGAAAGAAATCACACATTAAAATTTGAGTGGTGATATATGCCCCCACTTTAAACTAGTTCCAAACATTAGTAATGTGAGAAATTTCTTTAAAGTAGAAGAAGACATGAGAGCTTACTTAGAAAGCCCTATGCCAAGTCATATGTTTCTGATAAGCTACGTCATGAATAAAGGAAGTATGTCATATGTGAACCAACTTAAGGCATGACATCCACATCACAAGCTTTCTCTTATGTATTCATGAATGATTGAAAACTAGCCAAAGGAGGAAACCACAACTGACATACAAGGATAAAGATATTGCATTTTAGAGTAAAAATCAATAGCAATTAGAGGAATTAGGTGCCCCCACATAGGGAAGCATACCAAACTCTTGAAAATGTTGGATTTTATGACCCAAAGCATTACAGTCATTAGTGGAGATACCATGAATTCTAGGATATGCACAAAATGAAGTCTTGGAATAGAATTTATTTTGATTTCTTGGGGAAGAGTGATCAAGTGATCTTGGAGGAGTATCAACAAGATACAGGTATGTACAGGATCATGATGGGCCAAAAACTGGTGATATGATGGGTATTTGTAGGGTATGTGGCTAATGACTTTGTTTTTACCCAAAATTGATGAAATGAAAAGGGTTTTTAAAGGATATTCTCAACTTTCCACCAATATAAATTATACATTACTTTGAATTTAATAAATAATTATTATTCATTTTCTATTTGAATTACAACTAAATTCCTAATTGATAGGCTGATTGAAAAACATCTACAACTTTCAAACGGTATCGAATTTTTTGAATCCAAAACATGCGTCACATTCTATGGTTTCCATACTATAGGATTAAAAAAAGAAAAATTAAATTTCATGAAGTTTTGACCAAGTTAAGGTGGTCAAACATATGAGTTTTTATATTTTTTAAAAGTTGTAATAAAAAATTCATAATAAATTATTTACTTGGAAAAAAATTATAAAAAAAATCCATCACATCCATACATGAGTCCTCTACTTATGTCTAAAATCTTATAAAAAAATATTATCATTTTATTGTGGTTAGGGTGGTCAGAAAAAACCTACTTATTTTTTCCCTGAAATTTAAGTACTACTACATTAAAATTTCAAATTTTCACTAAATAGAATTTTTTTTAAAAAATAAACATAGTATTTTAGAAACTACACTCAATTTTCCACAAATTTTATTCTTACATATTTTTGAAATAATATAGATAACTTATTCAAATCTTTACGTCAAGTTTCCTAACTCTAATTTTTGTAAATTTTTCGCCACTTAAGGGCATGATTTTTCCATGATGATCCTACACATACCCATACCCTCTCAATCAAGGGGAGAAGATAGTCTTATGAGTGGTTGAAAATATAAATATTTCTTAGTATTGGATGTCATACTTATGCAAGACTCTTTAGATTTCAAGATTTTATTTCTTCCATTATAGGAGGATATAAAATCTAACAAATTCTAATAATGAGAATTTTGCGAGATGACATTGACATTAAATAGAGGTGTAGTTGTGTATTGCATGTGTGGTGAAGGATGATGTTCAAGACTAATAGTTGGGAGGGATGATTTAGGAGTATGTTGTGTGATATTGTTGATGTTGAGTGAAGGTTTGGAGAAAGGACAATAACCAAAACCATTAGTCATGTTTTGTGTGTGAGGGTCGATAGGGTTGCAGATACCTTGTTTGTTAGCACCACATCCTTTTCCACTATATCCAAGTTGTGTCATTAGATCATACCCTTTTCCATAAATCTTTTTCATTGCATTTGAATCAAGTGGTTGTGCATTGTTATGTTCATCAAAGGGTGTGGTGTAGTTTGTATCTTTGTCTAAACTGGTTGAGGTGGATGCATTCGAAAGGTTTTCAGAATTTTGTGTTGACATGATGGTTGGTTGTGTTTGTTTCTAATATTTATTTTGTGATATTATATATTTTCCCATAAATGATGGTGTGAATTCTGAGGATCCCAATGGTCACCAAATAATTTAGACACTGATTCCTCATTGTTTTGTTCAATTTCAAGAGGATCTATATTGGATGTTGGAATCAATGTTTTCAAAGGACTTGTAGCTCCTTTTTCAAGGTGAAAGAAACTTTCAGTCTCAGGATCTACTTCAACTTGATCGATGTTATTGTTATAGACATATTTCATTATATGATGAAGGGTTGAAGGGACTGCATTCATCCCATGAATCCATGGGCTACCTAAAAGAAGATTGTATGAAAGATCATAAGGCATGAAATGAATAGGATTTTGCAAGGTAACCACCCCAACTATAATAGGCAAAGTGATTACACTGAGTGGTTGATTTTTTGTATTATCAAATCCTCAAATAGATATGGAATCAGGTTTTATTTGTGACTTGTCAACACACAATCTATCAAGGAGATTCACACTACACATATTAAGGGAAAAACCTTTATCAATATGGATTTGCTTTATCCCTATTCAATTGTATTGAACAATGATCATGAAAGCTTCATCTTTTTTTTGGAACTCTAAAGGAGGGAGCTCATGTTGATGGAAAGTAATGTCGAGATTAATGCTATGGATTAAAGCTACCAGAACATTTAGAGTTGTAATAGGAGGAACAACAATTTGTTGTAGGGCTGTTTGAAGAATAGTGTGGTAATTTGGTGAGTTATAAAGTAAATCCAAAAGGGAAATCTTTGCAGGAGTATTCCTTAATTGTTCAACAAGATCATACTCCTTTGTGTATAGGAGATAATGATGTTCATTAGGTGGATCAAGGGTAAAGGTAAAGAGGATGGTGTTGGTTGCGGTGGTTGCAGATTATTTCGAGTGTTATATGTATGAGAAATGGTATTTGGTTGTTGTGACACATTATTTTTAGGTGGGTAGAGTATAAGGTAAGGTTTATTTTAAGGTTGTTATTTGTGTGAAGATGGGTAGAGAGTAAACTTGGGTTTTTTTGAGGTGGAGGTTTATATGAAGGGGGGTAAAGGATGAGTTGAGGTTGAATAATGTTAACATCTCGTAACAAGTAAGAGTCTTTATTGTCTTTGAAGGGAATGTTATCTTTGTCTTGGGTCATAATATCCTCCTTAGAAGGAGAGTTTGTTGGAGTTAAAATGACACTGAGAGGGGGGCATGAATCAGTGTCTTAACAGATTTGACCAATTTTTAGAAAATCAAAAACCATTGCTCAAATATTTTCTCAATATACTCTGATTAATGCATTCATGAGTTGAATGTAATCATTTATAAATAGAATTGAGAAAAGTAATAACCAAATAGTGAACTGAAATAATCAACAACACAATAAAGCAAAGGGAACTCAAAAGAACAAGAAGACTCCAAATTTTACCGAGTGGAAAACCTTCCTGGTGTATAAAAACCACTCCCTAAATGCCTTCCTGGCTTAATCTTTTAAACAAAAGTTCACAATACCTTATAGGCTAATTTTTTAGCACCCACTCATGGAGCACTAGCCCCTCATTTTGAGACACCCATCTCAAGGAGTATGAACCCCTCAAATTATGTTTTGAACAATAATACTAACTTAGAGGATTTCTCTGTTTTTAGTTAAGCACATATCTTTTTGCATAGTTCATTCATACATTTCCATATGGACAAGAAATAATACTCTTAGAATTACAATCAACAACCCTTACAATTTTCAACACTAGTATTTATTTACATTTAAAATATGTCGATTGTGAATAAATCTTAAAAATCATTTTTCACCAGATCTTCAGATTCTCTTGTTGATTTTTGAATATAAAGCTGAATACTGACAGACTGTAGATGATGATTAAAAATCAATAGTAACGCTTATCTAGAGAGCTGTAAAATCATCCAAAAAAAATGCAATAGCTCAAAAAGAAACTCAATGTATATCTTGTTATGTAACTGTTCTGAGATTTGATGCCAATCCATGAAGATGACCACTTAGTTTTGAGTCTTTGTAACTACTCACCAAGACAATCATATAGTTCTGCCGAAGGCAGTTGCACCACTAGACATTCCTCTTAGTTAACGCTCTCACCATGAGCCATTAGAATCGGGAAGAACACATAGCGAAAACATCGTGTCTCATTGATAGGCTTCCTTAGAGTATTATTCATTCGCTGAGACATCAAAGTCTTTCTCACCGAGACACCCTTCTATTCATTCACTATCACAATAGAATTTTCTTTATTTACTTTTACCATGACCCAACAATGTTGGGAAGACCTCCTGCAAACCATATGAATTTTTACCGAAATCCCCCTTATGAGTCACTGCAACCATCAACTGTTGGGGAGACATTTTGAAGAAAAGACTTTTTTTTTCCAAAGGTCATCCTTTCACCCCATGTCGCTAAGACAATATGAAGTTGAGGAGATGCTATATCAATTGCTCTAAGTTTCACCGATACTCCCATCCATCTCGTGTATCACTGTGACTAGACAAAATTGGTGAGACATCTTGTAGATTGATTTATGTTAGACCGAAACACCCCGAATTCACCTTAGATCGCCAAGAGAAATCAACTATTATACCGACAAAGACCTTTTGACTTATGTGCTTTGTTATAACATTGTGATATCAAGGAGACCTCCTATAGTGAACACCATGTCTTTCCAAAAGTCTTCATCCACTTGTGTGTTGCTATAGCATACCGAGTTTTATGCCGACAAGGAGCCTTTTGTTTTCCATTGGCGAGACCGACGTCAATCACCAAGACCTCAAACCGATATCAATAACTCTTATCAATAAGAATTTTGCGCCAAGTCAGTAAGACACCATGAGATTTCCATGATATTCCATCCAAGCTATAACTCTCATCGATAAGCCTCCATTTGCATATGGTCGGTGAGACAATATGAATTTGCTGAGATACTAAATTGAATACTCCAAGTCTGGCCAAAGTGAAACTTTTAATGCACCTGTCAGTGAGACTAGAAGAGTTCACTAAGACCATATGATGATGCCACAATTCTTCGCTGATAGAATTCCTCATGCACTAGTCGGGGAGACAATATTTCTTTGCTAAGACCTCAACCCGACGGCCAAACACATGTCGATTAGCTTGTTCTAAAGCAGTTTGGTGTGTCATTGCATATTCAATGAAACCTTACATTGCAGATGATTTCCTTTAACGATATTCCCATTCAACCTCTGATTAGTGAGACAAGGTAATTTCACTATGACCACATACCGATAGAAAAAGCTTATGCCAAAAGACCTTTCTGTTGTCGCTATAACAAAAAGAAGTCTTGTCGATAGCTGCCAAAATGTTAAATTCAATTGACATGACATTAGAAATGTCTTGCCGATAGGAAACATAGACATTTCAAAAAGGATCAGAGAGACCCTACCATACTCATGCTGATATGAGTGAACGCGAAAGAGAAACAACCAAAGCCTATGATAAGCAAGGAGAACCATCCGAAGATAGATTATCAATGAGAACAAATTGAAAGAGATTTTTTCATCAAGGAGAAACTGTAAACCCAACTATAATTCAACAAAATCCCCCTTTGTCCTTGATGGAAAAACACCAAAGACTCTCCCCCTTCTTGCCTCAAGTCAAAGAATAGATGAACACAACTGAGAAGCCAATCAAAATACCATGAGAAACAACTATAAAAAAAAAAAGTGCAGCAACCAAGATTGTAGGAGAGTTGTAAGTGAATCAAAACACATAACATGCTCCCCCTAAGCCAATGCATGGAAAATCAGAGAAGTAAAGATTCAGAGATAACTCCCAATCAAAGTCTCAACCTTTCAAATAACTCTTTAGCTAAGGGCTTAGTAAAAATATCAGCCACCTGATCTTAAGAGCCAACAAACTATAAACAAACTTCATTAGCCAAAACCTTTTCTCAAAGAAAGTGAAACTTGATAGCAATATGTTTAGTGTGAGAGTGAAAAATAGGATTTTTGGAGATACTTAATGCACTTGTGTTATCACATAGAATAGAAACAGGTTTAGGAATTTCAATACCCATATCAGATAGAGTTTGACTCATCCAGAAAACTTGAGTACAACATGAAGTGCCAACAATGTATTATGCTTCTGCAGTAGAGAGAGAAACAAATTCTTGTTTCTTGTTGTGCCATGCCACTAAACGATCACCAAGAAATAATGCAGCACCACTGGTGCTTTTCCTATCATCCAAACAACCAGCCCAGTCAGCATCAGTAAATGCAATCAGTGAAAAATAAATGCTTCTAGGATACCAAAGGCCATAATTAAGAGTTCCCTAAATATATTTAAAAATCCTTTTAATAGCAGTGACATGGGATTCTTTAGGTGATGCCTGAAACCGTGCAACAGTGCAAACTTCCTGCATAATGTCAGGTCTAGAGGCAGTTAAATATAATAGACTTCCAATCATTGATCTATATTCAGTTTGATTTGTATTAGGGGAATCATCAACCTTAGTAAGTTTGCATCCAGTAATCATTGGAGTGCTAATTGGATGGCATTCATCCATCTGAAATTTCTTAAGCATCTCTTTAGCATACTTGGTTTGATAAAGAAATATTCCATTTTCACGTTGAGAGATTTGAAGATCCAAGAAGAAATTTAATTCTCCTAATAATGACATTTCAAATTTAGATTCCATTAGCTGAGAGAATTTTTTACTTAATGTAACATTGTTGCAGGCAAAGATAGTGTCAACAACGTAAATTTCAACAACCAAAATATCAGAACCTTTAGTTTGAACATAAAGATTGCTATCTACACCTCCTCTAACCAAACCATTTGAAAGCAAATGACTTTCAAGCCTAGAGTACCAAGCTCTAGGTGCTTGTTTTAAGCCATAGAGGGCCTTTTTCAATCTGTAAACATGATCAGGCTTATCTTTGCACATAAATCCTTCAGGCTGTTCAACATACACCTCTTCATCTAAATATCCATTTAAAAAAGAAGTTTTGACATCCATTTGATAAACAGTAAAGTCTTTATAAATAGAATAAGCCAAGAATATTCTGATAGATTCTAATCTAGCAACAGGTACAAAGGTTTCACCAAAATCAATACCTTTGCAAACAAATCTTACTTTGTTGCGAATGACATTTCCATTTTCATCAAGCTTGTTTTTGTATATCCATTTTCCTCCAATGAAATTTTTGTCATCTGGTCTTGGGACTAACTCCCAAGTCTATTTTTTCTCAATTTGATCAATTTCTTCCTACATAGCATTAAGCCAACATGAGTCTGTGAGAGCTTCATTAAAAATTTTAGGCTCAAACTGAGTAACTAGATAGAAAGCTATTTGAGCCTTTTCATCAGATTCTGTAGCCTTTCTTCTAGTTTGAACTCCTGCATTTTAATCCCCAATAATCTAATCTTTGGGGTGATATTTAGATAGATCTTTTGATGCAACCTTTTCAGGACTTGCTATTTCAATACTAGGGATTGCTGACTCAATTCCTTCTGAAATAATTTCTAGTTCAAGTTCTTCCTCATTATCTTGCAAAGATTTAGCATACAAATGTGATCTCTCATCAAATTTTACATTAACAACTTCAACTATCTTATTAAGCCTTTTGTTAAGGCATTTATAAGCTTTGTTGTGAGTTGAGTATCCCAAAAAGATACCCTCATCACTTTTTGATTGAAAACTCCCAAGATTATCATCATCCTTTTGATAAAACACTTACTTCCAAAAATTTTAAAGTATTTGACAGAAGCAGTTTTTCCATTCCATAGTTCATAAGGAGTTTGTTTAGATTTTACTCTAATCTGCACTCTATTCAAAATGTATACAGCTGTATGAACAACTTCTTTCCAGTACATATCAAGTAACTTAGCTTCATCTAACATTGTTCTAGCCATTTCTTTTATAGTTTTGTTTTTACATTCAACTACCCCATTTTGTTGAGGTGTTTTTGTTGCAGCATACTATCTTTAATGTCGTGCTATTCACAGTAATCAATAAACTCTTGAGATGTGAATTCACCTCCTTTGTTAGATCGAAGACATTTAAGTTTCAAATCGGATTCCTTCTCAACCAATTTACGAAAGATTTTAAACCTTTCAAATGCTTCAAATTTGTGCTTAAGAAATGTGACCCAAACCATTCTATTATAATCATCCACAAACAACATAAAGTACCTTTCACCATTAATAGACCTTGTTCTGGTTGGTCCACATAAATCAGTGTGCACAAGTTGTAAAGGTTTTGAAGAAGAACGGTCTTTTGTTTTGAAGTTGATTTTAGTTTGTTTACCACTTAGACATTCTTTGCACACATAATTTTTTGGCTTGTTAAGTATTGGTAAACCTCTAACATTATGATTCTTACTTATTCTAACCATATTTTCAAATTTTATGTGTCCTAATCTTTTATGCCATAACTAGCTTTCTTCAATTTGGCTCATTAAACACATACCTTTATTATTGTCATTGCTTGATGTGTCGAGAATATTGTACACATTTCCTTTTGTCCTCCTTCTAGCTGCAATAGCCTTTCCTAGCTTTTTTTTAATGTCACATCCCTATGAAGTGAAAAGAACATGATAACCACTATCACATATTTGACTAACACTTAGAAGATTGTGCTTGAGACCTTCCATGTAGTACACATTATAGATAGGAGTTTCTTCATTCAGAAGAAGTGATTCTCTACCTTTAACTTGACTACCAGAGTTATCACCAAACTTAACATATCCACCTACATAATCTTCAAGATTTACAAACTTATCCTTGTCGCCAGTCATATGGTTAGAACATCCACTGTCCAACACCCATAAGTCCTTTTTCTTGGAATGAAAAGCTATTTGAACCAACATAGTTTGCTCAATGGTGTTGACTATCTTAGGTTTCCAAACCTTTTTAAATTTTTGTTGTTTAGATTGCAGATCAGTTCTACACTGTTTGACAGAATGTCCCAAAGCATTTCATTTAAAACATCAGATTTTTCTAACAAAACCATAGTGTTGCTTAAGACCAAACCTGGGTATTCTAGGATTCATAAGCCTGCAAGTTCTCACCTTATGGCCAAATTTGTTGCAAAAAAAACAATAACCATAGAAGAAAGGATTGACTCTGTATGAAGATCTATTACCTCTTAAAGACTGAACATGATCCTTACCAAATTCTGAGTGATTTGAACCAAAACCTTTGAATTCAGAAGAGGGATTTTGTTTTGCATGGTCAAATGAGCATTCACCCTTTTCAAAACAAACACCAGTTTTATCTTTGTACATCTTTTGCTTGCTGATCATCTCATTCAGTTTTAGAGTGCTTTCATATTTCTCAATTTCCTTTCTAAGATAGACTACTTGTTCCAATTTTTGAATTTCTTGATCTTTGCAGCTTATAGTCTCTCAAAGACAGTCTTCAACTCTTTTAGCTTCTTCAATCTAAGTTTTCAGGAGATCATTTCTTGATCTGGTTTGTGTTCTTGAGCTAGGACTTGTTTTTTGAGTTTTTTGGCCTCTTGCAAAGCACATTTCAGCTCACTTTCAAGATCTACTACACCTTCTTCAATGTCAAAGGTGTTATAATCATTTTGTTGAGTAGTTTCAACCATGAATAAAGTTTCATCTTCTTTAGCTGATGAATTTTCAGACTCAATATCGGATTCATCCTTACTAAATAGACTTTTCTTCTTTTTGAAATTGAAGTTTCATTTAGGTTTGAAGGTCTTCTTCATAGGCTATTTTTCAGTTGTCTCATTGTCACAGATTTAATCATCATAGGGACACTTTGTAGCAAAGTGTCCAATTTTTCCAAAGTTGAAACATTTAAAGGGAAGTTTTCCCTTATATTTTCCTGATCCTTTTTTAAATCTTCTAACAAAATGGGATTATTTAGAATCAAACAACTCTGATTCACTGACTTTGAATTTTTCTCTTTTCAATGTTGAAGGTAGTTTCTTTACCTATTGAATTTTTTTTGCTAGTTCTCATTTCATAGGTAGTAAGTATTCCTTGTAGGTTGTCTAAGGTAAGCTTGTCAAAGTGTTTCTTTTTGTCTAGGGCTGAAACCTTAGATTCAAATTTGGATTGTAAGGTTCTAAAAACCTTTGTGACCACATCAAATTCATTAACGTCTTGACCTAGACCTTTCATTGAATTGACAACTTCATCTACTCTTAGGAAATATTCAGCCACTTTTTCATCATCCTTCATTTTCAACACCTCAAACTGATGTTTGAGTGTAATGATTTTTGACAGTTTGACTTTCTCATTCCCTTGATATATAGTTTCATGTTTTTCCCAGATTCCATGAGCAGATTTGTAATGCATGACTTTAATGAACATATATTTAGTTAACCCACACAAGAGGGCATACTTAGCTTTGGAATTTGTTTCATACTTCTTCTTTTCAGTAGCATCAGTGGGAATAGTGGCTAGTACATTGTAATATTCTAAAACAATGCACCAAACATCAACATCAAAAGAAACAAGAAAAGCTTCAATTCTGATTTTCCAGAACACATAATTAGTTCCATCAAATAATGGAGCTCTAGATATAGAGGCACCATCTTGAGTATGTGCCATTAAAAGAAAAACTCCAAGACCAAGATCAATCCAAGGTAATTAAACCTATCAGAGGACTCTATGCTCTGATACCAATTGTTGGAGTTAAAATGACACTGAGAGGGGGGGTGAATCAGTGTCTTAATAGATTTGACCAATTTTTAGAAAATCAAAAACCATAGCTCAGATATTTTCTCAATATACTCTAATTAATGCATTCATGAGTTGAATGTAATCAATTATAAACAGAATTGAGAAAAGTAATAACCAAATAGTGAACTGAAATAATCAACAACACAGTAAAGCAAAGGGAACTTAGAAGAACAAGAAGACTCTAGATTTTACCGAGTGGAAAACCCTCCTGGGGTATAAAAACCACTCCCTAAATGCCTTCTTGGCTTAATCTTTTAAACAAAAGTTCACAATGCCTTATAGGCTGATTTTTGAGTACCCACTCATGGAGCACTTGCCCCTCATTTTGAGACACCCATCTCAAGGAGTACCAACCCCTCAAATTATGTTTTGAACAATAATAGTGACTCAGAGGATTTCTCTATTTTTAGTTAAGCACATATCTTTCTATAGAGTTCATTCATACATTTCCATACAGACAAGAAATGATACTCATAGAATTACAATCAACAACCCTTATAGTTTTCAACACTAGTATTTATTTACATTTCAAGTATGTCGATTTTGAATAAATCTTCAAAATCATTTTTCACCAGATCTTTAGATTCTATTGCTGATTTTTGAATATAAAGCTGAATACTGATAGACTATAGATGATGATTAAAAATCAATAATAACACTTATCCAGAGAGCTATAAAATCATCCAAAAAAAATGCAATAGCTCAAAAAAAACCTCAATGTATATCCTGTTATGTAACTGTTCTGAGATTTGATGCCAATCCATGAAGATGACCACTGAGTTTTGAGTCTTCATAACTATTCGCCAAGATAATCAGATAGTTCTGCCGAAGGCAGTTGCACCACCTGACATTCATCGATAGACTTCCTTAGAGTATTATTCATTCACTAAGACATCAAAGTCTTTCTCACCGAGACGCCCTTTTGTTCATTCACTGTCACAATAGACTTTTCTTTATTTGCTTTCACCATGACCCAACGATGTTGGGAAGACCTATTGCAGACCATATGAAGTTTTACCAAAAGCCCCCTTATGAGTCACTGTAACCATCAACCGTCGGGGACACGTTTTGAAGAAAAGACTTTGTTTTGTTGAAGGTCATCCTTTCACCCCATGTCACTGAGACAATATGAAGTCGGGAAGATCCTATATCAATTTCTCTAAGTTTCACCGATACTCCCATCCATCTCGGGTATCACTATGACTAGACAAAATTGGTGAGACATCTTGTAGATTGATTTATGTCAGACCGAAACACCCCTAATTCACCTTAGATCGCCAAGAGAAATCAACTCTTATACCGACAAAGACCTTTTAACTTATGTGCTTTGTTATAACATTATGATATCAGGGAGACCTTCTGTAGTGCACACCGTGTCTTTCCGAAAGTCTTCATCCACTTGTGTGTCACTATAGCATATCAATTTTTATGCCGACAAGGAGCCTTTTGTTTGCCATTGGTGAGACCGAGGTCACTCATCAAGACCTCATACAGATATCACTAACTCTTATCGATAAGCCTTTTGTGCCAAGTCGGTAAGACACCATTAGATCGCCATGACATTTCATTGAAGCTATAACTCTCATCGATAAGCCTCCATTTGCATACGGTCGGTGAGACAATATGAATTTGTTGAGATACTAAACTAATTACTCCAACTCTAGCCGAAGTGAAACTTTTAATGCACCTGTCGGTGAGACTAGAAGAGTTCCCTAAGACCATATGATGATGCCACAACTCTTCACTGATAGACTTCCTCATGCACTAGTCGGGGAGACAATATGTCTTCACTAAGACCTCATCCCGATGGCCAAATACATGCCGATAATCTTGTTCTAAAGTGGGTCGGTGTGTCATTGCATGTTCAATGAAACCTTACACCGAAGATGATTTCCTTTGTCGATATTCCCATTCAACCTCTGATCGGTGTGACAAGGTAATTTCGCTGTGACCACATACTGACTGAAAAATCTTTTTCCGAAAGATCTTTCTACTATCATCATAACAAAAAGAAGTCCTGCTAACTGCTGCCAAAATGTTAAATTCAATCGACATGACATTAGAAATGTTTTGCCAATAGGCAACACAGACATTTCAAAAAGGATTAGAGAGACACTACCATACTCATGCCGATATGAGTGAGCCCAAAAGAGAAACAACCAAAGCTTTTGATAAGCAAGGAGAACCATCCTGAGACAAATTATTAATGAGAACAATCTGAAAGAGATTTTTTCATCAAGGAAAAACTGTAAACCCAACTAAAATTCAATAGATTTTTTAGGAGAACAACAAACCACATGTTCGTGACATTCATATGTTTGTTCTTCTTAAAGGATTTCATCAGAAGTAGGGAAATGATCAATGGTTGAAGATTATTTTTCAAGAGGGGTTTCCCTAGGTGAAGGGGGAAAATGAAGATTCTCATGAGCATCACTAATTGTGTTTTCTAACAACAAAGTATCTTCTTCACAACTAGGATTCTCAAAACTTTCATTAATTGATTCTTCTACTAAAATATCTTCATCATCAAGAGGAGAGATATTATGAGAAGAAATTATGAAGTGTTTTTGATGTGTTAAATGTTGTAAGATGCAGACCTAAGATGAAGATGCAGAATTTTAGAGATTTTTAAGGAAATTGAATGCAAAAATGCAAGCTAAATGCACTTTTTTCTAATATTGAAAATTGAAACTAAGCAATGCATGAAATGAGCTATTTTAAGTGAGATCTAGTGAAATGCATGTTACACAAATGAAAATAACTTATATAGGTAAGTTAAGGCACCAAACAGAAGCTTAAAAACAAAGTTATAAGTTCTGTAAAATGCAATTATAGGGGTCAAAAGGGACTGATTCGCCCAGGGTGGTGAATGAGTCCTAGTATGGACTTTTTTCAAAAAAATTCACAAAATTGTTAGTGATTTTTTTTCTTTCTGAGAGTTATGATGCAGCCCTAAGTGAAAAATGTAGTATTTCAGAGAATAGAAGTGAATTTAGATGCCAAGAATGCAACCTAAATGCACTTTTTATGAATGAAAAATTTGAAACCTAGTATGCAAATGAATTCATGCAATTTCTAATGCAAGATCAATCCAAGCTAGATATATGATGAAGGACTCCAAATCAGACAAGAAGGTATTTGAAAAAGTAGGTTCACCAAAATGAACCATAGATTTTTGATACCACAAGACTCTCTAACTCTTCTAGGGTTTTTCACCTAAAAGGAGAGAGGTAGGCCAAAAATGCTAGCTAGGTTCACTCAAATTAAGAATTGTATGATGTTATTATGCCTAAATGATATGATCTAGATGCAATAAAGTAATGAAATTGATTGATTAAACATACAAAACTAGTGAAATATGAAATGTTTGAAAATACATTGTGTAATGCAACATCACCTAGAAACAAACACAAAACTAAACAAAATTGAATGTAACTTGGAGTGTGCACCTGAAAGCTTGAAGGAGATTGGAAACTACTTCTGAAACATTGTTGATGCTGATTTTTAGGCCTTGTGGGACTCATTCGCCATTCTACGTGAATTAGTCCCAGTTTTGCAAACAATTCAGTTGAAACCCGTTTTTGACAAAAGGGTACTTAAAAATACAAAAAACTCAAAATTGACACTGGAGTGGGACTCATTCACCACTCATGGTGAATGAATCCACTTTTTAATTTTTGGATTTTCAAAAGTGGAATTTGAAGCTTTTGGTTTGCACTTTGACTTCTTACAAGTGTCCACTTTTGAAACTCCAATTTATGGGTTTGAAAATGAGTTTTTTTTTATATTTTGACTTTTTGAATGAGGAGAAGACTTTAGAAACATTTCAACTTGATCTTTAATGATTTACAAGCTTCCAAAAGTCTTATATATGCAAACACATAAGACAAGAGAGAGAAAATTTGCATGTTAGGGCATGTGGGTTTACCTTGGTCAAATCCCTTTTAGGTAGTTAAACAAAAACAATGAAAGAATGTGATGAAACATGGAATAATGGAGTTTATTACCTTGCTATGATGTTTGATCTTGGATTTTTGTAGCAATGGAAGGAGATTCAACCCTTGAATGTCTTTAGGATCTTTCTTGATGTCTTGCAATAATAAAACCATAAGTTATTTGACTTGAGATGGAAGATTGTTGGATGAATCATGAAGAATGAATGCGAAAATGAGTTTAAAAGAATATATTTATAGGCATTTCACCTATTTAAGCAATTAATACCTCATCACAGGATGACATGAAGTAATATTAAACTCAAAGTTCACTTTTTCCTGCTCAAAGGTCAAAATTGAGCCAAATGGGACTCATTCGCCACACATGGAAAATGGGTTCCACTTGGATGGGAATAATTCACCATGCATGGTGAATGGGTCCGACAGGGGCCATTTTGACAACTCAGATGCCAAGAGATAAGGAAATAAGGTCTAAATTGCAACTTTTTTGGGCATTTGATCAATTTATGCCTCGAGATGCACAATATGGGTTAATATGGGATTATTAGTGATGATGTGAATGTAAAATAGGGCTTGGGATACAAAATTCAATGTGAAAGTGTGATTAAATACACTTTACAACACTAAAATGAGGTCTACATAGCCTAGGAAGGCACAAAAAAACCAATGTGAATGTGCAAGACACATTACAACACTAGTTTACCATTAAATTTAGTTTACAAGCCTTCTAGATTAGTGTGAGGATTTCATTAAACAATTTTTATAATGTTGAATTAGGAAGAAATAGGTTCATCAAGTCTAGAAAAGTGTGAAAGTATCTTACAACACTTTACAACACCTTTACAAGACATTGTTAGATGCATTTTAAAGGGTTCAAGACCTAGTGTGGATGCAGAAAATTCCTCACAACTCTAAATAAAGGCCTTGTTGAGTCTAATTTATCATGAATTATTCCCATGTCAAGCAAGAGGTCCTTTTTTCTATGGCACAAAACCCTCCTTTTGTAACTAGGTAGATAAGGAGAAGAAAAGAAATAAAAAAAGAGAAGAAAGAAGACCTAATAATGAGCCTTTACAGCTTCCTAGGTGAGGGCCAAAGGTCCTTTCTGACTATTTTTGCACACTTCCTCCCTTTTGATCTTTTGGCTACATAACTCCTTTTGGGTTTGATCGAGAGAGCCTTATGTTTGAATCTCAGCCTTGGGATGCATTATATGTAAAGTTTCTTATAAATATAATATAATACAAATTTTTGTTTCTTTAGTGTTCTTTTTAGTTGCCTTATTCTCAAAAAAATTTATATTTACAATTTTTTTAAATATGGTACATAACTATTAAAAATTTCTTAAGAACAGTGCATTCTAATGGAAAATATTTAGATAAATACCATTCACTGGTATATCTAAAGCATTTCCTTCCAAATCTTCAAGCTTATACACATTTTTTTCTTTGCACTCGCTAATTTGGAAAGGTCCTTTCCATAATGCTTGAAATTTCACGTGTTTCCCTTGTTTCACAGTATGTTCATTATACATTAGCACTATGGTCCCTTCTTTGAATTCTAGGTTAGAAGTATTTTTGTTGAACCATCAGTTTACTATCTACTATAGGTTAATCATGGCTCCATAAGACTTCTCCTTATCTTCCTTTTGTTTGAGGAGTTCTGCCAACCGTACTCCCATTCCACTATTTTCTTCAATCTCCAGGGATTTTAGTAGTTGTAAAGTAGGAATTTCTATGGAGATGGGAATCACTACCTCTTTTTCGTACACCAACTCATAAAGGGAGGTCTTTAAACTCTATTTGGGGGTAATTCGGTCTGCCCACAGAGTAGCCCGCAAATGTTTATGCCAATCTCTTTTTCATTCTGACCTAATGCATTTGATTAACCTAATTAGGTTTTTGTTGGTGGACTTTGGTAACTCATTCCCTTGTGGGTAGTAATTTGATGAAGTTCTAAGAAAAATACCATGTCTGATAGCAAAATATAACATCCTTGACCCAAAAAAATCTTGGGAATTATTAGATATGATGGTCTTGGGTAGACCAAATCTAGTTGCTATCTCTTCGAGGAAATTAACAATTTCCCCCTTTGTTGTATTCTTTAGGGCTACGACCATCCACCTTATAAAGTAATCAATTGTCATGGGGGATCCACTTATGTCTAGCACTGGAAATAAGATTTATCATGCTAATAAAATCTAAACCCCATTGGGCAAAGGGTTCTTCAGTTATAGTCAGGCTTAGGGGTAGAGCAACATTCTTCCTTTTTCCAACAAAATATTGGAACTATGTACACTTCTACACCGAATGATGTTCTTTGAAAACATAGAGGGCCAATAATATCCTGCTCGCATTATCTTTAGAGTTGTAGTCTTGGTAGAAAAATTTCCACCCTCAGGGCTATGATGAAATTCTTTAAGAGCTCTTTCCACCTATAGGTTGTTGAGACATCGAAGTAGCACACCATCATAATTTCTCTTAAATATTACATCCTCAATTAATACATACCTGGTGCCTTGCAATTGGTATTATCTTCTCTTATTGAATGGAATACTGGTTGGGTAATATCCCTTCTACATATACCGTGTCTAATCAGCTACCCAAGACTCTTTAGACTTGAATTGGTTCAAGTAGACTTGATCAGTCTCCTTTTTAGCTTCAAGAATTGTTTCATGTGTGATGTATTCGCACAGACCTCTTCCCTAAACTAGCTTTGTTGGTCTTATGTCCACATCATATTATAGGATATTAGTGATCCAATTTTATCTTTTTTTAGTGATCTCACCTTTTGTGATATATTCCTGCACACTAGGATGTGCTACAAGGATAGTGATCTTCTTGGCCGACACCAAGTGTGAAAACATTTTCAAAATTTTAACTATGGAAAATCCTTTCTTTTCTACAAATTTATACTTAACCTCATAACCTTTCAAGGTTCTTGAATGGAATGAAACATGATGTTCTCCTTCATTTTGGTCACCTTTTTGAGTAAGAACTGAAGCTATGCTATCCTGACCACTATATACATAAAGTAGGAAATCTTTGGAAAATCCAAATTAGCTAAGACCAGAGTAGTGGAAATCGCTATCTTTATTTTATAGAAATATTCTTTTCCTTCAAAGGTCCATTTGAACAACATATTCTTTTTAAGCATCAGTGTGATAGGCCTCACAATACAGGTGAAGTCCGAAATGAACCTATTGATGAAATTAATTTTCCTTAAAAATGACTAGAGTCCTTTCTAGTTTACTGGTAAGGGTAATTCCATTATAGACCTAACCCTTTCAAGATGTATTTATATTCCCTCTTTAGACAATACAAAACCAAGTAGCTTACCCAGAGGCACTCCAAAGAGACATTTTTTGTGGTTTAGAGAAATCTCAAACTGTTGGCATTCCTGAAAAACCCTTTCCAGATGATTGAAGTGGTCATCCTTTGATTATGAAAAAACTGTTACATCATCCAAATATATTCAAATAATCAGTTTGATTAAACCTCTGGAAGCAATATCCATTGCTCGTTGAAAGTTTGTGCCAACATTTGATAGGTCGAATGACATCTTGGCATATGAAAATGTCCCCCACTTAGTGGTAAAAATTTTCTTGTGTTGGTTTCTCTCCTTTACATATACCTGGTTATATCTTGAAAAACCATAAAGCAATGAGAACATTTCAGATCTAACTACTATTCGTAGAATTTTCTCCATTCATGGCAAGGGGTAATGATCCTTTAGTGATGCCTTATTCAAGTCTCAGAAATTGACGCAAATTCTGATGCCACCATTCTTCTTTTTGATGGTTATCAGATTTGACATTCAGAT
Source organism: Sequoia sempervirens (assembly GCA_007258455.2). Lineage (NCBI taxonomy): Eukaryota > Viridiplantae > Streptophyta > Pinopsida > Cupressales > Cupressaceae > Sequoia > Sequoia sempervirens. The sequence continues at coordinate 36,298,466 of VDFB02105785.1, read as the reverse complement.
GGAATGTTTGATTGGATATATGATCCTTGACTTGACCAACTTGGTGAGTTCCTATGCCATAAATTCTTCAACCTTTGGGTTGACTAGCCTTTACTTCTTTCAAATAGTCTTGGACCCTTCCTCTAAGTCAATGGTATGCTGAATTACACTTGGGTCATAACCTCTAAGATCATCATAAGTCTAGGCCATAACTTTGTCATACTCATAGCACAGATCCCTTAATATTTCTTTATCTTTCTATAAAACCTCTTTTCTGACTTTCAACTTTCTATGACTTCCAACATCAAGCTCTTCGTAATCTATTTCATTTGTAGTGAACCTTTGCTTTCCATTTATTGCATCTTCATAGTAAAAAAGGTTCTCAAGGGAAGTCAACCCTCTAGGAAGCTTGTTCCCTTTTAATTGGATGACCTACCCTTCAAAAAATTCTACTCCTAGGGGTGAATAGTCAAGAACAATTCCACCTTTTTGTATGAAGGTGGAAATTTGAGTGTCATCATCAAAAACTTGCCAATTGTTGTCATTGTTAGGAATTTAGGGTCATATGACAACTTTCACTACATTTTTTTGGCTGAGTCTGAAACTGGTTCAAATTGTGACTTGACAGATGCCATCCAATTAATGACATTTTTCTGTGATTTGGGAATAACTTGTATGTTGAAAGCTTTAAAACTCTCGATCAGGTCCCAAATCCAATGTATATATGACTTCATTTGGGTATTCTTTGTTGTTGCTTGACCACAGACTTGGCTCACCACCAACTCTGAATATCTGAAAGCTTACACTCTCTTTGTACCCATCATTCTTGCAAGGATTAGACCATTGACAAAGGCCTCATATTCAACATCATTATTCGAGCTTGAGAACAAAAAATGGTAATCTCTAAGAGTTTCAAATCCCATCAAAGATAGTAATCAGACACCTACTCTAGAGCCAACTTTACACTTGGCACCATTAAAATATAGGGTCCATAGACAATTATTAGATGGGTCATCATATTTGTCCCGATCCTTCATTAATTTTAGAAAAAATTGACTACCACAAAAAATTACATAGATTCATAGACCTGTAGCATGGAAGTTGTCAAAAGGATCAAAATCAATGAATTGGTTGAGCAACACTTCTTCCTCAGGAGTCCACTTGCTTGTATCCTCTTCATCCTCTAGCATTTCTATGCAATATTTCTCCTATTGAGAGATGGAAGTATGTGCAACTTCAAAACATAGGAATGCATTGTCCACGATGTTTTCAAGATGTAAATATTCATAAAGAATTTTCATCTTCACCTTGTGTGTGGTTCTTAATATTAGGTGGGACCAGTCAAGTGCCAAGCATTCGTCGAGCTTTGCGGTAAAATATTTTGAAAGACACAAATTCCAAAAACTAGAGAAATGTCTATCACTACTACTTCCTACATGACTGTTGGCTTGGGTAGGAGAAAAGGGTCAGGGATAGATCTTTTATCCAACCAAGAGTTAGAACCTTCTTCCCATCTAGTTGCATGATTCCTTTTTGAAGGGCCTCATACTTAAGCTTCAAAGCATCTGCCACTTGCTTTGGCATGATAGTCATGCTAGCCCCCAAATTGATCATATTATTATGTAACAGTTTGTCTCCTACTATGAGTGTTATAAATAAAGGCATGGGCTTTGTTTTGCTTAGCTCTTTCTCTTTTGAGTTTCCTACATCATTTGCATAAGTTGTTGGTTTTGGAGCCTGAGGGGGGAGCATGGATCTATTATCTCCAATTTGATTACACATCTGAGTCACATTCACTTGTGGGATTTGTTCTTCTTTCTTTAATGCTTCTTGAAGCAACACTTTTTGTTTAGGAATTGATATGACGTCCTATAATGATATATTGGTGGGTGCCTTCTTCAATTGCTTGACCACGTTAAGCATCCTGATTATTTGGACCTTGGGCTTAAATGGTGGTAATTCTTTCATTTTCAGAAGAAAATGTTCTGACGTGACTAAGCTTGGTGTTTTACTCATCTCTCTCTACCAATGGTAGATTACATAGCTATAGAATAGGAAAAATGATAGGTGGTGGTAACTACTTCTCTTATGGAGGTCGTTGACATGGCTGAGGTCATTGCAGAGGTTGTTTCATGTATTCTCCTATTAGCCTTCTTTTAGACCTCATGTTGTAATCTGATTATACTTGTAGAGCACTAGTTGTTGGAACTTTGTTCACAAATATAGTGTCTTCTTCCTCCATCCATGAGAATAGTGCTTGATTGGGTACAATGTCTAGTCCCTGCTCCAAGGACATCCCTTGCATTTATGCTCTAAAACAATAATTCTCCATTTTGAAGGACTCGTATGCATTTTTACTAGGGAAAAAACCTTTGCTTCCTTGTTCTTCCATCCTTTTTTATATTTCCCCTAGGACAGTGTCGCAAGAGATGACTATCACTACATGGGAAGAACCATACATTCTCTTCTTTTGAAAAATTGTTTTAGCTTGGAATCATTTCCCTACTCTAGCTATATTTTACCATTTGAAGTGATATGGTGATGAGAATTATCTAGTTTGCTGATGTCATCTATTGGCCTCCTCCTTAGGAAAACCCATGGTATGTAATCTATTGATAGGATGGACTCCTTCTATCATAGATCTGAGCGTTCAACTTTGGAGGAATCACCTACTATCGTTTGATGATAACCAACTCAATAGCAAGATTATGCATGAGAATCTTTATGTCATTAATATCTATCATGACTGAGTTGGAGCCTAACGTGTTGCTTGGTGTGGCAGGATACACATAAGTGGATTGTGGCATTCCCAACATTGATTGCATAATGAAATCCCTTAAAGAAGCTTCTTCTCGAGATTTTCTAGAGGGTTCTGAGAACATAGGCATAGGGGGTCATGGTGGGAGCTCCCCAACATTGATCAAAGTAGTTTTTGCATGCACTACCACCTCATATGCATTGGGAAAGATATCTCCTCCCATGGAAGTTATCATGACTGTGATGTATGAGTTAATAGCCTTCAAATAGAACATGAATTCCATCATAGCTAGGGGTTGAGCAATCACAAGGATCCTCTGCCAAGTTTTATCAAACTTGGTGTTGAAATCGCTCATGGCCTCTTGTGGGCCAATTTTGATGGTGATCAATTGATGTAATAGTGAGGAGTATTCTCCCTTTTCCACAAAGCATTTGAACAACCTTTCTCTGAGTTGGTCCCAAGAGATAATAGAGCCCGAAGCCAAAGATCAACACCAATCTTGGGATTTTCCTTTGAAAGAGGTGGCTAATATCCTTAGAGTGATATTTTCCTCCACTATATAATGTACCCTACATACTTTTGCTATATCTTGAAGGTGCTTGGAAGGGGTTTTGAAGTCTTCTCCAAAGAATTTTTGGACAGCCTTGACAACATTAGTAGGTATGGTAGGTCATACATCTGGAGGTGTGGGTGGTTGTAGTGGACTACCACTATCCCATGTTACAAAATTTCTAGGAGGAAGGGGAGGTACATGAGCCATAAAGAAAATATTCCTATGAATCATATATATAGGTAATCTTTTTTGGAAGTTTAGGCCACTAGGTGGAGTAGATAAAGCTCTAGATATTGGGCTCTTACTCCTTACTCTATTACTCCTTACAAGTGATAGTCTTCTCCTCCTAGGGGCTGAGGTAAGTAACTAAAAGTATTGAAGGTAACCTCTTGAAGATGCTCTTGTTTGGACTCTAGGCATGAAACTTCTAGTTTATTTCCTTAGCCTAATTCAAGAAATATTTCTGACTTCTAATTAGATGTTCAAAAAACTTCTTGTCTGACTGGGCATGCCAGAAAAAGAACTATTGATCATCAAAGCTTGCACCTCTCTGACAATCTTATGGGAAATTCACCAAGTGGTGGATAAATTGCATCTCACTGAATACGTCTGGGGTTTTTATAGAAAGAAAACTCTTCTTTGGGGTTTGGAGATAAGGGGGGAATGAAATGTAAACATAAAATATAAAAGGAGATGTTCCAAAGATTTTACAACATTTCAAACCCAAATCATTCCTATGAGTGATATAAATAGACATAGAACACCACAACCTATGTCATGGAAAAATAGCCCTTTGTCATTTTTATGGCTTTTTAGGTCTTGTTTCATTGTGTTGGAACTATGTGGCTTTGATTTTATGTTGTATCATGGCTTGAAAATGCTTATTTAGGTACTAAAACTCAAAGAACCACAACTTGTGAAGGTGATGTGAAGTGTTGTAAGACATTTCTACATTCTTGTAGACTCTATTTAATGCAATTTACCTAAAAATCACCTTTTTATTCATCATCAAGTCCTATATTGAAGTGTTGTAAAGTCTTGTAACATGCCTTCATGCTTTTCTAGGCACATCTTCCATATTTACACCCTTCTCATGCTTTATTTTGTCTCTTTCTGCCCTGATATGACTTAATTAAGTGTATTTTTGAATGTTATCCCAACAAATAACATTAAATACAATATTATTCCTGACACTTTTTTTTAGGTCCTAGGTGGGACCCATTCACCATGGGTGGCAAATGAGTCCCCCTTAGCCCCAAATTCAAAATATTTCAAATTTTCTTTCAGGATTTTTATTCAAAATTACTTGATGTTAGCCTATGATGAGGTATGAACGGATAGTAAGGAACAAAAATTGTATAAATAGGCATTTTTCACCTCATTTTACATCCTCCCATAATATCCTACAATCTCCTCATTCATTCAAGTAATTTCAAGCATCCAAGCATTCTACAACATCAATTAGAGCACTTTGAAGCTGTCATTGACATTACTTTAGAATTAAAAGATCAAGAGTTAGGTGAGTTGATATCATTTCATGTTATTACTTTATCCTTCTCCTTCATATCATTATCCTTTCAATGGTTTAGTTACCAAAAGTGGGGTTTGACCAAGGCAAACCCCTATTCACTAACCCTAATCATTTTTCCCCTTTTGCTTGTGTATTTATAGCTTTTTGTTTGTATATTTGATAGGTTATTAGTTTTTGAAGATTTATTTTCATGTCAACTAGGTGCTTCAATTCAACATAAGCCAAATTCAAGCTTTGAGAGACTTATTTGTCTGGTTTCTGCAGATTTGACTTTGGCAACCCAACAAGTAGATATTCCTAGACCTGGTCTTGCATGGTTGTCTCCTAGTTTTTCAAAATTTTGGGAGAGGACTTATTCACCACCTATCATGATTGAGTCCCATCTTAGGACTGGAAACTTGAGTTTTTTTAGATTTCAAATCCCAATACACAAAAATCAGCTCGCAATAGTTTATCATCAGTAGGAGAACTGATTCGCCACCTTGGGTGAATGAGTCCCACTGTGAAAAATCAATAAATTTCACCAGCATTCCAAGCATTCCATAAAGCTCACATATCATCTAGGTGCACTCATATGTACCCTTGTACCTTATGTTCTGCATAATTTCTTTATTTTCATAGTTGTTTTCATATCACAATTTGTTTTCAAACATATCTTAAATTGTAGTTTTGCATTCATTCTATTTCATTTTAATCAGTCAATTGTATTTAGTTAAGTTCATTTATAGCATATCACATTGCATACATCCAAATTTGAGTCTTACATAAGCATTTTGGACCTGAATTTCTCTCCTTTTAGGTGAAAAACCCTAGAAATGCTATAGCAAGCATTCGGGTTCCCAAAATCTATGTTTCATTTTGGTGAATCCAATTTTTTAACATTTTAAATTTTTGATTGCATTCATATCTTGCATCCTCATTTTCATTTACATTAGCAATCAATTAGGGAATTGATTTGTTATTGCATTATAGGACCTTTCATTTTAAATTAGTGAAACATTCATTTAGTTTTCATTTTTGCATTCCATTTCATTGAAAAAATTAAAAATATTCATTTTGCATCTATATTTTCATTCTGTAGCACATTTAAATGATCCTTAAAATTCTGAAAAACACAAAAAAAAATTGCATCTTGGGACCCATTCGCCACCTAGGGCAAATCAGTCGCTCTGCACTTTTTAGATAGTAGTTTTGCGCTTTTTTCTGGTATTTTCCTACATTTTTGTTTTATGTATTTACATCTCTATTATAGTTATCAAATGTTCTATCATTTGAATTTTACATTCTTAGATTACCTTGCATTTCCATCCACCCCTCCTTTGTGGTACTTGCATGAGTTTTTGGTGCCTTGTTGATAATAATTTAATGAGAAGAAGTTCTAGACTCATGGTATCCTATGATAGCACTTTCATTTTGTACCTTGGGATCTCACAAGCTCCTACTCCTAGTATGGAAAATGGTACATTAGGCCCTAACAATACCACTTCCATGCCTTCACCTTTCCATCCTATGCATGTTGACAATCAAAACAAATCCCTCTCGCAAGAAAAGTTCGTTAATATTAATGAGGAATTTGCACATTTACAACAAGATTTGTCACTTGAAAACATTTCTGCCACTGCTATACCTATTATTGATAACCTTCATCACTTAATTAAGAGTGATGATGGCTTGCAAGTGCTGAAACAAATTGCTAAGATTTACAATAAACATGCCTTTTCAAATACCCAATCTGCAAACATTTATGTAAGTCAAGGAGCACCTCAAGTTCCTCTCCCTTCAACTATAGCTCCCATACCAACTTACACCAATCTGCAAGTCCACACAACTATGCATCAACCTCATTATGCAACTACTTCTTTCTTGATTTCCACTAGTATTCCTACTTCTTTTGTGGTATCTCAAGTTCCTTCCACCAAATTCACACAATTTAGCATTCCTTTCACCTCTCCTAACATCATTTACACTCCATCACCTTTTTCCCTTCCACCTCAACCCAATTATCCTAATCCTCTTCTTACCCAACTCCTTACTGGTCACTATTTCATCCATGCAACACCAACTTTCCACCATTAGTCAAGGTCAAACTGCTCCACCCACATATCTTGTCCGTAGTAGCCCCTTATCATTATAAATATTACGTAGCCCAATGCCACAAGGGATAGAAATGTCGAGATTTGAGAAATATGGAGGAAAAGGAGACCCTATTAACCATATCAATGCTTATACTGCTTTGTGTAGTGACTTTGTCCTTGATGATAAACTTTTAGCAAAACTTTTTCCAAGGAACTTGAAGGATACCACTTTAGAATGGTTTTCTAACTTTCCCAATCATTCCATTTGTTCATTTAAAAAATTGGTGGAAGATTTCATTAGTAACTTTCAAGTACACATGACACCTAAAAAGATAATGGCTGACCTTATGAGATGTAGACAAAACAAAAATGAAAAAGTGACAGATTTCATCCCCCGCTACCAATCCTTATATGCTCAAGTTGATGTCAAAATTCCAGATGCACATCTGCAGAAGATGTCTATTGAGAATTTGCACACCAACCTTCAAGATAAACTTACCATGATGAAATTCCCTTCACTCATGCATTTATGTACAATGTTATGTGATTATCAAAATTTAGTTTCAAGTCATGAGTCAAAATCCACTTCTATCCAAGTTGAAAAACCTAAAAACAACAATCAAAACCAAGATCACACACAAAATTTCTGCAATCCTAACCGAGGATTTTTACAATTTAATCCACCTCCTTCACCACAACCACAACCAACTAAACAAGTTCAACATTAAATGGCCACTACTAAGAAAGTTGTACCTTATCATTATGGCGATCCGAATAGACAGTTCACTCCTTTACCTAACTCCCTCCATCATACAATGAACCAATTAATTCAAAAATGCATGCTCACCTTACCACCTATTCGACCACTTGATCCTAATCAACCCTTACCACCTACCTTTAAACCTAATGCTTATTTTCATTTTCATCATCAAAATGGCCATGACACCAAACATTGCAAGCATCTTAAACATTTAGTTCAAAACCTCATTGATTCGGGTGAATTGACCATTATGGGCGTTAATGATCAGGGCAATAATTTTGTTGCACCCCCTAACCAAAATTTGCAAATCTTCACCAATCCTATGCCTAAATACACTACCTCATTTATCAAGGCTAGTGAACCTTTGAATCTGAATGTAATGACTTTTGATACACACAACAAACAAACTGATACACCTCCTATTGTTACCCAAGCTAGTCCTGTGGATAAACTTGTAGCTATGATAGAAATTATTCCTCATAAGGTCCAAATCACTAAATATGTTGACATTTATTTTTCTATTAAGGAAATATTGCAAAAGCTTCCTGATGGTCCTCTCTACATAGGTAGAAGAATCTATAGATGATAAACCTACTAATGGGATATTAATAGATCCCACTTGTGGTGAGAACGCGATCACATAGGATTTTCTGGTATTACATGTTCTATATCAAGATGACTATAATAAACCGATTGCATGGATTAAAACACATAATGGTTTTGCATTCCCTACAATTGGATCGATTTTGCTACCTTTACAAATAGGACCTAAGACTTTGGAGGTAACATTTTCCATTATTCCACAATCTAACCAATTTCTTTTTGCGGCTAGGCCTCCCTTGGCTTCGCTCAATGAAAGCAGTCCCATCAGTTGTTCATAAGTACTTGAAGTTTCCACATGGCAATGAGGTATTCATTGTACATCATAGTGGCTTTAATTATTTATCTTCCAAACGTAAATTTTCATTAGAAGCCTTTTGTCTTGAACCCATGGAACCTATCACCCCTTGTAAGGACTTCTTTTACATTGATTATGAAGGGTTTAAAGCCGAAAAGATAGTTGAATTATCTCTTCGTAACACATCTCCATCCACCTCTACCCATCCTATCCTAGATGAAACCATGATTGCACCTAAATATAATATTGAAAAAACCATCAAACTTTTTGAACAATCCCCTCTTGAAGCTTCTCAGCCATCATTTAAATGACCAAAAGAAAATGAAATAACTCTTGTCTTACCTCCTCATATCAAACAAGTGCACAAAGTGAAATACAAAGTGGCTGAACCATTCTCTTCAGTTTCTCCTGCTCTTCCCCCTTTAGAACTGGAAGAACCTATGATGACTCTATTTGCTCTTACACCTCACCGACTCCAAAACATAATTAAATGAAACCATGGTGCTTGGGAACATTAACGTTGCCATCATTTCCTTGCTCGTCAATCTTGTATGGATGATGATAAAGACAATAAACCTCCAACCTAGAAAAACATAATAGATGACCACCTACTCTCTCTTGACTTGCACACATAATTCATCCCAACAATCACAAAAAATGAACCCATCCAACAACCAACACTCTTGATACATCCATCCTTAGAAATCACCCTTCGTCCTATTGTTATTAATATTGATGATGACAATGATAATGTGATGATCGCTAAAATAGATGAAAAAGTACACAATGATTTGAACTCTTTATAGTTTTCTACAATGAGCTTAAATGATAAATCCTCTCCACCAAGTGAAGAACCTGGTAGAACTCCTATTTTGACACTTGTGATTCTTCCTTTGGATAGCCAACCTCCTTCACATTACAATGAACATGATTTCGAGGCGGATGACTTGTTAGATGGTTGACTTGCATTTTCCTAGCTAGCCTTTTATCTTTCTTTCTTTATTTTTCTTTTCATGTGCATGTCATGTTCCCTCGTATCATGCATTTGATGTTTCCTCTCTTTGTACACTTCTTCTATTTTTTGTGCTTTGTTTTGTGTTTTCCTTTTGGGGATGATGCAAAGCGTAGAGATTCCTTATGTCTCTTCCATGTTGACCCAAACAGTCCTTGTCTTTTTCATTTTTGTTTTGTGTTTTCCTTTTGCAAATGATGCAAAGCATAGAGATTCCCTATGTCTCTTCCATGTTGACCCAAATGGTCCTTGTCTTTTTCATTTTTGTTTTGTGTTTTCCTTTGGGGATGATGCAAAGCGTAGAGATGCCCTATGTCTCTTCCATATTGACCAAAATGGTCCTTGTATTTTTCATTTGTTTTTTGTTTTCCTTTTGGGAATGACACAAAGCATAGAGATGCCCTATGTCACTTCCATGTTGACCTATTTTTTTCCTTTTTCCTTTTTCTTTTCTTGTGTTTTTCCTTTTGGGGATGATGCTAGGAATTGAGACCAAAATGTCTCCTTCATGTTGACCTAAAACTATTCTTTTCCTTTTTGTTTCCTTTCTTTTCACTTGTGTTTTCCTTTTGGGGATGATGCAAATAATTGAGACCACAATGTCTCTTCCATATTGACTTAAAATGTATTTTCTCTTTTCCTTTGATTCCACTCTCTTTGTGTCATTCTTCTCATTCTATGTGTATTCGAGGAATGATGAAACTTCATAACTCTTTCATACAAAAAAATTGCAACAATGAGCATACTGACCCCAAATCCATAGATCCCTTATGTGTTTGGTATATTTTCTTTTTTGGGGGGCAAACTTCAAAACATATGACTTGTCATAGAGCTTTCCTTTAAGGTGGGGGGCATACATTACCATTATTTCATTGTTCATTCATGCTTCCTAGTGTAGCTTTGTCATTTACGTGATGCATTTGTCACTTTGTGGATGACATTGGGTGCGATGTCCTTCATAAGTGTGATTTATATTAGTATATTACATTCCTCTTTGTGGCTTGATGCAATGCACTACATCCCCTAAGTTGTGAATATACTATTCTTTGATTGGTCCTCTCTTGGAGACATTATACATAATGTTCTCTAAGTGACTAACCTTGCATAAACTGAACAAGACTCCTTTGAACAATCTTTCACATTACATTTTTGCATTTTATATTGTTGCATTTCTTGGCCACCTCGCATAACACAACTTGCATGCCTGTAGTGTCGTATTGTTTAAAGCTTGACATTTTCATTTCCTTTTAATTTATGGTGCCTTGTTAAAGTTATCATGCGGTATAAATTTGGCATGGTTGAGTGGAAAGCCCACCTAGTAGCATGACTTTTCCCCATAGCCACTTTTGTGTTTTGTAAGTGCATACCAACTAGCGTATGTTTCTTAATTTTTGGTCCTTCTCACCACATAGACAACTAGTTATGTAGCCTTAGAGTGAGTACACATTCTCTTTTTCAAACAATCAACCTAGATCTGTTTTCACAACTAGTTGGATTGATGAACGAAGCTTCATCCAATTCTTTCAAATACTTGTGTGTTCCTTTGTCCTTATTCTTGGTTTTCCATGGGATCTTCATCCTAGGGGCTTGATCATCCCTCTTGATTGTTGTATTCCATCTTGCTAGCATAAGTTAATTTGAGCCCTCCCCTCGATGTTCATGGCTACTTTAGTGTGAGTTTGAAGTACATTCATCCTCTCACTAAAGTGGGGGTTAAATGTGTCATAGAAAAATGGCCCTTTTTCATTTTCATGGCCTTGTAGGTCTTGTTTCATGGTGTTGGAACTATGTTGCTTTGATTTTATGATGTACCATGGCTTGAACATGCTTATTTAGGTACTAAAACTCAAAGAACCACCTCTTGTGAAGGTGTTGTGAAGTGTTGTAAGAAATTTTTGCATTCTTCTAGACTCTATTTAATGCAATTTACCTAAAAATCACCTTTTTTACTCATCATCAAGTCCTATATTGAATTTTTGTAAAGTCTTGTAACAAGAATTCACACTTTTCTAGGCACATCTTCCCTATTTACACCTTTCTCATGGTTTATTTTGTCTCTTTATGCCCTCATATGACTCAATTAAGTGTATTTTTGAATGTTATCTAGACAAATAACATTAAATACAACATTATTCCCGACACTTGTTTTTAGGTCCTAGGTGGGACCCATTTGCCATGGGTGGTGAATGAGTCCCCCTTGTCCCCAAATTCAAAATATTTTAAATTTTCTCTCAGTATTTTACTCAAATTTACTTAATGTCAGCCTGTGATGAGGTATGAATGGATAGTAAGGCACATGAATTGTATAAATAGGCATTTTTCACCTCATTCTACATCCTCCCATTATCTCCTACAATCTCTTCATTTATTCAAGCAATTTCAAGAATCCAAGCATTCTACAACATCAATTAGAGCACTTTTCAAGCACTTTGAAGCTACCATTGACATTACTTCAGAATTACAAGATCAAGAGTTAGGTCAGTTGATATAATTTTCATGTTATTACTTTATCTTTCTCTTGCATTTCATTATATTTTCAAGGGTTTAATTACCAAAAGTGGGGTTTGACCAAGGCAAACCCCTATTCACTGACCCTAATCATTTTTTTCCCTTTTGCTTGTGTATTTGCATCATTTTGTTTGCAAATTTGATAGGTTATTATGTGTTGAAGATTTATTTTCATGTCAACTAGGTACTTCAAGTCAACATAAGTCAAAATCAAGATTGGAGAGACTTATTTGTCCATTTTTTGTAGATTTGACTTTGTCAACCCGACAAGCAGGCATTCCTAGATCTGGTGTTGCAAAGTTGTCTACTAGTTTTTTTTAAATTTGGGAGAGTAATAATTTTACACCTATGGTGAATGAGTCCGATATTAGGATTGGAAACTTGAGTTTTGTCTGATTTCAGATACCAATAGACAAAAATTAGCTTCCAACAGTTTTTCATCAATAGGACTAATTCTTCCCCTTGGGCAAATGAGTCCCATTGTGAAAAATTAGTAAATTTCACTAGCATTCCACACATTCTAGAAATCTCACACATCATCCAAGTGCACTCATATTTACCCCTGTACCTTATGTTCTACATAATTTCTTCATTTTCCTAGTTGTTTGCATATCACAATGTGTTTTCAAACATAGCTTAAATTGCACTTTTGCATACATTCTAGTTCATTTTAATCAGTCAATTTCATTTAGTTAAGTTCATTTACAACATATCACATTACATATATCCTAATTTGAGTGTTACATGAGCATTTTGGATCTGAATCTCTCTCCTTTTAGGTGAAAAACCCTAGAAGTGTTAGAGCAAGCATTCAGGTTCCCCAAATCTATGTTTCACAACCCTTCATTGTTGGAAAGAGAAAAAACAACAAAGGCTAACTTTAAACATAGTGCAAAATTTTAGATCTTCTTGCAGGCAGTGTTCATTAAGGTTTGATCAAACATAAAAAAATTCTTATGAGCAATAGAACAATATCTCAAAAATCACATGAACTCTTCCTCCTAATACAACATAGCATGACAAAACAAAAACTTTCAAAAAAACAGAGAAGTCCAATGACATAGTCCAATTTTTTTAAGCCACTACTTTACCATATTAGCATAAAGCATGGAAATTCACCACTTAAACTATCCAAAATTAGCTTGCAAGACAAAGTGTTTCATTCAAAATTATAATATAAAGAAAGAAAGATTGAAAAATTCCATATATGCATAGTCTCAACAATTTTCCATCAATAGTTCATGCTTGAAATATCAAATGAACTTTGAAACTGAGGTTAGATGCCAATCAAACAATAGTTAAACCTTAATAGATATAACATGCCAAAGACAAGTAGTTATGCAAATTTGCTTCTGAAAATAATTCTAAAAACCCTAAGAAAACTAAAGAAACTTTTTTCAACAAAGAAACTATATCTTGGAATCCAATCCTCCATTTTGTTGTTGGCCTCCTTATATATCCACAAAAAAGGAAAGAAATCTCCTCAGTACAAAAGTAATTATTGCCAGATGCTGATACCTGATAGCTTGCAATCTGACTGTAGATCCTTGGTTAGGCCGCAAAGATATTTTCTCATTAATTATTAGTTGCTACATTAATGCCTTTTAAATATTTAGCAAAAATAGAGGCCCTTAAATGATCAAATCCTAAAAATAATTTGGCAAAAGGATCCTATTGACCAATCACATCACCGTGAGGCACCAACTCAAAGCTTCCATCCCCAAAACCAAGAAAAGAAAGGCTAGCAAGCTCCAATAGATTCCCAAAAGATAACATCTCATAAGATGTCCAATCCTCATACACTGAAGAGATGACATGTCACATGGGCAAGGATCTTTTTCTTTTCAAAAAAATGTTTTAGAGAAATCTTATACCATGATAACACATGTCCTGGGCCATAATGCTAACACATGTCCTAGGCCCTCCTCCAAAAGGAAATGATAAAAAGAAAACCATATAACCACCACATGGCACATTGCCTATCTTTTCGAATAGCTTTGCATAAACCTAAAAATCTCCAAATACAAAAAAAAAAGAAGCCAAAGATTGAAAGACTGCAACAAAGAAAACATTTCACATCTATGATAATATCAGTGTAATGAACATTTCAAGAATCTAGGGATGCACTCAAGGACAAAGCATATATCAATTCAGTATCACTTCTTGAGAGAGAGGGTTATGGAGAATGTAGTAAAGCTTGAGTATATACCTACAAAGGATCAGATTGCTGACATATTTACTAAGGCTCTTTTTAAAGATACTTTTGAGTATCTTTGAGATAAGTTCGGGGTTATTTCCTCTCATTTCTTGAACTGGATGCATATGGAGATGCATCAGTCCAACGGATCTATGGATCTATCTTTCTTCTCGACTGATGTTGGTGGCTACCTCTTAGGGGGAGAAGGTAGTGTCATGTGTTGTCATTATGCAGTTGATTGGGTGTACTCATAAGGGGGAGTATTCAGTACTAGTATAGATCTTGGTTCAATGTCCAAGGAGAGGACAATGCAAAATATCTTTTGTCTTTTCCATTGATGTCAAAGGGGGAGAGAAAGCATATCATGTGTAAAGGTTTATCTATACAAGGGGAGAGAAAGTAAAAGAAATCGTGAGAAAATATTTTTAGATTTGTGTTGTCTTTGATGGTTTTTCACATCATCTATTGTCATCAATGACAAAGGGGGGGATTGCTACAAGTATGAAGGTGTTTTCATTGATTTCAACCAATTGATGTTGTCATTGATGTAAAGGAAGTTGGTTATTGGTTGTATATGTTTTTTATTATATAATCATCATTCATAGGGTGTTGTACCCTTTACATGGAGATCCCTCAAGGACAAAAAGGAAAATAGTTCAAATCATTATAAAAAATTCTATAATAAAAAACAATGGAAATAGGACATAGACACAACACATTAATAATAGAACTCTAGCACCACCTAGACCTAAACACTAACTATCTACATTTTTCAATTTTTGAATCAAGAGGTTTAATACATCATCCCAAATCTAGTTGGGACCTTCCCAAACAATGTTCTTATCTACTTCCTCCTTGATGATGTCAGACAGAGTGATAGCAGATATGTGAATCATTTTCATATTGAACTGGGCTAGACAATTAAATTTCTACTCCAATTTAGTAAGTTGTTCCTATAGCATAGCGGGTTCCTCATTCTTGTGCTTAATACTCTGGATCTCCTTTTCCTTACCAGCTTTGGAATAGGAGGTGTGATTGAAGTCCTCCCTAAGCATTTGGTTCATGTCAGAGAAATTACTAGGGTACTCCACAAACCCTTCTTTCATCTCCTCAACAATGTCTTTTTTGTCCTTAGTCTTGCCACCCATCTACTCTGAATCACTAGAAATCTCATCCACTAGAGCACCTTTTTTTCTTTACCAGTCTGTGGGACCTCCTCACACTATTTTGTTCCATCCCAACCTCAAAGCTTGTAAACACTATGGTGTCACCCTTTGAGCTTTTTCCTCAATGCTTCTCCCTTCGTTGTCAGTGGCTAGAAAGTCCACTTGGTCCAGAGGCACTTATTTCCCCTTCTTATTAGTAGTGGGTCTATTGTCCTTCTTGGTGGGTTTATTTTTTAGCTCACATAACCTATCCATTGCTTTAGATTGGGCCAACCCAGCCACAACTTTCTTCTTTTTTAGATGGGGGTTTAGGCTTAGATACTGTAATGTGTTCAATTTCAAGAATGGGGTTTTCCTCTTAGAACCCTCTGATAGAGTAGGGGAAGGATTAACAGGGGAAAATTTAGGGGGTTCTATTTCTTCAGCATGCATAATATAGATAGCTTTGGGTGGGAACAAGGACAAATGAAAATGATAGAGCCTAAATATTAGGCCTTGATGCAATGGTAAGGTGGGTGGATCATCTGGGTTGAGAGCAATAGCCTCAAGGGAGTCTTTAACCAAACTTTCCAGAGAAGTGAGCAGAAAAAATGGAAAGATTAGGGTCATCTTGTGCTAAAGGTGGTTTAATAGCGACAAATGGTAAAAATAAAACACCTTGAAATGACCTTATAAAGTAGCATATCTCATAATAGAAAGTCACACCTTGTCCTAGGGTTTTGGTAGTACCTCACATTCAAAACTAGACTGCTTTCAAGCCGACTCCTCACCATCCTTGAAGAAGGCATTGAGACTCTCCAAGTCTTGTGTTTTGGTGTATTTTTTGTACTTATTTCCATCATAGGAGAAGCCCATAACTTTTCTAATTATCTCCTCATTCACCTCAAATGAGATACCACCCATGGTAACCCACCTATCTTTCCTTGAACTAGCAAACTAGGTTGAAAATCTCTCATTGTGGCTCACAAGATTCTCCAAAAGTGACACCAGACCACCCTCTTTATAGATTTTCCAAGCAATGGGGTCCCTACAAAACTCCTCACAATTTTTAGGCTTGTTTCTCACTCTATCTCCTCTCATTGTGACCCACAACATAGAACTAGGACTAGAAAACCAAAGCTACCTAAAAAATGATTTCCCACTGATGAAATTACCCTTTGTAAAACTATCATTTCTCTACCATCCAAGATAGTAAGAAGTAATGAAACAAAATTGACATTTACATGCTTTAGCAGTCATTCCAAATGACATCAGCTCCACAAGGCTATGATTAACATGAAAGAACCATAGGATCATCCATTTGTTAATTAAATCAATATAATTAATATCCATTATGCCAAAGGTCATTTTGAAGTTACACATTTCCTTAGGTGGATTATATGGGTTCTATACATTGAGGATATTGAGAAAATTGTAATAAGGAAGGTTTATAGGTTGTGCATGTATAGTTGAGATGTTGAATAAGTGATATGAGTACATGGAGTTATCTTTATGTTGCTATGTATGGAAGGGTGTTAGAAGTAATGTGCTAAAATGATGTCTTTGGTACTTGGTCTCCAAGTGCTTTTTAGAAAATTTGATAAATAATGCTATGCAAATATTCAATGTTTTCTCAAGAAGTACTCCATGATTTTTCTATGTTGATTCTATTTTGTATGGATTTGAGGTATTGTTCATAGCATTGGTAGCTGCTATATACAAAATTTTGGCTTTTTGATCGTCATACAGTGTGAGATGTTTTCACCAGTGTGTGAACTATGTATTTAAGTGCATTTTCCTATGGTATGGGAGAAATGTATTTTCTCTCCATTTCTTCATACTTTCATTTAAGGACTTTTGAGTCTAAGAATAAATGGATAAGGTTTCTCTCTTGCTTGGTTCAAGAGGATTTGATATTTTGTGTTAATGTTGATGAATTACTAAGTTATAGTGTATTCTAGTAGTTGACAGGGTTATTCAAATGTACAAAATATTCATTCTCTTTAGGTGAAGTTTTTTTTATGGTCTTGGGTGGATTTGTAAGTGTTCATTGCATACTCTAGATCATGTTCAAGTGAATTTTTTTGTCCAAAATTATTGGATTGAGTTAAGGATGCATGTACTTAATTGTTTTATGTGTTTTTCATGGGTGTTGGCTGACCTTGTCTTAAACACTACTTGAAAAGTTCATAGAATTGTTTTGAAGCATGTTGGGAAACATTTCGGTCCTAACTAAGTATATGTATAGTTTTCCCTCATTCTCTTCCATTGTGGGAATGCTTTAGCGCCAAGATAATTTGAATTTGTAAATAAAAATTGTGTATGCCTGACCTTTGAAGGGTTTCAACATTGAAGATGGTATAAAAATGAGTTGAGATGTTTGTAAGAGTGAAAGAGAAATGCAAGATATGTGTATTTGATGTGATTTTGAGAATATCAGTGTGAGTTTAAAAGTGTTGAGTTCCTGAAGGCAGTGAGCTGAAGGTGTACTCTATCTTTCAAGCATGTCTACAAAAGTGTGAGAAAATTGTGGTGGAATATCTATTGCATTGAGATAGTGTTCTCTCTGTAACAACTCTCTTGTATATTCTTTGTAATTCTATGGAAATGAGCCCTCTAGGTAGTGAGCCCTCATTGGACAGTGTGTCCAGTCTTGGCAGTGAGCCTCTTTGGTAGTGAGCCTTTGTTTTCGATTTTGGAATTCTTTATATTGTGAGCTAATCCTCACCATGGTCTTTCCCTCATTAGGTTTTCCATATAAATTTGGTGTTCTTGTGTACATGGTTTTAACTACTTTTAGTCTTTTGTTTTTTCACTTAATAATTTAACATATTAGTAGAGTAAAGGTTTTGTGATTGCATGTAAATCTTTCTATGGAGGGTTTTGAAATTTAAAATTACTACAATTAATCAACCCCCCAGCTTAGTTGTCTTATTCAACACACCTCTCAACATGATCCCTTGATCTTCTAGAAATATCTTATCCATCCATCCATTTGAGATTATTTATATAAATAAAAGTCTCCCCTCTCCATTATCATTATGGTCATTTTACTATAACAATATTGTGTTAAAATTTTCTTAGAACAATCCACATTTCTAAGGAATTTTAAGGGAATAGAAATATGCTTAGGGTGCACCTATTTGGCTTAATCATGGAGTTTGGAAGTGTTATGGTATAACTTTCAATGTGTTTTATGAATTGTTATTGTGATATTTCACCTTATAGCATTTCCATACCCTCATTTTGGCATACCCACTGGGAACCACATCCCTTTTTCTAATGTTTTTCTGAATTTTTGTTGATTTTAAATTGTAGATTCTGGTTTTATGCTCAAATTTATGAATTGATTTTTTCATGGTGCAATTCATGCCTCCATAATTCCTTTCAACATTTATGTTGCACGTCAATGTGCTTTCTCAATGAAATTCAATGCCTCCATAGTAACTCTTGGTGCCTATGCTACCAAACTTTACACTTTTGTTCAATTCATAATTTTGTAAATTCTTGAGCTAGCCCTAGTTTCCTCCTAATAGTTTTAGGTGTTATCTTAACCTATTTTTTTGAAGGTTTGGATTAATTAGTCTATTTTAGGTGTTGTAACCCTTGTTGTCTTTAGGATTTTAGTTTATTTTTAGTTACATGCTTAGATTGGAGACTTTTATATTAGAGGTTTTTGAGAAGGTAACCCTAGAAACTTTATTTCACTAAGACTAATTCTTGTTGGATCTCTTAGAACATTATTAGAATTTATTTTTTTATAGATCTATATTTTTTATTTTTATTATATTTTTTTGAAAGGGTAAGATATTACCATTAGAGGGGGTAACACCTTTAGGGGATTGTGATTAGGTCATGTAATGTGTGAGGTCATGTATCCATATAATAATCCTTTATCTTATCAACAAGTTGTAATTTGCAAGCAACTTCATTTCCTATAAGCAATTGTATATCATAGTTATGTGTATATTTGCTTTTATTAATGTCAAAGGCCTAATACAAGCTTAGCTCTATTTTTTTCCATCCCATACTTCTTCATGATGGAAAACTATTTTAGGTTTCAAATGATCTTTCCTCTTCTTTGCATGTTTGAGTATCCCATTATGATATTTTATGTTACATTGACAACCCTTCCTTTGTTGGTTTATTAGTTGGTGATAATTAAAGTGCCTTTCTTATTTTTAAACAATAGTTTGAGAGATGTTTGTAATAAAAATGACCCTCATTTTTTGAGAATGGAGACCTCAATCCTTCTTCCTCATAGAAGGAGTCAATTGGAATTATTTTCCCATATTAATAATCAACACCTTAAGGGTATCTTGTTGGATGGTGATTTGTTAACCCTTAAATCCCTAAGGTTCATTTTTGGGAAAGGATTTCCCAAATTTCAAAAGAGTTTCCAAGCAAAAATTGACATGACCTCTCAATTTGTTGTAGCATCATTGGATTTGAGTGTGGCTAAAGAGATAGTTTCCTTTTTGGATAGGATGCTCTTTGACCCATATTTAATTTGTGGTTTGGATGAGGTTCTTGCCATTTCTCATTTAGGGGTTGGGATTCCATGCCCTAAAGAACCTAATTAACATATGGACCCCAATACTAAATTTTACCCATTTCTCTTGGGTATGAGTGAGAAACAGTATTGGATGCATCATTTTAAAGTAATGTTTGGATATGATATTCTGAAGAGACTCCATCATTTTATGACATCTCAATACTTTCAATTGGTTACAGACTTCATATCGTTTGATGAGGACTAGGGTTTGAAGGTATCACAAAACTGAGTTTTGTAACGTTCATGGATTATTGACATATAGTAGCTTTTTCCTTATACTATCTTAACTGATATATAAGCTATTATTTTAATCTAGTTTCAGAGCTACCCATATAGTTAAAGCTATATATAATATAAATACCTAGCTTTTTAGGGTTTAATTGTTTAGAATTCCAATAAATATTATCTGTAATACCCACTGAACATATACTCTAGGGTTTTCAATATTTTTGAAGGTTAAACTCTTTTTAAATTGTACCCCATACTTATTAAAGTTATGCAAAACAAATTTTAACATATCTTTAAATTTCTTTGTTCTATCAGAAGTGCTTTCTTGATAGTATTTTAGAACTAAGTAACAATATGTGTTAAATGATTTCATTTTATTCCATTCCATTATGGTTCAATACAAGGATTTACATGTTGAATCTTTATGTTTGACTCTAAAATACTAAATTCCTTTAGGAGGTTATGTGTTTGAATTCCATTTATTTTTTATGCAGTAAACTGCATAATGAATATGAACTTCTAAGTGATATTAATGAACCAGATTAAGCTTTATTTGATGCCAAGTTAGGTAGGTATGAATATGAAAATTTTTGTTTTTAGATAATCCTTTAAGATGAGATGTTTTTGCTAATGTAAGTAGGATTTATAGGGTGTTATACCCTACACAAAGAGCCCCAAGGGCCAAGAATTCCAAATCAAAAAAACATTATCTAAAACACCAAACCAAAAAACACCTAACAAAACACAGATGAAGATTAACAACAGACAAGGATCTACAACAAACCAGCAGCAAAATAGTTGGCCTTCTCCCAATTATTAGACAAGATTTGAACCATATCATCACAGACCCACTCCTGGTGGTCCTCGGTCTTCTTTATCCCCATTTCATCCTTCATGGCAGCCAATAGGTTACTGGTGACATAGTGGATCATTTTGACCATGAAGCAGGTCAGCCCAAGGAGCTTATTTTCTAGGATAACAAGTTTGTTTCTTAGCATACCAATGTCCTCCTCGCTACCCATATTGTAGACAGGATCATTCTACTCCATCTCTAGTGGCTCAGATGAATGGGAGGCCAAACCATCCTTCTGAGGTAAATCACTATTAGGAATAGAGGAGTGACCTATAGTTTTCTCCTCATCCTCATCCACTGACACCTCTTCCACATCACTTCCTTTTATGTCAGTCAACTCCTCTTCAATATCCAAATCCTGAATCTACACTTTTTTCTTATTTTTAACCATCCTGGCAAAGCACCTAATGATGGTGTCGCAAACAATAACCAGGGTCTCCACAACCATCGTGCCACACAAGGAATCCTTACTAAATTATTCCCCTTATTAGGAGGAACCTTATCTTGCTTACCTTTATTTTTCATTCTAGGCTTACTAGGGGTCTTCGTAGGGGTAGACTTTAGGTCAGATAGGCTAATAGTTTCACTGGTCTGGGTAGCACAATCAACACCCTTAAGTTTTTTGGTAGCAAGTTTGGGTTTCTCAGCAAGGGTTGGGTGATTCTTTCTGATAGGGTCTTTGGACTGGGGTAGGGACAAGTTGGGCATGGTGGGGGACTCAGTTTCCTTAGTATGAACAACCGATATAGGTTTTAGAGGGCACAAAGCCAGGTGGAAATGGTAGAGTCTTAGGATAAGACCTTGATGGAGAGGCAAAGGAGTAGGTTCATTTGGGTTAGCAACAACCGAAACAAAACATTTTTCAACCAAATATTCCAAGTCCTTAAGCAAGTAGAAGGGAAAGCTCATAAGAACCTTATGCCTAAGATGATTTAACAAGGGAAAATGGAAGTAGTAAAAAGTCTTTTACCTTCCTTCAAGCGTAATATACTTTATAAGAGCAAGGCACACTTGGTTCCAAGGTTGTAGAAGTGCCTCCTGATTGAACCTAGATTGGTTGTGCTCCAGCTCCTCCTTTCCCAAAAAAAATTATTCATATTGTCATTGTACTCGGTCTTAGAATGTTTAGGATGATTCATTCTAGTGGACTAGAGACTCATAGCCTACGCTATAACTTCCTCCTTCACCGTGAAGGAAATGCCACCAATGGTAACATGACAGTTTTTCCATGAATTAACAAACTAGATTGATAAATTAGGGTCGTGACCCACAAGTCTCTCCATCATAGGAGCAATACCACCTTCAACACAAATGTGCCAGACTAGAGGGTCTTTGCAAAAAAATTTGTAGTTATCTAGTTTAGTCTACACCCTTTCTCCTCCCATACTCTGGACAATATAAGACCAGGAACTCTACAAAAAAAGAAGGTTACAGAAAATAGCAAGGTGGAAAAATCCCTACACAATAACACATTTAATCTATGAACAGTAAATTTTGGTAATCAATTGAATGGACAAATCACACGCATGAGCACAATTATTCCCTAAAACCATCTTATCGTATCCATTAATTGGGATTAGATTGCATAACCAGATAAGAAGAAAGAACATGATAGGTAGGGAAGCATTTCCTTCCACATTACAGAAGCATATAATTCTAGGTAGAGTAGTCGTAGGGATAGGAAAAATTGCATAACCATCTAAGATGAGATGTTAGTATTGTGAAATAATTGTGATTTCCACTGATTTTAGCTTCCTTTTAAGTGAGTATGGGATTTTAATGCAACTCCCTGCTATATGAATGCATGTATTTTGAATTCCTATTTATTTTTAGTAAAAATTGAATGAGACAAAATCCTCCATGCATATTGTTTCTTTAATAAATTATGTATTTTGATAGGCAATCTATACCCTTCAATGTGCAAGACATATTGGGATATTTGTGTGGACAATGCCTCGTGACCATCTAAGGAGTCAAATACCTTTGTATAATATGAGGTTTTGTATTGAGTTATAGTTATTTTGGTGTTATGAACATGTATATCACAATTTGTGATAGGAATGTGGAAAGTGATTTTTGTGATCTTATGCACATAGAGAGGATTATTTACTAAACCCTTCAAAAATAGATCTTGGTGACCATTTTTGTTCACTATTTTCTTAAGAGTAGAATTTAGTTGCTTTCATTGCTACCTAATTAACCTCAACCAAAAGGTTTTCACTTAAAATGGTACATGGCCTCTAGTTTCTAGTTTATAGGATCTTTTACTTTTCAACTTTTTAATTTAATATTTCCATTACCCATCGACAAATATAGAAAGTAGTTTGAGAATACTTACTTGGTTTTGAACTTACTTGGATCCCTTGGGATTGATATACTTTGGGACTTGATCTTTCTAATAATATTATTTCTCCTAGACCCTATTAGTTTTCAGCAAGATCACTAGTTTTAACTTCCTCCATTTGATCTATTCCTTGATTTGCTAGGAAGTCGGCTACTTTGTTTGCTTCTTTGTAGATATGGCTAATTGACTTGACATGTAGTTCTTGCATTAGCTCCTTTATTTTGAATAATTTTGATTGGATATTTTAATCCCCAATTGATCAACTTATGATGACATTAATACTAACATTTGAGTCACTTTCCACTTTAATTTTTTTAAACCCTTTATCTTTTCATAACTGAAGGCTTGTAAGGATTTCTTCAACTTCCACTACATTATTGATGCCCTTTGGAATATTTTTTGATAGAGCTTCTACTAAGTGACATTTTTCATTTCTTATTATGCAACCAATTCTTGATTCCCTTGGGTTACCTCTTGAGGCCCCATCTGTGTTGAGATTTAGTCTACCCCTTGGTGGTGGATTCCACTTATCCTTTTCTCTTTTCAAATTGGAGTCTAGTGCAAATTGGAAAAATGGAGGAACCTTCAAAAAGTTCCAATTCTTCATTAGCTCACCATCCCATACTATATATTTTTCTTTTCTTTGCAATTTTATTTTTGAATTCATCCATTCTCAGATATTTCTTTCTAGGTCTAATATTATTTCATTTGTTGTTTTCTCCTATTGAAATATATGGCTATTCCTTTCTTTCCATATATTCCATATTTTTAGTGAGGGTGCAACCATCCATATCTATTGCTAGAATGGATCCTTATGTAGTTTTGGCCAACTCAAGAAAAAGTTTCATATCTTTCTATCTCTTGGTGTGACCTAGTTTAGAATTTTTAAAATCTAGTCCTAGCATTGCCCTGCATAGGGATGGTTTAATAGTAAGTGATTTTCATTTTCATCACTTTCCTTACATATGCCATACTAGTTGGGTCCTCCTATTCCAATTGATATATGTTTTTCTCTTGTTAGAGTCCATCCATTCAAGCCCATCCATGTGAAGGTACCTACCTTTGGTAGGACCCCTTAGCTCCAACATAATTTTTCTAGCCATGATTTATCACCTCCTATCAATTGGATTTGATAGCCAAGATTAATAGAGAAACTTCTTGATTCAGCCCCACACCAAATTATCCTATTTCTTTTATTATTTATACATGCTTGTCTAACTTTTGAGATTTTTGTATGGTGAGCTTTAATTAGTTCTTCCATTGGAAGAGATTGGAAGTCCTTCGAAGGACACAACCCCTTCTCATCTAGATTTATAAATTCCCTTACGTATTTTGTAAAATTTTTGCTAATGAGTGGGATATGATTCCTTAATTGTAGGTATTCAATTAGTGGTCTATACCCCCAGGAATCCTACCAAAAATTTTCCTTCTTACCATAATTTATTTTCCATGTAAGGTGGTTTGTTATTATGTGTTTGTAGTTCATCATATAATCCCACATGTGATCCTCCTCTAGGATTTTCCACTATTAGGATTATTTCTTGGTCCTTGTTGTCTAGGTATTTCCTTTGCATTATTTTGCACCATAGTATATCAAGGTTCTAATACATTTTCTATAAAATTTCAGCTCATAGCATGCCAATTTGTGTGCTTTGAGGTTTCTTATTCTTGATCCTCCTTCAACCTAAGGTTTGCAAACCTTTAGGGGTACTCTATGCTACTCAATTGATCTTTCCCATAGGAAGTGTTTTAGAATTCTCTCCAAATTTGTAGGAGCTTTTGATGTTATTTTCATGCTTGAAATTGAGTAGATTGGAATTGTAGATAACACAACCTTGATCATTGCTATTTTTCCTTTAGGTGTGAGCCATTTACCTCTCCAACTCAATGATTTATCCTTGCACTGCTCTATTATATTCTCCCATAGTTTCACTCTTATTATACCTTTAAATATGTCCACCCTTAGATATTTGCATGCGGTTGCATCTATTGAATATCCCAAAATGTTTGCTATTCTTTTCTATAGATATTTCTTCATATTGAAGAAGTAAATTCTTTATTTTTCCTTGTTTATTTTCTACCGTGAGGCATTAATGTATTCTTCCATGCATACGTCGATATTTTCTACCTCTCTGACCGTGGCTTCTCCATATAGCACCATATCGTCAGAAAATTGATGATGGGTGATTGCTTTTATATTTGGTTCTATTTGTAGACCTTTCCAGCACCCTTTATTTTGAAACTTTTTGATGTTCTTGCTAAGTTATTTTTCCATAATTACAAAGAGGAAGGGGGAGATCGGATCCCCCTACCTTAATCCATTTATGCTTTTGATGAAATCACATGGAAAGATGTTTATTAATATTGAGTATCTTACTATTAAGAAGCACCAAATATCATTTGGAGCCAATCCTTACAGAATCCAAATTGCTCCATAAATTTAGTTGTGAATCTCCAACACACTTTTTCATATGCTTTACTCATGTCTAGCTTTATCATCATGCTTTGAATCTTATATTTGTTGATTGTGTGTAGAGATTCATTTGATAAAATGATGCTATCAATGATATCACCCCCTAGTGAATCCACTTTGGTTGATAGAGATAATTTTATTGAGTATCCTCTTCAGTCTATTAGCAATGGATTTTGATACTATTATGTAAATGGTGTTACAAAGTGAGATTGGATAGTAATCCCTAAAGTTGGAGAAAACCTCTATGTTAGGTACCAACACTTTGTTATTAATGTCTTTAATGAATTTATTCTTCTGTCTTAAGCCTTCCATAGTTCCCCATACCTCCTTTTCTAGGAAGTGCCAAAAATTTTGGTAGAAGAAGCCATCTAGACCTAGTTATTTCACAGGTTGCATTTGAAAAAAAAAATTGTTTACTTTTTCTCTTGTGAAAGGATCAATTGTAATTTTGTTATCTTCCCCAAATATTAATTTAGGGATATTCCTAAGGATTTCTCCATAGCTAAGAGTGTCTATTGCTTCCTTCGAAGCTAAGATCTCTTTGAAGAACTTAATTACTTCTTCCTGAATTTCCTCCACTTCCTTAGTAATCCTCTCATCGAAGGTTTGGATTGTTGTTATTCTTTTATGGGATCTTTTAATTTTTGAGGTGTTATGAAAGAATTTGTTGTTAGCATCCCCCTCACATAGAAAGAATTCCATTGATTTGGTTTTCCAATATACCTCTTCCCTTAATAAGATATACTCAAATTCTACCATTATTACTTTCTCTTTTTCTACTCTTCTTTACCCATTCTGTTATTCATTACTTTCTCATTCAGGTTTGATAATTCACCTTCCACTCTATCTTTCTTAGAGAAAATGTTTTTAAACACTATCCTATTCCATTCTTGAAGCTTACTTTTGATGAAGTTCAGTTTGTTTGTGAAGATGAAACTTTTTTTCCCTTTACACTTTGGAGCTTCATGCCACCACTATTCAATTTGGGATACCTTTCCCTTCTGAACCACATTTTTTCCACTTTAAATGCACTTTTCATTTGATTTTTTCTAATGTGACTAACAATTTAATGGGAAAATAACCTAAACCAGCCAATAGGGGGATCTTCCATTCCAAGTTGAAATTAGTTTCCAACCAATCCTAAGAAAATATAAATCTGTCCAATTTTTCTTTATTGTAGTAGGATCCTTCTCTATTTGATCACGTGAATAGATCATTATTTGTATGGACATGTATTAGGTCATTATTGGCTAGGAAGCGACCAAATTCATTCATAGAAGTTGTTATATTGTCCATGCCACCAAATTTCTCCTTAATCTTAATCACTTCATTAAAATCACCTCCCATTATGACTTTCCTTTTGCTAAGTGAACCAAACTTCTGACTTAATGCTGCCCATAATATTTATTTTTCCTCATTTCATGTTGGTCCATATATACTAAATAATCTGAATTTGAGGCTTTGTTTTAGAATTTAAATTTCACACATTATTGATTTTGCTTCCATTTCTATTACTCTTAGCCTGATATTCCAAAGGCATCGAAGGATTCCCAGGCCACCAATTGTACCATATGATTTTAAGTATGTTTCCTCCCACCCTCCAATTTTAAAATACTTGATCATCTTCTACTTCCAATTTGGTCTCTTGTATTAGAATTATGTCTAAATATAATTTCTCAATTTGATGCTTGATTAGGCATATTTTTTTAGGGGCATTTAAGCCCCTAACAATCCATGTTAATTTTTTCATGGCTTCTCTTATTGGGAGTTATTTTCTCCCTTTGTCTCCTTAAGATAGTTAATGATTCTTTTGAGACCCTTTTCCTATGCTAGTACCTCCCTTTTCTGCTTATTTATTATTTTGTCTTTCTTTTTCTTTATTGTTTTTATTGGATCTAGGAGTTGGGTTGCTATCTAAGAGATGCACCTGTTGTCTATGACATGCAATTCATCATAGTATTCATTGTCTCTTCTAGTGGTATAGTTATCATTTATCTCTCAATCTTGTAAATATGAGTCTAGACATAATCTTGATAAAAGTTTTTTCGTTACTTCCACTTTATTGTTTTCCTTACAAAAATATTCTCGCATACTGCTTATTTCATTATTATTATTCTAGAAGGTTAACACTTGATTCTTCTTTTTGGAATTTTAGGTTTCGTGATCATTGTTTCTTCCTCCATGTATTTAATTTCCTTCTTCCTCCAAACTATGATCATTGGTGGAGTGATCTTGTAATATTTTATTCTGTACTCAAACTCCTAATTTAGATTTTAGCTTTATTTCCTTAGGGATTTTCTTGACTACTACAATCTATAGTCTAGCATATAGATAGGAGTTTTGTTTCAATAGTGGGATATCTATCTCCAGTAGCATGCCTAAGGTTCTTCCAAATTTTTTTATGCATTCTTCTAACCAGTAGTCTAATGCCAAGTTATACAACCTTATCCATTTTTCTTTGGTGTAATAAGATTGGTTTCTAGGATTGGAGTTTGGTTCCCATTTTTGCATGTAAATTGGGTAACCATCAAACTTCCAAGCACCTTTTTTCCAAAATTTAGTTCCTATCTTCTTCTAAAGGGAATACTATTATAAGAAAGCTATTGTGGAAAAATTTAAGGCCATGATTCTGATCAATATTTTTGCATGCCCATTCTTCTATCATGGTCTTGCTTCTCTTGGGAGATATTATTTTACATATGATGTCCACATCCTATAATATTCCAATGTCTTCTTCTATATCCTTTCTTACATTGATCTCAATTGGCTTCAATGGGAATTATGGTGCCTTATCAATACTTTTCTTGTTATCAATCCATGTTCTAGGTTTTGGATTTGTTTTACTGTAGTCTTCCTTTTGATATTCACTTGCCCTTCTTTTTTCAAGCCTTTTTTTATTTAGAGGGAATTTCTTTCCAATTTTTTTCCTTGTGGGTTTTTGGTCCCTCTATTCTAATTTTTTAAGGACTTTGTATTTTTTATTTTGAGGATATATCTTTTTGGAAGTGTTATCCTTCTAGGGTATTAGGTCTGCTAATAACTCCTTTACTTTCACAATTTGGCACTTTTCTTTCTGATTTATGGCAATGTTATTGGGCCATGTAATGTAATGTGGCATTTTGAAATCTATGGTTGGTTGCATCTAGGCTTATTTTTTCTATTGATGCTATGCTTCCATTTTGAGGGAATGTTAATTATTTTTCAAAAGAATCTTCTTTCTAGATTGTTTCACTTTCTATGTATTTTACTGTCCAATGTGTTGTAATTTCAGCACAAGTTATTCACAATTTTATTTCATAATACAAATTTTAACTTCTTAATTCATGATAAAGTTCACACTTTTGCGATTCACAATTTGCAGTTCACAAGTAGAGCATAATATTATTATATATAATAATTTTATAGATCTATAATTGCACTTGATATAAAAATTAAATAATTATAACTCTTACATTGTATATTTTTACTGTTTCTAAAACTCTACCTATGCAAAAAACTTATGTGCTTCTGTCTCAAATCATTGTGTCTCTATATAGACTCAACATGCCTATGTTTTGTCTTTTGGTTCTTACATGAAGACTAAATAAAGTTATTTGTGTCAACTTACAGTACATCTATTTAACAAAATTGTGCCTCTATAGGGTTTATTTTTAATTATTTCTGTATTTTAGTTCTTTTGTTATAGAATGTCGTATTTCTATTTTTGACTAAGCACACTTTTATTTCAAAAAAATGTGTTTTTTTTCTAGTCTATCACATTTTATTATTTTTTGGTCTTTTTAGCTAACATATTTTACTAATAAGTGGTGTATTTGGTTTATGCCTATCCAAAACTAAGAATTTGAGATTATTAATTTGTGGTTTTGTAGATTTGTATGTCCAAAATTATTTATTTTTCCACTAATATTAGGCACTAAAGTCAAAGTGGTGGGTTAAAGAACTCTTATTTGATTTTAGTTTAAGGAATGTGTAGGTGCATTCTCTCCCCTTATGTCTAGAGCAATCTTCAGGATAAAAATTCTTTAATTTTCTCATTTTAATTTTAGATTAGATCCCATAAATTTTCTAAGTTTGTGTGCATGCTCTCCCATTGCACCTAGTGTTGTCTTGGGGATTACAAAAACCTAGCAAATTATCATTCCATTTAGGGGGATTTCTATGCAATTTTATCACCCAAGCAGTGACCTCAACCATGTGCTACCATTAGGGTATATAAAGGGAGAGAATGAAAGTTATACCCCAATCTAGTTTTGTCATCTTTAGTGAAGCCTTGATGTCTGGGTGATTCCAATACAAGATGTGAAGGGTTGTTCCAAGTTTTCCTATTGAAATTTCTTGATACATGCATGTGATAGACTAATGTTCATAGTTGTGCATTATGTATCCTTGTGGTATTTAGAGGAATCCTCTATAGATATTGTATAGCCTAGCTTAATACCATTTGACCATAGCTTAGTGTGGTGTAAGGTACAACTAATCATGCCCAAAGTTATCATATATTTCTTCTTGTTTTGGTGACAATATGCCTTGGTATCCCACCTTGTCATTCCAAGGTTAGGGGTATAAACATGGTACATGAGCTTTCCATATCCCAATCACCCATTCATTTGGAGGTATAAGCCTTTGGCTAGTGGGCCTGCATTAAGTATACACTCCCACTTGACTCATTTTAGGATTGTGTTAATGTGATTGATGTGTCTTTATGTGTTGTAATAATAATAGTCCACTGAACATTCACTAATTAAAATAAACTTATTACCCTTAAAAATTGAAGTCATTCAACTAATGTGTTTTTTATGTGTGCATATCTTTATCCAAATCAGTTGATTATAGAATCTCACCTCTGTCTTACTAAATTGTACTTTCATTGTGTAAAGTTGTGCATGTGATCTATATTAACCTATGCCTATATTAATATGTAAAGAAAATCCTATGTCCCAAATAGTACTTTTAATCTATAAAGCTATTCTTGTTCTCTATAAATTTGTTCTTGCACTCTATTTCAACCTATGCCTACATTCTGTAAAGTAGTGCCTCTATCTCAAACTACTCTTGCACTATATAAATCCACTCTTGCACTCTCTATCAATCTACAAATTTCCTCTATAAAGTTACACTTACACTATTTTTCAACTTGTAGCTACACTCTATAAAGTTGTGTCTATGATGTGACCTATAAATAGTAACCTATAATAATTGTTTGCTACCTCTTTATCAAAACTCATAGTTTTGGATTTTCACAACCTTCGCAATTTTTTTACTTTTTTCCTTCATATCCATTATCCTCTCCATTAATCCATATTAGCTTTCACTATTCCCTTTCTTATCAAACTAACCATCTCACATTTAATTTATTGAATTTTGGATATTTGTTTGATCCCAATCTTCTCCCATCACAAGATAACATAGATATCACATTTCCCAAATCATCGTCTAACCTACATCCCAGTCAAACATAATTTTAAATAATGTTAAAAAATTAGAATCTAGATCCTTATACATCCATCTCTATCTTGAGTGTTTCTTAGGAACTTGCTTATCCTAAGTAAGAATTATAAGTTATCCCTTCATTTTGGACTATTTAGCTTATGGATTTGGATCCCTTAATATTTTTAGAAATCCATTTTCCAATCTTTCACAAAAACTTCCCTATCCTAAGTAAGCAAGGATACATCCAAAATCACCCTTTATCCTAGTGAATTTTTTAGTGGCTAATATTCACCAATTGGCTAATACTTGAAATTTGAGAATCCAAAATTGGCTAATAGTTCGAGCTATAATATGAATTGAATCACCACATTTTTACAAAATTTTAATATAGTCTTATTTAAATTTCCAAAGAATTTATTTTATTAAAAAAAATAACTCAAAAATTTTCCACAATATTTGATACATTATTAGATTAGATTTGCCTAAATTTTATAAATTATAGTAAAAATTTATATTAATTCACCATAGTATATTGTAATTATTAGTTTATATTTAGGGCCATATTTCTAATCTTTAGTTTCCAACATTGATTTATGATATAATATAATGGCCCTTGTTGTATTCCATGAGGTAAAATGTACCCACAATTTGTAATGCTCATGGGGCCCACACTTTCGAGTTTGATGAGCATTATAGATTGTGGGTGCATTTACCTTGTAGAGTACAATGAGGATTTTTGGATCAAATGATCGAAAAAAAAATTCAAGCCCCATCAGAATTATGAAACATGGGTGCATTTTACCTTGCATAATACAATGAGGGCTTTTATATTATATTTTAAAATAGTGGTGGCAAGTAAATATTATAGTCTACTCCTTAAACCCATCAATAATCTCCACCCTTGGGCCCCTACATTTCCATGAGAAATATTTTTATATTGAATGAATTCACTATCATAATTAATATATTTTCCAATTATTTTCTCAAGATCCACCAAAATTTTCTACAAAATTTTAGTGATGTAAAAAAATCACCAGTAAAATTAATATTTTTTACAAAAAATAAAATAAAATATTCACCAATAGAAATTAATATTTTTTCCTAAAAAAGTGAAAATATTTGCCAAGATTTTATATATTTTTTTGAAGGGGGTTTCTTAAATTTATCATTGCTTTATCCTAAGAATCTAGATTTTTATTTTCATGAAAGCTTCATCTTGTATCTCTTATCCATAACCATCAACCAATCAAAAATCATCCTCATCCTAAGTCCTCTAAGACCCCAAGGTTTCTCATTTAATCCAACCATTTGTACTAGTAAAATCATTATGCCAATAAAATTTTAGGTCTAAATAATATTCACATTTACATCACCATATCACCCATCAATAATTCAACCCCTTTTATGTTAATCACTAGAGATCAAGAAAAAAATATGGACTCTCAAGAGAATTTTACTATGGAAGATCTCACAAACCAACATCTCCACATGATGAAGAAGTCTATGTGGACTCACCCAAACATTCCCTTAGGTTGCAAGCTTTTTTTAAAGACTTGTAAAATCAAGAAATAGTGCAAAAAATATAAAAAATTAACAAGGACACCATTGTATTAGATATCTTGGAAAAAGGGGAAAAACACCTGCCAACATTTTACATCTCACAAATTAGAAGGAAAAAATCTTCTAATACTCCCTCATCCTCCATTCAGCCCTTGAATAGAATTTTTGAGTGCCAACCAAACCTAATTAGCCCTCCCAAACATCCATTCCTTGATATACTTCTCACCTTGTCCTAGAACAAGTCATTTCATCCTAAAATGTTTCTTCCCAACTAGGACTCAACATTCCAACAAACACAACATATCGATATACTCAACCTACCAATGCTAACTACATCTAAACACAAGTATCCCATGTATCTAAATATCAACATAACAATCAAAAAATCCCTAACATATCTCAACTCCCAAATATTTCTAATGAAAATCACATCCCAACATCCCTTTACCAATCTCAAAAGCCTCATCATCACATGAACACTCCCCCATCTAGTAACATAAATCTTTCCCAAGAACTATAAATTATGAAGAGTATGATCTAAGGGTTGTAAGTAGGTTATTGTAAGAAGACTTATACATTTGAGAACATATGTCCTTATCCCTTTAACAAGTCTATATTATCCATCCCCTTCCCAAAAAACTACAAATTTCCCAAAATTGAAAAATTTAAGGGTAAGGGTGATCTTAAAGATACATCAAGGAATTATTCATAGCACTCCAAGAAGTGGCCTATAGCTATGCATACCTTATGAGACATTTTCCAAGGGACCTTGAGGGAAAAGGTTTAGAATGGTTTAGACATCTTCCCCATGGTTGCATCGCTACCTTCATGGACCTTGCTAAAATATTTGTGGCTCACTTTTCATATAACATTGAATATGAGTCATAATTCTTTATTTGTTTCATACTAGGAAAAAACTTGAGGAAAAATTTTCACCATTCCTTCAATGCAGGAGATATCTAGGTAGTTGATTCACTTTACACATCCGTAAGAAACAACTAGTGAATACATTTATCAAAAATATAAATTTGGAAATAGGTATTCACCTACAATTACAATATGTTCAATCTTTTGATGAGATCATTGATAAAGGCTTAACAATTGAAAAGGTTTTAATTTCTAAGGGACTAGTTAAAATTTACAAATACCACAAGGAAAATAATAATCAATCTAATTAAAAAAACTAGATTTTGGTCTAAAAAATGTTGTGAATGATGATGTAACCAACATAAAATGGATGAAAAAC
This sequence comes from Sequoia sempervirens, assembly GCA_007258455.2. NCBI lineage: Eukaryota > Viridiplantae > Streptophyta > Pinopsida > Cupressales > Cupressaceae > Sequoia > Sequoia sempervirens. Next base: position 36,264,361 of record VDFB02105785.1, on the reverse strand, counting down.
ATCCAACCTAAACAATCTAAGGATCAAAACATAGTGAAATAGAAACATGTATCCAAAAAATTCACCATCCACCATGGAAAACCTAGACAAAATAATTAGCCAAAAACAAAGTACACCCATTTAAGAGAACCAATTGAAGTTATATTTCATAAGATTTCTCAACCTAACCTCATAAAGTTTCTATAGACACTAAAAAATTTCTTAGATGATATCATACACTCGAATTGGGTTTAATAACATCATTTCCTCTTCAAACCCATCCTCTTTTCACTTAATTAATTGAATTATCCTAGCTAATTAATTAATTCATCATTTCCATCTATTTTTTTGATACGCAAGTTATGAGATTTGTATTAATTATGTAAAAAATTACATTCGTTTGCTATATAGGAAATATTTCCACCATATTTCATTACCAAAACTTGACCCAACCACTAGCACCAAAAAACCAACCCAAAGAAATACACAAACCAGAAACCCAACCATCCATGGAATACAACCTGACCACCAAACAAAACCTACTTCCTCCCCAAAATGGCCATGAGGGATTGATCCTAACCAAGAACTAACTGAACCTTGACCACCAAGAGTACCTCAAAATGGCCATGAATAGGATGAGCCAAAAAACCCCATGAGAAGGAAACACTAGAATATATAGAAATTGAAACCCTACTAGCTACCAGCACCACCACCCATAGAGAAAAAAAATTATCACATAAAATCATTTAAAATAGCACAATATTCAAAGTCCTTTACCCACCCGATGCCACCCATAGCTAACAAGCCTAAGAACTTCTTCAGGTACACAATCATCACTGCCACCACCATTTTGTGCTTGACCAAAGCTGGGCCACTCAAGTCAAGGAGGAATGGAAATAGCTTCATAGCGTCATCCAAAGCCCAAATATTTTCAAGGTCACATGGTCTCAGAACACCTCTGCAATCAACAACAAAGCTTAACACATCATTGATGTCACCCACTAGGTCTTTGTGGAACATCCTCACCAACAATAGTTTAGCCTCAACCTTAGTCACCCCACTATCCAAGAGAGAGGCTAGGAATCAAGAAGATATGTGAAGACTATCTCTTCCATATTCCTTGTCATCCAAATGACCAGCCCCTAGAATCATTTTTTTTGCCACCAAAACCAGAGGATCCCCATTCGTGAGAACACGCTTTAAACACTGATCCTTAATTTCTTTGAAAGAGGCTTGTCTAGCCATTGACCGCAAAGAAACTAAAGTGTTTGCACTAAATTTCACCACCCCTTCTACAGAGACCTCAATGAAAAAATGAGATCTCTTTGCCATTATCTTCACCACACACTCACAAATAGAAGCCGTGACAAACACCACCACCAACTGGCTCTAGCTCCACAAAGGAATGGTAAAAAATCATTAATTTTCCAACTTAAATTATTAAGTCAATTTACTACCAAGTACCTAGCCGCTACCACCTTAGCTAATGAATACCTTCCAAATGTGCCAAGGAAAATCTATATGGAATGGCCTCTAGGAAATTATGCCTATGAAAATCTCGAGAACGAAGAAGTAAATTTGGTGGCAAGGCCACATGATCACCATCCTACTCACCCCTTCCACCATTCCCCTGTGTCCTCCCACTCTGCCACCATGGCACCTAACAAACCACCCTACCATGCCAATGAGAAGAGAGAGGGGGAGCCCACCCATCATCATTTTTGTCTATTAACCTAACTCATTTAATGGAGTTAATTCATCCCCCTTTCTCACTAACACTTCATCTCATTAAATTAAATATATCATACTATTTAATTTAATCCCCTAAGTCATCTTATTTAATTAAATAACCCTAAGTTATTTAATTAAATATCATTTCATCTCTCCCATTCATTAAATCATTTAATTTAATTAATATAACTTTAATTCTACAAAACCCCTAATTGTATGATTAAGCCTTATTTAATTAACAATTAATCTAATCTTCCTCTAAAAAGGGAATATTCCCATGGAATATTCCTTATCCTTTTTTTTGCACAATTAAAAATTTCTTTTAATTTGTAAAATATCTTTATCCTCACCCATGAGAATATTCCAAAGAATATTCTCTCTCCTCCAATCATCTCATTTGGCTTCTTCAGAGAGCTAAACTTTTAACCTCTTGAGAAAGTCACCTTGTGACTTATGTGTGTAGGTCAAAATTATGTTTGTTTAGAAAAAATGTGAGCCCTTGATTAATTATCATCTTGCATTCTCACCTGATGATGAGAATCCATGATCCATGCCTTCTATTTCCTCCATTCTTGACCATTGATTAATCTTTTTTATCTCAACCATCCATTTCTCATTTTCTCTCCTATGAATAGAACACTATTTGGAGACAAATGGATCCATCTTTCAATTGAAAACTTACGTTGTTGAATTCACTCTCACTTACACTCATTTTTGTTGTAATATGTTCCTCAATCTCATAGGTTGTAACCTCTGGAAAAGAAAATTCAATGTGACTTATTTTCTATCTGGCCGACTGGCAGTTTAGTAACCTTATGTATTGCTCATGTTGCTGAGACTTTCTATCTGTCTTGCTGATTGATGATGTCACTGTGACTTGTGGCCTTCACTTTAACCTTCTTCCAAGTGGAGACCTCTAGCCAATGGTTTGGTGCCTAGCAGATGTCAGGGAGACTCGTGGCAACTAGATCATTGTGGTAACTCAAGTGTGTCGGTATGTAGTCCTAGCGACAGGGAGATGTCTCGCCAATTGTAGTCATCGGGGTGACTTGAACATTTGGGAAGATCTCTTGGTGGTAGTTGGTATGTCACACCGACAGACACTTAGAGTAACTCATATGTGTCAAAATGATGTCTTGGCGATGATAGGAAGTTTTATTGATATTAGCATGACCTTTGGTCTGTCTGGCCAATGTGGAAATCAATATGACTTGCTCTTATTGGCATGAAGTCTTGGCGACCAGAAGATGTCTCAGCGATAGTGTTAGGGGTCATCGGTGTAACATAAGGCTTCGGTATGAAGTCTTGGTGATGAGCGTTTGTCTCACCGATCTGATGGGATGTGTTCAGTATGACTCCTAAGCTCGGTATGAAGTCTTAGCAAATATGGAATGTATGGCCAACAGAAGACTTTGAAATAACTTGAAGGCATCGGTATGATGTCTTGGTAAAGAGTATTTGTCTTGCCGATGGGAATCCTGATGTCGATATGACCTTTGGACTTCGATAAGATCTCTTGGAAAAAGCGATAAGTCTCACCGATTGATGAACATTTCGATGTGACTCTTAGACATCGATATGATGTCTTGGCAAGTTGCGATAGTCTCACCGATGGGTTTGCTGAGGTTGATGTAACATGAGGAGCTCGGTGTGATGACTTGGCAAAAGATGATTGTCTCACCGAATGGAATACTCATGTCAACATGTCTTGAAGACTTCGATATGAAGTCTTGGTGAACTGCAGTAGTCTTGCCGATGGAAAATTTGAGATCAATGTGACTTGTGAGCATCGGTATGACTCTTTCCGATGAGGAAACTCTTGCTGATAGGAATGAAATGGATGTCGGTGGTTTCGGTATGACTTGTGGTGTTCACTATATTATCTTGTCGATTGTTGGAACTTACGCTGATATCATTGTGAAGCCTTTGAGCATCGGGGAGACACTTCTTGTGTCTCACTGACATGCGAACTTAGTTCAATGTTTCCTTGACTTTCCTATGTGGTGTCTCATGGACCAATTAGAGGAAGCAAAATTCAAATGGTTGGTGGTTGTATTTTTGCAATAGTTGCAACGTTGGAGCTGAACTACATGCAAGGAAAAATCTTCATGGAATGGAAACTCTCTACGATGAGTAATGGTGGATAAGGATGAATAGGAAAAGTCAGTAAGGATAAGAGAAGCAAGAAGACCAAGAAAGAAGATAGAGAAGAAGAGAGAGAGGAAGCGAGAGGGCAGAGTGGCTAGCTGAAAGGACAAGGCCATGAGGCTGAAGGAGAAGAAGACAGAAGTAGGGTTCTGCTAGAATCTCTTCTGATCATGAATCATGTTTGATCTCTATCTTGTTGATCTACACTATATACTATGTGAGGGTATTGTAACAGTGCGAAGGTTGTATGGTCTGATGAATTGACTATTTGCTACCAGTTGTATCCAGAATGAACAAGATGTAATCTCTGAAAAATCTATGAGCGTGAAACTATATTGTAACTTTCTGTTGCTGAATAATACAATGGCTCAAACTTTGGAGAGTGGGGTTTTTTATCCAAGAGGATTTTCCCCATGTAAATCTATGTGTTCTATTTTTCTGTTTCATCTTTCATGTTTGTTGGTTCTTCTAGAAGAATCTTTTAATGCATGTTGTTGAATTTACATGTGATTCTCTCAGAAAGATCAATGTGGGAAATAAACTGTCTATTTTTGCTTTAGGACATAGTTGTATGTGTCTTTGAGGCAACCTAATCGAAATGAAAGCTACCGAAGGCACTACTATTCTTGAAGATTTCTCCAAGATGCACCATAGATTTCCTTACAAATTTTTACTTACTTTCAGTTTATTTAAGTTATTTTTTAGTTACATAATAGCTTAAATTTTCCATTAATTGATTCCATGCATCCATCTTAACTTGTTTATAAATTAGGGTTTCAATATTTTATCTTAGAATTAGCATAGATTATCTTAGCAATTGCATATTTAGATCAATTTTAGCATAAAATCATGTTCATTTAGCTTGCATCATGTTTTCATCAATTTATCACAATGGTTTCATCGATTCTCTTCAATCAAATTGATTGAAATAGGCTCACTAATCATGGGAATGGGAAAGGGTCATTTTTCCACATCAACACGATACGAATTCCAAAACAAGATAAGTTTCAAATGGGTTAGAATAGGAATTTAACTTTATTTATAGTTTGTAATTTTTAGTTTCATTAAATGTTTAGTTTAACTTTCCATTTGAATGATCTTGTTTGAGATTGAGGTTTAGTGGCTAAATTATGCTTTAATTCATCATGGATTAAGTGTAATCAACACACACTGATAATCCTTGATCCACATTTTGGCAGTAAAAGGAGGGAAAACTGATAATTTAAACAATTTCTATCTCAAATTCTATTTTTTTCTCTTTTGTAGGAAACAACGATTCCCAAATCAATTACAATGATGCACTTTGCAAAGCGTTGCCATATAGTGATGCTATCCCAATCTGAAATTATGACACCAATTAAATTCCCAGACTTTGTTTAAAAAATGGTGATGCTGATTTAATATAGAGGCATCAAAGATTTTAAACAATGATGCCCTAAATTCATGAGAGTGATGCATGGTAAAATTATGATGCTACATGCTCTTTGTTTCTATTGGAGAGTGATGCCTAAATTCACCAGAGTGATGTCCAAATTTAAAATCATGACATTATCGTGTTCAATGATGCCCAACTAGGGAAAGAAGTTTTATGATCATTTGTTTGGAATGTGCTTTAATTTTCTCGATTCGTCAAATCACTACTACAATTATAACATTATTCTGGTTATTAGACTAATAGGGTTTTTTAGGTTGGAAGATATGGAGCTAAAGTAAATAAATCTATTTTATCTTAAAATTCTATGATTGTAACAAGTGTTTGACACTTTTCGGTCAATTATAACCTAGTTTCTTATGCTTTATACTTTATGCTTTAGGACCTCACTAAATTTCAATTGGGTTTAAAATGAATTCTCAAATGAGACTAAAATTTAACCCTCATCTCATCATTGTCTTTTGGGTTTAAAATTGAACAAGGCAACTTCACATTTCATTTGGTGTCGTAAAATGAAGTCATCTTAATAGTTTAGGGGTTAAAATTTACAAATGTTTTCTATATTTTGTGATTTACACTTTTGTTATTGAATTTTTATGCAATTCTCTCATTCCATTTAGTGACCTTGAGAAACAAAAATATTCCTTAAAACTTGGTGTAATCACCTACATCTTTCAACTGGATTAAAACTGAATCCCTTGTGAGTGTGAGAAAAATGCATAGCGTGTGTTCTCTCTTTGTTCATACAAATGGAGATAATTGAACTACGAATGTACTCCCTTGCTATTTTTTTTATCTTTATAGGGCATTCATCTCCACTTTGAAAGGAGGGAACAACCCAATCAATAACAAGCTAAAGCCAAGCTCTTCTAAACTACTATATAAATGTGTGGTTGCAATGAAAATTGTGATCAACAGGATGTGATACATGATAGCTCTTGCCCAATATCTTTATGATGTGTAAATATATTGTTCTAATGGTTGGGAGAACTCATGATGGATTTAATCATAGTATCCCCTAAACTGGAAGCCATTATATGAACCCTTGTTTAGAAGAAAAAATTATTAATACTTGGTGCAAGAATGATCGTTCTAAATCACCCCCACATTTTTACTAGTCATTGTTCAAATAGAAAAATCCTTTTGATCTCCATATTTTAAGGATTTTGAGATTTGGCGGTCTTGAGGAGTGTGTGTCGACAAATCTCTAACTGTTCGCATTGTTTAGTGTTTGGATAAATCCAAGTGGGGACTAAACAAGTATAACCATTTTGAACCTAGGATTGTAAATGATTGTGAGTCAGTTTAATACATTTCTTGGTTTCAAAATGTTACAAAAACAAACATCCACAATCTTCCTCTAAACTTCAAACACTTTGGCTTAAATATGGATATCTTTTAAAAATAGCCTTGATATTACTCCTTGTCCTAAGGATTCTATCCTTAGAAATTTCTAAATATCTAGACTTATATCTCAAATCCATATTTTCCAAAGACAAAATAAGTAATTATGGCTTCAACCTCATTATTCTCACAAAATGGACATTGTGTAAGTTATGATATTTTTGACATGAACATTTAGTTTGAAAACTCAATCAAGGAAAGTGATTGTGGTAAAATAAATTCACTTAAGCAAGATAAACTAAAAATGTGAACCCCACATGACTATTCAGAGACTGATTGCTCTCATTGAACAACATAATCTTCTAGGTGCTATAATTCAACCAAAATTTGAACTCATTGACAGAGAACAAACCAATCTCATTAGTAGTTTGAGAAGCTTCACTTTTGAAACAAGAGAAACACCTACCTAGTGGAGAAATGCAACAACCATTTTAGATGAAGAAGAGGATCAAGCTGATATTGAGGTAGGAAGGCCCATATTACCACCACCTGCATGATAATAAATATCTTCCTTCTATAAAATTGAACTATTTCTAAATGATATCATGTAAAATCAGAATCTCCAAAAGAAGGTCTATAGGTCATCATTTTAAACTCAGGAATCTTAGTTCAAAAGCAATCCAAAGTCGTATTTCAACACTTTACCTCAATAGAAACAAGTTGTTAGTAAAATTTTATGAACGCACATTGAGGAAACATCCACACATGTACATGTTCTTTATGAGTCAAAACCTATGTATTTTTCATGATAATTAGCCTATCTAGAACATTGGGTTTTTTTCATGGTCTTTAACTCCCCTAAATAATCTATCAAAAAATAAGAATTCATAGGGGAAGATCTATGTCTTTCCATTGCAGACGAAGGTATAATAATTCCAAGTTCAGTAGGAAGTGGGCCTTAATACTCTATTGCAATTGTAACCTTGTGTTGAGAAAACATTATGCTCGAGCTAGGAGGAACAAAACATGTTTACATACCCACATGTATCCTCTCATTTAGCCCAACATTACTCTTTAGGATTTGAAAACTTCAAAGGTTTAGCATCATTCTCACTACCTTGGTCTTGTCAAAATAAAGGTTCACTTTAATTCAACATTGGGTCAAACATCTCATCCATCCCTTCATCAAAATTTCATCCACCACTTCATTTACCTTTGCAAAAATTTTGAATACACTAACACTTTGTGACTTGAACATATATCAAACCAACCCCCTAACTTGGCTATTTTGTATGTTAAATGTATCCTTTTCCATGCATTTAGACAAGCTAGTTATCATTTTTGAACTAGTTTATTTTGATGGTCATGAGTCTACCCTAAATATTTACAAAGTCATCAATATCTTTTATCCCAAAATCAAAACACCAAACTCAAGTCAAAAGTCTTGTCCCAAAACATTTGCAAGGATCACTCTCCACATCACTTCATTCCCCATTATCATCATTTCTCCCAAAAGACTTATAGCATCCCTTTTACCTAGATTTGAGTCAACTCGAGAGTTTAAACATCATAAATCACAATACAAATCTCCCATAGGTGGCACAAAATTTATGGTAAAGAATAGATCACAACACAAGAGAATCATGGAGAAAACCAAAGTTACATTTACCTCAAGTGATCCTAATCCTTTAGAATTTGATCTGAGAAGTCGAGTTACACCATCACAACAACCTTCATCACCATCAAGGACATATGAGATAGAAGATATCACAAAGAATCATTTTGAACTCACTAGGGAGGAAATCATGGAACATCAAGCCTTTGAAAATGTAGCTCCATCTCCCCAAAATTTGTGGCACTAAATTTAACACAAGGTTTCAAAACTACATCCCTAGGGCTAAATCAAACATACATTCCTAGTATTGTAACAAGCCTTGCCAAAGACTTTGGTTGTGCTCTTTCATTTGAAAGTAGCACACTTGTGGGTACACTTGAAACCAATCCTCCATATCACACAACCACTTAGACACCTATCTTTTTTGCTCCTCTTATTCTCAAAGATCCTAAATAGCCATACACACTTGGGTGATCCCACAATACTGGTTTACAATTTTTGGCCAAACTGGACACTAAAATATTTTTTTCTAACAAAATCTTCACTTTCGGGCACCTAAGCGGCTAAACCGTGAAGAATTTTAAGATGATGCAAACTAGAGTTTCATGATATTTTGACTATAGATTCTAAATATATTTTTCTAAAAATTTTGGAATCATATTTCACTTCTTTTTGCATCTCCCTCAAAAACTAGTTTTTTTTAGAAAGCAACATTTTTAAAAAGTGACACTCATCATATAACACATAACTTTTTTTCCATGAAAGATAAAATTCTAATTCTTTTGAATTTATATTGTTAACTTTGATATCTAGTTCTTCCACTTGGTTAGATAGTGTTTTATTGAATTTTTTTCCTTAATCAAGTTTTGAAGTCAATCCAATTACAATTCAGACATAGGCAGACCGTATAACATTTAACTTTTTTTGTATGTATCAAAATTAATTTTTATTTTTTTTTGGATCAAGGACCTCAATGTCTAGTGCACTCATTTTTTTATTTTTTATTTTCTATAATCTTCTATTTTTCCACATGTGTAGAATAGAGAGCTTGATTTTCAGTGAAAAACCTACATTCACAAGAAATAAAAAATAAAGATAATAATAAAACTAAGTTTATTTAAAATGATACTTTTTCATAAGCTTATAATAAGGAATACATACAAAAAATAAATTTAAATGAATTCATTTGATTCCCCCAAAAGGTAAATCAAAAGTTGTTTTTTATCAGCATTTGATAGGTGTAAAGGAGACTTTGTTATAGGTATAGTTTAAAAATAGCAAGGTTTTATCCAAGGGGGTTTGATCTAAGGTAGTTTTTTCAAACCCTCTTCAATTGGAATTCTTTAAATGGAACTTTTTAAGGCTTAAATCATTATATTTTCTAAAAATATGTGATTTCAACAAAAATTAGAATCTCCTAGAAATTGTAAACCAGCTTTGTGGGATCACCCACCTCTCGACCTTCATTACTCCACCACAACTTCCACATATCGGGGAAATCATTCTTCATCCATACCCATGAGTACCACAAGTATGCCTACCATCACACAAAGTAGTGCAGATCAAGTATCTCAAAACAATGCATAAGGGTATATCAATACCATACCACAGAGTCAAGGTTTAAAGAAAATAGGTACATCCTTGCCCAATCCTCCAATTGGATCATCCATACCAAAGGTTTCACAAAATACACCCATCTCATCCATTATCAACCCATCTCAAAGCAATCCCTTGGTAACAAATCTTGTCAACACAGGAAATACATTATCTACATCCCTAACACAAAGGAATCCTCCAGAAATGGGACAAGGAAACCTTTTTAATCAATGGACTCAAGGTCCTAGTGTGTCATTTCCATCACATAATCTAATGCCACCATCCTCATATTTTCCCATAGTCCCTTTTACTATGCCAAATCAAACAAGATCTCAAACATACATTCCTCCACCACAATCTACTATCTTACAAGGAATGTTGAACCAAGGGAATCCCCAACATCTCATCACCAATTCATTACCCACTCAAAACATCAATATCCATAATCTTCCACCGATTTCCCAACAGACACCTAATTCCTCATTACAAGTGCATGCCTTAGCTTTACAATATCGTCACTACTAAGAGGCTTGGATGAGATGTTATTTCTAACATGAATCATTTGTTTGAAGAGCTTGTTTGATGTTTTAGTTTTTTTGTTTTTTATGTATCGATGAATCTAATCTAAAAGAACTAGGAACAAATACTAAAAATGAAAGTTGAAAAAATATAAGACTATCCATAAATTCCATGAAAGAAAGTAAAATTTATTCTAAGAAAACAGAACTACTAAACTATAACAGAAAGGTAACTATAGAAAATAGAAATATGTAATGCAATAAACTGAAATCTATAAATTTTGATTCAGAAACTGTAGTGGGACTAATTTTCCCAAGGTGGCAAATGAGTCCCAGGGGATGAACTTTTTTTTTAAGTTTTTCTTCTTTTTTTTGTCTTTTCTAAATTTTTTTAGGTCTGTATAGTGTAGAGACAGATTACAAGTGCAAAATCTTGGAATGATTTACTCAAATGAGGTGTAATAACAAAGTATAAATGATGCTTTCACTAATGCAATGTTTAAGAAGACCTAAAATGAAAAATAATGAAAAATGATAAAGTCCTTAAGTCCTAAGATGCAAATAGAAATGAAAATCAGAATGATAGAATGTTCATGATCCAGGTTCACAAAAATGAACCGTAGATTTTTGGCACCACAAGACTCTCTAACTCTTCTATGGTTTTGCACCTAAAAGGAGAGAGGTGGGCCAAAAATGCTAGCTAGGTTCACTCAAATTATGTAATGTACGATGGTATTTGAAGTAAATGGAATGAACTAAGTGCAAATATATGAACTAATTGACTGATTACATATGCAAAACCTAAGATTTATGATATGTTGGAAAACATAGTGTTGTTTGAAAATATCTTAAAAGAATGATCAAGAATGCAAATTAAACCAAATAGAACATTATTTTTCAGAATGCGTGCACCTAGGAACTGAAGAATACTAGAGAACAATCTGGAAAAATGATGAAGACTGATTTTGGGCTGACTGGGACTCATTCATCACCCTGGGTGAATTAGTCTCAGATCTAGTTTTTTCTACATAGAAGTTATTTTCTATCAACTGGGAACCAAGATCTGCATCTAACTCAATTTTTCATCTTAGGAGTGACTTATTCATGGGTATGTGCAGGATCATCATGGAAAAAATAGGTCCTTAAGTGGAAAAAAATTCAAAAAAATCAGAGTTAGGCAACTTGGTGTAAAAATTTGAATAAGTTATCTATATTATTTCAAAAATATGTAAGATTAGAATCTGTAGAAAATTGAATGTATTTTCTAAACTACTAGGTTTATTTAGAAAATAAAAAAATCTATTTGGTGAACATTTGAAATTTCAATGCTGTAGTACTTAAATTTTAGGGGAAAAATAAGAAGTAGGTGTATGTATGACCACCCTAACCACAATAAAATGATAATAGTTTCTTATAATATTTTAGAAATAAGTAGAGGACTCGTGTCCAGATGTGATGCATATTTTTTTGTAATTTTTTTCCAAGTAAGTAATTAATTATGAATTTTTTATTACAAATTTTAAAAAATATAAATATTTGTATGTCTAACCACCTTAACTTGGTAAAAAATTCATGAAATTCAAATTTTATTTTTTTAATTCTATAGTATGTGAAGCATAGAATGTGATGCATGTTTTGGATTCAAAATATGTGATACTATTTGAAAGCTATAGATGTTTTTCAATCAACCTATCAATTGGGACTTTAGTCATAACTCAAATAGAAAATGAATAATAATTATTTATTAAATTCAAAGTGAAACACAATTTATATTGGCGGAAAGCTTAGAATATCCTGTAAAAACCCTTTTCATTTCATCAATTTTGGGTAAAACAAGTCGCCAGCCACATACCCTACAAATACCCATCATATCGCCACTTTTTGGCTCATCATGATCCCATACATACCCTCACCATGCATGGCAAATCAATCCCCTTTCAAATATTTGTTCTAGACCTTAACACTTGTACAACAATTTCTAATAGAAACCTGAGTCGGGGTCTCAAAAAATTCCTCCAAAATAGCTTAAAATTGTTTGTGTAATGAGGGATTTCCCTTGGTCAAACCCCTAATTGGGTAATTAAACCTTGAATAGAGAAAATTCTACATAAAACCCTAGCCCTAGATGTGTTAAGGACTAGGAAAGTCTAAAATATAACAAAATCCCTATTCTATTGTGCTAGAATAAGAAATGCAAATATGATTTGTGTGATGCAAGATCTTAACCCTAGAAACCCTGCAACACATTAAAAATTGAAATAAAATGACATGCAAATGAAAAGTAGACAAAATGCAAACCTTGATCTGAAGATAGAGTGAAAATGGAAGATAGAATCACTTTGAAACCAAGTCTTTAGGTGTGATTTGATGGATAGTTCCATCTCCTCAACCTAGATTTATTCATGATTCACCATAGGCATCCATCATCAACCCTTTGTAGTGTTCAACCTTCATTTAAAGTGTGAGCTTCAAGACCTATAAAAACCCTAGTTTTCTACCCTAAAACTTCAACTTTTGCTAATGAGACTTGTTGTAGAACACTTGAATTTAGAAATTACTTTTGTGAAATGACTAAACGATGTGTGAAATGATTTAAAATGATTATTTATAGGAAACAACACCTAATTTTCCTATTATTTAGAGTTAAGAGGCTGACATTCACTGGAAATTTAAGTTGAATTAATTAAATTCACACTCAAAATTAAATATTCCCTCAAAAGGGACTCATTCACCACCCTTGGTGAATGGCTCCCACTAGAGGGGACTCATTCGCCCAAGGTGGTGAATGGGTCCCACTACTAATTTTTGAAGGTGTTTTTTTAGGATATGAAAGAATTAAGAGATGTTTGTCAGGTTTTAGCTAATTTCTCAGGTGAAATGAGCCTCTACATCCAAAATAATGGGTCTTAGGGGCCTATAAATGTTGTTTTGAAGGAAAGATGATGTGTGGGGACTCAAAAGTGGGTCTAATTATGCATGAAATTGTTTTTTTTCTCAAGAGGGTCCAATTTTCTATGGCACACATTCTCACCAATGGGAAATGTAAGATTAAGGATTGTACCAAGGGTTTCATCATGTTCCTTAAAGTCCTCATTGTGGTAATCAATATTGAACTCATAAGAGGGAATGTTGTATTCATGCAATCCATTTTTAACCAAATGAAAGCCACATCATTGAAAGAAAACATGCTATCATGAAAAAGAAAAGAAATTACAATGCAATGACTTAAAATGAAATGCAATTTTTACATATGAAACAAGGTAATTTTATTATTACACTATGCACCAATCAGAGAAATGACATGCAGAAAATGCAAATGTAAAATAGAGAGATGCATGAAATGAGCTACTTTAAGTTAGATCTAGTGAAACGAATGTTACAAAAACTTTGCTAATTGATACAGTTAGGTAAAGGCACCAAACAAAAGCTTTAAAAAAAGGTTTTGAATTCTAGAAAGGGTAGTTTTAGGGGTGAAAAGGGACTGATTCATTGAAGGTGGTGAATGAGTCCCAGTATGGACTTTTTTTAGAAATTTTAGAAATTTTTTGAGTGAGTTTGATGTCTTCTAAGTGATATGATGCATACCTAAGTTAAAAATGTAGAATTTCAGAAAAATTAAATGAATTGAGATGCCATCAATGAAACCTAAATGCACTTTTTATGAATGCAAAATTTGAAACCTAGCATGCCAATTAACTAACGCAAACCATAATGCAAAGTCAATGCAAGGCTAGATCTATGACGAGGGACTCCAAATCAGAAAAGAGAAGTATTTGAAAATCAATTTCATGAAAAATGAACCAAATATTTTAAATTATAGGGAATGTTATATCTCTTTTGCTCAATTAGGGTATTTCTCCCAATGGAAAGAGATAGATTGCACACAAAAATATAAGTGGTTCACTCAATATAATGTATGTATGACAGAATTAAGCCTAAATTCAATGATATAGATGGAAAAATTTGATGAAAACTATTGATTATTGAATAGAAACTAAAGAAATGCAACTTTTTTGAAAACACATTGTGATATGTAGAAAACACCTAGAAATGAATGCAAATTGCAATAGAAATGGATGAGACTAAGAGTATGCTCCTAAGATCTTGATGGAGACTAGAAATGACATCTAGAATTCTACTGATCCTAAATTTTAGGCCTGGTGGGACTCATTCACCATTTTGGGTGAATCAACCCTAGTTCTATGAAACTGTTCTAGAGCCCGTTTCGGACAAATGGGTATCCAAAAAATGTAGAAAACCAAAATCAGGCCTAGAAGTGGGACTCATTCACCACCCATGGTGAATGAGTCCACTTTTGAATTTTTCAAGATTCAAAGGTGGAAACAGGAGCCTTCGGTCAACACTTTTTGCTTCTCTAGGTGTTTAGTTTTGAAACTGTCATATTCAGGCCTAAAAGTGAATTTTCATGGGTATTTTCACTTATCCAATGAAGAGATGACTTGAAAAACATTGAAATGAAATATTTAATGATTTATATGCCTTCAATATGTCTAAATTTGTAAACACACAAGAAGAGAAAGAGAAATGTTGGATGTTAGGGCATGGGGGTTTGCCTTGGTCAAACCCCTTTGTAGGTAATTAAACCAAAATCATGAAAGAATGTAATAAGGTATGAAAAAATGAATTTAATACCTTGCCATGATGTGTGATCTTGAATTTCTATAGAATGGAAGAATATTTTTCCCTTAAATGTCTTAGGAGGCTATCTTAAGGACTTGTAATGATGAAACCCTAACTTGCTTGACTTGAAAGAGAAGATAGATGATGAACGAATGATAAGAGATGTGTGTATGAGATAATAGATTAATGCACCCTCAAATGGATGGAAAGGCACTTATTTATACATACTTATGCCCTAATTACCATTAATGTGGCCTCAAATGGATGGAAAAACACTTATTTATGCATACTTATGCCCTAATTACCCAATAATACAACATCACAAGATAACATAAGGTATTTTTGAATAAAAACCCAAAAGAAATTTTGAATTATTTTTAATTTGGAACCAAGAGGGACTCATTCGCCACCCATGGCGAATGGATCCTGCTCTAGTCTTTTAAGTGGGTGTTAGGAATTAAGTTGCATTTAATGTTGTTTGTTGAGTTTACATTCAAAAATAAACTTAATTAATTCTTATGAGTGCATAAAGGGGAAAAATAAAGCATAAGAAAGGTATAAATAGTGATAACAAGCCTAGAAATGTGTGAAATATTATTACAAGACTTTACAACACTTTAAAATGGGACTTGATAAGGGATAAAAAGGTGATTTTTAGATTAATTATAATTGGAAGTGTCTAGAAAAGTGTAGAAATGTGTTACAAAACTTCACAACACCTTCAAAAGACATCAATAAATGCATTTTATAAAGGTCCATCACCTAGTGTTGATTTGTAAAACACTGTACAACACCAAATCAAGGTCTCATTAAGTTCAATTTATCATTAATTGTTCCCCAAATAAAGCAAGTTTCTTTTTTTCTATGGTACACCAATCTAGATCCAAATCTTTCCTTCCAATTGAAAATGAAGTGCATCACATCATATCAAAAGCTTGTCCCTATATCACTTAACATTGAAAGAGCTCTAATCTCACTGGGAAATACTCAAGCTTACAAAGACAACTTCCCATCAACTAGTTCAAATGAAAAGCCTCATGTTTGGGCTAAGAAAAAACATGTAACAAACGATGGTGTGGTAGATACTAAGGTAATCCTAATTTCTCTGAAGCCAATCAACAATCAAGTTGCTAACATCCAACCAAATTTGCTACAAATAACACCTCCTCAGAACAATTAGATCAACACCGAAATGCAAAGTTGAACCAATAACAAGAAAAAATATCCTAAATGCAAGTACACACAATTATCTGAACCCATCAAAACTATGACATGAAAATGTTGGTAGAGTCAAATCTGATTACACTTCCTAACTTTGAAAATTACAAAGAACCACAAGATAAATCATCCTGGTACAGCAAGAAGGACCTTTGTGATTTTGACAACATCAAAGGACACAAAACAACAAACTGCATGTGACTCGAAAATATTATCCAAGACCTCATAGAGAATGATACCATATCTATTGAGGTACCATCTTGGAACTAGGATCTTAAGATATACAAGAACCCTATGCCAAATCATAAAAAAGAAAACAACATTGGAAAAGCTAAGGATTATATGAATATACAACATACATATTTCAATGTAGTTGCTTCCTATGATATCATCAAGACTATCATCACCATCAAAGGGAATAGTACAGAATGTGGAGTCACCACACAACATGGTAAAGTCACCATCCAAGGAATCCCATCTCAATCTAGGGAACAACCTATTCTGCCAGTAGCAAGTACCAACAAGTACAATCTCTTAGAACAGTTCAAAAAGACCCCCACATAGATATCAATCCTAGAACTATTGAGGCTATCACCTACACATAGGGAAATCTTCAAGAAAGCTTTATCAAATTCATCTATTCCTAAGGATATTGACATCAATAAATTTCAAGCTATGGTGAGTCATATCACTGATCATCTTCTCACCTTCTCTGATTAAGACCTCCTATCACTTCTATCTCATAAATGAGATGTACACCTCAAGGTTATCATTCATAAGAACAAGGTCAAAAGAGTCTTAGTAGATGGAGGTGCTAGATTGAACATTTTCTCCCTTCAGCTGATTGAAAATATGGGCTATTAAAAGTTTACTATTAAGAGGACAAAGTGTACCACCATTAGGGCATACAATGACCAAGAAGGGGAATCACAAGGAATCATTGTACTTCTCATCCAAGTAGGCCCTCTCATTGTAGAAACTACATGTCAAGTGTTGGAACTTGATCTTACCTATAACAACTTGCTTGGTCGACCATGGATCCATGATTTAAAAGTTGAAGCCTCAACTTATCATCAATGTGTGAAGTTTCTTTTTGAGGGAAGAGAAATTACTATCCATGGAGATCTTGAGCCTTTTTACTATTGAAAAAATCTTGAACCCAAGTTCTATAAAATCCCCCAAATACCTAAGAATGATGAAGGGCCTACACCTTCCACCTCATTAGTTGACCCATCATCCCTTACATCTACTTTTGAAATAAGGCCATCTATTGTGCAAGGAATACCTAATATCAAAGCATTGATTCAAGATGATGGTTGTGGGAACTACAAGCTATTGAAAGACACCTTTATCTTAGGAGAGTTACCTATTTCTCCTCAGTCTCATGGGAAACCTACATCTAGCACCAAAGAGACCTAAACCATCAAGATGGAAACTACTACCATCACCAAGTGGGGAGATTTGAATCAAGAAGATTTCAACAAGGAAGATGTATCTAATCTCCTCTATCAAGATGACCGACTTGTCCCTATTCTTCCAATGGAAGATGATAACAAAGGCTTGTAGCTAATGCAAAATTGGGGATACAACAAGAATGAGAAACTAGGGAAAAATTACAATAGTTTACTAGAACCCATAATTCCTGAGAAACAACTAAAGAATCTTGGTCTAGATTGTACTACTAGCAAGGTTACCCTTACTGGCAAAGGTGCCTCCATTAAATGAGTTGAGGCTTCCTTTTGGTTACCCACATCGCGTGATAGAAACTTAGATGAATTCCCTCTTGATGAACATTACCAATCTTTTTGATAATAAAACCCTCTTCATGATATCTATTACATCCTTTACTCCAAACAATCAACCAACTCAAATACGCCTAGTATATCCTCAACTCATTGACATGGGCCAACAAGGACCACTAATTCTAGATTTATTCAAAAACAATGAAGTGATCTTAGAATTCATGGGACTCCATGACAACTTACCATGGGAAGATCATAAAGTAGGTTTTGACATAGAGCTAGACATAGGAGCATACTATGGGCAGATGATTGAATCCTTCAGTCGCAAAATTAATGGAATGCAACTAACATGCAAATCCTTGAGTGAAAACCACATGGTGGAACACTCTAATCCTAAAATACTAAATAAAAGTACACATCCAATAGTGAAAAACTCTTTTAGGCATCCAAGGATGACGGATTCAATCTCCTCCTTCGTGCAATGCATCTAAAGAAGTTGATAGTACTAGTAGAAAAGGATACACCAGTCAATGTGGATACTGAAGAAGCACCTAAGATCACTTTCTATGTCAAATACTTGTTAGAAAAAGAGAAAAAGAACCTAGAAGAATTCCTAAAAGATCGAAAAGCCAACTTTTCATGGCTATATATATATTCCAAGCCTTGACACAGAAGTGGTTGTACATCACTTAGTAGTCTATCTTGAAGCTAACCTAGTCAAACAAAAATTAAGGAAGATGAACCCTCGGATAGCACTCTTGGTCAAACTTGAGTTAGAAAAGCTTCTTGAAGTTGGATTCATTTGACTGATAGTTTATCCTAAGTGGGTTTCAAACCTAGTACCAATCTCAAAACCCACTAGGGGCATCAGAATATGCATTGATTTCAAAGACTTAAACAAGGCATGTCTAGAGGATGATTTCCTTCTTCCTAATATCAAACTCAGTGTAGAATTAAAATTTTGGAATGAAATGTTGTTGTTCGTGGATGGTTTTTCTGGCTACAATCAAATCATAATCTCCAAGGAAGACCAACAAAAAACTACATTCACTTGTCCATGGGGAACCTATTGTTGGAATGTCATGCCATTTGGGCTAAAGAATGCAAGAGAAAACTATCAAAGAGAAATTACACTCATCTTCAATGAAATGATCCATAAAATAGTTGAATATTATGTGGATGATATTTTCAAAAAATAAAAGAAAAGGAGTGAGTACATACATGTCTTAGGACCCATCTTTGATAGGCTACAAGAATAAAAAGTAAGGATAAATTCAAAAAAGTGTTTCTTTGGAGTAACATAAAGGAAACTTTTGGGCTTCGTCATTTCAGAAAGAGGGATAAAAATTGATCCAACAAAGGTAAAATCCATCCTAGACATGGAACCACCACAAACACTAAAGTAGATGAGAGGGTTATAAGGAATATTGCAGTCCATTAGAAGGTGCAAAGTGCAACTATCAAATAAAATCCACTCCTTTTCACATCTCCATAAAGGAATAACTTACAAGTGTGATGAGAAGTGCGATAAAGAATTTTAGAAAACCAAAGACTACCTACTAACACCTCTATTGTCCATGTGATTAGTACAAAACAAACCCTTGATTGTATATATCTCAACTGCATCGATAGCACTAGGATCTTTTCTTTCACAACATGATGAAAATGGAAAGTAGAGTTATTTACTACATCA
Source organism: Sequoia sempervirens (assembly GCA_007258455.2). Lineage (NCBI taxonomy): Eukaryota > Viridiplantae > Streptophyta > Pinopsida > Cupressales > Cupressaceae > Sequoia > Sequoia sempervirens. The sequence continues at coordinate 36,244,704 of VDFB02105785.1, read as the reverse complement.
TCTGAACCTTGGTGGGATATGAAATGAACTATTCACCTATTAAGAAAGCATGCATAGCAATAGTTTTTTCTTCACAAAATTTTAAGAACTACTTGTTGTCACATCAAATAAAACTTATTTCCAAAATTGGCCCATTAAAATACCTATTATCCAAAGAAACTCTCACAAGACAAATGGCCAAATGGGTGATGATCTTAACAAAGTTTGATATAGAGTATGTAGATTGCAAGGAAATCAAAGGACAAGTGATTGAAAAACAACTAGCAGAAGAACCCATCTATAATAAGAAACCCTCTGATAGTTGAGTTCCTTGATGAATCACTGTTCCTTATCAATCTCACCATTCAGTGGAAGATGTACTTTGATGGATCATTCACTCAACATGGATTAGGAGCAAGCATTGTTTTCATCACCCCTCAAGGTGGTTGTATCCCAAAGTCATATCAGCTATAATTCCTATGTACTAACAACATTGCTAAGTACAAATCCCTAATCATAGGTCTAAGGATAGTGGTTTACTGGTAGATACAAGAAATAAAAGTCTATGGAGACACACAACTAGTTATCAACCAAGTCAACAACGACTATCAAACTAAGGATGAATAGTTCACACCTTACAAAAACATGGTGGAAAATATCAAGGACTATTTTATAGACATAAATTTTGAGTAGATTCCTCGCCTGAATAACAGAGTAGCAGATACCATGGAAATGATTGGATCATTGATAGACATGTTGAACAACTTCCCCCAATGTGAATTCTTGGTAGAACAACTTCTCATACCAAAATTTTAGATCCCTGAATCAGATTTTTCATGTGTCATTTTTAGTCTCAGATCCCCATGGTACCATGACATCTTTACTTACCTAAGCAAAGTAACCCTCCCATCCGATATCATCTCAAACCTTAAAAAGACATTTGTTAAAAAGGCATCCTAATTCATGATCTTAGGTGATAACCTTTACTACCGAAGCATCGAGGGTACATTGCTACAATTTATTAACCAAGAGGTAGCCTTGACTACTTTAATAGAGGTACACGATGGCATATGTGGGTCACATTCTAGTAGTATGAAGTTAGCTAAGAAATTGTTAAGGACATGGTACTATTGGCCAACCATGGAAAAGGAAGCTCATCAATATGTGTAGAAGTGTATCCAATGTCAACAACATTTAGATATGATTCATGCTATGGCTCAATAATTTCAACCCATGATCACACCTTGGAATTTATCATTGTGGGGGCTTGACCTCATAGGAAAAATCACCCCAACCTCATCCAATGGCCACAAGTTTATCATAATTTTGACTGAGTACTTTACTAAGTGGGTTGAAGCCATTCCCATGACCTACATAATGGGGAAGTAGATTTTTAAATGTATCCTTAACTATCTAATGTACCATTATGGTCTTCCACAAACCCTCATCTCAGAAAAAAGAAAACCCTTTAAGAATCAAGATGTGAAACAGTTGTGCCAAAGATTCAACATCCAACACTGATTCTCTACCCTATATTATCCCCAAGGGAATGGCCAAGCTGAGGCTAAGAACAAAACTACCCTAAAAATGCTTAAGAAAATGGTCAATGAAATTGATCGTGACTAGAATTTTTAGTCAAATCCCACTCCGTGGGCCTATCAAACTAGTATTCACATGCCTATAGATGCAACCTCATTCTCCTTGGTCTACAAATCATAAGACATCTTGACTATTAAGGTTGAGCTCTCATAATTGCTAGTTTCACTACAAAACATAATTACCAAAGAAGAATATAGAGTTTATTAGCTGAATGAGCTAGAATTCCTAGATGAGCATCGTCTTGATGCCCTAAATCACTTGCAAGTATATCAAAAATGACTAAAACGGAACTATAACAATAGGATCAAATGTCAATCTTTCTAGGTAGGGGATCTTATCTTAAACCAAAATCAGAAGAACTTTCCATATCAAGATAGTAAAGGGAAGTTTGAGTGTAACTAGTTGGGTCCTTTCATCATCACAACAAGCTACAGATTAGGAATGTACCAATTTTCAACACCTAAAAGTGAACCCTTGTAGGAGCCAACTAATAGCTTGCATCCCAAAAAAATTTATGCCTAATCATGAAGGGTGTAAATTTGAAAATACAAAAAATAAAAAAATAATCAAAATCCAAAAAAATTGAGAAAAAGGATTGAAAAAGTAAAGAAAAAATTATCCTCTAGTGAAAACCACTTCGGTGGTGCTTTGGGAAAGTGCCTTGGTGAAAAATAAGAAAACATGAACCTTGCATAAATATATCACCTCCATATATTCTTTGGAATTGTTATCCTATCATTCTTTGCATCACCATCCATCGAATCCTCATCCATCTCCTATCTACACCCTTATCATAGCTTGATGTTGTGAAGTATCACAATCCCTTTAGAACTACTTGGCATATTTCAAAGGTTAGTTTATCCTACCTATATCAAAGTAGTCTATTGCATGTCATGCTGGGGGAAATTTGTTATGGATCATATCAGGTTCTTGTATATCTTAAGGTTATTGGAAATCTCATCGAAAATCCCAAAACATTCATAAAATCTCATCAAAAGTTGAAAAACATTCATAAAACGTTCATCAAAAAATACAAAAACATCCAAAATTCTTATACAACTAAAATCCAAAAACATTAAAAAAATTATAAAGGAAAAGTCCAAAACATCCAAAACACATCATAACCCTAAAAAGGTTGAACATCAAAAATCAAAAAATGGTACCTTTTGTTGAACTACATTGTCTCTAAGCTTGAACTTGTTGTGCAATTTTGCACACACGCCCCACTTGGAGTGGGGACCCTCTTTTCTAATTTTGGATGTCTCTTGGACCTTTGGTTTTTATTGGATTTGTATTTTAAGGTCTTGGGATGTTGTTTTTGCTTGCCTTGGTCTTTCCCTAAAGGTTGAATTGATCAAAATTGGGTTTTAATGGAAGTCTGGGTTTTTCCCTGGGTCTGGGATTTTCTGGTTCACTTGGATTTTCCCAGGTCCTGGTCCATCATCTGTCGCTATCGTATTTCTCTGGAGTTCAAGTTTTTGGATCAATCCAGGATTTTCTGGGTCACCTGGATTTTCCCAGATTACATCGGAATCCCAAAAGGGTGCGTTGTTTACGGAATTTGTGTTCACCCAGATAGTCCAGATGGCTCAGATTCTTCCAGAATTCCATTTCGACCTTGGGTTTCTAGATTTCCTCGATATGCCTTATTGGCCATTAATGCTTGAGGTACATCCTCTCTAGCATGATTGTGAGTCAATTTAAAGGATTTTAGTGCCCTTCCTGATCTCATTGTTTGTTTGTCATTTGCTCTAGCGCTTGTGTGTGTTCATTTCAAGCTTTAGTCATTAGATTTGCTCTGCTTGTGTGTGGATTCCTGGGGCATCCATGTTTGATATTGTCGCCATTTGGGGCACCCTGGTTCGTAGTAATTTCATTTAGGCTCAAAGTTCACTTAGATTTAATCCATGGTCAGTTGTTTTGACTTCTCATACTATTTGCACTTTGATTGAATCTTTCAAGTCATTATTGGTGGTCATTTGGGTCAGCCCTTGTTTGTTCTCATGATCATGTATTTATTGAATTAGGGTTTGAATTCACCCTCCCATGGGTTTTAGCACTTGCACTGTGCATCCCTTTGATTATCAATCAAATTTTGAGTATACCCTTGTGGCTAGGTGTTTTTGTTAGGGCTTTGCCTTGTGGCATGTATTTTGCTATATTTTGTGAGGATTAGGGTTTTGATACATCTGCTCAAGGTTGTTAAATTCAGCGGAGTTGTCATGATCCTATTGCCTTGCGTTTCACTCGACCTTGTTCGCAGCACTTGAGACTCTGGTTCACCCTAGCTTCATCATTTTGAGGGATTGTGTTTGGATTTTGAGCTCACTTTAAGCTCTCATGGCGAAAGTTTAGCTGTCAAACATAGGGCATCATTATTTCATTGTAGGGATCTCCCATTTGAGAGTTTTAGGAGTTTAAATCCAGGTGCAATCAAAATTTCGCTCATTAGGGTTGAGTTTATCTTCATGGAATCCAAATAGGGAGGTTTGTATGATTACTCGGTTAATGGTCTGTGCGTTGAATGGTTGTCGGGTTTCCAAGGTGTCCGCGGAATTCCTGCACGCTCAGATTTTCCTAGATTCGTCTATTTTCCTGAAGTATGATAAACTCCCAGAATTTCAAGCTTTCCGTGGAAATTTGAACTATCTGGATTTTTCCAGTTTTTTCCACTTAGTTCTAATTGATCTTGATTTTCAAAATTGAAGTGATGAACTAAAGGTTAGATGATGATTTCTTGTTGCTAAATGAACCAATATCATGTTAATTATGCATCTCTTTTGTCCATATTGATGATTTATTTGAAGAATGATGTCTTGGCAGTAGGAGTCCATCTGGGTCAGATTTCTCTAAATTCTACCCTGACTGGATTTTCTCGGATTACTTCATTTTCTTGGATTATTGCATTTTCCAGATTTTTAAGATTGATGATTTCTTATGATTTCAAAGCTAACCTCTGATTGACAAATGGATAATAATTGGATTCTCATGAGGCTCTTTTATGAATGTAGGCTGAATCAAGAAAAGTGGCGGCAAGAAAGGCCAAGGGAGACACATAGGGGTCTTCAGTTATAGATGCAAAAAGGTTAAGGCTGGTTGTGAAAAGTTAGTTGCCTGATAGTAAGATAGCTTCAGTTTGGTTTGAGGTCTTGGATACCAATGTAGGAGCATGGAGATATGAAGAGTTCAAGGAAAGGACAGCTTAGAAAGATTTATCCATCTTGACCAGGGGGATGGTGAAGTCCGGATTAGCCCATGTGGCCGGCTTTCCTCTTGCAATTCAATGCTATGAACTAATATTGGAGTGTGCTCAGCACTATGACTTTGATTGGCAGAGGATTGTCAGCACTGATGGAAGAGTGTTGGCCAATTTTAACCTAGTGGCATTTGATATGCCGGACTTTCCATGTGTGTGTGCCTTGGACATGGATTTGGCCAGAACTTATTATGAAGATGAACCCACCAAAGCCCAGCAGATGATCAATTCTTGGCTTGAAAAGCCAAAATCTCATTTCTCTAAGTTACCCAAACAGTTATACAGGATCAAGTTCTAACCAGATATATATGATGCAATCACATTATTGAGTAGGGTGGTTGGTTTATGGAGTGCTAGCATGTTGGAGAGTTGGATGGTGCATGTCATCAACAAAATTGAGCAAGGTATTAATTGTCACTGGGCAGGGATTATTAGTGCAATGATTGATAGACAAATGAGAGATGTGCTGGAATCAAAGAAGTTTACCATGTCTTCTTATGTGGTATATGTGCTTGCTAGATTTTATCCATATAGGTGATTGAACCCAAAAGGAACATTTGGATAGGATGTCATTTATGAGGTATACCCCAAGTTGCACCTAGGGAATTCAAATTATGGACGAGCAAATGATGCATTTACTATGCATATTACTAGGTTGCTTAAGAATGCAGAGCATGTGAGGATTTCCGATGGAGCCAAGGAGCTGATTAAAAAATATGGAGCTTGGTTTATACAATTCCCTACCTTCTCCTATATCAGAATTGATGGATGTCCAACTGCTCCATATAGATTGCCAAGATATCCTACTAACCATATCATACTTTTGGAGGTTACTCGACAGATATATGATTTTGATGCCATCATTAAAAGAGAAAATCACAAAATAGGGTTTGGTGGAGATTTTCCTTTAAAAATTGGTATAGCTGAGGTTTTTCCTTCAATTCAATTAGCTCATGCATCAGGAGAGGAGTTGAGTACTTATGGGTTCTCTTTCCATTATAAGAGGACAAACTTTGATATTACTGGTGAAGCACAAAAGAAAGCTACCAAAGAATATCACCATAAAGATGATCTAGAAGACTATTGGGCAAATAGCAAGGATGATTTTGAGGTGAGAAAGAAAAGATATTCTAGGCTTCCAGCTGATATAATTAGAATATACAATGTCAAGTTGATTCTTGATTAGTTGGAAGATGACGGGAATTTAGTCTAGGATCATGCATATGAATCAATTAAGGATAGACCCATTGGGGAAATAAACTAGTCACAAAGGAAAATAACTGAGCTAGAGGAACTGATGGCTCCTATTATGAAATCTACCAAGTCTTGGCTAAAGCATAAAGTATGGGAATTGGAAAGCAAGAAGGTACCCTATATTTTCAATTTGATGGGAAATTTAAATGCTCATTCCAGTTTAGAGGAATCCGGTGAGGGTGATTCTACAAGCTAGACTAAGGTAAACTCACCTTTTAAGATTAAAATCAGAGGCCCTAAGGGGAGTGAGCCAGAAAAGAAAAGAAAGCCTAGGGGTAAGAAGAGGAGTCCTAGTGTGAAAATAGGTAAGTCTGCTCAAGAGGAAGAACTTGAGAAAGTAGAGAGAGAAGATACTCCTCCAGAGCCAAAGAGAACAAGGATAACCAGGGCTTGACTGGTAGGAGGAAAATTTCCCCAAAATACTTGAGTTTGGAACAATTGAGGGAATGGTGGCGTGATGTCTATGCCCCTGATATTGAAAATGTTGTGACAGTGCACCAATTGGATGATGTAGCTACTTATTTGGTGGTGGTGGATAAGTACTTAGCATATAGGAGTGATTGGGATGGAACGGTCAAGCAGTCAAGGGAAGAAATTGGATCAATTGAATGTCAGCTCAAAGTCCTACCCTTGCCACCTGTTGCTGAGTTAGACAAGATGTTTTTGAAAGTTCATGAATCACTGGATCAGAATAAAGATAAGGGAGGTGGTAATTAATGTCAACTTGGAGATTTGTGCTTCCCTATTATTATAGGGTAGGTGTTGATCCGGGATGCATTAAGGACTGTGTTTTGGCTGACCTTGATGATGTATCGGCATTTAATGTGTGCCTTATTTTGAAATTCCTGAGGCTGACTTGTTTTGGCTATTTTATTTTGTAAATATTTTGTTGGGCCGACATGTTTTGAGGATTCTCTATAAATGGCATTTATGCCTCATTTGTAAGGGGTTAGACAGATAATAGAGACCAGTTAGATTAAGAAAGAGCTAGAGCATTTTATATTAGAGATAGTAGTTAGTTATTTGAAGCAAATACTGTAACACAGAACAATGGAATTGTTGCAACATTTTGGTGATCTAATACAATTGAAGGCATTGTGGTTTCTCTCGTGAATTCCTTTGTGTTAGTTTATCTTGCATGGTTCCTATTGTTCTATCTTTTGAAATTGCTTGAAGACATAAGATTTGATGTTAAATTTAGAACTAGATTAGTTTGGTGAATGATGTTTATGGTTTCATGCTTGGAATGTTTGTAGCAATCTCTGGTCTATACTCCTAGTAACTATCTGATTATAGTAGGCTGGTGAAGTCAACCTAGACCATATATCTATTTGTGCTTAGTTCGATTGTAGATGAATGTCTATGATTTGAAAATATATATGCCTTAGAAGATTGCACCTTTCTTGTGATATTACATTGTGGGTTAAGCAAGAATTGGTTATTTGAGATTGGTCCATTCTAGGAATTTATCATTTGCATTGTTCATCCTAAAAATAGTTTAGATTCCATTATATCTCTTGCACCCCCCATCTTTTGTTGTTTCTTTATTATTTGGTTTGATCTAGGATTTAAGAACATAATATTGCAAAATCTAATAAATTAGAATGATACAGTTTGCTTGTAGTAAGGTCTGATTGTGATTACCAGCATTTTCACATATTATCTAAGTTGTTTATGCATCATCAAGACCTAACACCCGAGAGACCTTGGGGTGATTTTTAGTAACTTGTTGAAAATTACCTTTCAAGAGAGATAGAATATTGCATTATGTCTAAGTTGTTGCTGTACAGAAAACACCATCAATAGATTGGTGCTAGAAGGAGGGCCTAAATGAGCTCATTGGATCGTTTCTTAAACATCATCTCTCTGGAGAGATACATAAGAAATACCAGATCTACCCCAGGAGAGGAGGATTTACAGGAATTACAGTTCCCCACTAGGTCAAGGAGGACTCGAGAAAGGGGAGAATCATCATCACCCATCCCTTCACCAATATCATCTACATCTTCACTTCCAGAAGTTGAAACCATACCCATCCCTGAGGAAGTTCTCATTCGGCAACCCCAACCAATCATTAATCAACCACCACCACCACCACTCTTACCAATGGATTTCCTTGATAATAATCCATCTCCCTTGTTTTTCAATGCCTAAAATGTTATTCCCAAGAACCCTGAGCATTTCTATTCAAAATTTCATGTTAATGACCCAAACAGGACTGCAAAGGAGCATATTAGGATCTTTCGAACTTGTCTCAAAGACAGGGGAATCACTCATGAGGATATTGCTTGTAGGTTATTTTCTTATTCATTGGGAGAGGAGGAATTCTACTGGTACAATCACCTCCCATCAGGTTCAATTCTTAACTAGAATGATCTTGAAACTTCCTTTTTGTAGAAGTTCAGAATACCCATTAGTGCCAACGAATTGTATTTACAGTTCACTAGGGTCAAAAGAGAGGTTAATGAACCCATATCTAGTTTCAATAATAGGTTCCACCGTGTGTATACCAGACTTCAAGATCCATATGTGTTGGATGATGCCACAACCCTAGGAGTTTATTATGAAGCATTGGATAGCCTTACAGCAACCTTTCTAAAATAGAGACCCAATCCTCAAGCCCGCCTAGTTGATGCTTATACAGAAGAAGTCAAGCTTAGCATAGATTTAAGACAAAATTTGGCTAGACCATTGCCTTCTTTAGGACCAATTGCACATCCAAACCAGGTTCAAGCAGTGAATCAAGCACTTTCCAATCATATGCCAATCATGAACCCAACACCTCAATAGCCTTTGGTGCCACATCCTAGTCCCCCTATGAGTTAGGTCTCCCCTATAATGAACTTCCCACAACAACAAGTTAACCAACCCTTGTATCAGCAACAACCAACTAGTTTCCCTACCTACTTGCAAAATTTTGAAGTGTTGCATCAGTCTATGGGATCTGCTACAATGTTTGTTCCTCCTCAGAGTTGTCCAAGCTAGACCCCTTATGGAGATCCAAATAAAGATAGGGTTGATGAAATGGTTGAGCAGATTAAAAAGTTAAACCTAGAGGTTACTTACTTAAGGAATCAAAAGAACCAATTACAAGCTACTCAGAGAAGTTTACAATCCAATCAGAATAGAGAACATCCACAGTGGTAGAATTTTGATAGAGGATAGTGTAATGAAAGGGGATACAACAATGACAGGGGATATAATCAGGATAGAGGTTACAACAATGAGAGAGGATTCAATAATGACAGAGGGTATAACAATGATATAAGGTAGAATTTTGATAGAGGACAAGGTAGTGGGCTAGGATTTGATAGGAGACAGCCACAGGGATAGAATAGGACATGGAATACATGACCTAATAATGGAGGAGTCCCTACTCCATTGGATCAACCTGTCAACCAATCTGCTGATTAGTCAGCCAGTCAAGACAAGCCACCCAATGGTGTATATTTGGTTGAGGATGCTCTGTCAGGGTGGTGTAGGCTCCATAAGACAAGTCAGCATTCTAAGTTAGAGTGTCCAGAATTCCAAACCATAGCCTCTATTTTCCAGAATGAAGTGGAGAACAATGCAAATGGTCAGGAAATTGTCCCCTCTATCCCCTATGACTCTCCTGTGATGGTATTAAACCATGATCCTTTTCTAGCAAGTGGAGAAAATGTTCCAGAAAAGGAATTTGATTCCCATGGGGGTAAAACAGATCAAATCTACAATGGAGATGAGGTGGCTCAGTTATTCAATGAAGAGGTAACAAATGATAATGGCCCCCTGGATCAAGAAGAGGCTTATGTTGAAGAAGTGCAGATGTTCGAGAGGTAGGGTAAAGGGTATGATTTAAGAGACATGCCCCATCGACACCGGCAAGCTGGGGGTCCTTTCACCACCTCCATTCCTCCTAACAATTTCAATATCCCTCTAGACCTGAATGCTAGTAATAATCTGTCATTTCCACATGTTTCCAGGCAATACCTTTCAAAGGAAAGACAAGTTCAAACTAATTCACAGAAGGAAAAAACTATTCAAGCAGGTAAAGATAAGGTAGAGGAATCTTCTAAGGACATTCCCACTAATCTAAGTGAAGAGAAAATGGCTTTGTATGTTGCTGAGGAATTCAACAAATTAAGGGTAAATCTTTCAATATTCGAGTTACTAAGGTCCCCAGCAATTAGGAATGCAGTTCTAGGTGCCTATGAAGCACATCCAATGTCTTTGGATAGATCTTCTAGTGAGAGTGTCAACAAGGTTACTGGTTCTCAGCCTGAGAAGACACAAAACCAGGCCTATCAGACCAACTTGCCCCCTAGAGATAAAGGCAAGGAGAAATACAAGACTCAAGTGGCCTAGGTAGATACTTAGCCAACTTTGTTTCAAGGGAAGATGGATACCCCACCATTCTTGATCTCTGTGTGCATATTCTATAAGAATTTACATAACTGTTTACTGGATTCTGGTGCTTCTAGTAATGTAATTCCATTCAGAGTATGTAGAGCTTTAGGGATTACACTTGTTGACTCTCAAAAGAAGGTAACTTAGTTGGATAGAACTAAAGTAAATGTAGTGGGAGAATTAGACATGATTCACATGCAAGTAGCTTCTGACCCAAGAATTCAATAGGTTATCAATATTCAAGTAGTTGATATCCCTGATGTGTATGGCTTGATTCTAGGAAGAGATTTTACAAAGGCCCTGAATGGATATGTATCTACCGATCACTCCCACATGTGGCTTCCCTGGAAAGGGGTGCCAAATTAGATCAGAATTGAAAGAGAACCAAGAATGAAATACATAATTATGGAGTATTAAAATACTTCAAATGAAGTTTTGATATCAGAAGTAGGCATGGGAAATTATATGCTAGTGACTCTTAATGAGGATTCTGAGTCAGAGGAGGTATTGATGCTACATACGATGTCTATTGATACAAAAATAGAATCCAACAATGCTATTGTTCTGACAGGATTAGTTAAGAAAGATGATGAATTCAAGGATAATCATATTAGCCTATTGGACAACTTCTAGGAATTCATTAGGCAGTATATTGAGAACCAGGTTCACCTCGGCAGGAAAAAAAACTTCAAAGAGTTGCTCTTACCTAACTAGTGTAGGGTTCATAATGCTTCTTATTTGGAGCTAGAATGCTCTTTATGCCAAAAAGTGGTAGAACAAGTACATAAATACATAAATCTAGCCCCAGTAGTCAAGACGGACATGCAAAGCCCTCCAGAAGATTATAAACGAAAGAAAGTAATGTCATCTAAGGAACCCTCCAGTAGTAATAACCTGAAAGATATGATGAAGAGGAATGCAACCACTGAATGCTAGACCCTCAGATTTGATGGATCTAAATCCAAGTATGGAGCTGGAGCAGGTTTCAAATTGACTAGTCCAAAAGGTAAAACCTTCTTTGCAGCCCATAGACTTCAATTTCACTACACTAATAACGTAGTAGAATATGAGGCATTGATTCATGGACTTCTTATGGCACTCAAGAAAAAGGTTAAGGTTCTGCAAGTTTTTAGTGATTCTGAGCTGGTAATTAAGCAAGTAAGAAAACAATATTCATGCCATGATAGGAGAATGACTAATTATAGGCATAGAGTATGGGACCTCATTGAAGGATTTGATGCCTTCAATATTCAATTGATACCATGACAGAAGAATCAAACTGTAGATTCTCTAGCCCAGGCAGCAAACACTTTGTAGCCCTCATCTTTGTCAGGTTTGAAAAATTTTACTATAGAATTGACTTATATGCCATCAGTGCCGAACAATGTTACCAACTTTTAGGTATTTGAGGATGACAAGCATATCCTGGACTTCATTACAAACACTGATGTTTTTGCTTCCCAAATCATTGATGAAACAGAACTCCAAGACGCAGAACTAGATTTGGAGGGAGTGATAAATTTGAAATCTAATACTATTCCAAGGGGAATGGTATAGTTAGAGCGGATTTTTGATCTGGAAAAGATCAGAGATCAGGAACAAGAGTCTAAAAAGAAATCTATTAGCAGATAGTGTGATACTTACAATATGGGAATTGAAGAAGATGCTAAGAACATTTTTATTGGTTAGGTATGCACTCTAGAAGAAAGACAAGGAATAATTGAAGCATTGCATAGCTTTCTGGATATAGTAGCATGGAGTTATGAAGACCTAAAAACTTACGATACATCAGTCATAACTCATACTATACCTCTGAAGCCTGGGGCTAAGCCTTTCAGGCAGAGACAGAGACCAATTAATGCATTACTGGAACCGATTATACAAAAAGAAGTTCAAAAATTACTGTAGGCCAGAATTATATTTCCTATCAGGCATTCAACATGGGTGGAAAACCTTGTCCCAATAAGAAAAAAGAATGGGGAAATTCGACTTTGCATTGATTTCATAAATCTAAACAGGTCATTAGAAAAGGATAATTACCTTGTCCCTTCATTGGATGAAGTACTTCAAGTAATAAATGGTTCTCAGATGATGTCCTTTCTAGATGGCTATTCAGGGTACAACCAAGTAATGGTTCAGTATGAGGACAGGCACAAGACTACTTTCACTACTAAATGGGGTACCTTTGCTTATAGGAGGATGCCTGTTGGTCTCATTAATGCTGGGGCTACATTTCAAAGGGCCATGGATATTGCCTTTAAGGATATCATAGGCAAGTGCATTATTATTTATATGGATGATCTAACTGTCTTTTCCAAAAATAGAGGGGACCATATCTCTAATTTACGCAAAGTGTTTCAAAGGTGCAGGGAATTCGGTATATCCCTGAATCCTAAAAAGTGCATTTTTGGAGTGACAGAAGGGAAATTGTTGGGTCATGTCATATCTAAAAAGGGAATTGCTATTGATCCAAAAAGAGTGGAGGCCATATTGAAGATTCAACCACCTGCGAGAAAAAAAGAGATGAAGTCTTTCTTTGGCAAAATCAACTTCGTTAGGAAATTCATTACTGGATTTGCTGAAATTGTTAAATTGTTGAATGCAATGTTGAAGCAAGACACTAAAGTCGAGTGGACTATAGAAGCAAAGGAGGCATTTACAAAAATAAAAAGAGCCATTGCTGATGCTCCAGTATTGGTAAGTCCCGATTACAGTAAGCCTTTTTACATCTATTCATTTGCTTCGGATCACTCATGTATGGGAATGTTCACTCAGAAGTCTAATGAGGGAAATGAGCATCCTATTTCTTTTATGAGTGCACCATTAAAAGATGTTGAGTTGAAATATCCAAGTGTAGAAAAGTAGGCATATGCCCTAGTTAGAGCAGTAAAGAAATTCAGACATTATATCCTCAGGAATAAGGTTTATACCATTGTCCCAGATCCTGCAGTTAGGTTACTGTTGATGCAGAATGAGTTGGGTGAGTGTAGAACTAAATGGGTAATGATGCTACAAGAATATGACATTGAGATCCAACCCATGAAGTTGGTAAGATGGCAAGGACTTACTTAGACTATGGCAAAAATGGGACCTGAGCTGACTGTTCAAAATTATAATCTTGAGGAGGTTTCCCTTGGTAGTTGGTATGATGACATTGTTTATTATTTGTTGAACCAGCGATCCCCAAGCCATCTTAATGTTGTCCAAAGGAGAGCTCTGTGACTAAAGAGCGATGGTTTCATGCTAAATGGATTTGTTCTATACAAGAAAAATCATGAGGGCATTTACTTGAGGTGTCTTAGGAAACAAGAAGCTGAAAGGGTGATGAACGAATTTCATGAAAAGTATGGTACTGGCCATGGTTCTACTATTGCCATATCGAATCAGATTTTGAGGGCTAGATATTATTGGCCCACATTGTTTAAGGACATTCACAATCATGTCAGGACTTGTCACACTTGCTATACTGGAGCAATGAAGGAAAGGTACACAACACTCCCACTTCAATCAGTTACCGAGGTAAGGCCTTTTGCTCAGTGGGGTACGGACTTTGTAGGTCCTATCAACCCACCATCTTTTGTGATACACAGGTACATTCTAACCATTACTAATTATTTCATGAGGTGGACTAAGGCTTTCACTTGTAGGCAATGTACATTTGAGGTAGTGATTGATTTCCTAGAATCTACCATTATTAACTGATTTGGATATCCTATTTCTATTGTCTGTGATAATGGTCCTACTTTCACATCTTTAAAATTTTCAAACTAGGCTTTTGATCATGTCATTATTATAAAGTTTGCATCCAACTATTACCCTCAGGGTAATGGTTTGCTAGAATCTTCCAATAAGAACTTATTGACTATTATCTGTAAGCTGTTGGAGATGAACCCAAAAGACTTGCACACCCAGCTTCGGTTTTCCCTTTGGGCAGATCGTACAAGGCTTAAGTCGTCCATCAGAACATCTCCCTATCACTTAGTATATGGTATGGAGCCAGTATTCCCCATTCAACTCAAGATTCTAACCTTGCAATTTATTAATGAGTTTTATGATGAGGGGGATAGAAGGGAGGCTAGGTTGACAGAACTATTGCACCTTGAGGAGAAACAAGACAATTCCCTTGAAAAAATTTCCAAACATTAGGGGGTAGTTAAGAGGTGGTTTGACAAAAGAGCTAAGGTAAAAGCTTTTAGGAATTTTGACCTTGTGTTGTACTAGGATAAACCTCATGATCGAAAGGGGGACCATGGGAGGTTTGATAAAATGTGGCTCAGTCCATATCAGATTGCTGAAATACTTGGAGATAATGCCTTCTATTTGAAGACTCTCATGGGGGAAGATATTCCACTACCTGTTAATGGGAAGTATTTGAAACATTATTTCCAATTCTAAGTTGTTCTCAGCTCACTGTTTTGTATATAGTTAGTTTAGGTTGCTTTCTGTTGTCGACTTTGTTAGGGTAGGTTGCCTTTCATTTCCTATTTTTGTTTTGGTTAGAGTAGGTTTGTGTTGGCTTGTTTTGTTTTGTTTTGCATTGCTCTTGCTCTTGGTTCTTACTCCTTCTGGGATCTCCTGTTGCATTTGTGCGATAGTGGTGACAATGTAGGTGTGGTGCTCTTAGTATTTTCTTCTCAAACTTTAATCATCTTTCTAGAACATCATGGTATGAATTCTCTACCCAATGCCACATATCCTAGTGTCTAAGACAAACAGTCCCTTAGTTGGATTGAACATGAATACATTGGGGTCTCACATTTTGAATATTAAAGATGCCTAAGGTTGCAGAAGGTCCTTATGAGGTTTGCACAGGTGAAAAACCTTTTTTCTCCTCTAGTGCCACTGTGGTTCTCATTCTTGAGTGTGAACTTCATTGTTTACAAGTTAAAGTAAAAAAAAAAAGAGAAAGAGGAAATATGAAAATCAAAAGACTGAATTTAACTCATTAGGGGAGTCTAAATATCTCTACCGGGGCTATGAACACCTAACTAGCAGTAGAGCTATGTTCAAGAGAATCATAGTGATAACCTCGTCAGGGCTATGGATGCCTGACTAGTAGCGAGGCTCTATCCAGGTTGCTTTTAGAGTATGCATATTTATGTAGCCTGTTCGAATCAAGTTTGGTCTCTTTTGCAGCTAAAGGAGGGTAATTAATGCATATGCACACACTTTGACCCTAGTGTAGGAAAGTTCAGGTGACTTGTGGGTTCTTTGGTTTAACCGTAGGTGGTGGCTGGTTGGATGAATTGAAATCATAAGTTCTAGGTTCTTGATTCCAGTTTATCATTGAAATGCTCTGAAGCATTTCCCAGCATAGTCGCCATTTGTTGTGCAATTTTGCACACATGCCCCACTTGGAGTGGGGACCCTCTTTTCTGATTTTGGATGTCTCTTGGACCTTTGGTTTTTATTGGATTTGTCTTTTAAGGTCTTGGGATGTTGGTCTTGCTTGCCTTGGTCTTGCCCTGAAGGTTGAATTGATCAAACTTGGGTTTTAATGGAAGTCCGGGTTTTGGCCTGGGTCCAGGATTTTTTGGTTCACTTGGATTTTCTCGGGTCCTGGTCCATCACCTGTCACTATCAAATTTCTCTGGAGTTTGGGTTTTTGGATGAATCCAAGATTTTTTGGGTCACTCGAATTTTCCTAGATTGTGTCAAAATCCCAAAAGGGTGCATTGTTCACAAAATTTATTTTCACCTAGATAGTCCGGTTGGCTCAAATTCTTCCAGAATTCCGTTTCAACCTCGGGTTTCTGAATTTCCTCGATATGTCTTATCAGCTATTAATGCTTGAGGTACATCCTCTTTGGCATGATTGTGAGTGGATCTAAAGGCTTTTAGTGCCCTTCCTGATCTCATTGTTTATTTATCATTTGCTCTAGCGCTTGTGTGTGTTCATTTCAAGCTTTAGTCATTGGATTTTCTCTACTTGTGTTTGGATTCCTAGGGCATTCATGTTTGATATTGTTGCCATTTGGGGCACCCTGGATTGGGCTTGAAGTTCATTCACATTTAATCCATGGTAAGTCATTTTGACTTCTCCTACTGTTTGCACTTTGATTGAACCTTTCAAGTTATTATTGGTGGTCATTCGGGTCGGCCCTTGTTTGTTCTCATGATCATGTATTTATTGAATTAGGGTTTGAACTCACCCTCCCATAGGTTTTAGCACCCGCACTGTGTGTCCTTTTGATTATCAATCAAATTTCGGGTATACCCTTGTGGCTAGGTGTTTTTGTTAGGGCTTTGCCTTGTTGGTGCATAGTCTGCTATATTTTGTGAGGATTAGGGTTTCGATACATTTTCTCAAGGTTGTTAAATTTGGCAGAGTTGTCATGATCCTATTGCCTTGCATTTCGCTTGACCTTGTTCACAGCACTTGAGACTCTGGTGCGCCCTAGCTTCATCATTTTGAGGGATTGTGTTTGGATTTCAAGCTCACTTTAAGCTCTCATGGTGGAAGTTTAGCTGTCAAACTTAGGGCATCATTATTTCATTGCAGGGATCTCCCATTTGAGATTTTTAGGAGTTTAAATCAAGGTGCAATCAAAATTTGGCTCATTAGGGTTGAGTTTATCTTTGTGGAATCTGAATAGGGAGGTTTGTATGATTACTTGGTTAATGGTCTGTGCGTCAAACAGTCTTCGGGTTTCCGAGGTGTCCGCGGAATTCCTACGTGCCCAAATTTTCCTAGATTCATTTATTTTCCCGAAGTATTATAAACTCCTAGAATTTCAAGCTATCTGTAGAAATTCGTACTGTTCAGATTTTTCTGGTTTTTTCCACCTGGTTCTGATTGATCTTGATTTTCAAAATTGAAGTGATGAACTAAAGGCTAGATGATGATTTCTTGTTGCTAAATGAACCAATATCATGCTAATTATGCATCTCTTTTGTCTGTATTGATGATTTATTTGAAGAATGATCTCTTGGCAGCAGGAGTCTGTTTGGGTCAAATTTCTCTGAATTCTGCCCCGACTAGACTTTCCCGGATTACTTCATTTTCCCAGATTATTGTATTTTCTAAATTTTTAAGATTGATGATTTCCTGTGATTTCAAAGCTAACCTCTGATTGAAATATGGATAATAATTGGATTCTCATGAGGCTCTTTTATGAATGTAGGCTGAATCAAGAAAAATGGTGGCAAGAAAGGCGAAGGGAGACATAGAGGGGTCTTCAGTTATAGATGTGGAAAGGTTAAGGCTGGATGTGAAAAGTTAGTTGTTTGATAGTAAGATAGCTTTAGTTTGGTCTAAGGTTTCAAATACCAATGTAGGAGCATGGAGATATGAAGAGTTCAAGGAAAGCACAACTCAGAAATATTTATCAGTCTTGACTAGGGGGATGGTGAAGTCCAGATTGGCACATGTGGCTAGCTTTCCTCCTACAATTCAATTCTATGAACTAATATTGGAGTGTGCTCAGCACTATGACTTTGATTCGCAGAGGATTGTCAGCACTGATGGAAGAGTGTTGGCCAATTTTAACCCAGTCTCCATTGCCCAGGAAATTGATATGTCGTACTTGCCATGTGTGCGTGCCTTGTACATGGATTTGTCCATAACTTACTATGAAGATGAACCCACCAAAGCCTAGCAGATGATCAATTCTTGGATTAAAAATCCAAAATCTCATTTCTCTAAGTTACCAAAACAATTACACAGGATCAAGTTCCAACCGATATATATTTTTCAATCACATTGCTGAGCAGGGTGACTTGTTTGAGGAGTGTTGGGGTGTTGGACAGTTGGATGGTGCATGTCATCAACAAAATTGAGCAAGGTATTAATTATCACTGGGAAGGGATTATCAGTGCAATGATTGATAGACAAATGAGAGATGTGCTAGAATCAAAGAAGTTTACCATGTCTTCTTATGTGGTATATGTGCTTGCTAGATTTTATCCATATAGGGGATTGAACCCAAAAGGAACATTTGGATAGGATGTCATCTATGAGGTACACCTTGAGTTGCACCTAGGGAATTAAAATTATAGATGAGCAAATGATGCATTTACTATGCATATTACTAGGCTGCTTTAGAATGCAAATCATGTGATTATTTCCAATGGAGCCAAGGAGCTGATTAAAAAATATGGAGCTTGGTTTATACAATTCCCTACCTTCTCCTATATCATAATTGATGGATGTCCAACTGCTGCATACAGATTGCCGAGATATCCTACTGACCATATCATACTTTTGGAGGTTATCCAACAGATATATGATTTTTATGCCATCGTTAAAAGAGAAAAGCACAAAACAGGGTTTGGTGGGGATTTTCCTTTGAAAATTGGTATAGCTGATGTTTTCCATTCAATTCAATTAGTTCATGCATCAAGAGAGGAGTTGAGTACTTATGGGTTCTCTTTCCATTCTAAGAGGACAAACTTTGATAGTACTGGTGAAGCACAAAAGAAAGCTACCAAAGAATATCACCATAAAGATGATCTAGAAGACTATTGGGTGAATAGCAAGGATGATTTTGAGGTGAGAAAGAAAATATATTCTAGGCTTCCAGCTGATATAATTAGAATGTACAATGTCAAGTTGATTCCTAATCAGCTGGAAGATGATGGGAATTTAGTCCAGGATCATGCATATGAATTAATTAAGGACAGAACCATTGGGGAAATAAACTAGTCACAAAGGGAAATAACTGAGCTAGAGGAACTGATGGCTCCTATTATGAAATCTACCAAGTCCTAGCTAAAGCATAAAGTATGGGAATTGGAAAGAGATAAGGTACCCTATACTTTCAATTTGATGGGAAATTTAAATGCTCATTCCACTTTAGAGGAATCCGGTGAGGGTGATTCTACAAGCCAAACTAAGGTAAGCTCACCTTTTAATATTAAAATCAGAGGCCCTAAGGAGAGTGAGCCAGAAAAGAAAAGAAAGCCTAGGGGTAAGAAGAGGAGTCATACTGTGAAAATAGGTAAGTCTATTGAAGAGAAAGAACTTGAGAAAGTAGAGAGAGAAGATACTCTTCCAGAGCCAAAGAGAACAAGGATAACTAGGGCTTGACTGGTAGGAGGAAGATTGCCCCAAAATGCTTGAGTTTGGAACAATTGAGGGAATGGTGGCATGATGTCTATGCCCCTAATATTGAAAATGTTGTGACTAGGCACCAATTGGATGATGCAGGTACTTATCTAGCGGTGGTGGATAAGTACTTAGCATATAGGGGTGATTGGGATGCAACGGTCAAGCGGTCAAGGGAAGAAATCAGATCAATTGAATGTCGGCTCAAAGTCCTACCCTTGCCACCTGTTGCTAAGTTAGACAAGATGTTTTTGAAAGTTCATGAATCACTAGATCAGAATAAAGATAAGGGAGGTGGTAATTAATGTCAACTTGGAGATTTGTCCTTCCCTATTATTATAGGGTAGGTGTTGATCCAAGCTACATTGAGGACTTTGTTTTGGCCGACCTTGATGATTTATCGGCATTTAATGTGTGCCTTATTTTGAAATTCCTGAGGCTTACTTTTTTTGGCTGTTTTATTTTATAAATGTTTGGCTAGGCTGACATGTTTTGAGGATTCTCTATAAATGGCATTTATGCCTCATTTGTAAGGGATTAGACAGATAATAGAGACCAGTTAGATTAAGAAATAGCTAGAGCATTTTATATTAGAGATAGTAGTTAGTTCTTTGAAGCAAATTTTGTAACACAGAATAGTGGAATTGTTGCTACATTTTGGTGATCTAATACAATTGAAGGCATTGTGGTTTCTCTGGTGAATTCATTTGTGTTAGTTTATCTTGCATGGTTCTTGTTGTTCCATCTTTTGAAATTGCTTGAAGACATAAGATTTGATGTTAAATTTAGAACTAGATTAGTTTGGTGAGTGATGTTTATGGTTTCATGCTTGGAATGTTTGTAGCAATATCTGGTCTATACTTTGAGTAACTGTCTGATTGTAGTAGTCTGGTGAAGTCAACCTAGACCATATATCTATTTGTGCTTAGTTTTATTGTAGATGAATGTCTATGATTTGAAAATCTGTATACCTTAGAAGATTGCACCTTTCTTGTGATATTGCATTGTGGGTTAAGCAAGAATTGGTTATTTAAGATTGGTCCATTCTAGGAATTTATCATTTGCATTGTTCATCCTAGATATAGTTTAGATTCCATTATATCTCTTGCACCCCCCATCTTTTGTTGTTTCTTTATTATTTGGTTAGATCTAGAATTTAAGAACATAATATTGTAAAATCTGATAAATTAGAATGATACAGTTTGCTTGTAGTAAGGTTTATCATTTGCATTGTCCATCCTAGAAATAGTTTAGATTTCATTATATCTCTTGCACCACCCATCTTTTGTTGTTTCTTTATTATTTGATTAGATCTAGGATTTAAGAACATAATATTGCAAAATTTGATAAATTAGAATGATATAGTTTTCTTGTAGTAAGGTCTGATTGTGATTACCTGCATTTTCACATATTATCTGAGTTGTTTATGCATCGTCAATACCTGACACCCGAGAGACCTTGAGGTGATTTTTAGTAACTTGTTGTTGAAAATTACCTTTCAAGATAGATAAAATATTGCATTCTGTTTGAGTTGTTGCTGTGCAGAAAACACCATCAACAGAACTTAGGCAAGGCCATTATTGATGTTCCCTCGAGACACCCTAGGTCAATCATTTAGGAGTCCTCCATAATAAACTGACATTTTGTCACATGCATATATCTTCATCTTGTCAATAAGTTGAGTTAGTCAAACTACATGGTATCTACGTGTATAACATAGGCAAGGCTTATCTTTGATTAGCCCTCAAGACCATTAGGACAGGTCTTTAGGTTAGGTTATTGGTTGAAAAACTCAAAAAATCCAAAAACATATAGATAACTTTGAAAATCCCAAAACGTCTAGATAACTTTGAAAATCCATAAAAAATTGTAAAACTTAGAAAATCCCAAAATATCCAAATAACTCTAAAAATCCTAAATAGCCTCAAATAATTAAAAAAAAAAATTGCATAAACTTTCAAAAATACCAAAACAACCTCAAAACATTTTCAAAATACCAAAAACATTGAAATATTCAAAAAATCCAAAACCACCTATCCCATTTCGATTTCACCCATAATAAACTTTCACCCATAATAAATTGATCATCACCTTTAACCTTTGGTGAAACAAATAGAAAAAAAGTATACCAAGTCATAAAGTGCAAACCTAATTGTCAATATCTAAAGTCTAGATCATAGGAAAATTCTTCAGTAAACAAACCTTTGATCAACATTTCCTTGGATGTATCCTTCTTGTGATGGACATTAGTATCATGCGTCACCTTAGCTAAAATTAAATTGGAAAGAGATATAGATAACACTAACTATTTGTCTTTGATATTTTCTTATGATTTATCTTATTGACCCATTATGAGGTCCTCATGATGATTTCTATCCAAAAAAATTATAAATAAAGGAATGGGGCATCAATCATTATCTTTTATTTGATATGCTTGTGGATACTCTTGTAAAATAATCGTGGCACATACTTTCTTAGTTGTGTGTAGGAGGGTTTTTTGGAGTATGTTGTTGACTATTGCATATGCTTTGTTCCAATATATTCTAAACTTCTAACTTAAATTCTGACAAGGTTTCCATATGTCAAGGTGTGAACAAGGACTATCCTATCTTTTTGTAGAGTCAAAGTCCATTACACTATATACAACACCATCCTAGTTATCAATACCTTGATTCATCATGTGTATGTGTTATATTAAACAATAAGGAATGATGGAAAATACTAATCCTGAAATGTGAGTAAATCATCATCCTACATTCATTCTCATCATGCATGTCTCATCACCATATCTAATAAATTCTCAGTGGATTATGGAATTGTTCCATATTTTGAAGAAATCATCACAATCAATGTTTATTCATCTTTTTTCTTCTATCTTTTCTTCACACTAACCTGGTATCATGAAAGTCAACAAAAAAGCCATCAATGCATCCATCTTGCATCCACAAATTAGTAGCATACATGTATCTCATAATCATACACCCTGTATTATCTTTTGAGTTATAATGAATAATATAGATTTGATATTATAAACATCTTAAATCATAGCATCACATATCATATTATCAACATACATCGTATTACATTCTCAAAAGAAAACATTTTCATTAACCATCCATACATCCATATGCATACATGATCATGTCATAAAACTACATAGAAAATACACAAAAAGAAATGCATCCATAACATTTGCATATCATATCATGAAAAGATACTAAAAAAAGAATATAACATTGTATATATATGTATCATAACATCACATATCATCTCATAGCATCACATATCACATAGGCATAAATAAAGTTCATCCATACATGATCAGATATCATACAATCATAAGCATGAAATAAAGATGAACACATCATATCAAATTCATATTTGTATCATATATATATATTAAAAAATGAATGTCATGGTATAAAAACTGGATTAGTGTATGTATATCTATCATAAATACATTATCAGTGAGGCTATCTAAAAGGAGCCCATGAATGTATATCTGTATGAAAGAATGGAGCAAAAAAATCAAATAGTGTATGTACACTAGAAGCTAGCCCTGATGGCTACTCCTCTCTCAGACCTACCTCTCTGGTTGATCCTTTGCCCTAGGCCCTACATCACTCTGCTGCAAATAGTTAGGTTGTCTCAGTGGCACTAGAACATCACAATGGCAATACATCCTACAATATGCCACCTCGGTCATAGCCTCCCTATACAATCTGATAGATATAGTCTTGCCTTGGGTAGAAAATGTAAGGGCCTCTAACTGCTACCACTGACCTATCTCGTAGTCTCTCTTAGCAGTCACATCCTATACCTGCTATCTCACATGGTCTCTCTTTGTTGTGATGGCCACTACCTATTGTTTGGCCTGGTCCTGCTCAACTATAATAGCCAAAAAAATTTCGTGAGCCTAATCCCACTCATCTATCAAAACTTGCACCTATTGCTACAACTGTTGAATCTAGATGTCTCTCACGTTAGGTGGTGGTAGCACTGCTTGTTACTCTCTTGCATGTTATTGTCCTAGCTGCTAATAAACTAGAGGCTACTAAGGAGGCTACTGACCAACTGGTGGGGCCCATGGAACCTATCCATCTTGGACATCTTGGACACCTTGTCCCTATCCCTATCATCTTCCCCTAGCTCCTCTCCCTCTGGGTCTCCCTCACAAAGGAGTACTTGTCAGATCTATGAGTCTCCTAGGAGGTGTAAACCATGCATTATTAGAAGACATCATATGTGCAACCACGTGACCTTGGTCATAGGTACATGGATAAGCTACCAACTGCCTAAATCTCTACACTACCTCTAGAGCTAGAATGGTGGGTCCCCATATAGGAAGCTCTCAATGAGACCTAGAAAGAATATCCATATAAGCATCATCTAGTCTGTCTTGTTGCTCACCAAAATTTTGTACAACTCTATCTGGTAGGTATTTCTCTATGATCATATGCTCACGACCCTACATGCACTAGGTCTATCTTGCAAAGAACAACTATTGAGCATCATCATACCAACCTCGTATTTGTAGCTAGGGTCATCATCTAAAGACTGTCATGTCATCAAGCACCCACCACTAGCTTGGGAGCCTAATTTGTCTAGTGTACCATAAGGTAATGGAACCTTTGTACCTCCAAACCAAGGATTCATCTATCTTGACATCAACCATCTATACAATTGGTCAAAGCGCAACAATATGCTTCCATGCCCAAATATGATGCAAGTTCATCCCTACACCAATGAATCTACCATCGCAATACACAAATTCATGCATGTCATGATATAGTGAGGACAACATCACTTGGCCCCATAAAAAAAGAGTCCTCTTATGTAGCATCTTGTGCCATGCCAAGCCTCATCCTAGGTTGAACCCTTTGTTGCGTTGGTAAGGAGAAACCAAACCTAAAATGATGGTTATGATTATTAATTGAAAGTGAGTACGTGACCTTTGTATGACTCAAGGTCAATTTGAAAAGTGACAAGAGCAATGGACTCCATCTCCATCACCTCATTATAGGAATCGTATCTGGCATCAACATAAAAAATTACTCACTCACTGTGTATTGAGAAATGCAAAATTTTCCATATTTCCTCCAAGGTCACCGTCACCTCACCAATGGGAAGATGAAAAGTAGAAGTCTCAAGTGCCATCTCTCACACAGAGCAGTCATCATGGCTAAATGAGTTTGGATGACAGGTGCATATGGAATATACTAAAGGCTAATCTCTCCCAAGTGCTCTTGGCACAATTCAGATAAACCATCCAGTCTGTCCAAAACTATGGGATTGTGCTCCTATGAAATCAATGGTGGAATGACCTCTTGCACCCAAAAAGCACATAATGTCAAAAATCAAAGAAATTTGACTCAATTTGGAATTTTCAGCTCAAAAATTACAATAGCATCACTATTTACAATAGCCTTGCTATATTCAAATTCCAAATTGTGACGCTTGAAGGCATTTGAAATTGAAAATCACAAAGTGCATCACCAAACATAGGGGTGTCATGATTTAAGCTTTATAAACCCTAACCCTAATTTTCAAATTTGCAAGTGCATTGCTATATAAGTATGCGTCAAAATTTAAAATTGGAAACCCTAATTTTAAATCGTGAAGTGTGTCATAAAACAAATATGCATCACTATAAATAATTTTAGTGTCATAAATTCTCAAATGGGAATAGCTATATATCGATGCCACCAAAGTTTAAATTCTAACATGTAATAAATGCATCAAAAAGTTAAATTTCAAATCGAGTTTGAGTTACATACTAGTTGTCCTAAGCCTGGAATCTGCTGATACTTTTGAACTTGATCAGAAATGTGCCTGGGGAGCTCTCATCACACCATTTATCTAGAGGGTCAAAGCTCAAATTGAAAGAACTCCTTAAGGTTTGAATACACAAATGAATTGAAAGTGACCCTTCTTGGCTTATTTATGCTAGAAAATTAGGGTTTTTTTCCCTAATTTTACCTTAAAGATAGGTTTTATCATCATTTTCACCAATTTTTCCAAACTAGAGCTTATTTTACATATTTTTTTTCATTTTTCACATGATTCTTGCATCCCATAACCTTTTTGAATCCCTGGGTAGCTTTTCACCTTTATCAAGAAATCAACCAAAAATTCAAAATTTATGCTTGATTTCTCAAGCGGGTAGGGAATCAACTTTATCCTTCTGCTTGGGCATTTAAATTAGAAATTTTTTATTTAAGCAACAATTTTTATCTAAAGAGCATTAGTCTTTGAACTAAAGCAAAAGGTACCTCACTTCAAAGAGGGGAAAAATGTCCTAGATGATATCATACACTCGAATCAGGTTTACTAACATCATTTCCTCTTCAAACCCATCCTCTTTTTGCTTAATTAATTGAATTATCCTAGCTAATTAATTAATTTCATCATTTTCATCTATTAACCTAATGCATTTAATCAGGTTAGTTCATCCCCCTTTCACACTAACACTTTGTCTCATTAAATTAAATAAATCATACTATTTAATTTAATCCCCTACATTATCTTATTTAATTAAATAACCCTAAGTTATTTAATTAAATATCATTTCATCTCTCCCCTATTCATTAAATCATTTAATTTAATGAATATAAATTTAATTCTTCAAAACCCCTAATTGTATGATTAAACCTTGTTTAATTAACAATTAATCTAATCTTCCTCCAAAAAGGGAATATTCCCATGGAATATTTCTTATCTTTTTTTTTGCAAATTCAAAATTTCTTTTAATTTGAAAAATATCATTATCCTCACCCATGAGAATATTCCATAGAATATTCTCTCTCCTCCAATCATCTCACTTAGCTTCTTGAGAAAGGTAAACTTTTAACCTCTTTAGCAAGTCACCTTGTGACCTGTGTGTGTAGGTCAAAAAAATTTTTGATTAGAAAAAATGTGAGCCCTTGATTAATTCTCATCTTGCATTCTCACCCATTGATGATAATCCATGATCCATGCCTTTTTTATTTCCTCTATTCTTGACCATTGATTAATCTTTTTTATCTATACCCTCCATTTCTCATTTTCTCTCCTATAAATAGAACACTATTTTGAGACAAATAGATCCATCTTTCAATTGCAAACTTATGTTGTTGAATTAACTCTCACTTGCACTCACCTTTTACTCACTTTTAGCTTATTTTCATTCTTTTTTAGTTACATAATAGCTTCAAGCTTCCATTAATGGATTCCATGCATCCATCTTAGATTGTTTATAAATTAGCATTTCAATCTTTTATCTTAGAATTGACTTAGATTAGCTTAACAATTGCATATTTAGATCTATTTTAGCATACAATCATGTTAATATTACTTGCATCATGTTTTCATCAATTTATCACAATGGTTTCATATATTTTTTTATTAGAATATATTGAAACAGGCTCACTAATCATAAGATTGGGAAAGGGTTGTTGTTCCACATCAACACAACACTAATTCCAAAATAGGATACATTTCAAATGGGTTAGAATAGGAATTTAACTATTTTTGTAGTTTGTAATTTTCAATTTCATCAAATGCTTAGTTTAAATTTCAATTTGAATGATCTTGTTTACGATTGAGGTTTAATGGCTAAATTATGCTTTCATTCATAATGGATCAAATGTAATCAACCCACACTAATAATCCTAGGTCCACATTTTCCAATTACTAAACATTTTTATGAAAGTCAACCCAAGCCTATATGGTTAAAGATAATGAATATTCTGAATACTATAGGTTTAAAGGCCACCAAACAACTAAATTAATGAAGTTAAAAAATCACATGCAATACCTTATTGATAGAGGAGATACAACCATCAAAGCCCAATCTAATAACTCTTCTAATAAATAATTGGGAATATACACACAGCCATTTCTAGAAAATAATGAAGAAAAAATAATTGAGTCCCATAAGGCAATACCATACACTTACACAACACCATCCATACTCCATCTCATGACTAAATCATTGGTCCCATTCAAAAAAGTCATGATCACATGGCTAACATCACCATGAAAGTTTCCAATTGTTGAGTGAAAATTTGAGGATCCTCCTTTTACTCATCTTCTTCTACATGTGCTAAATGCACCATCCTCGACCATATTGGAAAGAATCTATCTCAATTTTCTATTTTTTAGTTACTTTTTAGCTCACCCATTCTTAAGGACATCTTAGATAGATAATGGCAAGGATCAAGGACAAGAAATAATATCAACATTAACCAATTCTAACACATAGTTAAGCACCATTCCTTTATGCATCACCTCTCTCAAAAATAAAGATTTACATACTACATTGCCCCATTATATAAAACTTCATACTATAGCACTTATCCATAGACACATCATTCAAAAAGTATTAACTGATGGTGGATCCAGTTTCAATTTATGTACTTTAAAATTATTAAGAAATTAGGCTATTCTAAAACCATCAATGACAATAAAAAGAAAATAACTATTAAAGATTGTGATGATGTTGAATGAGAATTTGAGGTGTGTGCAATTTTTTTTACCTACCCTAAGATGCAAACATAACTAAATGCAACAAGGAAAAACATAAAACAAACACTCAAATTAGGCCTGGTTAAATTTAAACAAAGCACAATAAAAGGAACCTTTTACCTTGTTCAAATTGGTTGTTTTTGTTGTCCCTTTGGATGTTTGGAATGTATTCTCATTTTTTATAAAAATATACCTAAATGATGCTTGAAATGATGATATGAGGATGAGGAATGAAGTAGTGTGAGAGGGTATTGGAATGGATGCAACAATGGTGGATGGCTTGAATGCTTGAAAATTGCTAAGTGTGCTTGAATCCTCGATTGCTATATTGTGGATTCTTTCAAATGGACACATTTCCACCATTTTTAGGGGAAGTGCCTCTAAAGCAATGGAGGGCTAGGATTGAGTCATGGTGGATGAGATCAAGGGATAGGGTGAGTTGAGAACTCATAAGACCTCACAAGCTAACATGTGTTGTATAACATGGAAAGGAAGGGATGATGTGGAGATGACATGGAGGTACCTTCCTCTACCTTGGGAAGGGAAAAGATCTCCTCATAAAGGAGGTCCTTTTCCACATGTGGCTTCAGAGGACATCTGAGGAATTAAATATTCCTCACAAATCCTCATGGGGATGGGAGAAGGAATTTAAAATTCCTTAAAATTCCTTGGAGGAATAAATGTGAATTAAAAATTCACATAGGGAAGGGGATGCCTTCTCCAAATAGAGAAAAAATTTAATCTAGATTGACTAAGGATACATGCAATAAATGGCATGAAGATTAGGTTTGTTTAATTAGGTGATAAAGGTTGTGCAAATGTGAGATTATGAAGGCTAATGATACATTAGAGGCAAGTGGGAGATTATGGAGGATGTGACCCTAATGACAATTAGGGGTGTGCACATCCTAATCATAATTAAATTAATCTAGATTAAAGAGGATTATGGAGGATGTGACATGAGGAGAGAGAAGAAAATTAACTAAAAATTGATTTAATTTATTTGGTCTAATGACTAAATTAGATATATTGGTCTATCTATTTAATTTACCGATGAATACGATAAGGGGGTATGTGCAAGATCATCATGGACAAAATAGGCCCTTAAGTGGTGAAAAATTTAGAAAAATCAGAGTTAGGCAACTTGACGTAAAAATTTGAATAAGTTATCTATAATATTTCAAAAATATGTAAGAATGGAATCTATAGAAAATTAAATGTAGTTTATAAACTACTAGGTTTATTTAAAAAAAGAAAAAATATATTTGGTGAAAATTTGAAATTTCAATGTAGTAGTACTTAAATTTCAGGGAAAAATAAGAAGTAGGTGTCTATCTAACCACCCTCACCACAGTAAAATGAAAGTATTTTTATAAGATTTTATATATAAGTAGCTCAGAATTATGTCTCGATGTGATGCATATTTTTTTGTAATTTTTTTCCAAGTATATAATTAATTATGAATTTTTTATTACAACTTTTTTAAAATATAAAAACTCATATGTCTAACCACCTTAACTTGGTCAAAACTTCATAAAATTCATTTTTTTTCTTTTTTAATACTATAGTATGTGAAGCATAGAATGTGATGCATGTTTTGGATTCAA
Source organism: Sequoia sempervirens (assembly GCA_007258455.2). NCBI lineage: Eukaryota > Viridiplantae > Streptophyta > Pinopsida > Cupressales > Cupressaceae > Sequoia > Sequoia sempervirens. Next base: position 36,215,072 of record VDFB02105785.1, on the reverse strand, counting down.
AAAATGTGATACCCTTTGAAAGCTATAGGTTTTTTTCAATCAACCTATCAATCAAGACTTTAGTCATAATTCAAATAAAAAATCAATAATAATTATTTATTAAATTCAAAGTAAATTATAATTTATATTGGTGGAAATCTGAGAATATCCTTTAAAAATCCTTTTCATTTCATCAATTTTGGGTAAAAAAAAATTCGTCAGCCACATACCCATCATATCACCACTTTTTGGCCCATCATGATTGTGCACATACCCAAGGTATCCAATTGATTAATTAAACACCTTATGGACATTAGGCTGAAAGGAAATATTAATCAAATAATAGATTATTTAATTAATATGGCTAAGGGGTGTAGGACAAAGGAATGCAAGGGTGTGTTTGACCTAATGGGAGTGGTCAAATTTAGGTGTCTATATTTTTCCCCTATTCAAAATACTGTTAGAATAACAATGTTTCAAAGAAAAATTAAACACAAATGACTCAATAGAAGAAAATAGTGTTAGATATTTTCCTAGTGTTGTAGGGAAGTGGATAGGAAATAATAATTCATAAATATCATAGGGTATGCCCCCTTGAGAGGGTAGATGGGGAAGTAAAGGGATCCTAAGAAACTTCTCAATATAGAGAAATGGATGCAACACATGATAGAGGGAAAAAAAACATGAAGAATGGCTTTTGAATGTTGGAAAATGAGAGAACAGGGTGCAAATGGAAGCCCTCGAAAGAAGAGGGGTGAAATGAATTAGTAAAGTTTAATTAAAGGGTAAAAATTACCCAAAAATTAAAAGGCTAATTAGGGGAAAAAATGAAAATTATAAATAGTAAATTTGAAAAATTACTATTCACTTAATTCTCATTTGCACACTTGGTAGCTGACTAGACAGAAGAAAGAGAGAAAGAGAGTGATGAGGATGGCTGGTAGGTCGAGTGATGATGAGGCATTCATGGATTATGAGCTGATCCACCAGGGCGAGGACATACAAGAATACTATTACGAGCGCATAGTACCCCATCAGGTAGGCTTTTGATCTTGACCTTGTGATTTCAATTGTAATTTTAAGCACATTTTTAATTTTGGGATGGGTAGATGAGGGTACAAACTCACTATGGAAGGGTGGATTTTCCCTCCCCACAAGGAAAATTCACCCATATCAAGGATCAGAGAAGAAAATGGAAGACTCGTGCACCATAGGGATGGGCACGTTGGGGGAGGGGTGATCGTGAAATCACCTCTCCCTAAAAAGGTTGAGTATAGACAATGCAAGGGCAAGAATGAATCGAGATAAGTGATTGAAAATTCACCAAAGAAGGGGGAAATAGGTGGATGAAAATCCACCATTTTGGGAAAAGGGCGAATGCGAATTCACCACTTAGGTAGAAAAAGACATAGGGGAAATTGCAAAATCGATCCTTGGGGAAAAGGGAAAATGAAAAATTTCCTTTGAGAAATAGGGGTGCATCTGTGCCCAGACAAGAAAGGGGCGGGTGTTCTTGTCAAACAAGAAAACCCATGAAAGGAAGACAAAAGGGTGAACACGCTATCTAGACAAGTGAACATGCTAGGTAGGGAATGGGCAAGCCTGCCTCATACAGGGGTGGACTCGCCAAACTAGGGCAGGGATAAAAATGAAAGAAAAAGGAATGAAATTTTAGGAAACTTGATAGAGTGGTGTGCATGGATGTTGAACTTCGAGACATCAAGGACTCATGAGAGACATTCTATGGTATTAGATGTGACACTTATGGCAATGAATTCCCATGATCATGGATCATTAGCATAGATGGGATTACTGCATATGTTGGGGTATTCCAACATCCGAGCACATAGGGGACTACTGATAGTATTGATGGATCAGTGGAGCTCTAAGACTTTGACCTTCCATCTACTAATAGGGGACATGACTGGGACACTAGAGGACATGTGGAGGATCCTTAGATTACCGATTTGAGGGAAGTTGATTAGTGTGACACACAACTGAGTAGTGGAAAGGAGCATAGGGGTTATATTTGGACCTATCAACCTTCCCTTCCAAGGGATGGAGCTATATCTTGATGCTTGATTTGGGATAGATATACCAACTCTACTGTTATACCTTTGTGGCCTTATCAGTGGGATTCTACTTCTAGAAAAGAGAAGATAATTTTGCAACCACAAGATGATTGAGGTCATGAGACACATAGTCGAGAGATGAGAGGGGGAGTTTTCATGGGGATTATGTGTACTATCACAACTATACCATGACATGCACGCCATCTGCTCTAGGTATGGGCCTAGGAGCACATCAACATTGCAGGACTAGACATTCTAGTTGTCAGTGTCAGAGATGAGACATTTCCCATAGCATACTAGTGGGGGATAGAGTATGGATGGAGACTGCATTATTAGGAGGTGGGGATTTTGGAGTGGCGATGGAGATTGGAAGGATTGAGGGAGGAAAACATCACTTAGAGACCTTACATAGTGTAGTATTTCTAGGGATGGAGAGATGATGATAGGAGATGGAGGGGGTACCTGTTCTCATAGTATTACCTAATTGGTCGACACCCATTTTTTGTTGAGCTACATAGACCAGACAAGGTTACTTAATAGTATGGGATACAACAAGATGTTCTTGCAAGAACCTAGAGGTTCTAATAGATCATTCGAGAGCCAACAACAATATAGAGGGAGTAGATTATAGTGGAGTATGCTCGAGAAATGTGGCATGCAGTACCGATGACATAGTATCCATGGAGAGAAGGATTGAATGATGCTGGTATGATAGTATGGTATGCTACATTGTGAGAAAAGTAGAGACCAAGGCAGATTACCATAGTGCACCTAATCATAGGTGTCCTAGGATTTGGGTCAAATGATGAGAGGGAGTTGGCCAGGCAATAGAGGAGGACGAGGAGATTCAATAGGTAGAGGAGAGGAGGAGATGGTGACATGGAGATGCAAGAGGCAAGGAGGGAGGATTAGGATATGGATGAGGACACACCGACAGTGGACCCATTGGCTATAGTACCCTATGTACCATCGCTACTAGAAGATCATGCCCTATTACTAGAAAGAGCCCTATCTAGGCTAGGCATAGTAGAGCATAGGTTGAGGGCATCTCAGGTAGATCAGGATAGATTGCAAATAGAGGTGGGTAGGTTCTAGGTGGAGGTAGAGTGACTACAGGGTTTGCAAAGAGATGGAGATAGGGATTATGGAGCATTGGTAGATGAGTCAGGTAGGTGGTTGTTGGAGTTACAGAGGGAGAGGGATGAGGTAGCTAGAGGAGATGTAGAGAGAGAGATGATGCTTGGGATAGATTTAAGTGCATAGAGTTGGCCATGGGGGATGTATGTGGATTATTGGAGAGGGTAGAGATGGTAGAGGCACATGTATAGACTCTACAAAGTGAGAGGGATGCGACAATGTAGAGGATATCCCAGCTAGAGGCCCAAGTTGAGTAAATGTGGATGGCACATGAGGCTTGGGAGAGGGAGAGGTGACACATTAGTGGGCTAAGAGATAGATACATGATAAAGAGGGATATAGCATGGTCACAGGCAGTAGGGGAGGTCAATGCTAGGATAGAAATTGGATACTATATGAGTGCCTACTTTCAGGTTGTCCCAGACCCTAAGTGGAGAGTGCCATCATATGTCTGAGTAGTACCACAAATGCCAGCACCGTCACACTTAGGGGCCACACACACACGATGATATAGCAGCTACCGTGAGACACCCCCCAAGGTTGAGGTTTAGTGCCAGACTCCCCTCAAAGGTTAGATGATGACAACATTGGTTAGATGGAGAGAGGACCATACAAGATACATATTTTTGATAAGTGTAGGATCGATGAGCAATATATAGAGTTAGAGGCTATAGATTCTTTGCATAGATTTTAGAGACTAGTTTATTCATTCGTTCTTTTATTCTTTATTCTTTAGGACACCATGATGTGTCAAATGTAGTCTCTTTATTTGATTAGAGTTGTGCACTTATATCTTTATTTGATGGATTTCCATGAACATTGATGATGGACTTATGTATTTTCAAAATTTCTATGTAATTTTATGATCTTTATTATGAACTATGATGGACATGTGTATATATATATATGATATGTGATGGAAATTAATTGTCAACATTATGTGATTATTATGTGATGGATGTTTATGATGCTCATGTGTATGTGGATGATTAGGATGTATGAATGTGACTATGATGATTTATACCTATTATATGTGAATGTTATGGATGGAATGCATTATGTATAACACCTTTAGATGTAGGATGTGATGGGTGATTTATGATATTATGATATATTCTATGGATATGATACTAATAATATGTGATGCAAGCATCGATGTTAATGTGACTTATTATGTATGTGTATGGGATATGACATGATGATGAATGTGGTATGGATAATCATGTATGTATGACATGATATGAAAATGCAATGTGATGCAATGGATAAAAGTATGTGATGTAATGCAATGTATGTGGTGAAATGAACTAATATGTTTAGAATAATGACTCTAAACATTCTTAAAATGACATGAAATGAGATGATAATGGAATGGATTGAACTCAAGATGCTTAGAATAACCAATCTATATTAATCTAAACCACTTAAAATGATAATGAAAATGAAAATGAAATGGAATGAACTTAAGATGATTAGACTAACAAATCTATTATAATCTCAACAACTTAAGATGATAATGAAAATGATAATGCAATAGAATTATAATGAAAATGCAATAATGAAATGGACCAAAGATGCTTAGGATAACCAATCTAGATTAATCTAAACAACTTAAAATGATAATGAAAATAAAATGGAATGAAAATGAAATGGAATGAACTTAAGATGCTTAGACTAACATATTTATATTAATCTAAATAAATTATGATGATTTAATGAAAATGATAGTGCAATGGAATGGAAATGAAATGGAATGAACTAAATTGAACAATGATATATGTGACAATGTATTGCATAGTGAGATGAATAATGATGGGTGTGACAGTTCACCTCTCAAAACAATAGGAATCTTGATAGGAAGAAAAGTTGAAGGAAGAATATTTGCACAACCAAAATCACTAACCATAGTCTAGAGAAAGAATGGATGGGGATAAATGTAATGAAATGGGATGGTAAATGAAATGCAAACCTAATGCAATTCTGCCATTTTAGGAGCATTTATTTTCACTATAGAATAAGACATGATATGTCAGGGTATGAGGAACCAAGGTAGATTAGTGTCCCATGCATAATAAAAACACAACAAATAAGAAGGCTATCGCAACACCCCAAAGCTACAAGGTCTTTGGTTGGGCAAAGTATTAGGATAACCACAAGCACGAAGGATTCCGCAGTATAACACAAGACCACAGGGATCTTGGTTGGTACTATGTGGGACAACCAAGAAGACAAGAACATGCAAAATCAAGATATGCCTCTATGTTCACTTGTCAAAGAGCACCATGGTATGATGGATCATGGCAACCCTAACAAGGTATAATAGGAAGCTCAAATGATAAACAAAATTTCAAAAGCATCAAAAGATCACAATAAATTTCAAATTTCCTTTTCCATAGGATCAAAAGGGTGGATGGGATTGATGTAGTCTAATTTAGGAAGCATACATCCTATTAAGACCAAAGATGGAGGGTAGATTAAATGACCAAAATGATTTAGGATACTCGAAACTAATTGGACCTCATAATACTAATGTATTTTGTTTGCTAGGAACCAACTACATAAGGACATACTTGATGAAATGACACAACAACAATAAAAACCCTAAATACCTAGGGGCTTGGTGGCTAATCAAAGATTAGCCTTTCCTATGTGAAAGTGTGAATCCCTTGTAGTTCGATAAAATACTAATGACTTACGATGGATAAAAGCTACAAGATGAAAATGGAGACCTCAAAAAATGACAAAGATAGGATAGAAAATTTCCTCAAGGGTTGATCAAATGATTAGCCTTTCCTATGTGAAAGTGCAGGCGCAATGTAGTTTGACAAAATGGGAAAAAGTTGACATGAGACCTAATGGTCACTGACAAGATGAAAGATCCTAGATGAGGACTCGAGACCGAAAAATAACACCAATGTACAAGGGATGAAAATATTAGATTCAATATGAAAGCTCAATATTTTGGATAGTTGATCTGAATTGTCCAATGCTCAATAAAAATATACCAAGCGACAGGTTACAAGATGTCGATTGGAGGATGGGTATGATAGGATGTGTGGATAGGATATGCAGATGGGATGGATGGAAGTATAATAAAAAAGGGACACAAGGTAGATAATGATTAAGCCCTCTACGAATGACACCTATTGCTAGTTTTTCACCAAACACACTTATCCAACTCACCACCAAGGGTGGTTTTCACCATAGGATAGATTATTTCTCTTTACTATTTTTGCATTATGTTTTGACTCTTTTTTTTGTATTTTTCTAGATTTTTTTACTTTTTTTGGTATTTTTCAAGGTAGGATAACCCAACTGACCTAGGTGTAGAACCTCTTCAGATGCATGATTTTGATAGGCTCCTCTAAGGGTTTCCCCTTAGGTGTTGCTAACCGATGTGCACCAGAACAATATTTGGCAATGACAACATATGGACCCAAACAATTTTCTTCAAACTTTCCTTTCTTGTCTCGATCTTGTTGGGTGTGTTGATTCTCCTTCAAGACTAGATTTCCAACATTAAATTGGTGTGGACAAGCCTTCTTATTGTGGCTTCTCCTAAGATGATATTGATATGCTTGGAGATGATTGTAGGCCTTGACACATTTTTCATCTAGGAGTTCCAGTTGACTTAATCATGCATCTTGAGCATCTTCATCATTGATGAGATTCTTTAGAGATATTTCAAGTGATGGTATCTCGACCTCAATCAGTAAGATGGAATCGACATCATAAATGAGCGAATATGGGGTAGCGCTATTGGGAGTGTAGATGGATGTATAGTTTCCCAAAGGGTGGGATGGAGATGGAGGTGTCAATCTCTACCAGTGTTGTTGACAACCTTTTTAAGGATTTTGATAATATTTTTGTTGGTCGCTTTAGCTTGGCCATTACCTTGAGGGTAATAGGGGGTGGACCAATGATGTTGGATATGGTATGTCTTGCAAAGGGATTTCAAGTACTATTTTTTTAATGGCTTACCATTGTCAGTGGTGATGGTGGATGGAATACCATATCTACAAAAAATATGGAAAAGGATGAATTTAGAGATATGAATACACATGATTTGGGAGAGTGGAATTACTTCCACCCACTTGGTGAAGTATTCAGTGGTGGTGATAATGAAGGTAAGAACATCAGATTATGGAGGGTAAATCTTTCCAACTAAGTCAGAACCCCATTATGACAAGGTCCATGGTGCAATGATATGTTACAAATCTTATGTAGGAGCATGGATTAAATAGGCATTTTGTTGATAGGGGACACACTTCATCACAAACTCATAGGTATCATGCTCCATAGTGGGCCAATAATATCCTACTCTTAGAATCTTCTTAGCTAAGTCCATTCCATTAGAAGTAGACCCACAAACACCACTATGCACCTCATTTAATGCAACACATGATTTCTATTCATTGAGACACCGAAGGAGAGTGCCATCATACCCTCTATGATAAAGTGTATCTCCTATGAAGGTATAGTGGGAAGTGTGTTGGATAAATGATTTACGTTGATTGTGGGTAAGGTTAGATGATAAGATGTTTTCATGGAGGTAGGTGTAAATTTCATGGTACTAGGGTGATTTAGGACCTATGATATTGCACACCATTTTGTTGTCAGGGAAATCATATGTTGGGATTAGTAGTTTTTAAACAAGGAACAAATAATCCATTCTATCCTTAGGCATGTCAATGAGAGAACCAATTGTAGTCATAGCATCTACTACCTTGTTCTAGACTCTAGGAATATACCCAAACTAGATGAAGGTGAAATATTTCTTGAAGTAATCCACCATGTGTTTGTAGGGTAAAAGCTTATTATCTTTTGTATGAAACTCACCATTGACCTATTTGATTATTAGTTGAGAATCGCCAAAAACTTATAGATGAGTGATATTCTATTGGATTGTGATTCTTAAGCTAGTGATTAGAGCTTCATACTCAACAATATTGTCTGTGCATGGGAATGCTAGTTTGAATGACTTTGGAATATAATCACCTTGAGGAGTGACCAGGAGGACAATTGCATCATCTCCATTATGTGTATATATGACCCATCAAAATAGTGTCCATATATCTATTTCTAAAACTATAAGGGCCCCTTCATCAAGAAACTCAACTACTAATGGATATGCATCCACCAAAGGGGTTGTTGGAGTATGGAAAGACACTAAGATTGGGGGTGTGAATCAACGTTTGATAGACAGACCAAAAAATTGAAACCTTTTAAATTTTCACAATGAATTTTAGTTCAGATAACCTTTTGATTGATAACAAAGCAGAGTGATTACTTTGAGAGAATTCATGAAAAGGGGTAACAAAAGATATGAAAACATTAACTCAGTCCATTAGACAACTTATTCCAATATGACTTGTGTGAGATATCTTTCACTTGCAAAAGATGTGTCTGACATTGTTTAACAATCAAAGCATGATGAAAAACTGGGTGCAACTCATAATACCATGTAAATGAAGACCAACATATGATAAGTATTGAGACAACAAGAAGCTTTAGTACTTAATGACAAATTGAAACATACTAACCTTGAACTATGAAACTATGAAAGAACATGTGAAGTGATAGACTAAATTCTTTTCATCATAACATGCAAAAACATGAGTTGATAAACTAGTTTGCAACATATGACTATGAAAATACTTGTAATAAGAAACTTCATTGACATTGCTGAAATAATAACTGATTATAGACATTAATGCAGCTAATAACTTATGAAAATAAGATGTAGACATGAAATACAATCACATAAAGACTCATCACATATCACATTATATGTACTAAGTGGAAAACCCTCTTGGGGAATAAAAACTACTTGAAAATTATGTCACTTTATTCAGATAGAGTACCAACCCTAAAAAGTTTAGGAGCACCGACTCCATACAATTCAAAAGCACCAACTTCCAAAGTTTCAAGAGCACCAACTCCACAAATTTATAGGAGCACCAAATCTAAAGTTACAAGAGCACCAACTCCAAAGTTACAGGAGTACCAACTCAACAAAATCCAATGTATATAAACAAACAGTGTTCTATCAATACCCTAGTAATGCAAATTAGCATTTCTAGTACCTTAATAGAAGATTGTGAAAAATTATTTTCAGTAAGCACATTGAAGAATTTTGTATGAGAATGAAATATTGCTCAAATACAATAATATGAGTATCAATATAAATATTTGCAATGCAATACAACTTATGGAATGAATATCATTTTCTTTTTCTTTTCTTACAAATCCAACAGAGAAAATGCCAAAAATCCTTCTTAAATAAATGCATAAGAATCTTTGCAGACAATTTTTGTAACTGTAAGAATGATCATGAGTTAGGGTTTCAAAAGAACAACCCTAGAACAATCTTTTAAACAAACCCTTTAAAAATAAACATTTCAATTACATCCCATAGGTCCCCTTTTCCTTTTCTTATTTTTAAACAAATTCTTAATCCATGATTTAACAGAGATTACAACAATAATGAAATCACTTCATTACCCTAGTAAACTCTTCTTAATATCAAATGCAGATCTTTTAACAGAAATAAACACACTTTTTAGTTATGATTCAAGCTTCAAGAAGCATTAACTTCTGTTTCTTTCTTCAAACAATAGAAGTAATACATGATTATGGCATGAAGAAATAAAAAATATACTAGACAAGGATCATTGAAGCCAACCACAACTACCCAGTTGAAGGAGCCATTGTCACTTCCTTTTCAACTACCAAGCTCTTGATAGCTCATGACCTAATATCCATGCTTGCAATGAACTCAATTAACTCCTCTAGTGTTGGCCAAAGAAGAACAAATTTACAACTTAGAATGAAATATCTACATGGTGGCTAGGGTTCCAAACCCTTCAAAATGATATTGTTCAAAATTTCTTTCTTTCAAGTCTATTGAAGACTTTAACAATCATAATGATGTTTTGAAGTCCAAAACACATCAAAACACAATAATTAATAAACCATTATTATGATTTTGAAACCGATGACAAGTCTTCAACCATGTATGCAGAAAAAATCATTCCACATCATAACCAACCATTCATTACAAATTCCAAGTCACTAATAAGTGAAGTGCAGTCACATGTGTGCTAAGTCTCATACAACCTGATATAAACATTAAACTCAAAAAACTAATCAACAATATTGATCCTTAATATTATCAACATTGTCGGGACTTTTAAAAAGTATATTCCATTGAAATTCAACCAATGCCTATATCACATGCTTAGTATACTCGATACTCATTAGGAGTATAAAGAAAACAAATGCTTTTTACAAGATATTCCAACCAAGTAAAACATGGTATAGACACCTTTCCAAATATACATGCCAGTGGAACTCAATAATAAACCAAGATCCTTCTAACCATATCAAATACTAATGCAATGTGATCAAATGTCAAAAAAATAATAATGTTTCTCAATACTATATTACTTTACAAAGTGATTGACCACAATGAAACAATGTCCAAACTTGTATGTTTTGTGCAAACATAAGATGTGCCACTCATATATCATTTGATCTATCAACTCAAGAAAATTGCATAAATGTATAAACAAATGTATACCTCAAATGTATTTGTCAGTATCTGTAAGTCATTATGCATAGCACATCTAAGATACTTGTTCTATAAGAAAATGTCATCATGTATACCATGTCAAACATCAACAACCATATACCTGATCTGTTATTTGAAATCATGAAAAGGATAAATCTGACTTGTAGCACCCTGTTAAAAAAAATGATAACAATATTAGTAACCATCATGTATAAAAAATTGAAGCATGAAAATATGAAACTTGTAATTGCATACCATGAACCATGTGTATCTCCATGCGAACCAACTATTAAAATTATGAGCCACCAAGATCATATAAATGTGTCACCAAATACTAGTTTTGTCATCAAGGACAAACAATCATAATAAAAAAGTGAAAGCCACCAAACTCCCCCTTTTTCCTTGATGGAAAAACACATCATCTCTCCCCCTTTTTTCCTCAATGACAAAGAATGATAGAGGAGAATGTGAAATTCCATGAATATAAACTAAAACCAACCAACACAGTAACTAGCTGGAATAAGAAATCAAGAATCAAAGACTATCAACATATCATTACTACAGTCATAACCAAATAACTTTGTCATATATGTCCTTGTGTTAATCACATGATAAATCAAATAACCTATCTACACCAAATAACAACTATATAAACAATGTTACCAACATGAATAACCATGTACCAAGGCATCAACTATTCATTTCTCAAGAAGTTATGTCACTTACAAGGTAGTATTTTTTATTAATTATCTTGATCTCATTACTATCCACAATAACAACTTGTTTTGATAGCACTATGATTCTACTCTTGATCATTACTACCAATTTCATTCAATACATACCACTTGCTGTAGATTACAAAATTTTGTACTCCTATCAAACTCATACCTACACCTCATGAATTGAGCCATCAAAGCATCAAAATCACAGAAGAAATGTCATTGTACTCCCAAACTTGAATTCCTGCAAGGAATTTGTCAGTGGAAGCACATACAAGATGGTGAGAACTTTAGAAGATCATGATACAAAAATATTCATTAGCTTAATCCTTCCTATTTCTTGAAGGATGGGACATGAAAGGCTGTATCAAATCAACACATAAACCTTAACAACATGTAACAACAAATCTATTATGCACAGTACAACAATCATGACGATCTCTGTTATTTCCAAAACTGGCTATATTTGAGTCCTCTTATTTAACAAGTTGGATATTTAATTCTTTTGAATTTTTCAGCAACATGTACCTCCAATATCATATGCAGACCTTCATAATCAATTTAATTAGAATAAAACAAAAAGTAAAATATGTTACCATAATAGACTCCCTGTGAGTCTTTGCTTCTTCTCAAGACTTGGATGGAATTACATGTGCAAGAAGTGCATAGGAAGTTTTAAAAAATTCACTTTTATTTCTCTTCTTGTCATCTTGATCACTCTTTCTTCTCCACACCAATGTAAAAAATTTCATTTGTTTGTTTAAAGTGCTTATCTTTCTATAAAATCTGCACTGTTGTACTTTATGCCCAATGTTATTACATTTGAAACAAATGATCTTATGATTGATTTGAGGAACAAAAGACTTCCTATAGAAATTTTCAATTTTGTTCCCTACATAATTATCACTTGTATTCATTCTACAATCTCTGCTTAAATGACCAAAATTGTTACAATTGTAACACACCTCATTATCATTTCTAGAGACATTAGAATGATTCTTATTTGACCATCTTATGCAATCAATTGCATTATGACTAAAGTCATTACAAACATAAAAATGTACTTGAAAAGAATGATTGTACCTAAATAATTGATCATGTTAAGGATGCGAAGATCTAAAAACATTTCTCCTTTCTCTGTGAATACATTTAAATTTTCTTCTAGTAGCAATGTTATCCTTTGATGCAAGAATATGGTGACCAAGATCAACCTTCATTCTTGGTGTTTTCTTGACTGTAAACCTCTTTCCATCTGTAGTAGCAAACATTGTCTCATGTTTAGATTCTTCTATAGATCTTTATCCAACCTCATATCCCACTCCTATAAGATCCTTGGAATTCTTTTTTATGTCAATCATCTCATTCAATAGATTAGTACTATGATCAAATTTCTGATTTTTATCTAATTGAACCTTAAAAATTTCAAGCTCTTTCCTTAATGCAACTACTTCTCCTTCAATTTTTAGACATTCAATATTTTTAACCTCCAAATCAGACCTTACAACATCTACTATCCTCTTATAGTCTTCAATTTCAATTTTTTGACTTATAATCATATCATCTTTAAGAGTTAGTTCTTTTAACAATGAATCATTATTCTAAAATTTCTTTAATGAAGCAACCTCATTTTCTAGTTTATTGCATAATTCATCCTTGTCTTTTAACTTGACTTCCAATCCCTCTTTAGTCCTTTTTCTATCAACCATTTGAGCTTTCATAAATTCAATAATATTTTTAGATTTACCATAGTTTTGGTTTAATATCTTATTATTATCAATACTCTTTTGAAGTTGTACCCTAAGTTCCTAATTTTCTCGTGTAAGCCTTTTAAGTTCATCTAAGGAAACAAGCAGTTCTCCTTCCAAATCAACCTCAAAATCATCACCTTCACATTATTTTTCACCAAATTCTTGTTCAAAGTCACTTACTAAGTTATCTTCTTCTTCTCCAACTACAGGATCACTTTTAGTATCAACTGGCATGGGTAATTCTTCAGACAAAAATTCACTAGACTTGACAGGGGTTGGTTGATCAACTTTTTGCTTGACACTAGTGGTTTTCTTTTGACCTTTGTTTCTTTTGCAGTTAGCCATAATAAATACTCCACAACTATGACACCATAAGTTTTTTATACTTATGCACAGGTATGTCTTTGATACCACTTGTTGGAGTATGGAAATACATTGAGAGGGGGGGTGTAAATCAATGTCTGATAGATAGACAAAAAAAATTAAACCTTTTAAATTTTGAAAAAGAATTTTACTTCATATAACCTTTTGATTGATAACAGGGTAGAATGATTACAATGAGAGCATTCATGAAATGGGGTAAACAAAGATATGACAACTTTAACTCAGTCCATTAGACAACTTATTCCAATATGATTTGTGTGAGATATCTTCCACTTGAAAAATAAGTGACTAACATTGTTTAACAATCAAAGCATGACGAAAAAATAGGTGCAACTCATAATACTGTGTAAATGAAGACCAACAACATTGAATCACTTTAAGACGAACATATGATAAGTATTGAGAGAACAAGAAGCTTTAGTACATTATGACAGATTGAAACATACCAACCTTGAACTATGAAACTATGAAAGAACATGTGAAGTGATAGACTAAAGGATTTTCACCATAACATGCAAAACATGAGTGGTTAAACCAGTTTGTAACAAATGACTATGAAAATACTTGTAACAACAAACTATATTAACATTGCTGAAATAAGAACTAACAATATACATTAATGTAGCTAATAACTTATGAAAATAAGATATAGAAATGAAATAAAATCATACAAAGACTCATCACATAACACATTATATTTCTTGATTGGAAAACCCTCTTGGGGAATAAAAAACACTTGAAAATTATGTAACTTTATTCAAATAGAGAACCAACTCTACAAAGTTCAGGAGCACAAACTCTATACAATTTAGAAGCACCAACTTCCAAAGTTTCAAGAGCACCAACTCCACAAAGTTATAGGAGCACCAAATCCAAAGTTATAGGAGCACCAACTCCACACAAACCAATGTATATAACCAAACAATGTTCTATCAATACCCTAGTAATGCAAATTAGCATTTCTAGTACCTTAATAGAAGACTTTGAAAAATGGTTTTCAATAAGCACATTGAAGAATGTTGTATGAGAATGACATCTTCCTCAAATACAATAATCTGAGTATCAATATAAAGATTTTCAAAGCAATACAACTTCTAGACTAAATATCATTTTCTTTTTTCTTTCTTATAGATCCAACAAAGAAAATGCCAAAAATCCTTCTTAAATAAATACATAAAAATCTTTGTAGATAGTTTTTGTAAATATAAGAACAATCTTGAGTTAGTGTTTCAAAAGAACAACCCTAGAACAATCTTTTAAACAAACCCTTTAAAAATAAGCATTTCAGTTACAACCCGTAGGTCTTCTTTTCCTTCTCTAATTTTTAAACAAAATATTAATCCATGATTTAATAGAGATTACAAAAATAATGAAATCACTTCATTACCCCAGTAAACTCTTCTTAATCTCAAATAAAGATCTTTTAAAAGATACAAAAACACATTTTAGATATGATTCAAGCTTCAAGAAGTATTAACTACATTTTCTTACTTTCTTCAAACAACAAAAGTAATACCTAATTATGCAATGAATAAATTAAACAAATACCAGACAAAGATCGTTGAAGACAACCACAACTACCCAGCTGAAGGAGCCTTTGTCACTTCTTTATCAACTACCAAGCTCTTGCAAGCTCATAACCTTCTATCCATGCTTGCAACAAACTTAGTTAACTCTAGTGTTGGCCAAAGAAGAACATATTTACAAATCAGAACAAAATATCCTTATGGCGGCTAGGGTTCCAAACCCTTCAAAATGATATTTCCCTTAATTTCTTTCTTTCAAGTGTGTCAAATACTTTAACAATCATAATGATGTTTTGAAGTCTAAAACAAATCAAAACACAATAATTAATAGACCATTATTATGCTTTTGAAACCAATGACAAGTCTTCAGCCACATATGTGGACAAAATAATTCCACATCATAACCAACCGTTCACTGGCAATGCCAAGTCACTAATAAATGAAGTGAAGTCACATGTGCACTAAGTCTCATACAACCTAATATAAACATTAGACTTAAAACATTAATAAACTATATTGATCCTTAATATTATCAACATTTTCGGGACTTTAAAAAAGTATATTCCATTAAAATTTAACCAATGCCTATATCACATGCTTAGTATACTCGATACTCATTAGGAGTATTATAAAGAAAACAAATTCTTTTTACAAGAGATTTCAACCAAGTAAAACATGGTATAAACACCTTTCCAAATGTACATGCCAATGGAACTCAACAATCAACCAAGATCCTTATAACCATATCAAATACTGATGCAATGTGATCAAATGTCAAACAATAATAATGTTGCTCAATACCAAATCAATTTACAATGTGGTTGACCACAATGAAATAGTGTCATAACTTGTATGTTTTGTGCAAACATAATATGTGCCACTCATATATCATTTGATTTGTTAGCTAAAGAAAAATGCATCAATGTATAAACAAGTGTATACGTCAAATGTATCTACTAGTATGTGTAAGTCAATGTGCATAGTGTCTAAGATACCTATTCAATAAGAAAATGTCATCATGTATACCATGCAAAACATCAACAACCATATACTTAATATGTGATTTGAAATCATGAAAAGGATAAATCTGACTTGTAGCACACTATTAAAAAAAAATGATAACAATATCAGTAACCATCATGTATCAAAAACTGAAGCATGGAAATATGAAACTTGTAATTGCATGCCATGAACTATGTGTATCACCATGTGAACCAATTGTAAACATCATGAGCCACCAAGATCATATAAATTTGTCACCAAAAATGAGTTTTGTCATCATGGACAAACAATCACAATAAACAACTGAAAGACAACATGAGCATTGACCAACTGATCTACTATCACTTGTCCCTTGATTGATTTACAATCCACATACTCTATGTCAAACTTGCTCAGTAGCATAACTCACTTGGCCATGTAGCTATTTAAAGAAGTTCTAGATAACATATACTTGAGTGGGTCAACTTTTTATATTAGCTTGATGGGAGGACTAAGGATATAATGTTACAACTTTTGTGAACTAAAGACCACTTCCAACCAATCTTTTTCCATAGGGGAATAGTTGATTTAATAACCCACAAGTGTTCGGCTAATATAGTAGATTGCACACTCTTTAGAGAGCTCATCATATTGTGCTAGCAATGACCCCAATGCAATAGATGTTTTCAAGATATATATCAAGAGTTCTTTACCTATAATGGGAGGAATTAAAATGGGTGGATTAGCCAGATACTCCTTGATCTTGTCAAAAACTTATTGGCATTCTAGATCCCACTTGAAGGTGATGTCTTTGCATAGGAGGTGTGTGAATGATTGGGACTTATCAGAAAGTTGGGATATGAAGCGCCTAATGGATTGTAGCTTCCCTTGGAAAATCCTTAATTGCTTTAGATTATGTGGTAGGGGCATGTCCATTATGGCCTTGACCTTGGTTGGATCTACTTCAATAACCCTTCTAGATACTATGAAGCCTAATAATTTCCTATAACACACATTTTTTTGAATTTAGAAATAACTTGTACCACTCTAACCACTCAAATATTTTTGTCAAGATCTTGGGATGATCTTCTCTTGTCTTGGATTTCTCTAGTAAATCATCAACATAATCTTCCATTATGATATGGATGAGGTTGTGGAAAATAACACTCATTGCACATTGGTAAGTTAACCCCACATTTTTGAGACCAAAGGTCATGACATTGTAGCAAAAAATTCCCCAGGGGTAGTAAAAGTAGTCTTATGTTGATCTTTAGGTACTATTCTAATTTGATTGTAGCCCAAAAATCTATCCATGAAGGATAGCATAGAATTTCCTACTGTAAGATCTACCAACATGTTAATATTTATGAGTGGGAAATGATCCTTTGGGAAAGCTTTATTAAGATCTCAAAAATCTGTATAGATTCTAATGTTCCCATTTGGTTTAGCCACGGGTACTATGCTAGATATCTAGTCAAAATAATCAATAGGTCTGATGAATCTAGCTTAGTTTTTCTAGCTCTTTCTTGACAAGTAGGGCCACTTGGGGATGCATTTTCCTGAGCTTCTATTTAACTAGTTTTGCATCTAGATGAATGTCAAGGTGGTGTACAACCAATGCGGGATCCAATCCTGGCATATCTAAATAGGACTATGCAAAGTTAATAATCCCTTTCTTCAGTAGGTTGACAATGATGGGACACTCTTCCTCTGCAATTACTTGGCCACATAAGTGATTTTGGGCTATTCCTTTGTTCCTAGATTAACCTCTTGTGTCTCCTCAATCAAAATGGAAGACTATTCGAATAAATGAGTTCCAACAAGGGGAAGATGAACATCCCAATTCTCTAGTAGCTCATAGAGGTTTTCATTGTCAGATACACCCTTTTTTTTAACTTTTTATGAGTCAAGAAGTGCCTTAGGGAGGTTTTCACTAGATGACCCTTTTTTTTTTTACTTCTTTTTTCTTTTGCGGTAAGGGTGTCAATCTTCCCCCAATCTCATGTGATGTATGTAAGTGTCCACTAAAGGGAAGGTGTCAATAGTTGTGCTACCTTGTAAATCCCATTCAATAAGGTTTGGATGGTGGAGGGAAAGGTTGATGGTAAAGACTAATGTGAAATCAAAGAGAGAAGGGATACCTACATCATTGTATGAGAGTATGATGGCTTCTTCTTTTAGTATGTCATCAAGGAAATCATTATCTAAATTAACATTATTCGAGGTGCTTGTGGATGTTGCAGGACCCTTTTTCTTTTTGTCATAGCCTAAGCCCAAATTTCTATGTCGCATAGGTGTCTCAATGGGCTGTAATCTCCCATGTTCTCCTACACCAAGTCTTCCCCCTTGATAATTATATTTTTTTGCTAACTTTGATGCATGAGGATAAACCTCTTGGAAGTATTCAATGAGAGGAGGTGATGGATCAAGTTCTTCCCTATATATCCATTGACTGATATTATCATCTACCTAATCTTGTTGTGTTCCTAAAGACTGAAAAGTGGTAGAATCCATGTTCTTAGATTTGATAGTTTTTCTTCTCTTCTTCCCTTGGTGTAGACTAAGAAGGTTGGAGATAGGTATGAGGAGATGTAAGCATGGTTGCCACATTTAGAGTAGTGCACATCTCATATTCTCCACAACATTTGTCTATGATCTAGACTTTAGTAATGGTGGATTCAGATGTAGTGGATGAGATGGATGATGTGGAAGATGATGAATTGGAGGATGGATTGGAAGATGATTCCTAAGGTGCCACCACTTCTACACCTAAACAATATTGAGATTGGGGGAAGGAAGCTTCTAGAGCATGATAGTACTCAAAAGGTTCAGGGTCTGCATGGATAGTTACTTTGACCCCATTGTATAGAAATTTTTGGCATTAGTGGTAGGCGGGCAAAATGACTTGCATGGCATGGATCCATGGGAAACCAAGGAGAAGATTGTATGGTAGGTCTAGACCAAGTAGATGGCATGTGGTGTATTGCACGATGACACCAACCTAAATAGGAAGAAAAACAATACCCTTTGAGTCCCTTTCTACATTTTTATAAGCCTTTATTGTGATAGTTTGATTATCCAGGTTAGCATGAGAAGAGTCATTATCTACCAAGAATTATTTCACCTTGTAGTGAGTGACAATGACTTCAATGTGTAGGGCATAATTATGGAATGAGTTGATTAGTGACATATCATTTTGACTGAATCCTAGCTGGTAGGTGGAGGATAAATGTCCTACTAGAGCTTGAAACTAGGTAGGAGCTATGTCATTGGACACATGCGCTTTTGTATGGGTTTCTTGGTGAATTGGTGAAGACTTAAGCAAATCCGAGATGGATATTTGGGCTAGGGTCTTACCGAGATGGTCAACAATATTATATTGTGTGCTCACATGAGTAGGTTGGGATTAAGTGGAAGCCCTCGGAACTGTTATGCGGGTATGACATGTAGTAACAACACATTGGGGGTATTTTCCTTTGAAAAAAATCATATACACACTTCGCTCTACTTGATCAATGCAAATAACAATGCCATCATAATTGTATATAACATTCTTATAACTAATGTTATTTGTGTTTTTATTTTGGTTGTTGTTATTAGACCCGAGATTAGCATTTGAAGTACTAAATCCCTAATTGTGTTTTGGGAAGGAATTTTGATATATCTATAATTAGGCATTGGATGATGTGGCCTCATTTGCATCTACTTGGATATCACCTCGATCTGTAATATCTTGGATGTAACCTTTTATTCCTTGACACTTATTAGTGGAATGTCCCTTGATTTTATGATAATCACAATACTCATTCTCTGTATACCAAGTGGATTTGGGATTTGACTCATCAAAAGGCTTTGTCACAAGATAAGTGACCAGATAAGTCACTTGAAGCAAACTCTTGAAAGAATAATCTAAAGGCTCTCCCAAAGGGGTGAATGAGCACTTGTTATTCCATTGATTGTATTGATTGGACTATTGGGGAGGATGGGGTGCACTGTGTGGTACAAATATGACATTAGAAACTGATTACCGATTAGGGACATACTACAATCTTTGTGAGGTGTTAGCTACTTGGATGTGTTTGGTATCAATAATGCCATTATTGATAGTGTTTTTATTCTTGTTCCAATATCCAAATTTATCTCCATATGACCTATCCTTATCTTGGTTGAAGATTTTTATTTTCCCCTCAACGATGAGGGCCCTCTCAATGGTAGTACCCTTCTCAATGAACTCTGCAAAGGTGGTGACATAATGAAGGCATGGGTTATTTTCTAGTTCAAGGTGGGAATTCAAAACAAAGATGGTTACCAAGTCCTTCTCACTAAGGTGGGATTTTAGCCGACTAGCCAAGGCTCATCACCTTTGCAGGTAGCTTACAAATGTTTCTCCCTCACATTGGCTATCTTTCAAGAGATCTAGGGTATCAACATCTTTCTCCAAATTAAAGGAGAATTTTATAATGAATTTTTCTACCAGATCTGTGAAGGAAGAAATTGATCCCTTTGGAAGACCCATGAATCAATCTAGAGCTTGCCCTATTAGACTCCAAGGGAACAATCACAAAAGGTAGTTATCATTGTGCATGACCTCCTAACAATGTGTGTAAAATTATTAAAAATGGTTCCTAGGATCTCCCCTTCCCTTATACTTATGAAATTTAGGCATCTCAAAATGCTTAGGAAAGGGAATGAGTGAGATGGAGGGATCGAACAGATAAGGAAAAATATCTTCAATTTTTAAGGACTTCTTGGATGTCCCCGCTTGGATGTCTTTGAGAGCATCTTTTATCTCTTCCCACTCTTTATTGATGGGTGCTAAGGTGGAAGCACCTAATAGATTGGAATAATTGTATGGGAGATATTATTGATTAGATGGAGGGACAGGTAGGATGGACTAGCCAGATCAGGATGGAGCTGGATAGAATGGGTCTTTTTGATATTAATTAGGATACATGGATTAAGGATTGGCACAAGCTTGTTGGTATGATGGTGGGGCTTGATAAGATGAGGAGGAGGGACCCTACTGATATGGTAGTTGTTGTTGGGAGTAATAGGAGTTGGATTGGTAATTTAAGTAGTTTGTTGTTGGAAGGCGCAAGGAGGTTGTTGTGGATTGGACTACTGGTAGTAGATATTTTGTTACAATTGATGGGGATTTGTGTAAATAGCTATTGTTGGAATTGTTGTGGATTATAGTAAGAATAATTGGGATTGGGGTTGGATGTGGTGGTTTGTGCATAATATGTGCTTTGTGGGTGGTATAGGTATTGGGTAGCAAGGTTTCCTAACATTTTTTGGGAGAATTGTTATGATTGTGACAAGATTTATGAATGTTGAGGTGGTTGCTGATAAGATGGTGGTTGTTGTTAAGGAGTTTGAGATGGGATTTGAGAGTGCTAGGGTGGTTGTTGATAAGATGGGATTTGTGAATGCTAAGGAGGTTACTGATAATATTGTGGTTGTTTTTGGGAAGGGGCTCACAATTGATGAGGAGGTTGTAATGAATTACCCTCCAGTTGGTGAAAAGGGGGTTGTTGATGTTGTTACAAAATTTGTGTGTGATGCGATGGTTGCAAAGGAATTTGGCTATGTTGTGGAGGTTGTTGTGGTGGTTGTTGGTGAGGCGGTTGCAATGGTGGTGCCTACTATGGGTTACCCTAAGGATGATGCAAGGACAAGATATTTACTTGAGGTGGTTGTTGAGATGTAAATGGAGGTGTTGGAAACTTTGATATGGGTATGGGACTAGGAGGTGGAGGTTGCAAAGAAAAAGGAATCTAGTACACCTAGTATTACCTAAAAGTTGAACTAATTGGTTTGGTGGGAGAGGTGGTTGGGATGGTATAGGAGTTGAACCTTACAAAACATTCACGCTTTGCAAATTGAGTAGACCTTGTGAGATAGTCATGCTTTGTGAATTGGGAGGACCTTGTAGAATGCCAAGTCCAAGAGGATTGTTAGGATTGGGATCTTGAGGAATGTTAGGATCAAGTGTTGCACCTATGACTGAAATAAGGACACAAGTGGGAAAAATTTGATAAAGCACAACATTTCCAAATCTAGGTTGGTACAACCCATCTTATGGTGGACCTTGGGGGACGTATAAATTTCCTAGATCATTCTAAGAATTTTGAGTATCTTATGGCACAGGGGGTGTAGAAGGTGTAATGTTGAAATATTTTGATAAGTCAAACCCCAATAGAAACTTGATACCTTTTAGGAGTAATGTGGCAAGGATTTTATTCCCACACTCATTGAGAAGGAAATCCATCATTTGCACATTAGTGGGATTACTAAGATATTCATTGACTATGAGTTTGGGTTGGCTAACCATGCTTTCATCGAGAGGGGATTGATTGTGGATTTTAGTGTTAGATTGCAATGAGCCAACATTATTGGGCTGATCCTATGGGATATGAGGCTAAGAACCTTGTGAATTTTGTTGTTTGATGAGCTTTTTTAATTGTGATGGGGTAAGGGGAATGAAAATGAAAAATGGCTAGATGACTAGGATGAAACTATGCCTTAGGATGCACTTAAATGATGATATAGATGAGGACTAAAGGATTCCTAAGATATACTAGTTGATTGAATAATTTATGGGATGATCTTGATGACTCAATGAATTGGATTCAATTAGGCTAATTGATTTTATTGGATTGGATGACATTAACTCTAAACTAAGTTCAAGGGCTTGATTCAATAATGTACAATGCTGATGATTGAATTTGGATTATTAAAGGATGATCAAAGCATTAAATCTACCTCAGGATGAGAGGAGATTGATTAGGTCATGAAGGATTACTAGCATAGGATGGATGACAATCCTAAGTGAGCATAAATGATAATGATTTGGGTCTCTACCTAGCCCAATTGGATCAAAATACCCTAAAACAAATTTTAGAGGATTTAGATTGATGGATTGAAAATGGATATGAAGTTTAGGGGTGTTCTAAGATGCACTTATATGATTTATTGAGGATTTGATGACTTTTGAAAAGTGTAGACAAAATAAAATGAAGATTATGGGTGGAAAGATGTTGATAAAAATTTATCAATTGCAGAAATAGACTTGGAAAACAACAAGCTTTTAGTACTCCAAAGGATTAACTCTTAGTATTTTTTTATGGGACATGCACACACCTCTTTATGTGATAGGATCACCCCTCCAAGTAATGAGATCACCTATCTTAAGGTGAGTGGGATTGCCACTATGTCACCAAGTTGGCCTATCTAACAAATCGGTTTTCCTCTCGAGGTCACAAGATTGCCTATATCTTTGGATGTAAAAAAGAAACAGGTGGGCATGGGATACAATATCTCCTATCTATGGATTAGGATCACCTTTATCTTGAGATGTATGGATATGATCAGAAACCCCTATGATGGGTTTTTCTATCAGTTAAATAGAATCACCTATGTCTTGAACTATATGGATAGTGATGGTACAAACTGGACACAAGATCACCCCTACAATCAGTAAGTTCACCTATTCTAAAGGATGTACGGATGAGGGAGACATGGATGAGAAGTAGGATTGTCCCTATAGATATCAAGATCACCTATTTTGGGGAAAAGACAGGTGGGGATGACACAAAATAAACTCAGATTCACCTAAAAGGATGATAAAGTCACTTGTTCTAAGGGAACAAGTGGACAGGGATGACATGGACCAGAATTAGATTCACCTAAAAGTATGACAGGATTGCTTGTTCTAAGGGAACAAGTAGACAAAGATGACATGGACCAAACTAAGACTCACCTAAAAGGATGATAGGATCGCCTGTTCTAGGAACAGGTAGACACAGGGTCGCCTAGCTAAGGGACCCATAGGAAAATTTTCCCCTAACAAGGATGAGTTTTCCTAAAGGATGACCTAGACTAGACTCAAGACATAGAATTACCCCTTTCAGGGCAGGATTGCCTATCCACAATGCAATTTTTCCCTTGTGAGAAGAAAAATCACCTTTGAGGGTAGGGGAAAACTACAAAAAATAACAAAAACATAGAAAACAACAAGGAAAATGGCTGGACTAACTTAGACTGATGACAAGAACTGATATCACACAACAAGACAAACTAGGCCACACAATCCTACAATTATTATTATGGGTTTACAAAGTTGATGTAGACCCACCACCTTGAGGGGATACCCCAAGATTAATACTTCATGATACTAGGGTGGTTCTCTAGATCATGCTTCCTCACAAAGGAAAATAGCTAGTGATTCAATGGTATAGGGTCCTAAATAAATGCCATGGGCTCACCTTCACACTCTCTCTAAGAGACTATCATAGTCCACCACAAGGATTTCTATCTCAACCCAAGGAAGTATGTGGTGAGTAACTTTGAGATATGGTGTACATCCCTTGCACTACACCAAGCTATGGCTAAAACATAAGTCTCTATCTAGGTAGAACAAGGCTATATTGTGTGTCCTCGATATATGCTAAGGTACATGAGGAAAAACTATGAACACTAGCCCATCACAAGCATGGGTCAAGAGCCCTAGCAAGGTACTAGAAACTCAGACAAACCCTCCACGTCTTATATAGGTATCACCCTAGCTTCAATGCTTCACTAGACACAACATGACTAGATTAGGGTACAACTTTAGTTATCCCCCCCCTTATATACCCTACTGGTAACATGTGGTTGGGATTGTCCCCTAAGTGATGAAATTCTTGGAAGGTCTCAATAAGGGAAGGAAATACTAGATGTTTTATCTAGTCCCAAGGTTCGTACATAGTGCAAGGGGAGAGCTTAGACACACTAGCTCTTCTCTGGTAGACTGGACCAAACTCAAATGAACTATGATTTCTCGTCACCCAAATCACCAAAAGGTGCAAGGAGAGTGGATACATCAAAAATTCACTCCCAAACACAACAAACAAGTGAATTGACTATTTAATTAATCTATGTGTACTTAAATTAGTATGGAAAAAAGACACAAACAAAGCTAAACTAAGGTTCTTTGACCAATCGTCCTATAGAAAATGAGTTAGAATTTTTGATATCCAGTCTTTGTCAAACATGTGAGACAAACTGCACAAATTTTTAGTTAAATGCCACAATCACTGACATACAAGTTAGCTAATTAGCATCCAAAAGTGAAATCAAATTGTAGCTCAAATTGAAATATTATAGGTTCTAGATTACCACAAATTTTCCTCTACATGACATGAAATCACCCTTGTCAATGATGCAAGATCACCCATTTTTAATGAAGAGGTGGGATCGTGTTCACCTATTCGATGAAGAGGTGTATGCAATTTTTCCCTTATAACTAGTGCAATTTTGTCTCTATCTCGAACAATTTTTCTTGTTCAAGTAGTCCTCCATGTATTCACCTATGTACTCAGTGGTTGGGATCAGTGGTTGCAAGTTTTTCCCTCTCATAGAAGGGCAAAAATGAGTTTTCCTATTCTCAGTGAAGATCTATCATTGTGTCTAGCAAATTCTCCCCTCAGGGGTGGAATCACCCCTGCATGTAAAATACAAACCTTAAAAAAGTTAAACAACAAGTGAAAGTAAGGTAGACCCATGACATGGGTCCCACCAGGCATGCCAAAAATGTCTGCAATGTGTTTTAACTACCCTAAGATGTAAAAATAACTAAATGCAACAAGGAAAAACATAAAACAAACATGTGTAAATTAGGTCTAGTTAAATTTAAACAAAGCACAATAAAATGAACCTTTTACCTTTTTCAAATTGGTTGTTTTGGTTGGTCATTTAGATGTTTGGAATGTATGCTCCTTTGTTAGAAAAATATACCTAAATGATTCTTGAAATGATGTTATTAGGATGAGGAATGCAATGGTGCAAGTGGGTATAGGAATGGATACAAGATTAAGGTTCAAAGATGGCCACAATAATGGTGGATGACTTGAATGCTTGATTGCTAGATTGTGGATTCTTGCAAATGGAGACATTTCCACCATTTTTAGGGGAAGTGCCTCTAAAGAAATGGAGGGTTAGGATTGATCCATTGTGGAGGAGATCAAGGGTTAGGGTGAGTTGAGAACTCACAATCCATCACAAGCTAACATGGAATATGACATGGAAAGGAAGGGATGATGTGGAGATGACATGCAGGTGCCTTCATGTACCTTGTGAATGGACAAGATCTCCTCATAAATGAGGTCGTTCTCCACATGTGGCTTGAGAGGATGTGAGGAATTAAAATTTCCTCACAAGTCCTCATGGGGATGGGAGAAGGAATTTGAAATTAATTAAAATGTCTTAGAGGAATAAATGTGAATTAAAAATTCACATAGGGAAGGGGATGCCTTCTCCAAATAGAGAAAGAATTTAATCTAGGTTGACTAAGGATGCATACCATAAATGGCATGAAGATTAGGTTAGTTTAATTAGGTGACTAAGGTTCTGCAAATGTGGGATTAGGGAGGCTAATGACATATTAGAGGCAAGTGGGAGATTATGGAGGATGTGACCCTAATGATGATTAGGGGTGTGCACATCCTAATCATAGATTAATAATTTAATCTGGATTAAAGAGGATTATGGAGGATGTGACATGAGGAGAGAAAAGTTAATTAATTTAAAATTAATTTAATTCATTTGGGATAATGACTAAATGAGATAAATGTGTCTATTTATTTAATTTAGAAATGAATAAGATAAGGTATCAAATTGATTAATTAAACACCTTAGGGACATTAGGCTGAAAGGAAATATTAATCAAATAATAAATTATTTAATTAATATGTCTAAGGGGTGTGGGAAAAAGGAATGCAAGGGTGAATTTGATGATATGGGAGTGGTCAAATTCAAGTGTCTACATGAGGGTACCATAAAACTACCTATACAAGTTGAACCAGCTATCATGGAGACCACATGTAAAATTTTATATCTTGATCTCCTATACAATATCCTTCTTGGGTGACCATGGATTCATGACATACAATCCATCCCATCCACCTACCATCAATGCATCAAATTTTCCTATAATGGTAGTGAAGTCACCATTTTAGCAGATCCTCAACCCTTCCAATATTTGTAAATTTTTGTAAGTTTGTTATAACCGTTGACATCATTGTCTAATTAGTGATGTCGCATCCACTTCTTCATCTTAAATAGACCCTTCTACATTAAAAACTACATCAAACTCAAAAACCATTTTTGAAATAAAAATCAAGATTATTGACAAGGGATGTGGAGAGTATGGACTCACAATTCCTTCTATGTAGGATAAGTCCCACTCTCATCTTGGTCCCATGGTCACATCCCTAAAAAATAATTGGTGAACATCTTTATCCAAAATCTAAATTTGGAAATAGTTTTTCACCTACAATTACAATGTGTTGACTCTTTTTACAAGATCATTGATAAAGGCTTAGCAATTGGAAAGTCTTTAATTTCTAAAGGACTAGTTAAAATTTACAAATACCACAAGGAACATAATAATAAATCTAATTAAAAAACTAGATTTTGGTCTAAATAAATGTTGGAAATGATGATGTAACATATAGAAAACACATAAAAAGCATCCAACCTACACCATATAAGGATCAAAACATACTACAAAAGAAAAATGTATCCAACTCTATCACTATCCCGCAAGGAAAAATTAATCAAAATAATTAGCTAAAACACAAGTAAACCCCTTTAGGAGAACCAATTAAAGTTATATTTCATAAGATTTCTCAAGATAACCTCATAAAATTTCTAATGACAACATTTTTATGAAAGTCAACCCAAAACCATATGGTTAAAGATAATGAATATTTTGAATACAATAAGTTCAAAGGTTGTTACATAAATAAATGAAGTTAAAAAATCTCATACAATACCTTATTGATAGAGGAGAGATAACCATTGAAGACCAATTTAATAAATCTCCTAATAAATAATTGGGAATATACACACAACCCTTTTAAGAAAATAATGAATGAAAAACATCTAAGTCCCATAAGGCAATACTATACACTTACACAACACCATCCAAACCCCATCTAATGACTAAATCATTGGCCACATTAAATAAAATCATGATCATATAGCTACCATTACCATAAAAGATACCAATTGCTAAGTGGTAATTCAAGGATCCTCTTTTTCCTAATCTCCTTCCAAATGTGATAAATACAACATCCTTGACTATATTGGAAAGACTCTAGCTCAAATTTATATCTTTAGTTACCTTATAGATCACCCATTCATAAGGACATCTTTGAAAAAGACTATAAAGAATCACACACACCCAACAATATCAACATTAACCAATTCCAAGGCATAGTTGAGCATCATTCCTTTATGCATCACCTCTCCATCAAAAATAAAGATTCACATGCCATCATCTCCCATTATAAATAACTTCACATTGTAACACTTATCAATAGACATACAATTAGAAAAGTCTTCATACATGATGGCTCTAGTCTCAATTTTTGTATTTTAAAATTAATTAATAAATTAGGCTATTTTAAAAGCATCAATGACCATCAAAAGAAAATAAATATTAAAGATTATGATGATGTTGAATGAGAATCTAATGGTACCATACAACTACCCATACAAGTTAAACTAGCTATCATAGAGACCACATTTCAAACCTTGGATATTGATCTTGTGTACAATATAAATCTTGGGTGACAAAGGATTAATGTCATACAAGCCATCCCATCCACCTACCATAAATGCATAAAATTTTCCTACAATGGTAGTGAATTCACCATTCTAGTAGATCCTCAACCCTTCCAATATTTTGAATTTTGGTAAGTTAGTTATAACCAATTACAAGTTAAACCAACTATCATAGAGACCATATGTCAAACCTTGGATATTGATCTTGTGTAAAATATACATCTTGGGTGACCATGGATTAATGTCATACAAGACATCCCATCCACCTACCATCAATGCATCAAAATTTCCTACAATGGTAGTGAATTCACCATTATATAAGATCCTCAACCCTTCCAATATTTTAAATTTTGGTAAGTTAGTTATAACCACTCACACCATTGTGTAATTAATCATGTTACACCTGCTTCATCTTACATAGACCCCTCTACATTAAAAAGAACAACCACCTCATAAACCATTTCTTAAAAAAAGATCAAGATTATTGACAGGGGATGTGGAGAGTATGGACTAGACAATACCTTATATGTATGATAATTCCTACTCTCACCTTGGTCTCATGATTAGCGCAAGGAATTAAAGGTAGAATCAAAGGAAACCTTTTAAAATTTCAAAAAAATTGGGCTTCTAGATAAAGAAGATATCAGTGATGGAATTTATTCATGTTATATAAGGATAAAGATGAGAAGTTATCTCATTTTCAAACATAAACATATCTTAAGGGACATGGCTTGTTAAAAATTATGGGATATAAAGTAAAGCACTTGGTGTAGTCCTAGATGGAGGGTCTAGAAAGGATTGTCCAACCATGCAACCTAAAGTTCAACACAATGGAAATAAAACAAGAAATGCTCAGTAAAGATGAATTATCATTGATTCAAACAATTTACAATCTTACATACAACACATACCTCATATGCAAAATAACTAGGGCTCATAGGTTTGCCACAAGGGTATTCAAGAAATAACAATTGACATAAGTCCTTATTACATTCCATAGCCTAGAAGGCTAGATCAAATTATCTAATTCATAACTCATGAACTATTGATTAATTGTGTCCTAACAAATTAAAAATGATCTTAAATATGAATCTCTAGCTCCAATTATGATCTACATTAGCCTCAAGGGTTTACAAACCCAATGCAAGATCAAATGTGTAGTGGGCTCCAAATATGTAATTGTTACCCATTGATAAACAAAATGAATTTTGGATCTACAAGAAAAATTTCCCCTAAACCTTAAATTCCTTGAATGATGTCCCATTAAGCTATGCATGTCTCAAAACAAGGTTTAAGAACCCAACCTGAGCTAGCTAGGCCCTAAATGAGTTGTCAAAGAATTGATAGTTAAATTCTAAGAGCTATAAAACATTGTAAATGAAATCAAAAACCTAACATCTAGATAGGTCGTAGATCTACTCAATCTACTTTGGTGGTTTATGTGGTAACTACTTCTCCATCCATATTTATTTTCTATTCCCACTCAACTATCCTTCATGATACTCATAGATGTTTATAATATTAAAAATAAGTGATATACCAAGTCCCTCTGATAACTCCACTTCATTTCTTGAATCAAACTACTAGATAATCTTACATGGTCCAAACTTCCTCCTCTTCAGCTTATTGTATGTTCATACTAGATACTGTTTCTCCCTAAGATATACCATAATTTTTTCATGAACTAAAAAATTATTTGTCTCCTTTTCTTACTTCTTATACTTGTTATTCATGTCATCCAAGTGATTTTAAACCTAATCATGCAATTTTTGCATGACTCTTACAAATTATTCTACTTC
Organism: Sequoia sempervirens; assembly: GCA_007258455.2. NCBI lineage: Eukaryota > Viridiplantae > Streptophyta > Pinopsida > Cupressales > Cupressaceae > Sequoia > Sequoia sempervirens. The sequence continues at coordinate 36,184,545 of VDFB02105785.1, read as the reverse complement.
TACACTACTCCTATTCTCCATGCTAATGTCTTTCATCTCCACAAATCCTATGGGATGTATTCATGTCACAATCTTAAAATGGTGTCTTCTGTGTGCTCCAGTTGACTAAGTTATTATATGAAAACTCTGCTTGTGGTATAAATATGTTCCAATTTCTTTCCAAACATCTCAGTAAGTTTTCCAAACTCCTATTTACTACCTAAATTTTTCCATCTATTTATGGGTGATATGTTGAACTAAACTTCAAATCCATCTTCATATTCTTTCACAATATCTTCCAAAAGTAGAAAATGAACTTGGTTTTCCTATTTGAAACTATGCTCTTTTGTAATCCATGTAATCTCACAATCTCCTTGAAAATTAAGTTAGTAACATGCACAACATGATTAGTCTTCTTGAAAGGAACAAAATGTTCCATCTTACAAAAAATTTCCACTACTACCATTATAGAATCATAACCTATTTTTGTTCTTTGTAATCCCAATATGAAATCCATTCTTATATCTGCTAAAGGTATCTCTAGTATTTTCAAAGGTTTATAAAATCCAATATTTTGACTACTCCCTTTTACTACTTGACAAATTCTACAAATTTGAACATAATTGTTGACATCCTTATATATTTGTGGGAAAAAATAGAGTTTATTCACTAAAGCTACTATCTTATCCATCCCAAAATGTTCTTCTAGTACTCCAATATGCATTTCCTTAGTAAAATTATCCTTCATTGAACACCTTGGAGTACACAAGTGATTTTCTTTGAACAACATATCTTCTTGAATGAAATAATCTAGCCATTGACTCCTATCTATCACAACTAGTTCCTTACATGCTTTCTTCTACGCAATGCATTTGCAACATTATTTAACTTACCACTCCTATGCTTCAACATGAATGTATAACTCTACAATAATTCAACCCATATCATATGTCTCTAGTTCAATTTACATTGACTAATCAAATAATACAAGGCTTGATGATCAATATACAACACAAGCTCCTTAGGCAACATATAATGTATCCACTTCTTTAAGGCTTGAATTATGGCACAGTGTTCTTGATTTCAAACTAAATACCTCCTTCACAAATCATTCAATTTCTCCCTAAAATAGTCTATTGGTATTCCTTCTTAACTCAACACTACTCTTATTGCATTTCCACTGGCATCACAATCAACTTGAAATAATTTATCAAAATAAGGTAATGCTAACACTATTTTCTTTGTCACCTTTTCCTTCATCAATTCAAAACTTCTTTGTGCTCCAAGCATTTACTTAAATTCCTTCCTATCTCCTCTCATGTTTTTTCCACAAGTGTAAAAATTATACCAAAGCTCCTAATGAATTTATGGTAGAAAATTTGCAATCCATGAAATGATATTTACCTTCCCAATGTTCACTAGTGTAGGGCACTCAAAAATTGCTCTAACATTTTTAGGGTCCATGTTCAATCCTTCAACAAAAATGAGAAAACCCAAGTACACCAACTCTATATTTGTAAAGCTACAATTATTGATGTTTATCAACAACTTCTCCTCACTTAGTATCTATAGTACTTATCTGATGTGTCACAAATCTTTTTCTTTGGCCTTATTGAAAATTAGAATATAATCCAAATAAACAATAATAAACTTACCCAAGAAATGCTTCAATACCTCATTTATCAACCTCATGAAAGTGCTAGGTGCATTGGTAAATCCAAAAGGCATCACTAACCAGTCATACAATCCTTCATTAGTCTTAAATGTGGTCTTTAATTGATCTCCTTCTCTAATTCTGATTTTGATGATATCCACTCTTTAAGTCAATCTTTGTGAGATACTTTTCTCCACTCAAATAGTCCCTGATGTCATAAATTCTTGGAAATTAAAATCTATACTTGGCAATGATCCTATTCATTGCTCTTGAGTCTATACACATTATGTACTCTCCATATTTATTTGGTGCTAGTAAAGCGGTTACCACTCATGGGCTTAACCTTTCTATGATTAATCCCTTCAACAACGCTTGTATTTGTCTATTTAGCTCTACATTCTCTGCAAGTTTCATCCTATGTGCTACTTTTTTTAGAAAAATGCTTCAAGTATTAGATCTATATAATGACTGATGCTCCAAACTGGCGGAAGTCCATCTAGTACATTCTCTGATATGATATCTTCATACTTTGGACCATTAGTTCTACTACTTTAGTCTATGATGGTTCTCCATCCTTTGTAGTAGAATTCTCTATCTCGAACTACTACACTCTTTGGAATCAATACAAAACATATGTTCTCATGTCTCAACCCTTCCCAAAAGTTTCTTCCATCTACCAAACATAGTCTTGTGGTGCTACAAGCTTCCTTTTTGTCCTCTTCTCCCAAAGGTATCAATATAGCTCTCTTGCCATTTGGAGTCATAGTATAGGTATTCTTCATTTTGTCATTAATTTCATTTCTATCATATTGTCATGGTCTTCCTAATAGTAAATGTCATTCATCCATGGGGATAATATCAGACAACACTTCATCATTATATGATCTTATATGAGATTTCACCAAACACTTCTCACTTACCAAGATATTATGTTCATCCCAAATCCATGCTATCTTATAGGGATTTGGATGTTTCAACCTCTTCAAATTCAACTTGGTTACCATCTCTTTTGAAACTAAATTATCATTACTATCATTATCAATGATAACTTTGCATACCTTTCCTCTATATTTACGCCTTTTTTTGAATAAATTATTCCTTTGTGGTTATTCCTTAGTAACTTCTTCATGCATCAAATATATCCCCATTACTAATGATTCAAATTTCTATGGGTTCCCAACTAAACTAGGGGATCCAATAGGTCCATCTAAATAATTTTTTCTTCTAGTATTCTCAATTCTCTTATTGATATTTCCCTCATGATATTCTAGTACTCTATGTCCTTCATTGTCACACATGAAACAAGTTCCTCTTAATGTTCTCTTGTTAGATCTTTTTTCTTCTCTCCTATATCCATCACTACAATATGAATTATGACCTCCTCTATCACTATGGTATAAATTTCTATCTTCTCTTCCTCTATAGTATGAATTATTTTCATTCTCTTCACTACAATAGAGGTTTCCATCCTTTTTTGCATTGCATATGGTCTTCTCTCTCTAGATTATGATCTACTTCCCTTGAATCTTCCTCTTTCACTTTGGTGTTAATGGCACCTTCAAATTTTGCAAATTTGAACAACCAATATTGAAAATTTTCCTTTGCACACTCAGAAGTGCACATGCAAAATCTACCCAACTGACCTACTTTGGAGGGTCACAATTTGAAGCTTGTTGATTTTCATGCCAAATGGATTGTTTCTCTCCATTCTCCTTACATTTATGTAATCCCCTGTCTAATTTCAGAGTCTCAGGATCATATTTGCTATTTTTTTGAGATCAAAATCAAATGCACTTTGTTCAGTTTTACATCTGCATTTCTAAGAATGTTTCTAGGTCGTCAACTTTCATCTCTAATATCTCGTGAAGAATAATGACTGAAGCAAATCCATCTTGAACACATAATTAGTGTACCTAGATGAGCTTATTTTTCCAATGGAATCCCCTAAGAGTTGTTTTGATATTTTTTCAAAGTGGTGACTTTGAGAGCCCTGATTGGTGTTAAACATGTGCAGTTGTAGAATTGCTTGAGTGAGCAACTTTTTCAAATAATATCTTTCACCTCAAGACCCATTTTTCTGATCCTTTTGTTGCACTGCATTCTTGGGTCAATTGTCTACATTCCTACTTAGTTTCAGGCTCCTAGGATAAGTTTTAATGGGTTATTTAATCATTTTCTGATCACAAAATGGCCAAAAATGGTGTCTCAAAAAGTTTCAAATTTTCAAATTCTAAGGACAACACAGGTTTTATTTTGGTCAAAAACCTCTACAACTCCATTTTCATAAGAAACGAAGGTCATTTGATACATTATTTTAATGTACTATTACAACAAACACATCCCGGGGGCTAGTTTACAAAGGAGGTACCTGATTCTTGATGGCTGGGAAAAATTTGAGGAAATGACATTTCTCTAAATAATTGATTATGGTTGCACCCAAAAAATCTTGGCCCTAGGGGTCACCATTTACGTGTAGTGAAATTTCTCCATTTGGCCTACACGCATAATTGAAATTTGCATTTTTTCTAAAGTAACAAATACTTATGTTTAAAATATTTTTTTATATTTTAAACACTATAGAAATATGAAAAATACATTTAGGGAAAATTATAAAATACATTTCAAATGTTCTAGAGGACAAGTAAGTTTAATTTTTGCTTCTGATTGGTCCAAAAGCAGCTTTCACGACTTTCACTATTGCATGGAAATTTAATCGCCCATCACCAATTCTGAATGAAATTGGAGAAAGCAATCAGAGATACAATTTTTTCTAGCGATGAATCTTCATTTGGGCAGGTTAATTAAAGCTTTGAAGCAAATGATAGATTTTAATAAATTTTCAAAGTTCTCCTATAGTTGATCATGTGTCACAGTTTTGAGTCTGGAATGCAAAAACAAATCAACGATGAGAAATGGTTGTTGTATCCATCGCCCATCGCTAATTGAAATTTCCCTCCCCACCTTGCATTCATGATACGCAATGTCGTGCATCTCCCATTGCTATTGTGTTTTGGTTCTTCTGCTCATCCACGATGTCCAATGGTCTCGGGAAAAGTTCACGGAAACAGTAGGATTGTGAACTATGGAAATATTCAATAAAGATTTTTGAGAAAATGAAACATTTTTTAAATGTTTGTTGAAGTCCAACTTTTAATTCTTCAATATTATTGTTTGAAAACTTCATGCACGACAGCACAAAGCTTCATCGTTCATCTCTGTTTTGAGTTGGAAAATCAAATGCAAATCAGCGATGGAGTTGTTAAAGGAAATTTTCTGTCTGTAATCTGTTTTGTGCTATGGATTAAAGTGTTTTCCTCTCCTTTAAGGCATTTTGGAGGTCTTCTAGGCTAGATTCAAATTGAGTTTTCCCTATAGAATGTAATCATGTATTTGAGCTTCCAGGTAGGGCTTCTAAGTGTATTTGTGATGAATTTTGGTTGTTGGTAGCTGCAAAAATGTCCCTTTGTCTAGAAAAATGACTTGCAAATTTTCTCTAGCTATGGCTTCCAATATTTATGGTGCAACAATTGAATGTAATGCAGCTAGGCCATGGAGTTCCTTGATGCCCTATCACTGATCACAGTTATGTTGCTTCATTTCCAAATCCTATCAGTGATGAGAAATATTTCCTTTCTCCGTCATTCATCACTAATAGATGTTGCCTCTTCCAAAGTGTATTAGTGATTGGCGATCAATTGTTTTCTTGTCGGGCATCGCTAATTAATTTTAGCTATTCAAAATGTATTTGAGATGTGTGATACAGAAGATTGGGGTAAATGAAATGGTCGGCCCATTGGTTTTGTCTATAAGTAATTGAATTTTCTTTTAAAAGTGGAGAATTTATTCAAGGTAAATTAATGTGTAAATACACGGGAAAATAGTTTTTATTTGTAGCCAAATAAAATGATTTTGAGGCCTTCACAATTAAATCAATACTTTTATTTGCTAGAAGTAAAATATTGCACAAAGGATGCAGATAAAAATCATGGTAAATATTTTAAATGTTCCTTCAAATGCTAAGGAAAGCATTTTAAAATACAAAGTGGATAATAATATTGCTAGGAGTGTGAAGGTGAAATCAAATGCACGGGATAAAATATTTTGCCCAAGAAAAAGAAGGCATGGGTAATATTTTGTAAAGTGAATATTTTATTCATTGTGCAAAGTATTTTGGATGGAGATGATTTTTTATAGAGAGGACCATTTTCACGTAGCTGGGTGAAAAATGAACAATAGAGGTGAAGTCTTTTGAGAGTAAATGCATTTTCAACATGGGAAAATGAGTGAATGGAAATAATGATGAGTTTTCAAAAAGAGTAATATTTTTTTGTTGCATGGCAGTGGAGTGAGGTGCAAAAAAGCAAAGATTAGGTTGAAAATTTTTCTGCAAGCAAAGGTAGTTTAAGATCAGCAAACCTAAATGTGTCGAGTGTCTTCTTTAGATGAACATTTAGGGTTTTTATTTTTCCTTAAGTGTTTTCTTTCTGCCTCATTTTCAAGAGAGTTTGTTTTGTAATTTAACACAAAGAACACTGTAATGTGAAGACAAAAAATTTTAGAGTTAAGTTTTAGGATCTAAGTCTGTTAATATTTATGTACTTTTGATTACAATACTAGAAAAATAGAGTTGAATGTTTCAAGTTTGAGACTATTTACTCTCCTATGTACTAGTTTTACAGATTATGAATGATACAATCAAGGTTGTCTTATTTGTCTCTATCAATTTCAGATAGATGTGTGGCTCTATTATTGTTTATTAATTCAAAGAATTAATGTAGGTACTTGAATGTGGCTATAAGTTTGTATTGAATTGAGTGCTAGGATTCTAGTAAGAAGTAAATTTTAAGACACAATGTTGAAATGTTGTAATGCAACATTTCAGGGCTTCATATACTATCAGGTGAAAATTGTTATCAGATTATGTATGTGTTTGAGTTGACTTTCTTCCAAGGATGAGGCACTGATCTAAGTGTGTTATTCATGTTACATGTGTTAGTTAATACAATAGCTGATTGTCTTTCAAATAAAATTTCATTCTTAGATTTTTTGTGTGTTGAGCTCATTATATTGCATTTCTCATGTTTAAATTAGGCATTACTGAAGAGGTCAGCCAAGCTTTTATATTATTTTGTCTATTAAACATCTAAAAAAGAAAATATATTTATAGTGTATTTGATACTTTGGCACACAAGTATCTATAAATATACTATTGGGATCATCCTTCTAGGTTTAATGGAGCCTAAAGTGCAAGGGAGAAAGGGATATTTTATTCACTAGATCATGTTTGTTGGCCATATCAACTTGTTGAGTTTGAATATGAGAGAGTGGCTAATCTATAGCACTCATTGCATCTATTGATTTGGGAACCAACATATTGGTGACTGTATTGGGGAGAATTTTGAATCTCCAATTGCAGACTATCTTATCATAGAGTCATATTATTTGCTAATCTATAGTTTTGGGTTAGAATGATCCAAGGACCTACATAATTGAAGGAGATTGTTGCAATGTTTTTGATGTATTCTTGAAGTTTGGTGCTCTGCTAGTGGAGAGAACTCAAAAACACCTAGATCTTGGAAAAAGCTTTTTGATACTTGAATATATTTTCCTCTTTCAAAGAGGTGGCAACTCTACATAATTTTCTACATCATCAGAAGAGTTGGTTGAAATAGTTCTCAGGTATTTTTCTATTGTAATTCATGTATGAAGTGTTAGAAACCAAGATTAGGCATGCAAACTAGAAAAATCATTCCACAAGAGAAGAACAATAAAAAAGCAGAGCTTTACATGAAGATGTGCAAATAATATTATTCAGGAATTAAGAAATTACATGAGATAAATTTCTTTATAAAAGCAATGTATGCATAACCCTAAAGGAAACCCTATTGTGCACACTTAATAATTAATAAATAATTAATTATTAATGGGCCTAAGTTTAGCTTAAGTAACTTTATACATGACTTAATTAATTAACCAATATGATGTAATTAATTAAGTGAAATAACTTATTACTCTAACACCCTCCCTTAAGATTAACTTAGGAAGTAGCTAAAAGACTAAGGAAAATATGCGTGAAAGAAAATATGGGTCCCAACAACAAGGCCTGATTAGGTACTCATTTACAAATACAAGAATGAGAAAGAGGAGGAAACCTAGTTGGACAAAACTCCCCCTCAATGAGATGACCTTCTGCAAAGAAGCACTGGAAGAACACTATGGAGTAACACTGGAACCTAAATCTGGAAATCAAGGAAAGATACTTTTGTTTACTACTGAAACCAAATGAGAATCACTGATTGACTCAAGGAATCATGATAAAACAACAACAGACCCGATGCCACATAGCACTGGAAAACTCACAAACTGGAACAACCCTGGAATCTGTGAAGCAACAACAAATAAATAAATGATTCCCCCCATAAGAGGGAATGATATGATGAAAGAATCTGGAAGCAAAGTGTATCTTGATGTTGATGCCAAACTATGACTAAAAATGATCTATAGGAGCAAGTATCATGAAGATTTTGGAATATTAACCATAAATTTAATGGCCCTCAAATTGAGATGTGACCCAATGTGAATCTAATATAATTCAAGATCATTAACCATAGGATCACAATCTGAGACGTGAACCGATGTGAATATGATGTGTCAAGCTATGAACAAGATGTGACCAAAAGAAACTATAGAAACCAAATACAACTCACATGAGTTGTCATCAAAATCAAGATGGAGATCAAAGTGAAACTACACTCCAATTAGATTATTATGCAAGAAACCCCCAGGATGATGGAATTTTATATCAGTTCATTTATTACAATAGCCCATGATTGTAAAAGGAGAGAATGAAAAACATGCATAAGTGAGAGAGGAAAAGTAAACCTAGTGTAAGAAAACAAGAATGAGTGCATGCACAAACCAAAGTTCACATCTACCTCCTTAGTAAAAATTGACCTTAGATATGTGTAGAGGACTGAACCAACTTTCTGATGCTGCAAGAATGGTGAAAAAAGGATAACCGAGTCAAAATATATGCCCTATGGAGAGAAAAAAAACATCTAAGTTGATGGACCTGAAAAATAAAACTGAAGAAAAATTAAAAAAAAAAGATACCTTCACCATTGGATTGGCCTCATAATCAACTTTTGAACAGTATATTATTTGCAAAAAAAGGACACCGTATGCAAAAGTTATGCCCAATTTTGTAAAATTTTCTCTTGGAAGGCCAATATGGCCTACAGGTAGCCCATAAGCCCCTGGTCCTATGTGCAACTAGGGGTTGGTGGGCTGGGGGCTATGGCGGAGCCCCTGGTCATCAATATGACTATCAATGGGTGCTAGGAGGCCAGACGGGGGCTGGGCGCATAGCGCCTGGTACCCCATGTGACCGGATGCGCTAGTGGAGGAGCATGTGGGGGCTAGTGGAGGGCACCTGGTCTTCCACGTGACCGGGGAGGAGCTTATAAGAGCCCATGGGGGATGAATGCTCGATTTGATCCAAAATGTTGCATAGATGAACTCAAGGCATGAAACCCTTGAGGAATCTCGAACATGCTCTGTAATAATTTTCTACAAAAATCTAAGAGGGGGTTGCATATCAAGGCTCTGATAACATGTTAGAAATCAAGATTAGACATGCAAACTAGAAAAAGCCTTCCACAAAAGAAAAACAATAGAAAAGCATAGCTTTGCATGAAGATGTACAAATAAAATTATTTCAGAATTAAGAAATTACATGAGATGAATTGCTTTATAAAAGGAATGTATGCATAACCATAAAGGAAACCCTAGTATGCACACTTAATAATTAATAAATAATTGATTATTAATGTGCCTAAGTTTAGCTTAAGTAACTAAAGTGATAAGTGACTTAATTAATTAACCAATATGATGTAATTAATTTAGTGAAATAACTTATTACTCTAACATGAAGGTTTTCAACAAAAGTTCTAGTTTATATTGTCCCTTATTCAATATTTCAAGATACTAGTAGAAAGGGAAATGAGAAAGTAGTATATTCTGAAAAGGTATTGAGAAGAAACTAGTTGTAGAGGGAATAAATTAAAATTTGCAAAAATGTATTGTTGTTTTAGTTCTCTCTCTACAAGTTATAGTATCATGCTTAGAACACAATCATGTCCTTAAAGAAAGGTGTTCACTAGTGAAAGATACAACCCTCTAGATTTCATTCAAATCCATGGTTACCCACATTCTGTCCCAAGAAGAATCAATGAATATTTTCCTAAGTTTAGAGGAGTAAGAATCAACATTACAACATGTGCAAGGTTTACTTGATGTAATGGAATATTGTCAAATAGTAGAGGGAGATGCTATCATGAAGTTTTTTATAAGAAATTTAGATAATGATGTTGAATACTAGTTCTCTAGTTTACCAATGCATTCTATATGTTCATGGAAAGAGCTTAAGAAAATATTCTTGGATGAGTTTGGTGAAGTGAATGATGAATGCTTGTCTAAAGAAATAAATCTACATACCCAAGAATAATATGAAGAGAAAACTAAAAATGAGGTTGAACTTATCTCACCTATTGATGCATTATGTGATATAGAAAGGTTTGAGGATGAATCCATCTATGATTTTCATGATAGATTCATGAAAGTTCTGCTTGATATACCATAATCAAAAAGACCTGATGAGTTATTTTGCATTGATTTGTTCTGTGAGAATTGTGAGCCAGGTATGAGTACAATTCCAGCTCACTTGAAGCCCCCTAATCTTAAATGTTTATATCAATAGCTATCAATAATTGAGGAAATGATAGATAAATATGGAAGTAATCTTCTAACTCAATTATCTGATACTAATTTTGCAAGACTCAGTCCAATAGATTAGATGGTATAGTAGAAGACAAGAATAATGCATCATTTGGTGATAAGGAAGTTGTTTTTGAACAACCTACAGAAGAAATAAACCTAGATGAATATTGCAGCCATAATGGTCATGAAGAGATAGATGAAACATATGAAGTTTCTTCTATTTTCTCTAAAAATATAGAAATAGAGAGCATATTTTCTATATTAGATAAAGGCTACAATGATGTAGATGATATTGAGAGTGTTTTCTCTTCTATGGGCTTTGAGTATATAGTTGAAGATTATGTTGATTCTAAAATTTCATGTCTTCATGATGTGAACAGTGGTGTTGTAAATGGAAGTTTGCAACTAGCTAAAATGCATTCTTGTCTAGATGATCAAAGATATTACAATTCTATTTGAATCCCTAGTGACTATGATTTCTCTCATGCGGAAAAGGTAGAATTAATCTCTTCAAGTGGAAAGTGTTCCAACAAGGAAAATGATGAAAATAATTTTGAAGGCTCACAAGAAAATGATGATGGATATGAATTGAAAAATATTTTTGAAGAAGAAATATGTGACCAACAGTGCTATGATGCAGATGACAAGGAGTACAATGGATTTCATTTGAAGAAATCAACCAAAAGAAGTTGAAATGAAGAAACCATTGATGGTTTTCAGTTTGATAGTGAAGAAGGTAGCCTTGTTGATTGTAGCAACAATATCAACAAAGAGGGAGATATTTATGCAAGTGATTCATTGAATGGATCAGGTCAAGTGGTTGGTTATGAGGAGCATGCATATGTTGATAATGATAAACAAGGAACCCCTTTTCTATTTGATTCTTTACCTTCTTCTAATTCTTTTTCTGATTTTGAAGTTATCACTAAATGTTTGCATGAGGATAGTATTGATATAGTTGTACATGAAAGTGAAAATGTAGATATAAATGTTAGTATAACTAAAAATGCTCTATATGATGACTTTGCACTTGAAGAATGTGATTGTGTCAATAAGATGGATGGATATGAGGATCTCCTTTTTGTATCTACAACTCATAGTTTTCCTCATGAGTAGTATGTTTCATATTGTCATGTTGATTTTGATACTTCTTGCATTGATGAATCTATTTTGAACACTCATTATGATGAATTTGTTACAAAAAAAGATTCAGAGTCATCAAAGTGTGCATCTGAGGTTTTCTTGTGTGATAATATGAAGAATGCAAATGACCTTTTCCATGAACATGAAGTGGAGAATACTGTTTGGGATGCTAATATTTCTTTTGAATGCTATGATTTGAATGTGGATAGTGCATTTGTGGGTGCAAGTGAGTCTTGTTTTAAGAACATTAAGGCATGTAATAATGGGACTAAGTTATGTTGTTGGGACGATGATACACTTGACCATGATGCAAATCAGTTGAATGATTTACAAATGTGTGAGCACTCTTTGCTTGACACACAAAAGGATTGCACACTGTCTCTTAAAGATGATACCTTTTCAGAACTTAATCTTTGTGAGGAAATTGGTTAATGTGATAACGTTGTGTTTTTAGATGGTCTTGATCAGTATCCTCACATTTTTTCACTTGCCACAAAATTAGAAAATGCAATGAGTGGTAGTGATATGGCCTATTTCATTTGGTTGTCATTTGACAGTAAAGCTAAATTCAAAGGTAGCCTGACACTTGCCTTTGCAATAATGAAGTTACTCATGTTGCTATGGTGTGGTAGAGGCAAGTATGGATTAAAGGGGATCATACTTTTTAATATATTGGTATTTGATAGAGGTAATAATTAGCTTCCCTTTTCCATTGGGTGGCCTAGAGCCACCATATGAGGTTGAAATTTTGAAAAAATAAAGACTATGTTGCCCAATGATTCTGGAACTTGGTTTGCTCTCCCAGAGGATTTTAAATTCTCACTCTGTTCACTAAGGAATAGACGTCCCTAGATAGAGCCATTGATGAAACCTTCAAATTTTTCAAATTTGAAGTGCCCATATTGAAAATTTACCTTTGCACACTCAGAAGTGCACCTGCAAAATCTTCCCAAGTGACCTACTTTGGAGGGTTACAATTTGAAGCCCATTGATTTTCATGCCAAATGGCTTGTTTCTCTCCATTCTCCTTACATTTATGTACTCCCCTGTCTAATTTTAGAGTCTCAGGATCAGATTTGTTATATTTTTGAGATCAAAAGAAAATGGAGTTTGTTTAGTTTTACATCTACATTTCTGACAACGTTTCAAGGTGAACAACTTTGATCACTAATATCTCGTGGAGAATAATGACTAAAGAAAATACCTCAAGTGGTGACTTTAAGAGCCCTGATTAGTGTTAAACATGTGCAGTTGTAGAAATGCTTGAGTGAGCAACTTTGTCAATTAATATCTTTCACCTTAGGATCCAATTTTTTAATCCTTTTGTTTCACTACATTCTTGGGTCAAGTTCCTACATTCGTACTCATTTTTAGGCTCTCAGGATAAGTTTTGATGGGTTATTTAATCATTTCTAATCGCAACATGGAAAAAATTGGTGTCTCAAAAAGTTTCAAATTTTCAAATTCTAAGGACAACCCATTTCTTATTTTGGTCAAAAACCTCTACAACTCCATTTTCATAAGAAAAAAAGGTCATTTGATACATTATTTTAATGTACTTTTGTTACAGAAAACACATCTCGGGGGCTAGTTTACAAAGGAGGTATCTGATTCTTGATGGCTAGGAAAAATTTGAGTAAATGAGTTTTCTATGAATAATTGGTTATGATCACACGCAAAAAGTATTGGCTCCAGGGGTCACCATTTGTGCGTAGTAAAATTTCTCCATTTGGCCTACAGGCGTAATTAAAAATTTCATTTTTTCTAAAGTTACAAATACTTATGTTTAAAATGCTTTTGAATATTTTAAACATTATATAAATATGAAAAATGTATTTAGGGAAAATTATAAAATACATTTCAAATGTTCTAGAGGACAAGCAAGTTTAATTCTGAATGAAATTGGAGGAAGTAATCAGAGATGCAATGTTTTCCAATGATGAATCTTCATTTGGGTAGGTTAATTAAAGCTTCAAAGCAAATGACAGATTTTAATATATTTTTAAAGTTCTCTTGTAGCGCATTGCGTGTCACAGTTTTGAGTCTGGAATGCAAAAAAAAATCAGTAATGAGTGATGGCTGTTGTATACATCGCCCATCGATAATTGACATTTTCCTCTCCACCTTGCACTCACAATACGTGATGTCGTGTATCTCCCATCGCTATTGTGTTTTGGTTCTTCTTTTGCTCATCCGTGATGTGTGATGGTCTTGGGAAAACTTCATGGCAATAGTGGGCTCGTGAACTATGGAAATATTTAATGAATATTTTAGGGAAAATGAAACATTTATAAAATGTTTGTTTTAGTGAAACTTTTAATTCTTCAATCTTATTGGTTGAAAACTTCACTCACGACAGCATAGAGCTTCATCGCTCATCTCTATTTTGAGTTGGAAAATCAAATGCAAATCAATGATGGAGTTGTTAAAGGCAGATTTTTGTCTGCAATCTCTTTTGTGCTATGGATTGAGGTGTTTTCCTCTCCATTGAGGCATTTTGGAGGTCTTCTGGGCTGGATTCAAGTTGAGTTTTTCCTGTAGAATGTAATCAAATTTTTGAGCTTCTAGGTATCTTTTGGGGGTCCATTTGAGCTCAAAATTTTTGTCTTGTGTTTTAAATTCATCCCTTGACCATTCCCAATGCTTGGGCGGGGATTCTAAGTGTATTTGTGATGAATTTTGGTTGACGGTAGCTACAAAAATGTCCCTTAGTCCAAAAAAATGACTAGCACATTTTCTTTGGCTATGGTTACCAAGATTTATGGTGCAACAGTTGAATGTAATGCAGCCAAACCGTGGAGTTCTTCGATGCCCTATCACTGATCATGATTATGTTGCTTCATTTCAAAATCCTATCAATGATGGGTGAGATTTCCTTTCTCCATCGTTCATCGCTAATAGATGTTACCTCTTCCAAAGTGTATTAGCGATTGGTGATTAGTTGTTTGATTGTAAATGTATTTGAGATGTGCGATAAAGAAGACTGGGATAAATGAAGTGGTGGGCCTGTGGGTTTTTTCCGTAAGTAATTGAATTTTCTTTTAAAAGTGGAGAATTTATTCAAGGTAAATTAATGTGTAAAGGCATGGGAAAATAGTTTTTATTTGCAGCCAAATAAAATGATTTTGAGGCCTTCACAATTAAATCAAACTTTTATTTGTTGGAAGTAAAATATTTCATAGAGGTTGTAGATAAAAAGCATGGTAAATATTTTAAATGTGCCTTCAAATGTTAAGCAAGCATTTTAAAATACAAAGTGGAAAATAATATTGTTGGGAGTGTAAGTGTGAAATCAGATGCACAAGATAAAATATTTTGCCTAGGAAAAAGAAGGCATGAGTAATATTTTGTAAAGTGAATATTTTATTCACTCTGCAAAGTATTTTGGATGGATATGAGTTTTTATAGAGAGAACCATTTTGACGCAATTGGGTGAAAACTGAACAATAGAGGTGAAGTCTTTTGCAAGTAAAAGCATTTTCAACATGGGAAAATGAGTAAATGGAAATAATGATGAGTTTTTACATAGAGGAATATGTTTATGTTGCAAGGCAGTGGAGTGAGGAGCAAGAAAAAAAAGAGCAGGTTGAAGATTGTTCTACAAGAAAAGATAGTTGAAGATCAACAAACCTAAATGTGCCAAGTGTCTTATTCAGATAAACATTTAGGGTTCTTATTTTTCCTTAAGTGTTGTCTTTCTACCTCATTTTCAATAGAGGTTGTTTTGTAATTTAACACAAGGAACACTGTAATGTGAATACAAAGAATTTTAGAGTTAATTTTTAGGATATGAGTCTATTGAATGTTTCAAGTTTGAGACTATTTACTCTCCTATGTACTAGTTTTACAGATTATGAATGATACAATCAAGGTTGTCTTATTTGTCTCTGTGAATTTCATATAGATGTGTGGCTCTATTCTTGATCATTAATTCAAAGAATTTGTTTAGGTACTTGAATGTGGTTGTAAGTTTGTATTTAATTTATTGCTAGGATGCTAGTAAGAAGTAAATGTTAAGACACAATGTTGAAATGTTGTAATACAACATTTCAGGGCTTCATATACTGTTAGGTGAAATTTTTTATCAAATTATGTATGTGTTTGAGTTGACTCCATTCCAAGGATGAGGCACTAATCTAAGTGTGTTATTCATATTACATGTTTTAGTTAATACAACAAATAATCATCTTTCAAATCAAATTTCATTCTCAGTTTGTTTGTGTGTTGAGCTCATTATATTATATTTCTCATGTTTAAATTAGGCATTACTGTAGAGGTTAGCCAAGCCTTTATAGTATTGTGTCTATTAAGCATCTAAAGGAGATTTTTTTTTATAGTTTATTTGATTCTTTGGCACACAAGTATCTAGAAATTACTGTTGGGATCACCCTCTCAGGTTTAATAGAGCCTTAAGTGCAGGGGAGGAAGGGATATTTTATTCACTCTCTTGTTTGTTGGCCATATCAACCTGTTGAGTCTGAATATGAGAGAGCGACTACTCTTTAGGACTCATTACATCTGTTGATTTGGGAACCAACATGTGTTTTTGTTCAAACTTATTGTTTAGTATTTCCTCTAGCTTCAATGCAAATCGGTATGCTTTCTCAATTGTTGTCATCTTCACTAGGTTGAACTCTTCCTAGATGTTTATTCTTAGTCCATTGATGTACCACACAACCTTCTCTTCAATTATTCACTATGTCCAATTGTAATGATCATCTTGTAGAATTCTTCAATATACTCCTTTATAGACTTATCATTTTGTCTTAGGTATAAATTGATTCTTCAACTTTGTCACCATCCTATCCCAATTTGTGAGTTTCTCCTTTCCTCTTCTATTCCTATCCAATTGAACTTCTTTCCACTAAATAGAAACATGCACTTTTCACTTATTTTTTGTAAATATCACTCTTTCTAGATGTTAAATTTCTCCATACTCAAAGTATTCTTCCATATAATTGATCCAATCAATCAATTCCTTAGGGTTTAAATTTTCTACATAATTTTTAATTTTAATCCTAGGTATCTTACCAATCTTCGAAATATCTTTTAATATCTTTACCTAATTTTAATATTCTTATTCTTCTTCTTCTAGTGTTTCTTCATTCTTATATATAGCATGATATACTTCATGATCATCACTTTCGTATAGATATCTAGGGTCTAGACCTCTTCTTCTATCTCCCTCTCACAAAATATAGCCAGAATCTCATTGCTCTCATCATCTCTAGTATTTTTTTCATTATGGTGCAAGTGTGAGCTAGTCTACTGGTGTTGTCACTAATGTTGTCATTGATTTCAACATAGTTTAGTATGTTGCAAATTGTCAATGTATAGCTGAGATGTTGTGAGTACATGGAGCTATTTTTTTAGTGTTGTAGATGTGTTGGTTTGATATGCTTCCAAGTTATTTGAGAAAATTACATAAATAAGAGAAGTAAGAATGATGAAAGTGTTCTAAATGTGCTCTGGTATGTGCTCTGCATTTCTCCTATGTTGATTCTATCCTTGTGTGGATCTAAAGGTTTGATAATGGTGATTTAGTGGTGATATTTTCTGAGTTTTAGCTTCTAGTTTGATGGTACATCAAAGTTATATTCACCAGTATGTGAACTGTTTCGGTAAACTTGGTGTTCTATGGACTGGAAGAAATATTATTACTCTACATTCTTCCTCTGTTTCATTCCAGATCTTGAAAATTTGGAATATGTTGTGTGAAGGTCTTTTCTATGCTCTAGAAAATTGGGTTGAAGATTGGTGATCCAAAAGTCATATTTTAGTGTTTTAGTATAATTTTGTATAGTTTGGATGGACTAGTTGAAGATATTGAGTGATTTAAGTTTGTTGTTTTGTTGTGGATGTATCTAGAAGATTTTGAAGAGTATTCTTGTTCATAAGGAAGTGTGTCATGGTGTCCGTATGTCATCTTCTTATTGGGAAGCACTTACATCAATGATCATTTGTGTTTTCATTAGGTTTGACCAACTTGGTGTTTACACTTCATTTGAAGAATAAAATTTAAATTAATGAAGCATGTGGTTGTTTTGAGATGTTATTTTTGACCTTGAAAAATGTTTTTTATTGGTCCACTCTTATTCCTTTCCACTGTGGGAATTTGAGTTGCTAGCCTATTTTGAATTTATAAAATGAGGTATTTGTGGCTAGCCTTGAAGAAATTTTATAAGGATGAGGATGTTATAAAATCAAGTCAAATTTTGAAGAGTTAAATGAAAGTGTGATGAAAAGTGATGATAGTGAGCCATAAATCATAAGAGAAGTGTGTGTGTGAGTGAGTTGAGACAACAATTCTTCATTGTGTTGAAGGTAGTAAGCTGAAGGTTGTGGCAATCTTGTGGATGTGCATTAATTATTGTGGTGAATCTTTTGGTTCTCTTTTTTATCTATATGAAGTAAGCTTCCCTATTGGACAATGAGTGATTTATGTGGACAGTGAGTCCCTTTTGTAGGAAGTGAGCCTCCATGTTGGACAATGAGTCCCTTTTGTAGGTAGTGAGCCTTTGTACTTGGACAGTGAGTCCTCTTTTGGGTAGTGAGCCCTTGGTAGTGAGCCTTTGTATTCAATTTATCATCTTTCATATTGTTAGTTAACCCTCACCATGGTTTTTCCCTCATTGGGTTTTGCATGTAAAAATATGTTGTTCATTGTGCTGATTTGCTTTTTGTTATTTTTATTTCATGCTCTTACTTAATAAAAAAATAGTGTGGTTGTGAAATTAATAAGTGTTGAGTTTTAAGCTTGAATTGTGTGAAAAATGATTCATCCCCCCTCTTAGTTGTCCTACACCTATTTAACAATTAGTATTAGAGCATTGTTTCCTTTTTGTTGAGCTTAACCACTTAAGGAAGATCTGATGGTGCACAAGTTGGCGATCCCTATGTTTGATGGAACTTACTACAATGACTAGAAGGGATAGATAAAAGGATATATTATCTCCTTTGGTTTCAAGACCTGGATGGCTATTGAGACAAAGTATACACCCCCATTTGATGGTCCTATTGCTACAAATGAGATCTTTTCTTATGAAGATAATGAGAAGGCGAAGTATGCTATTTGTAGTGGTTTATCTAAAAATGAGTCAGCGAAGGTTTCTTCCTTAGAAAATGCATATAAAGTTTGGAAGAAGTTGGAAGATATGTATGAAGGAAATGAAAGAGTGAAATTGACAAAGAAGATGGCGATGAAGTGTAGATTTGTGAATCTGAAGATGGAAGAAGGTGAATAATTTACGTTTCTTTCAGAGGGTTGAACTAACTACAAATGATGTTAGAAATCAAGAAGGAAAATTATCAGATGAAGATATAATTGAGAAGATCCTAATAACCCTACCAGAGTGCTATAGTGATAAGATCTCAGTTATTGAAGAAGTATATAATTCTAAGAATTACATTTTGGAATAGTTGTTCAGCACCTTGCAAGCATTTGAGTTGAAAAAGTTCAAGAAAGAAGGTCAGATAGAAGAAAAGATAGAAATGGAATTTAAAGCATTGAAGATTGAAGAGGAACCAGATAGTGATGGTGTTGATGAGTTTGAAGCAAACTTCACTAGGAAGTTGAAGAAAGTCACTAGAAAGTATAAACGTATGTTTCCCTTTAAGTGTTTTAGTTGTGGTAATATTGGGCATTGCTTCAAGATGTCTGAATAAAGTTGTGCATAAGAAGAACAAGGATTATAAGGATAAGGATAGCAAGGATAAGTAATATAAGAAGTTGTACTATGTTAAATAAGAAGTAGGAATTTTTGATGATGAATATGAGAATGAGGTTAATAATAGTGAATGCTTATTCTTAGCTTTGGAAAGTAAATCTATATCCACTACCCCTAGAATATGTGTAAGAAATAAAGCTCCATAGAGTAAGAGAAATAGGACAGAAGGTACTTTGGTTACCGCTTTTTATGCAAGACAGGATGAAGACTATTTGGTAATTGATAGTGGATGTTCAAATCATATGATCGAAGATAAGAGTAAGTTCACTAAACTTGAGAAATATGATGGTGGTTTAGTTATGTTTGGTGATGATTGAGGAGAAAATATCTATGTGAAATGTTCAATTAGTTTTGATGGAGTGCATAGTACTAATGATGTATATTATGTGAAGGGTTTGAGGCATAACCTTCTGAGTGTTGGTTAGATGTGTAGCAATGGTTTTAAACTTGTGTTTCAAAATAATACCTTGAAATCAGAAAAGGATCCATAAGTGGAGATATGATTGTTGTTGGAAGAACTCATGGAAACATCTATTAGTTGAAAGGAGATGATGGTCATTTTTTTGTTTCTCAAATCAATGAAAGTTGGTTATGGCATTAAAGAATGGGACATGTGAATTTTGATAACCTAGTAAAGATTAGTGCAAAAGAGATTGTTCGATGGATTCCTAGAATCACAAGACTTGGTAATGCTATTTGTAGAAGTTGTCAATTGGGGAAATATACAAGATGCAGCTTCAAGGAAAAAGAGCATTCTACTACTAGAATGTTGGAGTTAATTCACACCAATATCTACGGTCTAACTAGAACTGGAAGCCTGAATGGTGAAAAATATTTCATGTTGCTTATTGATGATTATACTCAAATGACATGGGTTGTTTTTCTTAGAGAAAAGACTCAGGCTCTTGATAGGTTTGAGGTATTCAAAGCAAGAGTGGAAAATGAAGTAAATTTGAAAACCAAGTGTTTAAGATCTAATAGAGGTGGAGAATTCACTTCAGGTGAATTTAATGCATTCTATGAACAACATAACATCAGAAGACAATTTTTGCTCTGAGAACCCCTCAATAGAATGGTGTAGTTGAAAGGAAAAATAGGACTATATAGGAAGCTGCAAGAACCATGATGAAAGAATCAAACGTACCACATGTGTACTAGAGAGACACGATACACAGTGTTGTTTATTTTCTTAATAGATTCCAAATCATATACAACAACACCAAGACACCTTTGGAGTTATGGACCAGTAAGACACCTACTATGAAGTATTTTAAGGTATTTGGAAGTAGATGCTATACTAAAAGAGACAATGAAAATCTTGGAAAGTTTGTTGCTAGATGTGATGAAGAAATCTTTCTTGGATACTCTACTACTAGCAAAGAATATAGATGCTTTAACAAAAGATTGAGAAAGATTATTGAAAGTGTTGATGTGAAGGTTGATGAAGACATACGCAGACCTATTGAGATAAGTGAAGTTGAACTTGATGATCCTAACTGTGGACATGTACCTGAAGAGGGTATGTGTAGGATCATGGAAAAAATAGGCCCTTAAGTGGAAAAAAATTTAGAAAAATCAAAGTTAGGTAACTTGACGTAAAAATTTGAATAAGTTATCTATATTATTTCAAAAATATGTAAGAATAGAATCTGTAGCAAATTGAATGTAGTTTTTTAAACTACTAGTTTTTTTAAAAATCTATTTGGTGAAAATTTGAAATTTCAATGTAGTAGTACTTAAATTTCAGGGAAAAAATAAGAAGTAGGTGTCTGTCTGACCACCTAACCACAATAAAATGATAGTATTTTTTTAAAATATTTTAGATATAAGTAGAGGACCCCTATCCCGATGTGATGCATATTTTTTTGTAATTGTTTTCAAAGTAAATAATTAATTATGAATTTTTTATTACAACTTTTAAAAAATATAAAAAAATCATATGTCTGACCACCTTAACTTGGTCAAAACTTCATGAAATTTATTTTTTCTTTTTTTAATCCTATAATATGTGAAGAATAGAATGTGACATATATTTCTAATTCAAAAAATGTGATACCATTTGAAAGATATAGATGTTTTTCAATTAGCCTATCAATGAGGACTTTAGTCATAATTCAAATAGAAAATAAATAATAATAATTTATTAAATTCAAAGTAAAGCATAATTTATATTGGTGGAAAGCTGAAAATCTCTTTTAAAAACTCTTTGTGTTTCATCAATTTTTGGTAAAAAACAAAGTTGTTAGCCACATACCCATCATATCGCCACTTTTTGGCCCATCATGATCCTGTACATACCCAAGAAAATAAGGAGAAGGAAGAAGAAGGAGAAGGAAGACAAAGTGGAAGAAGAAGAAGAAGAAAATGAACCAGAACCTATTGTTAGAACTCCTAAGTATGTTCAGAAGAATCTTTCGAAGGATAAAATAATTGGAAATAAAAGTGAAGTTGTGAAGACAAGAAGTCAAGTTGCAGTAGATGTAAATTTGTATCTATTATCTAAAATTGAACTCAAATTTGTAAGTGAAGCATGTGAAGATGAAAGTTGGATGAGAGCTATGAAAGAAGAATTGTAGCAGATAGAAAAGAATTAGACATGGGAACTAGTCTCTAGGAGTGTGAATAAAAATGTGATTGGTTCAAAATGGGTGTTCCGAAATAAGTTGAATGAAAGTGGAGAAGTTGTAAAAATAAGGCGAGACTGGTATGCACAGGATATTCACAAGTTGAAGGTATAGATTTTGAAGACATTTTCCCCTGTGGCCATAATGGAAGCTATTAGGATTTTTTTGGCATTTTCTGCTCACAAGGACTTCAAAGTGTATCAGATGGATGTTAAGTCAACATTTATAAATAGTGAGTTGGAGGAAGAGATGTACATGGAGTAACCTGAATGGTTTCAGTTGTCTAACAAACCAGACATGTTTTGTAAGTTGAAGAAAGGATTATATGGATTGAAGAAAGCTCCTAGAGCTTGGTATGCAAGACTAGATAGATATCTAACAAAGTAAGGATTCAACAAAGGTTCTGCGAGACAACAATCTTTACTTCAAAGTGCAAGGTAAAAAAATGTTGATAGTAGTTGTTTATGTTGATGATATCATTTTTGGTGGAAATGAAGGCACATGTAAAACATTTGCTGAAGAGATGCAAAAAGAATTTGAGATGTCTATGATTGGTGAATTGAATTTCTTCCTTGGTCCACAAGTGAATCAAACTGACAAAGGATAATCATTCCACAATCTATATGTAAAGGAACTGTTGAATAATTTTGGGATGGATGATTTCAAACCTGTTTGTACTCCTATGGTAACTAGATGTAAACTAAGAAAAGAAGATGAATCTGCTAAGACTGATAAAAGAAAATATAGATCTATGATTGGCAGACTACTGTACCTTACTACTACCAAACCAGACATTATGCATGCAGTAGGTTTAGTTGCCATATTCCAAGCAGATCCCAGAGAAGCACCTGTCACAAATGTAAAGAGAATATTTAGATATCTGAAAGGTACACTGGATTATGGACTATGGTATCCTAAGAGTGGTGATTTCACCTTGAGTGCTTATACAAATGTTGATTGGGTCAGATGTGTAGATGATCGAAAAAGTGCCAGTGATGGTTCTTTTTTTCTTGGTGAAATATTAGTTTCATGGTTGAGAAAAAAACAAGACTCAGTTTCTTTATCCACAATAGAAGCAAAATAAATTGCTGCAACATCCTGTTGCACATAGGTTTTATGGATGAAGTAGACATTGAAGGAAATTGGTGTGGTATGTGACAAGCCTATTTCTATTTTTTGTGATAACACAAGTGAAATAAACATTTTAAAGAACCCGATTATGCATTCAAGAACAAAGCACATATCTATGAAATATCATTTCTTGCAAGAAAAAGTGTTGGAGAATGAGGTTAGATTGGAGTATGTGACAACAAAGGAACAAATTGTAGACATATTTACCAAGGCTCTCCCAAAGGATAATTTTTAGCATCTTAGGGAGATGTTGGAGGTCATTGGCCCTCTGAACTACATGCACATGAAGGTGCATCAGTCCAGTGAATTCATAGATTCTTCATTTATCTAGACTGATAAATAGGTCTACTTTGTAGGGGGAGTAGAAAAGGTTTTCATTTTTGTAGTATGAGTGTACTCCTAAGGGGGAGTAATCAATTTTTTTGATATTTTCCATTGATTTCAAAGGGGAAGAGAAAGTCATGTAAAAAAAGGTGAAGAAGAAGAGAAGGTGTTCTCTTGGGATATTGTGTAATCTTTTTTTGTCCTTGATGGCTTTTCACATCATGTGTTGCCATCAATGACAAAGGAAAAGATTGTTGCAAGTGTGAGCTAGTCTGATGGTGTTGTCATTAATGTTGTCATTGATGTCAACATAGTTTAGTATGTTGTAGATTGTACATGTATAGTTGAGATGTTTTTGAGATGTTGTGAGTACATGGGGCTATCTTTTTAGTGTTGTAGGGTAAAATCACAATAGTGTGTCACACTTTTGGCCAAATGAATGGCCTTGATGTGGCAGGTACATTTTTGGCCAAAGAGATTTTGGTTGAATACGACTGGCCAAAAACATGGAAAAAGTGAGTGTATGGTATTTATGGATTGGAAATATCAAGACATTTTTGGTCAAGTAGGTTTTAGCTAAAACATGCTTGGCCGAAACCCTCTCAGCCGAGAATGTCTAGTTGGAATCCTACATGGTAGCCAACTCATCATTTTTCAAATTTTTCTAAAAAAATCAACTTTAGCAGAGTATTTCACTAGTTAAAATGATCTTTCTACAAAAAATAAAAATACCCTTTTATAGAGCTCGAAGTGGAGAATTAAAATATATAATTTTTATAATATTTTGATTAGTTTTAATATATTTTATTTTTAAAATAATGCAAGTAGGTTTTAAAAATTAAAAAAAAGGGCTGATTAGAAATTTAAAAAAAAAAGATAGTAAAACTTATTAAACAAATTTAAATCTTATATGGGGCACAAGAAGAGAGAGTCTTATTCAAAAGGGTATATTTTTTTTTTGAAAATGATTTAAAAAATGAAAATAGTTGATAGCTCATGAAAACTGTCAAATTATGACATGTATGACTTTAAAACATTATTACGAGAAAAATATACATCAAAAAGTGATTTTTTTCCATACACAAGATATTGAAGTTACCTATTTGGAGAAAAAAAAAAACAAAGAAATGATGTTTTTTTCAATTTGTTTCTTGATGGCCTATGAAGTCACTCTTATCTGAAATTTTCAACATTCCAAAATTTGTCCTTAAATTGATACAAACATAATGAAATCATTTTTTTTTTAATTTTAAAAATTACAGTAATAAACTACATCAACAATTCTACATTTCATTAGTTTACACCATTTTGAAATTCAAAACATAAGTACCACTTTTATGTGGTCAAAATTTAGAATATTTGTTGTTGTTGGTTGATTCCTTTAAACAGTGTGACACAAGTTTATGCTTTTACCCTACAGATGTGTTGGTTTGATATGTTTCCAAGTGATTTTGAGAAAATTACATAAAGAAGAGAAGTTAGAATGATGAGAGTGTTCTAAATGTGCTCTACATTTCTCCTCTATTGATCCTATGCTTGTGTGGATCTGAAGGTTTGATAATCGCAATTCCATGGTGATATTTTTTTATTTTTAGCTTCTATTTTGATGGTACGTGAAAGTTATGTTCACCAATGTGTGAACTATTTTGGTGAAGTTGGTCTTTTGTGGACTGTGAGAAATATTATTGCTATGCATTTTTCCTCTATTTCAATCCAGATCTTGGGAATCTAGAATATGTTGTGTGAAGGTATTTTGTGTGCTCTAGAAAAGTGGGTTGAAGATTGATCATCTGGAAGTCATATTCTAGTGTTTTAGTGTAAGTTTGTATAGGACCAACATGGACTAGTAAAATATGTTCAGTGATTGATGTATTTTGTTTTGTTGCGGATGTATCTAGAAGATTTTGAAGAGAATTCGTGTTCATAAGGAAGTGTGTCATGGTGTTTGCATGTCATCTTCTTGTTGGAAAGCATGTACATCAATGATCATTTGTGTTTTCATTACATTTGGCCAACTTGGTGTTTACACTTCATTTGAAGAATAAAATTTAAATTAAGGAAGCATGTTGTTGTTTTGAGATGTTATTTTTGATCTTGTAAAATGTTATTTTATTGTTCCACTCTTATTCTTTTCCACCGCGGGATTTTGAGTTGCCAACCTAATTTGAATTTATAAAATGAGGTATTTGTAGTTGACCTTGAAGAAAGTTTCTAAGGATGAGGATGGTATAAAAACAAGTCAAATTGTGAAGAGTTGTATGACAGTGTAATGCAAAGTGATGAAAGTGAGCCACAAATCATAAGAGTAGAAGTGTGTGTGTGAGTGAGTTGAGACAATAGCTTTTCATTGTGTTGAAGGAAGTAAGCTGAAGTTTGTTGCAATCCTACAGATGTGCATTAATTGTTGTAGTGGATCTTTTTGTTCTCTTTTGTATCTATAGGTAGTGAGCCTCCCTATTGGATAGTGAGTCCTTTCTTTGGATAGTGAGTCCCTTTTGTAGGCAGTGAGCCTTTGTACTTGGATAGTGAGTCCTCTTTTGGGTAGTGATCCATTGGTAGTGAGCCTTTGTATTTAGTTTAAAATATTTTATATTGTGAGTTAACCCTCGCTATGGTTTTTCCCTCTCTGGATTTTCCACATAAAACTCTAGTGTTCATTGTGCTAATTTGCTTTATGTTATTTGTGTTTCATGCTCTTACTTCATAACAAAATAGTTTGGTTGTGAAATTAATAAGTGTTGAGTTTTAAGATTGAATTGTGTGATAGTTGATTACCTCATCCCTCTCAGTTGTCTTGTGCATGTTTAACAAATTCTTCTAGCAACATTCACCATAGAAATCACTCTTCTTGGTAGCATCTCTCCCCTCAAATCTAGTACAACTACCTCAATTCAACGATTTGGCTACAAGGGTTTCAACTATTGCATAATCGGTGCTTTGCTGAAAAAACATGTAGTCTACCACAAGTCCATCATCTATCCACTAGATGGAATTTCCTCAAGAGACTTACAAAATCCATCTAATACCACTTTTTGTAGTCACAAAAGGAGGGTCCAGAAAGGACTGTCCAACCATGTAGCCTAGAGTTCAACACAATGAAAATAACACAATAAATTTCTTAGTAAACATGAATTATCATTTTTTAGAAAACTTTCAATCTTACATGTATTGCATGCCTC
Organism: Sequoia sempervirens; assembly: GCA_007258455.2. NCBI lineage: Eukaryota > Viridiplantae > Streptophyta > Pinopsida > Cupressales > Cupressaceae > Sequoia > Sequoia sempervirens. The sequence continues at coordinate 36,158,006 of VDFB02105785.1, read as the reverse complement.
ATATGCAAAATAAATAGGGCTCATAGGCCTACTACAAGGGCATTAAAAATATTGCAATTAGCACAAGGCCTTATTACTTTCCACAACCTAAAAGGTTAAATTGAATTATCTAGTTTCTAACTCATGAGCTAATGATTAACTACTTCCTAATGAATTAAAAATTATCTTCAATATAAATCTTGATCTCTAATTGGGTATGTGCAGGATCATGATGGGCCAAAAAGTGTCGATATGATGGGTATTTGTAGGGTATGTGGCTATCGACTTTTTTTAACCCAAAATTAATGAAATGAAAATCATTTTTAAAGGAGATTCTCAACTTTCCACCAATATAAATTATTCTTTACTTTGAATTTAATAAATAATTATTATTCATTTTCTATTTGAATTAGGAATAAATTCCTAATTGATAGGCTGATAGAAAAACATATATAACTTTCAAACAGTATCACACTTTTTGAATCCAAAAAATGTGTCACATTCTATGCTTTATATACTAGAGGATTAAAAAGAAAAGAATTGAATTTAATGAATTTTTGACCAAGTTAAGGTCGTTAGATGTACAAGTTTTTATATTTTTTAAAATTTGTAATAAAAAAATCATAATTAATTATTTAATTGGAAGAAAATTACAAAAAAATACTCATCACATCCGAACACAAGTCCTCTACTTATATCTAAAATATTATAAAAAAATATTATCATTTCATTGTGGTTAGGGTGGTCAGATAGACACATACTTCTTATTTTTTCCCTAAAATTTAAGTACTACTGCATTGAAATTTAAAATTTTTATCAAGTAGATTTTGTTTCTAAAAAATTAAACCTAGTAGTTTAGAAACTACATTCAATTTTCTACAAATTCTATTCTTACATAATTTTGAAATAATATAGATAAATTATTCAAATTTTGACGTCAAGTTTCTTAACTCTGATTTTGCTAAATTTTTTGCCACTTAAGGGCCTGTTTTTTCCATGATCCTGCACATACCCAATTATGATCTCCATTGGTCTTAAGGGTTTAAAAGCCCAATGCAAGATCAAACATGTAGGTCAACCCCAAACATGAAAAGATAACCCATCAGTAAATGAATTGAATTATGGATCTCCAAGAAAGTTCCCCTAGACCTCAAATTCCTTGAATGATGTCCCATTAAGATCTCCATATTTTGAAACATTTTCCACACACCTAATCTGAGCTAGTTAGGACCTAAATGCTTTGTCATAGAATTGATGGTTAAATTCTAAGAGTGATAACTTTCTATAAATGAATGCAAAACACTTGAAATCTAGATAGGTCATATATGAACTCTTTTAGAACCAATACATTTATGCATGAGCTAAGAAATGATACAATGGTAGAATGTAGAAGAAATTTTTGAGACAGATACAAACTAAACTACAAGAAAATATATATTTTTGGCTGATATAGGATTTATTGACAAAATAAGAAAAAATGCATCCATAAATTGTTCTCTTTGTGAAAGAAGGATTATAAAACTCCTTGAGCTTGGATTCATTCATCCAATTGATTTCTATGAATGAATCTATAATATAGTACTAGATTTCAAATGCATTGGGTGCATCAAGGTATGCACAAAATTCCTATATGAACAAGGAATACCCAAAGGATGATTTCCCACCCCCTAACATTGATATCATTATGGAGCTAACAACGAGAAATGAAATGTTGTCACTCATGCATGGATTCTTAGAATACAATAAAATAAGTATATCACATGAAGATCAACATAAAACAACTTTCAACACCCCATGGGGAACCTTTTGTTATCATGAAATGTCTTTTTACCTCAAGAATGCAAGGGCTACATACCAAAGAGTCATGACTATAATATTTCATGCTATGATTCATGGGATCATGGAAGATATATAGTTGATATGTTGAGAAAATAAAATGTAAGAGCTAGCCATGTGCAAATGCTAAAGAAAATTTTTAACTATTTCTAAAAATACCAATTATGTTTGAATCCTAGAAAATATGTATGTGGAGTTACATCTAGAAAAATCCTTGGGTTTATCTTATCTCAAAAAGGTATAAAAGTTAATATAGCTAAAGTAAAATCAATACTATGCATGCTTCCACCTAGGAATATAAAGTATTTGTGTAGCCTTCATGGTAAGATATATAGGGAAGTAGGAAATTCATAGCCCAACTTAGATCCAAGTGCCAATCATTTTCATACTTATAAAAAATGTCAACTTCAAGTGGGACAATAGTTTCCAACAATATTTTTAACATCTTGAGGATTATCTTGTTGTACAACTAGTTCTCATATATCTTAATCTAAATAAACCTCTCCTACTCTACACATCAACTACCATATTAGCATTGGGGGCATTATTAGCAAAGCATGATGAAAATGGAAAAGAGAGTATTATACTACATATCTTGAACTTTAGTAGGATATGAAATAAATTACAATCAAATTGAAAGGGAATCCCTTCTAGTTGTGTTATATAGAAAATTTTTATGACATTACATTATTAACCACAAGACACAAATATTTTATAAATTTGATCCACTCAAATATTCTCTCTCTAAAGCCACCCTCACAGAGCATAAGGAAAAAATAGGTTACGATCCTTAGTGAATTTGATATTGAGTACATGAATAGAAAGACTATAAAATAAAAAGTGGTTTTGGATCAACCTACATAAGATACTTTAATGGATAACCATCCACTCTTTTCATAATTCCTAGATGAAGACATATTTTCTCTAAACAAAAGTAAATGGTGAAATTTATATTTTTATGGATCCTTTAGCAAACATGATTTGGGGATAGGAATACTATTTTTCACCCCTCAAGGTGATTGAATTCCTATGTCTTAAATTTCCTTTCCTTGCACAAATAATACTACAAAATATGATGCATTGATTATAGGACTTAAGTTACCTATCTAAGGAAAAATCACAAAATTACAAGTCTATAGAGACTCCTAGTTAGTCATCATGCAAGTAAATAATGAATATTAGAAAAAAAATGATAAATTATTTCCCTATAAGTTCATGGTGGATATTTTTAAGTAACCTTTCATATAAATAAAATTTGATGAAGTACCTCATTTAAGTAATAAATTAGTTGATGAACCATATATTTTTGGCACCATGCACCTTTCTAGCTCTTCTAGGGTTTTTCACCTAGAAGGAGAAAGTAGGGACAAAATATCTATCTAGTTCACTCAAATTAGGAAATGTATGATGTTGTTAGGCTAAATGTAATGAACTAAGTGCAATTGAGTGATATAAAAGACTGATTATGAATGAAAAACTTAATATTTATGCTATGTTGGAAAACATAATGTTGTTTGCAAAAATCTTAAAAGAATGAACAAGAATGCAAACTAAATCAAATGGAAGGTTGTTTTCTAGAATGAGTGCACCTGGGAAACTAAAGAAGACTAGAGATCAATCTGGAAAATTGATGAAATCTAAATTTGAGCTGACTGGGACTCATTTGCCACCCTAGGCCAATTAGTCCTAGGTCAAGGAGTTTTTTGCAAAGAAGTTGCTTTCTGTCAACTAGGAACCAAGATCTATATCTGACTCAAAAATGCATCTCAACAGGGACTCATTCTCCATGCATGGTGAATCAATCCACTTTCAAATTTTTGCAACTTCAAATATTTGTTCTACACCTTGACACCTACACAACAATTTCTGATGGAAATCTGATTTAGGATCTCAGAAAATTCCAGCAAAACAACTTAAAATTATGTCTAATGGGGGGTATTCCTTGGTCAAACCCATAGTTGGGTAATTAAACCTAGAATGGAGAAAAATATGCATAAAACTCTAGCCTTAGTTCTATTAAAGACTAGGAAAGTCTAAAGTATGACAAAAATCCTATTCTATTGTTCTAGAATAAGAAATACAAATACAAGTTATATAATGCAAGATATCAACCCTATAAACCTTACAAGACATTAAAAAGGGAGATAAAATGACATTAAAATGGAAAGTAAACAAAATGCAAACCTTAATCTAAAGATAGAGTGAAAATGGAAGATGGAATCACTTTAAAACCAAGTCTTTAGGTGTGATTTGATGGCTAGTTGCATGTCCTCACCATACATTTTTCCATGATTCACCATAGGAATCCATCATCAACCCTTTGCAATGTTGAATCTTGACTAAAAGAGTGAGCTTCAAGACCTACAAAAATCCTAGTTTGCTACCCTAAAACTTAAATTTTTTCTAATGAGACTTGTTGTAGAACAACTGACTTAAGAAAATTCTTTTGAAAAATGACTAAAAGATGTGTAAAATGACTTAAGATGAGTATTTATAAGCAACACCTAATTTTCCAATTATTTAAACTTAAGAGGCCAACATTCACCAAAAAATCAAGTTAAATTAATCAAATTCCTACTCAAAATTGAATTTTCCCTCAAACGGGACTCATTCGCCACCCTTGGCGAATGGGTCCCACCAGAGGGGAGTTATTTGCAAAAGGTGGTGAATGGGTGCCGCTACTAACTTTTGAAGGTGGGTTTTTGGGATATGAAATAATGAAGTGTTTTTTGTCGGGTTTTATGTGATTTCTCAAGTAAAATGAGCCTCTAGATAAAAAATAATGGGTCTTAGGGGCCTATAAATGTTGTTTTGAAGGATGAATTATGGGAGGGGACTAAAAAGTGGGTCTAATTATGTGTGAAATTGTCTCTTTTCTCATGAGGGTCCAATTTTCTACGAAAAAGTTGATGACATGGTAACAATTGGATCTCTATTGGATATGCCTAAAATTATCTAGGAATATGAATTATTGTAGAACAAATACTCATCCATGCTAATGACATTCCTAAATTCAAGCTAGTGCATGAGATTCTTGGTCCTAATTTTCCCTAGTATTAGAATATTTACAATTAACTCTATGGATAAATCATTCCCTATAATCTCTCCACTTCACAACAATATTCATTCATCCATAAATATTATTGTTTTATATTATTGGGTGGTGCATTTTATCAAAAGAACTTCGAAGGAACCCTTTTGAGGTTCTTAGACACAAAATAAGCTCAAACTACTTTATGTGAAGTCCATGAATGCATCCATGGATCCCATTCTAGTGGTCCTACACTAGTTTAAAAATTTCTATGAATTAGATATTACTAAATGACACTGGAACATGATGCACTCAAATTTGTAAGGACCTACCACCCATGCTAGCAACATGGTGACTTAATCCATGTACCATCACAAGAGCTAAAAAATATTGTTACTCCATGGCCCTTCTCATGTTGGGTGTTAGAACTTGTTGGAAAAATTCACCCATCCTCTTTTGATGGCCATAAGTTCATAAGTGGATATAAATCATGTCCCCATTTATAAAAATAACATTCACTATTTTTAGAAAATTGGGTTTCCTAGGTTGCAAGTTATGACCTATGAATGAACCAAGAAAATTAGGTTTTAAAAGTGAATTAATTAAACTATTATAGGGTGAAAAATTTATTAATATTCATAAATTATATTTTTGGTGCCAACTTGGGCATGGGTTTATATTAAAGCATGTCAATGGTAAAATTTCATATTTTTCTTTTGGCAATAGGAGTTACAAACTTAATGGTGACCTATTCTTGTTGATGAGAGTTACAACCTTTCAAAATAAAGCTTCCATCTATTGGTTGTGGGAATTGGGAACCCAAAATTGGTGTTGGAAGTGGTTGGATATATTATTGCTTGTCTTTTGAGTTGGGTTTTCATTTTATACATTAGTTTCTCTCACAGGTTGTGATAATTATTCAAAGGCGAGTAAACCGATGAAGGATGAATCTCTAGGGCTGATAAACTAGGGGTCTCCAAGTGCAATTTCATTCAAAGATGGTTATTGTTCTTAAAGCTTTCTATTTGTGTTCTTTATTCCAATTTGATTGTAGGAGTTTGGTGTAGTTAGGAGTGCATAGTGTAGTTTTGTTAGCATCAAATTTTATTTTTATTTTTTTTATTCAAGGGGTAAACGCTTTTTGACTAAAGCTATGAACCGGATACAACCATTCAACAATACCACCCCAACAGGGTTTGAACCTTGGTGGCAAGAACAACAATGCCACCTATAAACCATCACACCATGCCAATACCAGCATTAGCATCAAATTATATTTCCATTATGAGTAGCATATATTGATGTCATTTCAATATTCATACATGTATTTTTCTATCTATAACTTTGTATGAATTTTGGGGTGATTTTTTGTGGATTTTAATCTAGTTTCAGTGTGAGAATATTATTATTCACACTATGCAAAATGACTATGAAGATGGTTCATGGCTACTAGGCCATGTTAAGTACCCATTTATAATTTAAAATGAAATCTCTCATAAATGGAGAAAATGAGAAAACCCAATGGGACAAAAATCCTCTCCAAAATAGGGATAAAAATAAAGAAAGATGATGTATGGAGTACTCAATGATACCCCTAAGGACTAAATTCATCATGTATCTACAACAAATGACCCCTTATAAGATGTAAATTGAGAGATAAGATATCCCTAGTACAATATGCAATCTCCTACACATATGGCTAATGTATGAAGAGAAAACATAATCCAATTCCCACAAATAATGTTTCTCCCCTTGGGAAGAAGATACACCAAGTAAAAATGCAGGAATGATTCCCATTTTGGATAGGAATTGGTAGGAAGTGGAATCCATATGTATGTGAATTATTTCTCTAAAATTTTCTTGTGTGTTACCAAGTTATTAGATGATGATTCCACAATCCAATCAAGTACATTTCCAATCACAAAAAACTATGGAAAACTAGGAATAAATGGAAACTAATCTTAAATGAACTCCAAAGAAAAATATGAAGTGATAATAGTTGATCCATAGCTATCATCAAATAGGAGATACAAACCCTCAAATTGGTCTTACAAATCTTAAATATGAGAATCCATAAACAAAGAAGCAATTTCTGATAGGTAGGAATACCAATTAGGAAGAAAAATAGATACTTGATTCAATGAACCATGAGAAGTACTCAATAAACCATTAATAGAAAATGAATGTGTGATCTCAACTGGAGAAGCAAGAGTTGTAGGAAAAGTCTTTAGATCATCAGGATGCTCAATTTTTGCATCATATTCAAACTCCTCTAAGGTATCATCATCATAGGCTATTTTGTTAATGAATGAGGCAATCTAAAGAAGTATCATTTGGGAATAGACTTGTGTGAATCTCAAAAAATATCCCAAATATTGGTCCAAACTATGTGTGGGAATGAGATTCCTAAAAACGTATGTCATGTCTCTCTAAAGATGCTTGCACTAAAGCTACAACCAATCAATCCTATGATATGGTCATTTCCATTACCCCAAACATATTTCTTATATGTTGTTTCTAGCTCAATACTGAGTCCAGAAAGATGAGGCAAAGGATTGAGCCACCTCAAATGTGTAATGATTCCTTTTTTCCATGACTCAAATATCCATTGTTAGAAATATTATAGAAGGATTAGTTGCATAACCTATGATTACAATGATAATACACTTATTAAATGATAAAATACGAGATCAATATATAATGAAGTTTAAATGAAGTACATTGATGAAAACAACACCCCCACAACTATCAAAACATTCAAGTATCTTCTAGTATACCCATTGGGAAAAAAGTAAATCATACTGTACCTAGGATATGAATAGGAAAAAGTACACTGATGACTAGATAAAGCTCCTCTATACCTTTCCAATGCCACAAGAATCATAAAAATTGGAGATCATGGCAAAGAGTTGTGAGATCGGGAGCCAAAATACAAGATATGACTTTAATCAACAGTTACTATCATTAAGTAGAATTTTTTTGTAAAATAACCTACACCACTAGAAAACTCATAGAACTAGATGTCTGGCAATATTTTGTTTCAAAATATTGGCCTCTTGGAAATGAGAATTTTAATAAAATACCTATTTTAGGGCTTTAGGGACACATCAATTGCTTGAAAAACTAAATGGGTGAAAAAACTAAGCGCCTAGGGCTAAAAATAGGTCACACCATGTGACCTCTTGCTGAAAGCACATTTTTAAATAATCCAAACAATTGCTTCCTAGGTGATTGCAGGGTGGTGAGTGGGCGGCAGGTAGTGGCCATGTCACCAGCCCAAAAATGCCTGCTTAGTTAAAAATAAAAGTTTTTAATATAAAAAAAAATTGAACTGGTCACCATAGCTCACATTAAAATAATATTTTAAATATTAATCTTGCGATAATTAAATAAAATAGCCCATCATAAAATTAGTACATAGACCTAATGCAAGGATGTGTAGAAAAGAATAATTGTCTAGGAATTTTATATAAAATTCCCATAAAATTTTTAGCAAATGACAAAAAATTTGTAGAAATTTCCACCTCATACAAAATCTACAAAAAAAATTTATTAATTTTTTTCTACGAAACATAATAAAATATTTTACCACTTGTGGGGTTGTACGACCTACTCAAGCAAAAAAATTGCCTCAAAAATAACTTTTTCCAATATAGTCAATTTTGATACAAAAATTTATCTCTCAAGCCTTTTGATCTCAATTGAAAGGTTTATTTTGGCTCAAAGTGCCTTGAAATTTTAGCTACCTTCCAAATCTTGCAATTGAAACCCTTAAATTAGAAACCCCACAGATCAGGAAAAATATAGTTTCAAATTTGATAAAAAAAACTAATTTTATTTGATGCCCTAGATTCAACTATGAGGTCCTTGACACCCCAAAATGCACCCAAAAAAAACTTAAAGCCAACATACAACCCTTAGATCTAGGAAGGAATCTACAACATTGTAACTCTAATACCATGTAGGAGTTAATGGTGACTCCTCAACACCAGTAGGAATAGTTTCTAGACAAAATATCTTCCACAAGAGAGAAAATGGTAAGAATACTTGCTTCAAAAAGGAAAGATTGAATATTGGTTGAATATCCATGTACATTAAAGGCCTTTCCTATAAAGGCAAGCCGAGAGATAGGATTAGCCATGATCATGACAAGTGTCTTAATCCTATAACATGAGACAACTAACTCATAACTATCTAGGATAAGATAAAGTATTGATATAAAAACTAAGATTTCTATAAGGATTCTTATAATCCTAAGTAAAATTAACATGTGAATATGTTCCCTAATTTCCTAGTAAGTGAATTAACTAGGTACAAGACATTTATTCACACCATCACTCAATAAATAAAATTTCAACTCCAAATTTTGATGGATCAAATGAAATCTTCACTAGATCATGGTTATACGAGTTGTAGGCCCATTACACACTCAATACCATGAAGGATAAAGTTGCCATTCAATATGAAATCTTGCATCTTGAAGGAGTTGCTTATGATTGGTTGTAACAAGGTATGGCCACTCTAGGCTACAATCAAGTAAATTATTTAAATGATTTTTGTCAAAGTTTGATCAATTATTTGAACTCAAAGATGAAGAGTAGTTATTTGAAGAAAATATCATAGTAGAAAATCCTGATATAGTGATTTCTATGAAACATTATGAACATGTGATGAAGCCTCAAAATGACTCTTTGGTAATGCATGAAATTTTTGGCAACATGAGCATTATAGTATATGGTGTTTTCATTGATGCAAAACCATTGTAGAAATGATGGTGACTCTTTATGTACATATATGAGAGAAGTTTAGAGAAAACCAAGTGTTTTGGTGAAAATTCCTTGAGTGGCATACTACAAAAGTATGCAATAGAGGAACAGTTTTGTGGTCCACATTGCTCTACTCTGTATCATCTTATCATTCAGTTCTGAGATAATAATGGCATGTATTTAAGGTATCTATATTAAAAATTTTAGGGTTACATGTCTTCCACAATTGAAGCTATCGATAACATAGTAATGGGCTTAGTACAAGTATACTAATAGGTGTAGAGTGCACATTGGAATGCTCTACATTCTATCATGGATGATTATTACATTGTATGGTCTTGAGGGATTTTTTGAGGATGTTAGAAGTGTATTCAATCCAAGTGGAAATTAATTTGGTGGTTTGTGTGTTGTGTTTCAGATGAATAGTTGGCTTATTCAATTATTGTTTCACTAGTTTTGTTGTGTTGTGTGGACCTAAGGGTTTTGGGGTCATGCTGAGTTAAATTTTGAAACCTGAGTGGAATCATCGAAGTAATTATAGATCATGCCAACCTATTTTGGTGAAGAACACATATTGGTTCCTTCTGTAAGGTGTGTGTGATGGATTTTTGGGCTAACAGGTCATGGTGTTACACGATTCATGTAATTAGGTCAATCTAATTGATCTTGCAGATGTTTGCAGTATATATATAAGGTTGATTTAATGTGTGAAAGATGAAAAAAATATTGTGTTAAAGACATGACGTAGAGTGAGGTTAAAAAGGTGATAGTGGTGAAGTATGAAGTGTATCAAGTTATTTTTTTGAGCTTAATTGGAACTATATCTTCAACATGTTGGAGATGCATTGTTAGCAGTTTAAAATATACCAGTGATCCATTCTTCCACTCTCATTTTTATTTTGTACAGTGATTCCTTTGGTAAGTGATCCCTTGGTAGTGATCCATTCTTTCAGGAGAGTGAGTCTTCCATTTTTCAATCCATTGTAATATGTTATAATATATTGCGAGTTTATCCTCACTGTATTTTTTCCTGTTCAAGGGTTTTCCACGTAAATATGATGTTGTGTTGAATATTGTGATGCATGCTTTAATTTTTTATTTCCAATTCTGCAAGTTAAATGAGATGCTTTGGATGCATTTTTATGTTGATGAAGTTAATGGCATTTAGTGAATACCAATTCATCCCCACCTTTCAATATTCAAAGTGTTTAAAAATAGGTATCATAGCTTGGTTCCTTCAATTGGTTAATCTTTGAGGTAGATCTTGGAGTTTGAACACATGCAAACTAGGACAAATCCTATTTGACAGCATTCAAGATCCTATTTATGCATGTTATTTGAGCTAATATGTTGATGTAGTGTTCAAGATCCATTCATGCATCTGAAGGCATTGTTTGAAGTCAAGTTTCATGATCAATATCCACATCCATTGAAGCCATCTCATGCAAGTTACAAATCTACATTCCAAGGTTCAAACAAGGATTTTCTGAGTTGTGACAATACTTTGTCTATTCATCATTCCTTTATGCTATTTCACTTCATTACAAGGTTATTTACCCAAATAGGGTTTGTACATTCTTCAGGTAAAATTTATTATGAAGGAGTTTGTTGGATTTCAATATGTTTGAGGAATATTATAGATCATGTTCAAGTGTTTTTCTTGGTTTTCAAGTCATCCTTGGGTTTGAGGAAGTGATTACTTCAAATTTTAATGGTGTTTGCATGGGTAATGGCTGACCTAGTGTTTACACTGCATGCAAAGGATAAAAATTGTTTGTGGTAGCCTTTGGTTGAGTGGTGTTATTTATTTGGGTCCCAATTAAGTTTTACTAAGGTCCACATTCACTTCTATTCTCCATGAAAGTTTTTTGGTGCTGACGTAATTTGAATTTGCACATTTGAGGTGCATAGTCAAATTTGGAGAGGGTTTCAAGGTTGATGATGGTATAAGCATGAGTTAAGTTATTGGAGGAAAAGATAGATGAAATATAGATATTTTTGATGAAAAATGGTGTGAATTTTAGTGTGTTAGAGTGTAAAATTGAGAAGATCAATGCAATATTTCAATTGTTAATTTACTAGATGTAGTGAGTAGAAGGTGGCTACAACTCTTCAGTCAGACAACCACCTGTGTAGAATTCACTGTGGTGGATATTCCTTGTTGCATTATGATTATTTTTGTGTAACATTTCTTCTCTATCTTCTTTTTCATTTCAGTAGTGAGCCTTTTGGGAATGAGCCTTTCTTCTTTGGGTAGTGGTCCCTTCTAGCAATGACCCCTATTATATTTTGTGTTGATATTACTTATATTACGAGTTAATGCTCAACATGGTTTTTCCTTCCTTGGGTTTTCCACCTAAATATGGTTTTCTCTTGTGTATGGTGCTAGGTTGTTTTAGTTTTTGTTGTTTTCTTTTCATGCTAATTCATCATAAAAGGATTAAGGGTTTAATGAATGGATTTATTTTTGAATGTTAATGAGGGTTTTGAAGTTTTAAGTTACAATTGATTCACCCCCCTCTTAATTGTCTTTTGAATTTAAAAAATTGGTATTAGAGAAAGGTTCCTTGAAAAAAAACTTAACTTCTTGAGGTAAACTTGAGATGGCACATAAGAAGGAGATCAATATATTTGATGGCACAAAATATGCATCCTAGAAGGAAAAGATACAAGGATATTTGGTTTACCTTGGATATGATGTCTAGCAATCAATGAAGAATCAATATACCATACCTATAAATGGATCGAGCACAAGTGATGAGATGAATGCCTATGAAAAAATGGTAAAGCAAGGTTTCTTCTCTTGAGTAGTCTTCCAAATTTTGAATTAGTGAAAGTTATGAATCTAAAAACTACTAAATAAATCTGGGATAAGTTGGAAAGTATCTATGAAGGAGATGATATGGTCAAACAAGCTAATATATGGAACTTGAAAACCACATTTGAGAACTTGCAGATGTTTGAAGATGAAAACATGACAAGCTATATGTAGAGGGTAGATGAAGTGGTGAGCTCCATCAAAGGTCTTGGAGGAAAGTTCAAAGAACCAAAAGTGGTAAATAAAAATTCTCAGAACCCTTACTAAAGCTTATAGTTATAAATTTGTTGCTATTGAGGATTCTCACAATCTAGATCAATATTCTAGAGATCAATTGTATGGCTCTTTAACTACATTTAGGATGAGAGAGTTTGGTACTAACAGTGGTGCAAAAGTTGAGACTACTTTTAAGGTTGCAAAAAGAGAGATGAATGAAGAACCAGGTTAGGAAGATATTGTTGATGTGGAAACTAACTTTGTGAGAAGGATGAGAAGAGGTACTAGTAAGTACAAAGGTAAATTACCTTCCAAATTTTCAATTGTGGAAATATAGGTCACTATGCTTTGACATGTCCAAATAGAGTTGTATGTGACAAAAACAAGGAGAAAAATGGTAAGATAATGAAGAAAATATAATATGTTACAAAAGATGCAATTATTTATGGTGATGAATATGATTATGTAGATGATGATGATGATGAATTCTTCTTCATGGCTTTAAAATATTAATCTATTTCTGTTAACTCTGAAAGATATATGAAAGAATGCTCTTTGGAGAGAAAGGATAAGATTGAAGGTACTTTTCTATCTTGTTTTCATGCTAGACAAGATAAGAACTATTGGATCATTGAAAATGGATACTCTAATCATATGTTCAAAGAAAAGAGTAATTTTGGTTTACTTAAAATTATGATGGAGGACTTGTTAGATTTGGTGATGATTCAGGTGCTAAGATTTGTGGAATAGGTTCAAATAGTTTTGATGGAAATCACAATACTGAATATGTTTACTATGTTGATGGTTTAAGACATAAGATCTTGAGAATTGGACAAATGTGTAGAAAAGGATACAATCTTATGTTTTAGGATGATGGATGTGAGATTAGAAAAGGTTCCAGAACTATGATTGCTACTGGAAGAAGGATTGATGGAAATGTATATCAACTTAAGGGTGTTGATGGTCATTGATTTATGACTCAAATCAATGAAAGTTGGTTTTGGTATCTAGAAGGATTTGTCATAATAATTTTGATAACTTGGTAAGAATCAGCTCAGTCTAGGCAGTGAGATATTTTCCAAAGGTTACAAAGCCTATCAATGTTATCTATAAGGAGTTTCAGATTGGAAAGAAAATAAAAAGTTTCAAAGGAAAAGAATAATCTTCTTCTGAATTACTAGAATTGGTGCATACAACCCTTTATGGTCCTACAAGATCAAGAACTCTTCAAGGTGATAGGTATTTCATACTTTTTATTAATGATTATTCAAGAATGAAATGGGTTACAGCCTACATAGGCAGCAAAGTTGGCTTGGGCCATTGGTTTTCTCTCCATTGGTTTTGGGTTCAACTCCTGCTCGTGGGCTTAACTAGTGGACCGACTTGTGGGATGTCATGCCCACCCGCAAGGGATTAGTCCTACCTTAGATCTCCCATTGGATGTTGGCTAGGGTCACAAGGATCCCCCTATAGCAAAAAAAATAATAATGATATGGGTTACTTTTCTTAGAGAAAAATATGAATCCATAGATAGATTCAAAGCATTTAAGGTTATGGTTGAGAATGCAACATGAAGACCAAATGTTTGAGGTCTAATAGAGGTGGAGAGGTCACCTCCAATGAATTTAACATGTTTTGTGAGAATAATGGCATAAAGAGGCACTTGTCTATCCCTAGGACTCCTCATCAAAATGGAGTAGTTGAAAGGAAAAACATAACTGTTCAAGAAGATGTAATAACTATGTTTAAATAAGAAAACCAACTGGAAGTCTACTGGAGAGAAGAAATTCATAGTTCTCTTTACATACTTAATAGAATTCAAGCAAAATAAAAGAGTGCAAATAATCCATATGAGTTGTGGTATGGAAGGATACCTACTATTAAATACTTTAGAGTGTTTGGAAGAAAATGTTACATCAGAAGAGATGAAGAATATTTGGGAAAGTTTGATCCAAGATATGATGAAGGAATCTTTCCTAGATATTCTACTAAAAGAAAAGCCTACCAATACTACAATAAAATATTGAGAAAGATTGTTGAGGTGCAAGTGTTAAGTTTGATAAATATTTTTGAAACTCAATGGTGATAGATGGATATGAATCAAATGAACTTGATTGTAAAGAAAAAAAATGCTAAGGAAAAGGAAGTACAATTTGAAGAAGAGGAAGAAGCTCTAGAAAAGACCCCTAAGTATGTGTAGAGAAATCATTTTAAATAAAAAATCATTGGAGAAGAGAGAAAAGGTGTACAGACAAGAAGGAAATCTATTGAAGAAGAGGTAAATCTAGGTTTACTTTCTGATGTTGAACATATAACAACACAATTGAGCCACGCAAAGATGAACATTTGATGAAAGATATGGATGAAGAACTACTGCAAATTGAGAAAAAAATGGACTTGGAAACATGTCCCAGACCTACAAACAAAAACTTAATGAGAATGGATAATTGGTAAGGAATAAAGCAAGGCTTGTGTGTAAAGGCTATTCACAAGTTGAAGGAATAGATTTTGAAGAGACATTTTCCCCAGTGGGAAGAACTAAATCTATCAATATTTTTTTAGCTTTTTCAGCACATAAGGACTTCTAAGTTTATTTGATGGATGTGAAGTATGCTTTCTTGAATGGAGAGTTGGAAGAAGTATACATGGAACAACTAGAATGATTTCAATTATCAGATAAACCTAATATGGTATACTGATTAAAGAATGAATTATATGGATTGATGCAAGCTCCTAGAGCTTGGTATGTATGGTTGGATAAGTATTCCATACATAAAGGATTCAATAAAAGTACTTGTATTTTAATCTTTACTTAAAGGTTGAAAAGGATCAAATCTTGATTGTAGTTGTGTATGTTGATGGCATAATTTTTGGAGGCAATGAATCTATGAGAAAGAAGTTTGTAGAAGAGATGTAGAAAGAGTTTGAGATGTCTATGTTTGGGGAGATGAATTTATTCCTTGGGATACAAATCAACCAAACAAGCAAGGTATACTCATTTCACAATCAAAGTGTGTCAAAGAGATGTTAAAGAATTTTTTAATGGAAGAATACTAACCAGTATGTACTCCTATGGTTACTAGTTGAAAGCTAAGTAAGAATGACGAATCCCCTAAGGTTGATCAGAGTAAGTACAGATCAATGATTAGTGGAATGCTATATCTAATTGCTACTGGATTGGATATCGTGCTTTCAGTCTATCTTGTGGCTAGATTTCGAGAAGATCCTAGAGAGTCACAAGTCGCATTAGTAAAGAGGATCTTTAGATACCTAAATGACACTCTAGATCATGGCTTGTGGTATCCAAAGGATACTAATTTCACATTGAGTGCTTACACAGATGCAAATTGGGTTCATTGTGTGGACGAAAAAAAAGTACAAGTGGTGGTGCATTCTTTCATAGATGTGGATTGGTGTCATGGCTAAGTAAGAAACAAGATTTAGTGACACACTGCACATGTCATTTGGTGTTTTCATTGATGGCAACCCCATTCAATGATTTGATCCACACGTCAGCATTTTCTAGTACTAGAAGACAAATTAAAGTTTTATGATTAACTATCAAGTTTGAACAGAGCATCTGACAGAGTTGTGTTCATCGATTCATATGCAATTTTTTGTTATCATTTTTTGTTTTGGATCTTTGGGAAGGTTTTTCGATGTATGATTTATGTTATCCTTGAATCTTAGAGCCTCGTATCGATCGGTGTGAAAGTTAGAAGATCCGGTTGATTGATTTTTTGCTTAACAATACAAAAAGTCCGACTTGATGAATATAGCATGTTGTGGATATTCGAGTAATTGTTTAAGTATTTTTATGTTTGAGCATGTTAATTTGGGTCCTCACTATGTTGTGGTTGAATTTGGTTGGTGTGCATTGAAACTTATTCATGATTTGAGCTGACAATTTCTAAATATTTCATATTTTGTTGAAGATGACATATGGTTGATTAAATCTTTAGTTGTAGATATATATAAGTGATCATTTATATCATTTTGAAGTATGTACAAAGGTTTTTGATGTGTGTTACAAAATTTAGAAGGATTGTAGAGTGATTGTGCACAGTTTCACTTGTGCAGAAAAGGATATGTGATCCAAATTAAAGTAGATAAAGTAGAAGAGCAGAATTAGATAGAAGGTCAAGAAAGTGATTGATCTGCTTAACCAGAACTATAATTAGGCATTAGTAGATGCTATTTTTCAGTTCAAATCTTTTGGATGTAATCCAAATATTTTTGTAATATAGTTAGTCTTCCTTTTGTATTTGAGCAGTGATCTCTAGGTGGTGTGTCTGAATGCATGTGCACTCCTTTTGTAAACACTTTTATTTGACTTGACTCATATTGTGGATTGACCTCCACCATGGTTTTTTCCCTAACAAGGTTTCTACGTAAGAGATCCTTGTGTTATGGTTTTTTGGTTGCTTGTTTTGTGTTCATGCATCTTTATTTTGGTTCAATACTATAAGTGGTTTAAAGATCGGGTTAATAAAGTTAAATTTTGTAGAACACTGATTCACTCCCCCTCTCAATTTTCCTTGATTCCAACAATTGGTATCAGAGCCTAGTTCCTTGGAAGAATTTTAAAAGCTTGTGGAAGATCCAGGAAAGTAACTCAATGGAGTCAAGCAATCTTCAACAACAATGTTTGGTGGCACTAGATGATCTTGATCAGTCCAAATATGAAGTCTGGGAATTGCAAGCAAGCCTCATGAATTATGAGAAATTCATTCAATCATTGAAAGATAAAATCAACAAGTCCAAGGAGAAGAGAAGGGAACTTTTTGATCAAATCAAGCAGAAAGAGAGAAAAAACATTAAAGATGAACAACTGAGTCAAGCCCTAAAGGGAAAGACAAAAGAATGTGAAATTTTTACCAGAGATAATACTGTCCTAAAGCATGACATGGAATCTATTGTGATGAGGATGACTAAGGAGATTGAAGAAAGAAAGAAGAATGAATTGAATCTTTCTCAGACCTTGAAAGAAAAATATAAAGAATGCAACAAAATTACTGATGGATTCAATCAGTTGGAGCTTGAATTGGAACAATCCAAAAATAATGAAGATCTCAAAAATAATATTGTTCATCTCGGAGATGAACTTGCTACTGCAAATTAATTCAAGGAGAAGTTCATGATTAGCTCAACCAAGCTTGATGAACTGATTAAAAGTTAGAGGAATAGAAGTGACAAGCGAGGTCTTAGATATGAGCAAGGAGAAAGCTCCAGATCTAGACAAAGGAGATTTAGGCAAGGAAAATAGATGAACAAAGCTGGAAGGTATCTGGTAAGACAACCTAAGCTAGAAATTGGGAGTAGAATGAGTTTAGGTGATCCATCATTCTCAAGTCAATGTTTTAATTGCAATAAGTATAGTCATAAGTCAATAGAATGCATAAATATGTCAAAAGAATTTTTCATTAGAGATGTCAGATGTTTTACTTGCAATAAATTTGGCCATATTTCCAACCAATGCAGATCAAGAGAAAATCAATGGAATAATTGGTCTGGACAAAGAAATTTGGTGTGCTATAATTGAAACAAATCTGATCACATTGAAAGATTGTGTAGAAGTAGGAAGGGTCTGGCAAATCAAAGGAAAAACATGCAAAAGATGAAAAAGGAAAAGGAAAAGTTACTACAAATGAGATCAAGAAGAAAATGAAGAAGGCATGGGTGAAGAAGAGTCCTAATGTAGAAAATGGTTCAACACCAGAATCTGGTTTTGGTAATTCCTTCAAGAATTAGTTTATGGCCTTTAGCTTGGGGGGAGTTCTCAAGAAAATCTTTTAAATCCCCTGTCGGTAGTTGGAACTGGAATGTGGCAGATTGCAATGATTGCATTAGTGATGTGTAGATGTTTTGGGATCTCTTGTAAAGGAAACTTATGCAAAATTGAAGGTTTGCAAAAGAATTTTCTTTCACTGTCTGTGAAAATAGGGTATCCAGAAAACACAGGGTAAAACCATTTATTGCGATGAAAAATTTAGGTTTGTGAATGATAAAAGGTCATTTATATCCCTCATTTATCACATTTCACTTCAAGAAGAAGAAGTTTGGAGATTTCTGAAGTGAACTTTGTCAATGTTTGGTGAATATTCATGTCCAAAGGTGATTCAGTGATCAAACCCTAATCCTGTGAAAGGTAATTATCAATAAACTCATGAATTTGGAAATGGCTACTCCATTGGTTGTGGATATTAAGGATAGGCACCATCAAAAATTCAAATGGCACTCATTCAAATCCATTGAAACAAAACCTTTAGGTGCATTTTCCTTCATTCTGTATGGTGTCTTGCATATTGAAGATATTAGGGGATACATTCATTCAAATGTTAAAGAATTAGGAAGCTCCAAGTTGTTGAATTTGTACACCAATCACATTGTGGGAAAAGATCTCGATGTAAAACCTAAATTCAAATATTTGGAGCAGAAGAAATTCATGCAAATTGTGAAATTTCCCATGTTTGAAGAAAATGAATGGGTATAGTATATATTGAGTCGAGTGCATGTTGAGTTTATGTGGTTAATTCATCCTTTTAAGATCATAAAGGAAGCTATAAGGATTTTTAATGGTTTGAATTCATCCAATGGGTTTCTGACATTGAAAGCTATGAAGAATCAAATAGTCATAGATGCAACCAGTTCAGTATTCAACAAGAGAGCTATGAAAATTGATGATATTATTGAAGTGGATGTGATATTTTCTTCTATGGTCATTGGGTACAAGATTTATCGTCCATCCAGGACAATTTTGTATCTGGTACAACAATCTATGCAACATATTAGATGGTCAAGGAAAATGCAAATTATAACCTGTGTGAGTTACTTTGAAGTTAGTTAATTTAAAATCTTGGCAAAATCAAGAAGGATAAGAAGAATTCTTTCAAGTATGGTAATTTTTTGCTATGTTTATTCTTCTATTTCATGAATGAAGTTCTGGGAGTTGGAAAAGTGCAATGGAAAGGTAATAGACAGGTGGTTGTTCAAATTAGAGATATCTTGTATGGAATTGGTGACAACAAAGCTAGAGAAACTAATATCTGGGGTTATTTCAAGAGGTTTCAGAATGAGATGCAAGCTAGGGAAAGGATTCCTACATCTATTATGGAAAAGTATAAGGAAACAGATTGCTTCATGGTTGATATTGATCAATGTTTGATGGAATCTATTGATCCTAGAATAGTGTGGATAATGCCTATGGGTTTTGAGGTTGAAGAACACATTTTGGAGCTATATGCTCAACACTTGCTAAGTAAACCTTTAGATCCAATAGAAGAAAGGTTTGGTAACTTTGAGGAAAAGAATATGGAAGTTCATGTACAATTGAAGAAGCCTATGAAAATCTGGAAGGTAAGAAAAGAAGTTGAAGCTTTTGCAAAAAGTATGGGGATATCAGTTGAAGTTGTGAGAGAAGCTATAAGGAAAAGAGAACAAGGTAAAGCATGAGAGATAGCTAGAATTGAGTCTTCTAGTCTGGCAACATCCTCTACCAAATCTAGATTAACAAGGAGATCTAGTCTCTCATCCAATCCTACAAAGAATTCAAGTCCTGTGAAAGCTCAGGTCAAGACATCTAGGAGAGAAGGAAAGAGGAAGAAGTACAAGAGAACAAGAGTCTATGTTGTTTTAGAAGATGAAGAAATGAAATTTGATGAAGCAAGATAAATAAAGCATATGGGCACTGAGGCATCAAAATTCTCTAAGGACAAGCCGTCTGGTGAAGAGAAAGCAAAGAAAAAGATGAAAATTGATAAATCAGGTATGTCTATAAAGGAAGTGGGAAAATCCTTGATTAATGATGGTAATCTTAGGCCACTTTTCTAAATGGTATGACAACTTTAATAGTGTCATTCAAAGAACTCTTGAAGAAGCTACAATAAAGTATTTGAATAATTTCAATATGAATCTCATTGAAATAATGTCTGAGTTATCTAAAGCTCTATATGAAGTTTTAAAAATGAGGAGAGTCAATGCAAGAACCGAAGAAGAGAAAATCAGAGAATGGATACATGTTGATTTGTGTCTGGTGATGTATATAGAAGAGATGAAGAATATACTTAATGAAGATAAAGGGATTTTAAGAGAAAAACAAGGGTGAACAAGCTGATGATTGGGAAAACTGAAGAAGTTGCAAAAGACATTTAGAAAATCCTTAATGAAATTTTGTTAAAGAAAAATACAATATTGTTTCTGAAGAAGTGCATGTTGAAAATATTCCATCTAGTCTAGGAATTGAAGAGGACACATTTGAGGATAGTATAAATCCTCTAGATATACATGAAACTGAAATTCCTATGGAGACTGAAGCTCCTAAATTTCTATTAGTTGATGAAGTTGAGATTCCTGAAGCTAAGTAAGAATCAATGATTGGAGAAAAGAAGGTCGAGAGGAAGGAGATTCCTATGGAAGTAAGGGACGCTGCTAAGGAAATAAATGAGTTTTTGGAAGAGCAATAGGAGGAGTTTGATCCTAAACTAGTTAAAGGTACTATCAACTTGGCTACTTGATCTCCCATTGAGAAGTTGAAAGTTGCATCATTTGCTCAAGCCATGGCAAGGGAGGAGATTCTAAAATCTCATATTGAAGATAGTGATTTGTTAAATCTTACATCTGGTATTCTAGAGAAGATCATTCCTTCATATGCCAAGGATTCATCTGATTCTCCATCCAGACAGCTAAAGAAACTTGTTAATTCTATAAGTACTCACTTTGAGTCACTTGAAAAGTCGGCTATGGATAAGGTTTAGAAGGAATTTGATCAATGCTAAAAGGTTTAGTGGATTGAAAAGTATGATTGCTAATGATAAATCAAGCTATTAGCTACCTATGTAAAGAATATTCAAGGTGCTTTGTCAGAAGGTGGAAATATTTATAATTCATTCTTATCATTGTCTAAATCCACTAAGGACATTGAGAAGAAAATGAAATAATATGAGAAATAGTTAGTAGATATCTCTCAAGCATTTTATCCTCTAACCATTTATATTTGAAAGCAAGAAGGCCAAGTAACATCCCTGATTGAAAAGATTAAAATTTTGAAGCATGAAGAAGGAAAAATTGTTGAAAGAGTATGTGAGCTGAGAGGAATAATTGGTCCTAAGATGGAGACAATGCTTAGTGCATTGAAGGAAGCACAAGATGCTATGGCAGTCTGTGATCTAGCAAACCTTGAGTCAATAGAGATGCAATCTTACTTGATCTATGGTCACATGACTATTTTGGAGAGTCTCAAAAAGAGTTGGGACACTAGTTTGCACCTGTTGAAGAGTAATTTTGTAGATATATTAAAGTTTATGTAAGTTGTAGAAGCATGTTTGTACATATGTAGTTTGTTCATAGAACTTTTTGTTTTATTTTTGGAATGTGGATTCCTACCTTTTCCATTGATGTCAAAGGGGGAGTATGGGATAGTGAAAAATTCCTTAATCATCTCAGAGGGAGTTGCGTTTTGAAGTTTTGAAGGTTTGTAGTGCAATTCATGTTTGTACTGATCCGACACTTATTCATTTTTCACTAGGTGTTGCCATCAATTCCAAAGGGGGAGATTGTTGGAAAGAGATACTACACATACCATCTAGTGTTGTCATTTATGGAAACCCTACTCAATGATTCAATCTACATGTCAGCATTTTCTTGTACCATAAGACAAATTAAAGTTATATGATTAACTATCAAGTTTGAATAGAGCATCCAACAGAGTTGTGTTCATCAATTCATATGCAATTTTTTGTTATCATTTTGTGTTTTGGATCTCAGGGAAGGTTTTCTGATGTATGATCTATGTTATCCTTGAATATTAGAGCCTCATATCTATTAGTGTGAAAGTTAGAATATCCAGTTGATTGATTTTCTACTTAACAGTGCTAAAAGGCTGACTTGATGAATATAGCATGTTGCAGATTTTCAAGGAGTAATTGTTTAAGTTTTTTTGTGTTTGATCATGTTAATTTGGTCCTCACTATGTTGTGGCCAACTTTGGTTGGTTCACATTGAAAATTATTCATGATTTGAGCCAAAATTTTATAAATATTTCATGTTTTGTTGAAGCTAACATTGGTTGATTAAATATTTAGTTGTGAATATATATAAGTGATCGTTTATACCATTTTGAAGTACATGTATGAAGTGTGTTGATGTGTGTTGTGAAATTCAAAAGGATTATAGAGTGATTGTGCATAGTTTCACTTGTGCTAAAGAGGATCTGTGATCCAAATTAAAGTAGATAGAGCAAAAGAGCATAATAGAAAAATTAGACAGGAGGTTAAGAAAGTGATTGGTGTGCTTAATCATAACTATAATCAGGCATTAGTAGATGCTATTTTCTCAGTTCCAATCTTCTAGATGTAAATCAAATATTTTTGTAATACAATGAGTCTTCCTTTTGTATTTGAGCAATGAGCTCTAGCAAGTGTTCCTAAATGCATGTGTATTCCTTTTGTAAACACTTTTGTTTGAGTTGACTAATATTGTGTATTGACCTCCACCATGATTTTTCCCCTAACAAGGTTTCCATGCAAAAAAATCCTATGTTATGGTGTTTTGGTCGCTTGTTTTTTGTTCATGAATTTTTCTTTTGGTTCAATGCTATAAGTGGTTTAAAGATTGGGTTAATGAAGTTAAATTTTGCAAAAACACTAATTAACCTCCCACTCTTAGTGTTCCTTGATTCCATCAAAGCATGAGTACATTGTAGCAACATCTTGCTACACATAGGTGTTGTTGATGAGGAAAACATTGAAGGACATTAGAGTGGTGTATGATGAGCCTGTTTCTATCTTTTGTGACAATACAAGTGCAATAAGCATTTCAAAGAATCCAATAATGCATTCAAGGATAAAACATATTTCAATCAAATATCACTTTCTAAGAGAGAAGGTTGTTGAGAATGAAGTGAAGATTGAATATGTTCCTAAAAAGGATCAGATTGCTAATATATTCACTAAGGCTCTTCCTAAGGATAATTCTAACTATGTCTAAAATAATTTGGGGGTTATTACCCCTCCTTATTTGAACTAGATGCATAAGAAGATGCATTAATCTAGTGGATCTCAAGATTCATTTCCTTTCTAGACTAATGTTGGTGGCTAACTCTCAGGGGGATTAGGTAGTAGCATTGCTAATGTGGTGTAGATTGGTATGTGCTCCTAAGGGGGAGTAATTAGAGAAGTAAAGGAAAGGTGTTGTTGAGAAGTTGTAAGCAGGTTGTTTGATGACAAAGGAAAATAATAAAATATTACAAACATTATGTCCTTTTCCATTGATGTCAAAGTAGGAGAGATAGTCATGTGAAAAAGGAACAAGTTGTCAAGGAGAGAAAGAAACATGTGAAAAAATCTATCTATAAAGGGGAAGAGAAAGTTATATGAATAAAGAGTCATGTAAGGGGGAGAAAGAATAGAGAGAAAAGAGAAAAGGAAATAGGTATGTTTGAATCTGTTGTGTCTTTGATGGCTTTTCACATCATGTGTTTCAATCAATAAAAAGGGAGAGATTGTTGCAAGTATGAGCAGATTTGTGTGTCACTGATTTCAACAAACCTGTGTTGTCATTGATGTCAAATATGTGTTGAGGGAAATTGGCATTGAAGAAGAACAATTATTGTTGTCTATGCTTTGATTTGTTGCATTATGTTGTCATTAGTAAAGTTACCGGTGTTAACCTATGATGTTGATTTGATAAGATTCTATCTATATATTTTTTGGTTTTGAAGATGATTAGGATGTCTTCGGTCCTTGATTTGCAAGTACTTTTGAGAAAATTTGATAAAAAGAGGAAATAGTGTGTTGCATTGTTGTTCTAGGTTATAGAGAGATGTTCTTCTTTTTCACCATATTTCTTCTAGGTTGAAGATCTGCCTATGTGATTTAGATATGTTGGTGAGAGGTTTTAAAAGGTGTTATATTCAAGAGATGGTATGTTGGATCATCATACAGAAGAAGTTGTGTTCACTAGTGTGTGACTATGCATTATAGAGGTGTTTGGGAGAAAATTATTTGCACCAAGTTTCTTCATAGTTATGCTTTAGGTATTGTGATTTTGAAGGTGTATTGGTGGTGTTGGTAGTGTAGAACAAAAAATTGTATACTCTTGAAGAAAGAGGAAATTTCACGCTTAATTTGGACCTACTTTTTCATTCCTTAAATTTTTCATTTATAGGCCCCTAAGACTCATTATTTTTGACCTTAATGCTTATTCCACTCACAAATCATACAAATCCTGATAAATAACATTCAAATTATTCAAATTATACAAAACCCACGTCAAAAACCTCTAGTGGAACGAAGTCACATAGGGTGGTGACTTAGTCCCTTTTAGGGGATTTTTCAATTTTGAGCAAGAAAATCACCGATTTAATTCAAATTTTTGATGGATGTCAGCCTATGGGGTAAAAATAATGAATAATTATGTTTGAATGCCTATAAATATAAGTTTTTAGGTCATTTTTCACAACATTTAGTCATTTCAACAAACAAATTGAAGAGTCAAGGGTTTGATATCTTTCACAAGAAGATTCATTAGTCTATCTACAACAAAGTTGAAGTTTTAGGGCAGCAAGCTAGGATTTTTGTAGGTCTTAAAGCTCAATTTTTATCAAATATATTACATATACAAGGGTTGATCATGGATTCCTATGTAGAGTCATGAAGAATTCTAGGTTGGGGAGATACAACTAGCCATCAATCCAAGCCTAAGGACTTGTTTTGTAAGTGATTCCATCTTTCATTTTCTCTCTAGTTTCAGCATAAGGAAGGTTTGCATGTTGTTAATATTAATTTATAATGTAACTTAGGGTCTCTTGGAATGAGTCTTTCATCATTCTAGTTTCATTTATGCATCTTATTCTTGCATGTTAGAATAGGGTTGCATCTTGCTTCAAATTTCAGTCTTAGATGCACTTAGGGCTAGGGTTTTAAAACATATTTAATTATCTCTCTCAAGGTTTAAATACTAAATAGGGTTTTGACTAAGGAAAACCACCATTATAAAGTGAATTATATTTTGTTTTGCAGGTGTTTCCATAGAATCGGATCCAAGTTTCAGTCAGAAAATAGAGTGCAAACCAAGAGCTTCAATTTTCACTTTCAGATTTTTAGAAAACTCAAAGTGGACTAAGTCACCATCCTTTGTGAATTAGACCCAATGCACAAGTTTTCAGAAGTTTCTACAGATTTTGATACCCATTTCCTTGAATCTATTTTTTGGGCAGAGACCCTGATCTAGGACTAAGTCACCCAGCTTGGTGTAAGTGTCCTAGTTGGCTAGAAAAATAGATTTTCCAAAATTTATGAAGCATATACAGTCTTCACCCTGGTCTCTATCAGTTATAGGGTGAACTCTTTCTATTTGGATTATTTATCTTGCTTTATATTGCATTCAAACTATCTTTCTGCATATCATAATGTGTTTTCAAACATCTTGCATTTCCTTAATTTTTCATTAATAATCCACCTCTTTTATTAGTTATTTTCATTTAGGGAATTCTATTTAGGAATATTTCAATCATACTTGCATTATTCTTGAGTGAACCACCTTATTTTTTGTGGGATACCTTTCTCCTTTTAGGTGCAAAACCCTAGAAGTGCAAGAGAGTTTTTATCCCCAAAAATTTGCAGTTCATTTTGGTGAACCTACATTTTGAACTTTCTATTTATTATTTAAAGTGAATTTACATCCTAGGAATAGCCTACATTAACATTGCATTACATTTAGCATTGTTTAATTTGCATTCTAGGGTTTTAAAAGTTGCATTAGTCAAAAGCTCATTTTAGCTTGCATCATTTCACTTGATTTCCTTGAACAATAGTGAAATTTTGCATCTGCACTTTATATTTTCATTCTACAACATAGAACACATAAGCATCTATCAGAAAATGCATAAAAACTTTAAAAATACCCCTACTAGGACTAATTCGCCACCCTGGGGGACTTAGTCCCACTACACATTTTGCATCTCTATTTTTCAGAATTAAGTTCCTAGTTTCTTAATTTGGTGTTTTCCTTAGTTAATTTTCTATTTTAGTTCATTCATTTTCTATTACATTGTAATCATTAGGACTAGCATCATTTACTTTCATGGAAATTATGGATAACATTAGATTTTTACAATTTTCATTTTCAGCATTAATTCCTAATTCATTTAGGTCACGTTCATCAGAAAATGAAAATTGAAAACTAGAAACATCAAATGAAATAATAAAAACAATTCTTCACTTTAGAAAAACTATATCATCCAAACCTTTTAGTAGTGATGACTTGGATAAGTTAGAAAAAGATCTACAAATATTTCTCTCACTATGTTCATCCACTTGGTTTGTGATGAAAAACTCAAACCAACTGAAGATAACTTATCTCCCAAACCTTTTAGTAGTGATGACTTTGATATGTTAGATGAAGCCCTTCAGGACTTCATCTCACAAAATCCATCCACTAAGGTTTGTTGTGAAAAACCTAAAACAAAATATGTCAATTTAATTCAACCTCAACTAGTTCTTTACCCACATTCATATAAATCTCAACCTCCACCTAAACCTGAGTTTACCCTTTACCCACCTAAGCATGATGTTGTTGATCACACACATTATAGTAGAAATAATCTGCAACCACAACAACCCATCCCCAACACCCTTACCTTTACCCAATCCCATATTTCCTAGTGCTCCTCACTTAAATTAACACCTTAGGGAGTATGATCTCATTGAAAAAAATAACAATACTCCTGCAAAGATATCCCTTTGGGACCTTCTTCAAAATTCACCAAACTATCACACTATGCTCCAAACAACATTACAACAAATAGCGGTTCCTCCTGGTACAAAGGATATGGTACTCTAATACAAGGAATGAATATACAATTAATGTAGACATTACCTTCCATCAACATTAGCTCCCTCCATTAGAATTAAGGAAGCAAAATGAAGCCTTTATGATAATAGCCCAATTCAACCGCATAGGCATCAAATGGACCCTTGTTGAAAATGGCATTTCCCTTGATGTGTGCAGTCTGAAACTTCTTGATAGATTACATGTGGATAAATCACAAATCAAACCTGATTCTATATATATTAGATGATTTGAAAATATCACAAAGCATCTGATCGGTGTAATTACCTTACCTATTACAGTTGAAATGGCTACATTGCAAACTCATATTCAGGTCATGCACTATGATCTCTCATACAATCTTCTTTTGGGAAGACTATGGATTCATGAGATGCATGCAGTGCCTTCAACCCTTCATTGGATAATGAAATATTTCTAAACAATAAATTTTATCAAGTTGAAATAGACCGTGATCCTGAAAGTTGCATACAACTTGAAAAAGGAACAACAGGTCCTCTGAACACATTGATTCCAACATCTCACATAGAACCTATTGAAACCAACGAACAAAAAGAACCCATCTCTAAATTGCTAGGTGATGATTGGGGATCATTAGAATTCACACCTTCATTTATGGGTAAATATACAATTTTTGATATGAGGATTGTCTATATGGGTCAAATTACACTTGATCCATGAAGAATCAAAGCATAATGGAGCCACCAATACTCAAATCTCAACAAGATCGATCAAACAAGATTAAAAGAAAACATTTTATCAAAACCTAACATACTAAAATATGAAAGCTATCAAAACATCTACTCTAATCCATTCAAAATTTATCTTGTTGTGGAATTGGTGTCGCATTGATGTGGACCAATGACCCTTTCCCAATCCCAAGATAGTGAGCTTGTCTCAATCGATTCTATGTAAGAGAATCGATGAAACCATGGTGTTTGGTGTATGAAAAACTAAATTATGTAAAATGAACATGATGCAAGCTAAGTTACCATAATTTTATGTTATAAATGATCTAATTATGCAATTCATAAGCTAATCTAAGCTAATCAAAGCTAATTTAAGCTAATCTAAGCTAATTTAATCTAAAATGATTCTAAAAGATGAAAACACTAATTTATTTACAAACTAAGATGGATGCATATAAGCCATTAATGGAAGCTTGAAGCTAATATGAAATGAAAATAAACTAAAAAAAGCTAAAAGGTGAGTGAAAGATGAACAAGTATGTGAGTGAATTTAAGAGCATAAGTTTGCAATAAAATATGGATCCATTTATCTCCAAATAGTGATCTATTTATAGGAGAGAAAATGAGGAATGGATGGTTGAGATCAAAAATCTTAATCAATAGTTCAACATGAAGGGGATGAGATGAATGGATCATGGATTCTCATCAACAGATGAGAATGAAAGATGAAAGTTAATCAAAGGCTCACACTTGCCTCAAACATAAACACTTTTGACCTACTCACATAGGTTAAAAGTAAATTTCCAAAGAGGTTAAAGGGTTAACTTGAATTTGAAGCTAAGTGAGTTGATTTGAGGAAAGAGAATATTCCTTAGAATAATCCTTTAGGGTTAGGAGAAAGGGATTTTACAAATTAAAACAAAGTTTTAATTGTTCAAAAAGGATAATGAATATTTCATGGGAATATTCCCTTTGATTATAAGAAAATTAGTTTAATTTCTAATTAAACAAGGTTTAATTTATGCAATTGGGGAATTAGAATAATTAAAAGATATTTATTAAATTGGATGATTTAATAAATAGAGGGGGTGATGAAATGATATTTAATTAAATAAGATGGGGTAATTTAATTAAATAAGATGACCTAGGAGATTAAATTAAATATTTTGATTTATTTAATTTGATTAGATGAAGTGTTAGTGCAAAAAGAGATTAATTAACCCAATTTAATTAATTAGGCCAAATGGACGAAAAATGATGCAATTAATTAATTAGCTAGTCAATTAAGAAAAAAGAGGATGGATAAAGAGGAAATGATGTTAATAAATCTATTTCAAATTTTTGTCATCGATTATGACATTTTTTAGTGTCTACATTGTGTTCCTCTTTGAAGCGAGGTACCTACTGCTTCAGTTTGACGAATAATGCTTTTCAGATGAAAAATGTTGCTTGAATCAAAAAATAAAAAATTTATGATTTTTTTAGATGCCCCAATTGAAGGATAAAACTAACTCCCTACCCCCTCAAGAAATCAAGTGGAAATTTCAAATTTTGGGTTGATTTCTTGATTAAGGTTCAAAATTTTCCCCAAGGGTCCATAAAGATTCTGAGATGCAAGAATAATACCAAAAATGGAAAGAATGATGCAAAATTAGGTCCATATTGGAAATATTGGTGAGAATGATAATAAACCCCTTTAAAAAGGTTAAATTAGGGAAAAAACCCTAATTTTCTAGCTTAAATAGGCTAAGAGGGCTCATTTGCAATTCATTTGTGCATTTCCCAATGGCTTCCAGGCATAAGACCACCGATATGTGATTTGAAACCTCATTTTAAATTTGAAATTTGGATGCATTTATTAGGCATTAGAATTTAGAATTTGGCGGCATCGCTATATAGTGATGTCCAAACTTCAATCAGTGATGCCCAAATGATATATAGCAATGCATATGTCTAGGTTGATGTTTTTTTAAGTTTGAATTTAGGGTTTCAAATTTTAAATGGCAACACAATCGTATCTAGTGATGCACTTGCCGATTTGAAAGTTAGGGTTAGGTCATTCCAAATTCTAAATTGTGATGCCATCTTATCTAGCCATGCATTTATCAATTTGAAATTTGAAATGCATTGGGTATCGTTGTTTGAGTTTTGAATATAGCAACACATTTGTGATTTCCAAGCTAGAAATTCCAAATAACTTCAAATTTTGATGATTTCCTAATGTCGTGCACTTCGTGGGTGCAGGAGGTCTTCCCATCGTTGATGTCGAGGGAGCACAAGTAAAAAATACTTGAGAGATTGGGTGATCTTTCTAAGTTGTTCCAAGAGCACCTGGGAAAGATCAGATTGTGGTACATTTCATATGCACCTATTGTGAGGACACATTTGGCTATGATGACAATGTTGGGCAAGAGATGTCATAGTGTGATCTCATCCTTTCACCTTCTAATGGGGGAGGTAATAATGACCTTGGAGGATGTGTGGTAGATACTATAGTTTCCTATCCATGGTGATCACATGATCTACCATCCTAATGCAAGATTTGATGTCTATTTAGAGGTGATAGATATGGACCAAATTGTATTGGTCACCTCACAGATTCACCTAGAGATATAAAGAGGTCAAGTTCCAACCTTCATATTGATTGTTGTGGCCATTAGTTCAAGTTTGGTGGCTATGGAAAAATGTGACCATTTTTTAGTTCTAGATGGGGTTTGGCTTGGTAGAGGATGTTGTACTAGAGGACTCTTTTTGCATGGGGGCTCATGATGTTGGCCCCCTTGTACCATGATTTGCATGATTTTTGTAACTATGATGGAAGATCCCTCAGTGTAGGTGTGACTCTCTTTCATATCTGGGCATGGGAAGACATTTTTCGTGCTTCGGTCAATTGTACAAATAGCGGACATGGAGCCAGATGATCTCGTGGTATGGAGATATTGATGTGTCATCACACTCAAGCACACAGGATAGATTGGGATCTCATACTAGGGATGGGTAATAGATGATATGATTTTTTTCCACTGGCGGCCATGGCTTCAAATGTTGGCCTAGTTCAATGATGTACAATAGCTTTTTTTTGCTCGATAGACCCAATATATGCAAGGTCATGATAATACCATGATCGAGTGGTACCTTCTTGATAGAGTGGCTAGATAGTTTGGTGATCTACAAGACAAGCCCGGTGATGCCTATAGGGTGATTTTCACGAGATCAACTAGAGAGGTCCTGACTTGGGGACCAATGATTATGGCACCAAAGGTTGTGGAGAGTTTTGTCTAGTTGGTTTCCCAGCATTAGGCATATGATCAGGGTCAACCCATAGCACAAACCACTCCAGCTTATGATGCATGGTTCGTCCCTCTAAGGTGACTTACAGATCCAGTAGGTGCTCCTCCTAGAGAGAGGTTTTGGGGCAAAGGTGTCAAGGGTAGAGGATAGAGAGGCTAGGATGGCCATGATGGATAGTTTATGGGGGCTCCTTCGGTTGGACAACAACCTCCTCAACAACATATAGTAGTGCAACAATAGCCAATGCCACCACTAGCACCATGAGATGCTTAGATACAACAACTACATCAATAGGCATAGGCTTTGATAGGTGAGTGAGACTATGCTCTCCAATAGATTTTGGTTGTGACTGCTGACCAAGACCAGGCTCAACAATAGGTGGTCATGATGACAACCAAGAGGGATGCAAATTTATAGAGAGTACATGCTATTACTAGGGAGAAGGATTAGTAGGTTGAGGGGATGGCAATAGCCACACATGGTTAGACAGTGTCAGCTAGGTTGTATAGAGAGGCTGTTACAGAGGCTGCATACTATAGGAATAATTATAACAAATATTTTCCAACGGCTCTTCGTCAATTAGATTTTTCATAGTGTAGTGATGCACATCCCTATGTCAAGGATTAGCCTGAATGGCAAGCTAGAGAGGGTAGCAAAACATTTTGATGTATAGGTACTTTTTCATATTTCCCCATACTTTATACTGATACGCATTCATGGTCTCCTTTTTGATAACCTCATGGATATTGTACTTATCATTGATGTACATACACTAATCCATATTTTGTACCATGAAATATTTATATATATATATATATGATACAAATACAAATGATTTATGATGTGATGTGTTGACTTTATTTCATGTATGGATTATGAATGATTTATGGATGCACTTTATTTTATGCCTAGGTGATATGTGATAATCATGATATGGATGAATGCATTGTTATGTTCTTTTTCATTATCTTTTCACGATATGATATGAATGAATGATTAATGCTATGTAGATGTTATGGATGTAAATGATGTGGATGCATTTCTTTTATATATTTTCTATGCATTTTATGATGATGATGTATGCATATGGATGTATGGATGCAATTTTTTATGATATGTAACAATTTAGGATACTTAGAATAAAAAGTCTATATTATTCATCACAACTTAAATGATAATGCAAAATGCATGATGATATGAAAAAATTATGATATGGATGATTATCCCAATGGATGTTTCATGATTATGAGATGCATGTATGCTAATGATTTGTGGATGCAAGGTGGATGCATTAATAATAACTGTTGATGATGATGATTGCTTCAAAATATCTAACAAGTCCATGATTTATCGAGAATTTATTAGAGATGGTGATAAGACAATGCAAAATAATGCAGGATGGGTGCTCACACTTCAGGATTGGGAATTTTTTTTGTTCCTTTTTGTTTGATATGACATAGACATAATGCATGGGTATGTGTAGGATCATCATGGAAAAAATAGGCCCTTAAGTGTCAAAAAAATCAGAAAAATCAGAGTTAGGCAACTTGACATTAAAATTTGAATAAGTTATCTATATTATTTCAAAAATATGTACAAATAAAATCTATAGCAAATTGAATGTAGTTTCTAAACTACTAGGTTTATTTTTAAAAAAAAAATCTATTTTGTGAAAATTTGAAATTTCACTGCAATAGTACTTAAATTTCCAGGAAAAAATAAGAAGTAGGTGTCTATCTGACCACCCTAACCACAATAAAATGATAATTATTTTTTATAAGATTTTAGACATAAGTAGAGGACTCATGTATAGATGTGATGCATATTTTTTTTTTTTTAAATTCCAAGTAAATAATTAATTATGATTTTTTATTACAACTTTTAAAAAATATAAAAACTCGTATGTCTAACCACCTTAACTTGGTCAAAACTTCATGAAATTCAAATTTTCTTTTTTTAATCCTATACTATGTGAAGTATAGAATGTGATGCATGCTTTGGATTCAAAAAATGTGATATCATTTGAAAGCTATAGAAGTTATTCAATGAACCTATCAATCAACACTTTAGTTGTAATTCAAATAGAAAATGAATTATAATTATTTATTAAATTCAAAGTAAAGCATAATTTATATTGGTGGAAAGCTAAGAATCTCCTTTAAAAACCCTTTTCATTTCATCAATTGTGGGTAAAAAAATTTTGTCAATCACATGCCCTACAAATACCTATCATATTACAACTTTTTGGCCCATCATGATCCTACACATACCCACATCAAGGTATTGATAACCAGGATGGTGTTGTATCTAGGGTAATGGACTTTGACTCAACAAACAAATAGGATAGTTTTTTTTTCACATATTGACATACATAAACATTGTTGGAATGCAAGTTAGAAGCTTAGAACATATTGAATGAAAGCATATGAAATAGTCAACAACATACTCCAAACATCCATCCTACACACAAATAAGCAAGTATGCGCCAAGATTATTTTACAAGAGTATCCACAAGCACAACAAACATAAGATAAGGATCAATGCCCAATTCCTTTCTCTCTAAATCATTTTAGATAGAAATCATGAATAGGTCCTCAGAATGGGTCATTAAGATAAATCATAAGAAAATATCAAAGGCAAACAGTTAGTGTTATCTATAGCTCCTGCCTATTTTATGTTTAGCTTAAAGTGATATCTGATACTAATGTCCATTGCAGGCAGGATACATCCTAGTATATGTTGATTAGAGGGTTGTTTGATGTTGAGATAATGATGCTAAGATGATTTGTTTCCATAAACTTCACTAATTCATTTACCTATGATTTAGACTTTATATTTTGACTTTTGTGCTAGCACTTTATGAATTTTTATGTTTTCTTTCTACTTGTTTTGCCAAAGTGTTAAGGTGACGATCATTTACTATGGGTGATAGTTTATTGCAGGTGAAAGCAAGATGGGATGGATGGGTTTTGTTTTTTTTTCTAGAATATTTCAATGTTTTTGGTATTTTGAAAATGTTTTGAGGTTTTTTTTGGTCTTTTTTGAATGTAATATGATTTTTTTATGTTTTTCATATTTTTTGAGGTTTTTTAGGGTTTTCTAATTATTTGAGGTTGTTTAGGTCTTTTAAACGTTTTCTATTGTTTTTTGGACTTTCCATTTTCAAATGCTTTTGTGTTTTTGAGATATTTGAATGTTTTTGGGGTTTTCAAGAGCTATTTGGATGTTTTTGGATTTTTGAGGGTTTTTTGGATGTTTTTGGACTTTTGAAAAATTTCCAAGTTTTAAACAAGAACCTAACATAAGAGACCTATCCTAGGGGCCTCGAGGGTTGATCAAAGATTAGCCTTGCCTATGTTAGACACACAAAGACCATGTAGTTCGACTGACTCAATCGATTTACAAGACAAATATATGAACAGATGAGAGATAACAAATAATTACAACTAACTACTAAGGACTAACCTAGGGTGTCTCAAGGGCACATTAGTGATGGCCTTGCCTATGTTCAAGTTCAGAGACAACGTAGTTTGACACAACCAATGACTTTGTCTTATAGAAAAAAATTTCTTATAAATAAAGGAATGAGTCATGATTTTATATAGAAACACCTAAAAAAACTGACCTAATTCCTCAGGGGCACATCAACAAATGGCCTTTCCTATGTCTAGTTGCAAAGGAAACATAGTTCGACAAGAGGACATTCTTTTTTAGTTTTTTTATGTTCGACCTTTTTAGGGTTTTTGATGTTTCTTGGATGTTTTAGATTTTTGCTGTACAAGATTTTGCAAATGTTTTTGGATTTTCTAGATAAGATTTTATGAATATTTTTGGTGTTTTTGATAAGATTTCCCATGCCCTCAAGATATATAAGAACCCTATTGTGACATAATGAAATGCCCCTAGTGTGATATGTTAGCCTACTTCAATAAAGCCAAGACAAAATGACCTTGGGAATATACCAAGTAGTGCTAAAGAGTTCATGATACCTTACAATGACAAGCCATGATAAGGATGTGGATGAGGGATGAATGGTGATGAAAAGGATGATAGGCCAAAAGAGAAAATGAATAGATGGAGATGCTTTATTTATGCAAGGCGACTGTTTTCCAGGTTTTCACCAAGGTACTTTCCCAAAGTGCCACTGAAGTGGTTTTCACTAGAGGGTGATTTTTTCTTTACTTTTTGCAATATTTTTTCTCATTTTTTTAATTATTTTTTATATTTTTTGATATTTTCTAGAAATGTTAGCCTCATGTTGAACCACCTAGTGGAACCAATGTGGAGTCCACTATCATAACATGCTAATGATACCCTACTTGAAGAAACTTCTTTTCTAAGATATGAACACTTGAATGCAATCTTGAAGAACTCTGATCTACCTTCTGGTACCATAATTAACCTTGTTTATGAGTGTACATCACAATAGAGTGCCTTTAGAATTCTTATTATGAAGGGTAGCTTCCAACACACAGCCAATGCAACAATTAGATATCATGAATGGAGTGAATGGTGTCAAAGAATTTGAGATGGATTGGTTGATAGTTTGGAACCTTTGACTCTCCAAACTTGGGAAGATGAGCAATGATGCATGGAGATGCAGGTTTTCATGGAATTAGGACCAACTACTGGATATACTTTGTTCCTTTCTTAAGAAGCTTGCTTTCGTATTCGAGGACTCTGTTGATGGATACATTTCCCTTTTTTATTATTCCCCATAGTTTCTTTGACTAAAGAAGTTTTGGAGGGATAATTTTTTTATTTTTCTTTAGTATCCATTTGTATTTTCTTTGCCATTTTTTCTCTATTGCTTCATTTTATTCACTGATCTTCATCTTGCTTTGATAGGAATTCTTCTTTTTATGTTGGTCCCAATTTTTGTATGAGATGATGGGTGAATGCCAACTCATGATAGGCTAGTTGTAGCATTGAAAAAAAATTCATCATAAGGATTCTTTGTGCCCCATATGTTGATGTTTGTTGTAGACAATATTTCCCTCAATGTTGTGAAGGTATTACCAATACCTAATCCTTTTCCCAAATAATGTATCCTCTTATCCATAGCCACTGAATATAACTTTTCATGAACACATGATATTAATATGGGTTCCTTCTATTGAGGAATATTATCTATTTACTCTGGTTATATGACATCATTCTTTATTGATACTAGTTCAAAATATGTTGATGTTGACTCAAAAGATGTCGAAGATGTGCAATCATTGTAATAATCAAGAGTCTCAACTACTGTTTGCTCATGAACTATTTCCATTGATTCTACACCATTATCTATTGATACTATTCCAAAAGATGTTGGTACTGATTCAAAAGATGTCAATGATGCAAATCACTATAAGAATCAATAATCTTAACTACTTCTTGCTCTTGTATAGGAATATCAAGAGTGGGAGACCCATGTTTTGGATGAAGAATGTCTATATGTCCATCCAAAAGAAACATATGAGGATTGATATTGGGGACATATTAGGAATTTAAAATGGTTTGGAATATGTCCCTTAGTTCTTTGTGAAACTCTGAGGATAAGGGTTCTTGATCTTGACTCGATTCAAAATAACTTTTGTTATCCTCAAGAGCCTCCTCTTGTCATGTTCCTTGGGTGGATTATATATCATTGGTAAAATATTCTTCACAACAGTTAGTGGGTATGAGTGTGATAATTGATATTTCTTGCTCATTTTGAACTTATTCAACATGCATAATCATTGAGTCATGTGTGGGAGAGATATCACAATCTGATAACCACTTGATGTCATTACAGTATAAAATAGTGCCAAACACTATTGATGTGTATAGACTTTGTTTTAAAATAGTATCTTGATACATGTCTAATTCCTCATAAACAACATAAAAATGTCCTAATGTGGTATCCTGGGTATCTTTTGAAGTTGATGCCTTTGTCGAATCTTTTGTTTTTCCATGATTAGGCATAGGGTTCGTGTAAATTTTCAAATTTTAATTACCAAATTTTTGATCAACCTCAATGCCTCTTTCTTCAATAATATCTTCTATCATATGTTTGAGCCTAAAATAGTTTTGTGTGCTATGGCCTTTGTACCAGTGAAATTCACAAAAATTATCTTCTCTATAGCTATGAGGTTTGATTTGTGGCTCTTGATAATTTGAGAACTCAGCGAGTGTGATAGGGTTAGACTACATCAACCAATTCAACACATCTTCCATAAGTTCTCCTAAGGGAGTGAATTTCCACTTAGGAGGATTATTTGTTCTTTGTTGTCCACCCTAAGTGTTTGCAGCATTGGTTGTTGGTTGATTATTTAGTAGTGGCGTGTATAGTTGTTGGGTGTTTTCTTGTATAGTGGTTGTGTATATAGTGGTTGCATATATAGTGGTTGCATGTATAGTTTTTGCATGTATAGTTGTTGTTTGACTAATAGTATGGGTCAAATTACACTTGATCCATGAAGAATTGAAGCATAACAGAGCCACCAATACTCAAATCTCAAATAGATCGATTGAATAAGTTTAAAACCAAACATTTTATCAAAACCTAAGATACTAAATTATGAAAGCTATCAAAACATCTACTCTAATCAATTCAAAATTTATCTTGTTATGGAATTGGTTTCATGTTGATGTGGACCAACAACCCTTTCCCAATCTTGTGATAGCGAGCTTGTCTCAATTGATTCTATCGAAGAGAATCAACGAAACCATGGTGTTTGGTGTATGGAAACCTAAATTATGTAAAAATGAACATGATGCAAGCTAAGTTACCATGATTTTATGAGATAAATGATCTAATTATGCAATTGATAAGGTAATCTAAGATAATCTAAGCTAATCTAAGCTAATCTAAGCTAATCTAAGCTAATTTAAGCTAAAATGATGCTAAAAGATGCAAAACCTAGTTTTTTTACAAACTAAGATGGATGCATGGAAGCCATTAATGGAAGCTTGAAGCTAATATGCAATTAAAATAAAATAAAACAAGCTAAAAAGTGAGTGAAAGATGAAAAAGTATGTGAGTGAATTTAATAGAATAAGTTTGCAATAAAATATGGATCCATTTGTCTCCATAAAACTGATCTATTTATAGGATAGTGAATGAGGAATGGATGGTTGAGATCAAAAAGTTTAATCAATGCTTCAAGATGAAGAGGATGAGAATCATGGATCATGGATTCTCATCAATGGATGAGAATGCAAGATGAAAGTTAATCAAAGGATCACACTTGCCTCAAACAAACAAACTTTTGACCTACTCACATAGGTCAAAGGTAACTTTCCAAAGAAGTTAAAGGGTTTTAACTTGAATCATTTAGGGTGAGGACAAAGGGATTTTACAAATTAAAACAAATTTTTAATTGTGCAAAAAGGATAGAGAATATTCAATGGGAATATTCCCTTTGATTAGAAGAAAATTAGTTTAATTTCTAATTAAACAAGGTTTAATTTATGTAATTGGGGAATTAGAAGAATTAAAAGATATTTATTAAATTGGATGATTTCATAAATAGGGGATGGGTGATGAAATGATATTTAATTAAATAAGATAGGGTTATTTAATTAAATAAGATGACCTAGGAGATTAAATTAAATATTTCTATTTATTTAATTTAATTAGATGAAGTGTTAGTGCGAAAAGAGATTAATTAACCCAATTTAATTAATTAGGCCAAATTGATGAAAAATGATACAATTAATTAATTGGCTAGGATAATTAAATCAATTAAGAGAAAAGAGGATGGATAAAGAGGAAATGATGTTAATAAATTTGTTTCAAATGTATGACATCGATTAGGAAAGTTTTTCAGTGTCCACAATAATCACACAAAAAGAGGATAAAAAACAAGAACAACCAATGATTATCTCAACTTAGAATTTAGAAGAATCTTCCCAAGCATCTACCTCATCTACTTTGGAAGAAACTACAACTTACACAATAAATGTTGATGAGATAGATTATCAATATCCACCTAACCCGAAGGAAATGGAAAGACTTTATGGAAAAGTTTATGAACTCATGAAACAATTAGAATACAATGGTAAAGGATGTGGAAAGCATGAACAAAGAATTCAAGTTCCTATAGAACCTAATACACAAAAGACAAAGACTATTTTGGGATATTCTTTTTCTAAAAAAAATAAATCAAATCAATGACCATTGCTAAACATCAATACCATCACATGTAAACCAAAAATCAATCTCAGACTAAAGCATCCTGAATTACTTGATATGGATTTACCACCATCATGGGAGTACTTTGAAAATGATGAAGCTTTGAAAAAAATGTTAGGTGCTTATAATAAGATATCTTCCGCAAAGAAAAAACATACATGTGCTATGATCAATACTAAGAAAAAAGCTATTGATACAAATGAGAAAGACACAAGCATGGAACCATATGATCCTAAATCTCCTAAGTCAAATGCTCTTCCCTTGGGAGATACAATTGATATACCAATGGATGTAGATAATAAAGACAAAGCCATTAAGATAGGGAAGTGACTTGATGATGAAGAACAAGAGGACACTACAACCTTGCTTCATGAATTTCCTAAACTTTTTGCTTGGAAATATTTAGACATGCCAGGAATAGATTTGAAGATAGCGACACATAACATAGTTCTTGCTAAAAATGCTAAGCATATTAGACAAAAGATATGAAAAATGAAACCTAAAATAGCCTTGCTTGTTAAAGGAGAACTTGAAAAACTCCTTGACGTAGGTTTCATTCGACCTTTTAATTATTCTCCTTGGATCTCAAACATTGTGGCAGTTGCAAAACCTGATAATCATATTAGGATGTGTATGGATTTTTGATACTTGAATAAGCCTCTTTAAAGGATGATTTTTCCCTTCCTAATATCAACATGATAGTGGATTCAACTATGGGACATGCTTTGTTGTCATTCATGGATGGATTTTCTATATATAATCAAATCTTCATCAACCCACAAGATCAATATAAGATAACATTAACGACTATTTGAGGGACATTTTGTTAATTTATGATTCCTTATAGATTAAAGAATGTAGGAACAACCTATCAACAAGCTATGGCATTGATATTTCATGATTACATACATAAAATTTTGGAAGACTATGTTGATGGCATCCTAGCCAAGTCATTAACAAGACAAGGCAATGTTAGCATCCTTCAAAAAATATTTGAATTGATGTGCAAAAACAATATGCAATTAAATCCGAACAAGTGTGTCTTTGGAGTAGATAGTAGAAATTTTTTAGGGTTTATCATATCTTATAGAGGCATTGAAATTGACACAAAGAAAATTAATGCTATAATCAACATGCCACCTCTTAGAAACATTTCCCAATTGAGCATGTTACAAAGAAGAATTCAATCCATATGTCATTTTGTCACCTCCTTAGCTGATCAAACATTACCT
This sequence comes from Sequoia sempervirens, assembly GCA_007258455.2. Classification (NCBI taxonomy): domain Eukaryota; kingdom Viridiplantae; phylum Streptophyta; class Pinopsida; order Cupressales; family Cupressaceae; genus Sequoia; species Sequoia sempervirens. Next base: position 36,117,143 of record VDFB02105785.1, on the reverse strand, counting down.
TTCACACATATCCTCAAAAAGGATGTGCATTTTGATTGGAATGAGGATTATAAATAGGCCTTTGAGAGTTTGAAGGAATACCATGCAACTCCACCCATTTTACAACCCGCTATGCCAAACTAATCGTTCATCCTTTATATAGCCACATTAGCCCATGCTCTTGTAGCATTGTTGGCTTAGCAAGATGAAAGTGGTAAAGAACATCCTTTTTATTACATTAGCCAAACTCTAATAGATTATGAAACACAATGTACACACCAATTGAAAAAATAATGTTTGGCTCTTGTATTCGCTACTAGTAAGTTGTGACACTATTTACTAAATGTAGAGATACAAGTCATGAAAAAATTTTATCCTCTCAAACATCTTTTTAATAAAAAAAACTTATCAGGACATCCAACTAAATGGGTAATGTTGTTGACTGAGTTTGACCTTAAGTTTATTTCACAAAAAGCAATCAAGGGTCAAGCCTTGACTGACCACTTAGCTAATGGTCCTTCTCCTTTATCGCTACCTAGCAATGACTCTTTTCCTGATGACAATGTGTTGACAATAGAGGTTCCTACATGGGAATTATATTTTGATGGATCCAAGTGTAAAATAGGCTCTAGCGCTAGGTTTATATTAATTCCATCCATATGAAAGCCTATTCCTTTGTTGTATCCATTAAATTTTCTTTGTACAAATAACATAGCTGAATATGAGGTGTTAATTGTTTGATTGTGTGCTTCTTTAATCATGGGTGTCAAATATATTAAGATCTTTGTTGATTTGCAAGTACTGATCAAACAAATAAACAGAGTCTACCAAGCTAACTATGAAAAATTATCAAAATATAAGGATCTTACAATGACATTGTTGGAATAGTTTGACTCATTCACCATTGATAACATCCCACTAAAAGATAATTGGCATGCATATGTGATGGCGAGTGAAGATTCTCTTATATCACGTCAAGATCCTTCAAAGGACGTCATGTTTACTATTCACCAAATCATGAAACCCTTAATAAATGATCAATATTAAGAAGTGTTAACAATGACCAAGGATGACTCGAGTGAATGGTATGATACCATATATAACTATTTAAAAGATGGTACCATTTCCAAGCCAACAAAAAAAAACATCCAAACTCATTTAAAATAATTTGTAACCAAGTACATAATCCTTGCTGATGTGTTATATATAAGATCCTTTGATTGCATTTTACTTCGATGTATTAGGAATTCTGAAATCAATATAGCGATCAAGTAGGCTGATGCAGGCACCTATGGAGGTCATTTTGGAGGAAATACCTTAGTGGAAAAACTCCTTCATATGGGATACTACTAGAAATATATGGAAAAATATTGCTATGCATATGTTAATTGATGTCATAAATGTCAAAACGCAGAAATTTGATTCATGCTCATGCTTCTAAGATGCATGCCCAAATCCCTATTTGGTTGTTTTCCATATTGGAATTGGATCTAATTGGGAAAATATCACGATCATCTTTTGTTGGACATGCATTTATCATTACCACAATAGATTATTTTACAAAATGGGTAGAATCTATTCCTCCATGATCCACCATTACTGATACGATATGTCATTTCATATTGGAACACATTATTGATCACTTTGGACTCCCCTACACATTAATTTTAGAAAAGGGAATGCCATTTAAAAACAATGATGCGAAGAAGTTTCTAGACATGTTTCATATCCAACATCGCTTTTCAACACTGTACTAACCACAATCTAATGGTCAAGTTGAAATCACTAATAAGATTCTCAAACAAATTCTCAAGAAAATTGTTAACCAACATCAAAAAGATTGGCACACACAATTACAATATGTGCTATGGGCCTATCCTAGGGCCACTCGATGTTCGCCTGCTATTTGATCTCTCTCCACCTGTAGTCCAGCTATCTCTAACTCTAGTCTCTCAAACTCTACTAGAGTTTAGGATGACTATACCTTTTCTATAGTATTGACTCGGTGAACTCACCTTAGGTCAAGCTCTCATATGTTTCCCATAATATTGGGAATGGCATTAGTGACTCTAGGTCCTCATCCACAATGGGTGGGGGCACATAATTTGATTCCATCTCCTCCTCATTGATAGATGTTGGAAATATCTTTGCAGCTACTTGATGGTAGAGATCCTGCCAATATTTCATAGCTCCTACAAGATAGAAACAATACATAATTAGTACACATCATGATATATATATAAACAAAAGAAAAAATTACATGCATAAATACAATATCATCACCTATATCTCTGGTAGGCTGAGAAATATCAAGCTCGTCTAGTGCAGGGGCCATGGAAGATGTGCTAGCCTCTCCATGACTATGAGTACTAATTTCTACTACAACCACTACTCATGATCTAGTCATACGAATGGTAGGCTAAGAAATATCAAGCTCGTCTAGTGCAAGGGGCATGGAAGATGTGCTAGCCTCTCCATGACTATGATTACTAATCTTTGCTATAGTGGCTACTCATGATCTAGTCATACGAATGGGTGAGGGCTCTCCCCACTTGTGTTTATCCTCCACTACTACCTCATCATCCTCACTTGGGAGTGGCTCCTCCTCTTCATCCTCCTCCTGGTCCTCCTCATCCTCATCCTCCTCCTCTCCATCCTATCCATCATAGTCAGGATCTGCATCCTCATCACAATCCTCATCATTGACATCTATAAATATGTTTGTAACTCTATACCATGTGTCCTTGGCCCTGTCCTCTTTATCATCCCCCTCATTTGGTAGTCATCCTGCATCTCCTACAGGCTCATCCATTGGATATACAAGAGTTGGTAGTGATACTATCCACCACTCCTCATACTCACTTGTGGTACTAACATCGTCCACATTGAATATTGGAGGCTCATCATGATCCAAGTACTCAGGGCCACTCTCGACAACATTTTCTAAAGTCATTCATATTGTATCACCTAGTCTCTGAGCGCTCCACACTGACCTCCTGAAAATGGGTTGTGCCCTAGGTGGTCTCTAAATTTTCCCAAATTTCCACATGACTTGATCATAGTAGAAGGGAGGTACTACATGATCATGTTTTCCAACCAAAAATATATCTAACTGTAATCTCCTCAACTGCCTCATGTGATTTGGCCACTGAAGTGTCAACTGATAAGGTCTCCACAAGATCTCATCCTCCTCCAGTCGGTCAAATCTCACTCTCCAAATGTGTAAATATCCATACTGCCACAACCATCATAGAGGATATCCAAAGGCCTGAGGATACCCCACTATTATCATACATGGGAAGCTAGTAGGTTGACTACACATGATATGCTCAAGGCACCAAACTTGTAGAAGTGTGCAATGTACCATGTTGTCTACCTCCTGAAACATGAACCATCCAAGATCATAATATAAATACAGTAGGATATAGTGCTCATAGGCATATACTATCCTGTGCTTAGCCATCAAGTGTATCAGGTGAACTAGTCCTCCCTTTAGGTGTGCTACATGCCCATTTGGGATGAGTACTAGTGCAACTATGTGCATCATAATCCATCTCACCATCAGAGCTGATGAATATATTAGCATCGCCAGATAGATCTTCCCTCTCACCTACTCTTTGTACACTAACCCATCTAGATAATACTACATATCAACCTTCTGCTTGTAAAATGTGCATTCTCTAGAAGTACACCCACTCTCCCCAAATAGGAACTTGGAGGATACGGTGGATTCCCTCTAGTGTAATCATAATCTCATGAGTTAGAAGGTGGAATGTACACGTCTATGCATCCCAATGCTTGCATAGAGCCATCAACATAGCATCAAGGTACCTCATGGGGGCATGAGGTACACCTAATATATCCCCACAACTTGCAGGTGCTCTATGTCCTTTGTTGAAAGCGTAGGGACTAGGTCTCTAAGTAAGATAAGCTATCTACTACTCAAACACTTACACAAATGGGTAGGTACCCATCAATAAAGAAAAAATACACCCTATAAGCAATCTAAAATCCTTAAATTTTAAATTATTCATCATAAAAGTGTACTAAAGTCCATCTACTATGCTTGCCTAAAGGCCCTAGACACTTTAGAACCCTTTTGGGACACTTTGCAAAGAAATGGGACACTTTGCGAACAAAAGGGACACTTTGTGTTCAACAAATGCAACACTTTGTGAAAAAATGAGACACTTGGAAAATGTTTTTTCCAAGATCCTTAATTAACCTAGAAATGCATAAAAATCATCAAATAACTACAAAAAAAACAAAGTGAAGGTTGCAGAATCAACTCACCTCGTGATGACACTCACCACGCACCACCCAGTCCCATAGCATGTCCAGTCTCAAGTTCATAGCACCATCTTCTTGGCATCTTTCACTATTCTCTCATCACTCTCAATCTATAAGAAGGTAAAATGACAAAGTAAGTGACAAATTACTTCAATTTTAACTTTTTCACTCTTATGTATGAAATTAAGGTTTTTTCTATCTTAAGAGTTAATAAAGTGCTTTTTATTTAAAAAAATATAACAGGTGTTAGAGAACTTCATTTTTAACACTGTTTATTGCGTTGAAATTGTAATTCTACACCCGACGTCATCAATCATCTATTGTTATGTGGCATGGTACTTGGATATTTCCTATGATGTAATTTTCCTTATTCAACATGGTTAGATTTCTACCTTGATTCCACCTCTATAAAGCAAGCAAGAATCAATGGGGGGCATACATCTACCCTTGAATTTGATTTCTAGAAGTTGCATAAGAGGATTTTTGGAAAACTAAAAAATTTGTGTTTCAGAATGTAGTTCCTAATGTCATGGTTTTGCAAATAACTACACTCTAGGGGCTTCATTTTCCCATCTTCTAAATGAGTATCCTTTTATAAAGTACAGTGTATTATTTAGAGTCCTTTAGCTAGCATACACATGTGGAGTCATATGGGTGCTAAAGTGGGGGCTAAATGTAGTGTAAAAACTTGAATACTCTTGAGGAAAGAGGCAATTTCACACTTAATTTGGACCTATTTTTGCATCCTTTCATTAATCATTCCTTCAATTTGTCATTCATAGGCCCATAAGACTCATTATTTTGGACCCTAAGGCTTATTCCATTCACAAATCATACAAATCTCAAAAAATAACATTCAAATTATTCAAATTCTAGAAAACCCACCTCAAAAACTTCTGGTGGGACTAATTCATCGAGGGTGGCGACTTAGTCCCTTTTGGGGGATTTTTCAATTTTGACTGGGAAAATCACCAACTTAATTTAAATTTTTTATGGATTTGTGCCTCTGAGGTCAAAATAATGAATAATTAGGTATGAATTCCTAGAAATATAATTTTTAGGTCATTTTTCACAACATTTAGTCATTTCAACAAATAAATTCAAGATTCAAGGGTTTGATATCTTTCACAAGAAGAATCATTAGTAGATCTACAACAAAGTTGAAGCCTTAGGGTAGCAAGCTAGGGTTTTTTTAGGTCTTCAAGATCACTTTTTATCCAAGATATTACATTGACAAGGGTTGATCATGGATTCCTATGGAGAATCATGAAGAATTCTAGGTTGGGGAGATGCAACTAGCCATCAAGCCAAGCCTAGGGACTTGTTTTCTAAGTGATTCCATCTTCCATTTTTTCTTTATTTTTAGGCTAAGGAAGGTTTGAATGTTGTTAATATTCATTTCTAATGTGACTTAGTGTCTCTTGGAATGAGTCTTGCATCATTCTAATTTCATTCATGCATCTTATTCTTGCATGTTAGAATAGGGTTGCATCTTGCTTTAGATTTCTTAGTCTTAGATGCACTTAGAGCTAGGGTTTCACAACATTTTTCATTATCTCTTTTAAGGTTTAAATACCAACTAGGGTTTGACCAAGGAAAACCCCCCATTAGAAACCAAATTATATTCTATTTTGCAAGTATTTTCACATAATCAGATTCAGGTTTCAATCAAAAAACAAAGTGCAAACTAAAAACTACAGTTTCTACTTTCAAATTTTTAGAAAATTCAAAGTGGCCTAAGTCACAATCCTTGGTGACTTAGTCCCATTATACATGTTTTCAGAAGTTTCTGTAGATCTGGTTACCCATTTTCCTGAAACTACTTTCTAGGTAGAGACCCTGATCTGGGACTAAGTCACCCAGCTTGGCATAAGTGTCCCATTTGGCCAAAAAATTAGATTTTCCAAAATTTTAGAAGCATCTACAGTCTTCACTTTGACCTCTATCAGTTTCTAGGTGCACTCTTTCTATTTGGCTTCTTTATCTTGCTTTATATTGCATTCAAACTATCTTTCTACATATCACAATGTGTTTTCAAACATCTTGCATTTCCTTAGTTTTGCATTAGTTATCAGTTATTTGCATTTAGGGCATTCTATTTAGGCATATTTCAATCATACTTTCATTAGGCTTGAGTGAACCACCTATTTTTTTGTGGGATACCTTTCTCCTTTTATGTGCCAAAAACCTAGAAGTGCAAGAAAGTTCTTATCCCCAAAAATTTATAGTTTAGGTAGTTTACCTTAGTCAAGAGAATTTGAGGTTTGGTGCTTTAGAATATTTTTCCAAGTAATAGTGTATGGAAGAGTTGTCTAAATGTATTGGGTTTGTACATTCTTCAACTGAAAGTTGTTGCGAAGGATTTTATTGGATTTTAGGATGTTTGAGGAATATTCATGATCATGTTCAAGAATCGTTTGTGGTTAACAAGTCATCCTTGAATTTGAGGAATAGATTACTTTAAATTTTAATGGTGTTTGCATTGGTAATGACCGGATTGGTGTTTACACTATATTTGAAGGATAAATATTGTTTTTGGTAGCATGTGGTTGAGTGGTGTTATTGATCTTTTCTCCCAATTAAGTTTTGATGTGGTTTGCATTCACTTCTAGCCACCATGGAAGTATTTTGGCATCAAAATAATTTGAATTTGCATATTTGAGGTGCACATTTCACCTTGGAGAGGGTTTCAAGGTTGAGCAAGTGTGTCGTAGAAAAATGACCCTTTGACATTTTCATGGACTTTTAGCTCTTTCTTCACAATGCTTGGTCCATTTTGCTTTGATTTAATGTTGTAATGTGGCTTAAACATTCACATTAAGACCTTAAAATTCAAATTATGATGTCTTGTGAAGGTTTTGTAAAACATATCTACACTTTTCTATACTCTATTATTTACAATTCATCTAAAACTCACCTTTTCCTCACTTATCAAGTCCTATTTTGAAGTGTTGTAAATTCTTGTAATAGGATTTCACACTTTTCAATGCTCAATTTCACTATTTACACCTTTCTTATGCTTTATTTGACCCCTTTATGCCCTTATATGGAATAATTAAGTGTGATTTTAAATGTAAACCTGACAAACAACATTAAATGCAAGATAATTCCTGACACCCACTTTCATGTCCAAGGTGGAACACATTCGCCATGGGTGGCAAATTAGTCCCTCTTGGTTCAAAATTCAAAATATTTCAAATTTTCTTTTGGGTTTTTATTTAAAATCACCTTATGTGGACCTATGATGATGTATCTTTGGGTTACTAAGGAAAAAGTGTATAAATAAGTTTTTTTACATCCATTTTAACCCCCCATTCATCAAGTTCACTAATTCACTCATTTATTCAAGCATTCAAGCATTTTGCATCATTTAATCAAGCATTAATCAAGTATCTTGGAGAAACCATTGATATATCTTCAAATTTAATCAACAAGATTGATGGATTTAGGACATTTGCACATTGTTTATTCATCTTTCCTTATTCATTTCATTCCATTTCTTCATTAAGGGTTTGATTACCAAAGTGGGATTTGACCAAGGAAAATCACTATAACCTAACCCTTAGCCATTTTTCCTCTCTTTCATGTGTGTTTGTATAATTGTGTATGCATATTTATCAAGCAATTAGGTGTTCAAAGGTGTTCAACAAGAAAACATAGTGTTTGAAGTCAACTACAACCTATTTCAACCGTGGAGATAAGCTACAGTCCGTTTTTTGTAGATTTGACTCCTTCAACCCGACAAGAAGACAACCTCAGATCTAGTGCTACAAAATTCATCCTTGATTTCATAGAATTTTGGGAGATAAATAATTTTCCATTAGTGGTGAATGAGTCCCATCTTAAGGCTGGAAAGCTAGATTTTGTTAGATTTCAGGTCCCAACACTTAGAAACCTATTTTCAAAAGTGTTGATCAGAAGCAAGAATGATTTGCCATAAGTGGCGAATGAGTCCCACTGGTGATTTTCACTGATCTTTGTCATCATTTGGGACATTCTAGATTCTTCATTCTCTACCCAAGTACACTTTGATTTAGCCTTCTTTTCTATTTTGCATTTGTTCATACTTTAGTTTATGCTTACATATCACAATGTGTTTTCAAACATCACTTGTTTCTTAGATTTTGTATTCATATTCAGTCAATTACTTAACTTAGTTGCATTTATATCATTTCATTTAGCCTCAATAACCTCATACACATCTTAATTTGAGTGAACCACTTTGATTTTTCGTGAGGTTTATCTCTCTCCTTTTAGGTGAAACATCCTAAGAGTGCAAGAGTAGCCTATAAGGCTCACACCCAAAAATCTATGGTTCATTTTGGTGAACCTACATATTGAACATTATATCTTTTTGATTTTCATTTATATTTGCATCCTAGGATTTAATTGCATTATCTTTTGCATTTTTTTTGCATCCTAGGGTTTCTTAAAAGTGCATTAGTGAAAGACTCATTTAGACTTAATTTTTGTATATCATATCATTAAAAAAATGGAAATTTACATTTGCATCCTTCATTGGCATTTGAAAAGCATTAAAATCACTTTAAATTTTCTAAAAAACACAAAAAATATCATACTTGGACTCATTTGCCACCCTGGGCGAATCAATCCACCTGCACATTTCATACCACATTTTTAGACATCATTCTGAGCATTCACTGCATTTTTGTTCTCTATTGTTATTTCTATGTTTTTGTTTGTAGAATTCTTGTTATTTTCATTTTTCACTCCTAGATTACATTGCATTTGTATTCATCCCATCTTTTGTGGTACTTGTATGAGTGTTTGGTGCCCCATTGATAATACTTTAGTGAGATGAAGTTCTAGACTCATGGCTTCCCGTGATAGCACTTTCGTTGTGGACCTTGGGTTCTAAAGAGCTCCTACTACTAGTATGGGCAATGGTGCATTAGGGATGGAAAATACCACTGCTATGCCTTCACCTTTCCATCCAATGAATGTTGACACACAAAACACTTCCATTTCACAAGAAAAAGTCATTAGTATTCATGAGGATTTTACACATTGACAACAATATTTATCCATTGAAAAAAATTTCACCACTACCATACCTACAATAGAAAACCTTCATCGTTTGATTGAAAGTGATGATGGCTTACAAGTTATGAGAAGAATAGTTGAGATATATAATAAACATGCTCCTTCTACTTCCCAATCAGCTAGCACTATGGTAAGTCAAGGAGGACCTCACAATCCTCCTCCTTTATCCATAGCATCCATACCAACTTATACCACCCGTCAACTTACAAAAACTATGCAATAGGTTATTCATGTGACTCCTTTTTCTATTCCAACTAGCATTGCTAGTTCTTTTGTGGAATCACATGTTCCTTCTTCCACCTTCACCCCTCTTAGTGTCCCTTTCACTTCCCCTAACATTACATACACTCCATCACCATTTTCCCTTCCACCTCATACTACTTACACCGATCCCATCACTACAAAACTCTTTAACATAGTTTCATCCATGCAAAAACAAATATCCACCATTAGCCAAAGTAAAAATGCTCCACCCACATATCATGTTCGTGGTAGTCCATTATCCTTAGAGATCTTACACACATAGATGTCACAAGGAATTGAAACCCCTGGGTTTGAGAAATACAGAGGTAAAGGAGACCATAATAATCATGTCAATGCTTATACAACCTTGTGCAGTGATTTTTTCCTTGATGATAAGCTATCAGCCAAAATTTTTCCTAGAACCTTTAAGGAAACTGCATTGGAGTGGTTTTCAAACTTACCCAATCATTCAATCTAATCATTTAATGAGCTTGTGGATGCCTTCATAAGTCATTTCCAAGTCCATATGACTCTTAAAAATACAATGGTTGATTTAATGTGATGTAAACAAAATGCAGATGAAAAAGTAACTGATTTCATTTCATGTTATTAGTCATTTTATGTTCAAGTTGATGTCAAGATTCTTGATTCACATTTGCAAAAGATGTTTATCAAAAACTCACACACTCACCTTCAAGATAAGTTAACTATGATGAAATTCCCTTTGTTCATGCATTTATGCATGACCCTTTATGACTACCACAACTCGGTTTCTAGTCGTGATTCAAAGTCCACTTCTAACCAAGCTAAGAAGTATGAGCAAACCAACCAAAACAACGCGCAAAAATTTAGAAAACCAAATAGAGGCTTTTTACAGTTCAATCTGCCTTCTCTGCAACCAATCCAACATATTCAAAGTCAAATAGTAGTTAAAGTAATAGTGCCCTTTACCTATGGGGACCCAAAGAGACAATTTACTCCCTTACCTGATACCCTCCATAATACAATGAACCAATTGCTCCAACAAAAAAGGATCACTTTTCTTACCATTAAACCACTTGATAACAAAAAATCTCTTGATATTACTTTTTCTTCTCATGATATAATTAAAATGCTTCTCGATGGTCCTCTTTACATAGCCAGAAATATCTATGATAAGCCCACTAATGGGGTATTAATAGATCCCGCCTGTGGCGAGAATGCAATTGCAAAAGAGTTTTTAGTATTATATGGTCTCTACGAAGATGAGTATAACAAACCAACTGCATGGATTGAAAAACATACTAGTTTTGTGTTCCCTACAATTAGATCAATTGTACTCCCCTTACAAATAGGACCCAAAACTTTGGAGGTAACAATTTCTATCGTTCCACAATCAGACCCATTTCTTCTATGGATGGTTCATCCTTGGCTCCACTGGATGAAATCAATCTTGTTAGTCGTTCACAAATTTTTGAACTTTCCACATGGAAATGAAATATTTACCGTACACCATAGTGGATTTTATCCATTATCCTCTAAAGGTAATTTTTCCTTAGAAGTCTTTTGGCCTGAACCTATGGAACCCATCACCCCTCAAAAGGACTTCTTTTCATAACCTATCAAAAGTTCAAAGCCAAACACATAGCCAAATTGTCTCTTCGTAACATTTCCCTGTCCACTTCCACCCCTCCTATCCTTGATGAAAACATGCTTCAACTTGAGTTGAACATTGAAAAAACCACACAACCTCATGAGCACCTAACCATAGACACTTCCCCTCCATCATTTAAACAACCAAAAGAAAATGAAACCAATCCTATCATACCTCCCCACATTAACCAAGTGTATAAAGATAAAGAGAAAGTGATTGACCCATCTTATTTGGTTTCTACCATTCTTCCCCCTTTGGAAGAAAAGGAACCTATGATGGATCAACCCACTCTTACACCAAAACAATTTCAAAATGAAATAAAATGAAACCACAGTGCTAGTGAGTGTAGGCATCATCATCGTCTCCTTGCTCATTAGTCTCAAATGGAAGAAAACAAAGAAAACCAACCTTTTCCTTTGACATAAGAAATAGATGATCACCCTATTTCTCTTGACCCACCACAAGATGATACAATCCAGTTCTCACAACAAAATGAAAGAATCCAACAACCACAACTTTTGATACATCCTTCCTTGGAAATAGCCCTTCATCCTCCTATTGTAATCAATCTTGATGATGATGATGATGAGGAGGAGAACACAAAAATAGATGAAGAAGTGCATAATGAACTAAAATCTTTATTTTCATCAACCATGAGCTTAAATGATAAATCTCCTTTACCAAGTGAAGAACCTAGTACATCTCCTAGTTTGGCACTTGCAATTCTTCCTTTGGATAGTCAACCACCCTTGCAATATATTGAACATAATTGGGAGGCGGATGAAATATTAGATGTTTGACTTGCATTCACCTCACTAGCCTTTTTATATTCCCTTTTATTTTTCTTTGGTTTGATTTTATGTGTATTTTTTTCCCCCATAACATGTGTTTGATGTTCTCTCTCTCTGTATACTTCCTCTATTTCTACCATTATTCTTCTATATGTCATGCATTACCTTTTTCGATTTTGTTTTGTGTTTTCCTTTTGGGGATGATGCAAAGTGTAGAGATACCCTATGTCTCTTCCATCTTAACGCAAAAGGTCCCTTTTACTTTTTTCTTTTTCTTTTGGAGATGACGTAAAGCGTAGAGATGCCCTATGTATTTTCCATGTTGACCCGAAAGGTCCTTTTCTTTCTCACTTTTGTTTTGTATTTTCCTTTCAGGGATGACACAAAGCATAGAGACACCCTATGTCTCTTCAATGTTGAACCAAATGGTCCTTTTCCATTTTTTTTTGTTTTCCTTTTGGGGATGATGAAAAGTGTTGAGACCACAAAGTCTCTTCCATGTTGACCTAAAACAGACTTTCTTTTCCTTTTGTTCTCGATGTCTTTGTGTCATTCTTCTAGTTCTATGTGTTTTGGGGAATGATGACAAATTTGAGCTCTTTCATAAAAAAATTATAGTAATGAACATACTGACCCCAAATCCATAGATCCCTTATATTTTTGGTGTGTTCCTTTCTATGGGGCAACTCCCTTTTCTTTTCTTCTCTTTTTATTTACATGACGTAGTCTTACTCGGAAACATATGACTTGGCATAGGGGATTTCCAAGTTGGCTCTCATGTATTGTTTCTTTTTACAATTTTCCTTTACTACTTTAAAGTAATTGCTCACAAAATAGTGTGTAACAATTCCTTTAAAGTTGGGGGCGTACATTGGCATCATTTCATTTTGAAAATGTTATTGGTTCTTAGTGTATCCTTGTCACTTTATATGATGTGTTTGTCACTTTGTGGATGAAAATGGGTGTGATTTCCTTCATAAGTGTTATCTATCTTAGCATATTACATTCCTCTTGGTGGCTTGATGTGATGTACTACATCCCCTAAGTTATGAATATTTTATTATTTGATTGGTCCTCTATTGGAGACATTAGACACAATGTTCCCTAAGTGACAGACCTTGCATAAACTTAACAAGACTCCTTTGAACATATTTTACATGTTACATTTTTTCCACCTTGCATAATGCAACTTTCATGCTTGTGGTACCTTTCTCTTTGTTCATGGGTTCTAAGCATATGATGCTTTGCTTGTCTCATTAAGCATGAAATTAAATTTTCCCTTGTGGCACCTTGTTAAATTTATCGAGAGGTATAACTTTAATATGGTTGAGTAGGAAGCCCATTCAACAACACTTTTGTGTTTGCAAGTGCATACCAACTAGCATATCTATCTTACCTTTTTTGGTTTTCTCACTTGAAAAACTGCCATGACTTCTATCACCTCAGAGTGAGTATTCATTCTCTTTTTCTCACAAACAACCAAGATCTAATCCACAACTAGTTGGAAATATGATCGAAACTCAATCTAATTCTTCTCTTTTATTTCACACTTGTCTTCCCTTTTTTTATGTTTATTTTTCCATGGGATCTTCATCTTGGGAGCTTGATCATCCCTCTCGATCATTTTCATTCCATCTTGATAACATAAGTGCATTGGGATCCTTCTCAATATGCATGTCTACTTTAATGTGAGTTTGAAGCAAGTTCATCCTCTCACTAAAGTGGGGGAAAAATGGGACATAGAAAAATGGCCCTTTGACATTTTCATTATCTTTCAACTCTTTCATCATTATGCTTGGTCCATTTTTCTTTTATTTAATGGGTATGTGGAAGATCGTCATGGAAAAAACAAGTCCTTGAGTGGCGAAAAGTTTAGAAAAATTAGAGTTAGGTAACTTGACGTAAAAAATTGAATAAGTTATCTATATTATTTTAAAAATATGTATGAATAGAATCTATAGAAAATTGAATGTAGTTTCTAAAAAACTAGGTTTATTTAAAAAAAAAAAACTATTTGGTGAAAATTTGAAATTTTAATGCAACACTTAAATTTCAGGGAAAAATTAAATAGTTGTTTGTTTGACCACCCTAACCACAATAAAATGATAATATTTTTTATAAGATTTTAGATATAAGTAGAGGATTCATGTCCCAATGTGATGCATATTTTTTTGTTAGTTTTTTCCATGTAAATAATTAATTATGAACTTTTTATTACAACTTTTAAAGAATATAAAAACTCGTATGTCTGACCACCTAAACTTGGTCAAAACTTCATGAAATTCTTTTTTTTTAATCCTATAGCATACGAAGCATAAAATTTGGTACATGTTTCAAATTAAAAAAATGTGATACTGTTTGAAAGCTATAGATGTTTTTTCAATCATTCTATCAATTAGGACTTTAGTTGTAATTCAAATAGAAAATGAATAATAATTATTTATTAAATTCAAAGTAAAGAATAATTTATATTGGTGGAAAGCTAGGAATCTCCTTTAAAAACCCTTTTCATTTCATCAATTTTGGGTAAAAAAAAGTTGTCAGCTACATACCCTACACATACCCATCATATCACCACTTTTTGGGCCATCATGATCCTGCACATACCCTAATGTTGTAATGTGTCTTAAACATTCACATTAGGACCTTAAAATTAAAATTGTGACATCTTGTGAAGGTGTTGTGAAGTGTTGTAAAACATTTCTACACTTTTCTAAACTCTATGCATTACGATTCACCTAAAAATCACCTTTTCATCACTTAGAAAATCCTATTTTGAAGTTTTGTAAGGTCTTGTAACAAGATTTCATGCCTTTCTAGGCTCAATTTCACTATTTACACCTTTCTTATGCTTTATTTGACCCCTTTATGCCCTTATAAGACTTAATTGTGTTTTTGAATGTACACCCAACAAAAAAAATTAAATGAAAGATAATTCTTGACACCCACTTGCAAGTACAAGGTGGGACCCATTCACCATGGGTGCCAAATGAGTCCCTCTTGGCTCAAAATTCAAAAAATTTCAAATTTTCTTTCGGGTTTTTATTTAAAATCACCTTATGTCAGCCTGTGATGAAGTATCTTTGGGTTACTAAGGAAAACATGTGTATAAATAAGTGTTTTTACATATACTTTAACCCCGCATTAATCAAGTTCACTAATTCACTCATTCATTCAAGCATTCAAGCACTTTTCATCATTTAATCAAGCATTAATCAAGTATCTTGGAGTAGGCATTCATAAATCTTCAAATTTCTTCAACAAGGTTGGTGGATTTAGGACATTTGCATTTTGTTTATTCATCTTTCCTTGTTTATTTCATTCCATTTATTCATTAAGGGTTTGATTACCGAAGTGGAATTTGACAAAGGAAAATCCTTATAACCTAACCCTTAACCATTTTCCCCCTCTTGCATGTGTGTTTGTAGACTTGTGTATGTAGATTTATCAAGCAATTAAGTGTTGAAAGGTGGTGAAAAATTCAACAAAGTGTTTCAAGTCAACTAAAACCTATTTCAAGCTTGGAGACAAGCTACAGTCTGTTTTATATAGATTTGACTCCATCAACCAAACAAGAAGACAACCTTAGATTTGGCGCTATAGAATTGGTCCCTTATTTCACAGAATTTTGGGAGAGGACTTGTTGGTTATGTTTTTAGAACCAAACTTAATCTCAGTCCTAGCCTATGCATTTTCCACAACTCAATTATTTGAAAGGTTGAGGATTGGCCAACACTCAAGTAAAGTAATTGGTACTTCACTTCTCTTTGAGCTCTGTGAGACCTAGGAGCGTAATCTATGCATCCTCATAATATCTCACATTAGGTCAGGAGTATTTCCTCACACAGATGAACTATCAAAAGAAACTCACCTTATCAAAGATGTTATAGACCTCAGATAGAAGTGTTAGTCATTTCAAGGAATGCACTGATATACTTAAATTTGGGGCAATATAGTTTAGAGTATTTTATGAATCATTCTTCATCTTGAATCCTAGGCCAAATTCAATACTAGCTCAACTAACCATAAGATAAAATATTAAAACAATCAGTGCCTTATCTTAGGGAGAAGAAGAGTTATAACTTGTAATCAATCAAAAATTAATGGACTATTACAATGCCACTTTGTAACATCTAACTCACTGTGTTTCAAAATATCACTTCCTTACTAAATCCTATATCCTTTTCTCACAAACTAATGACCTCATTTTAGCATTTAATCAACTCATTGAACTAAAGAATAAAACAAGTTCATCCATTTAGTGCAAATGATAGAAGAAAAATGAAATCATAATTAACAACTTCATTCATAACTTGGAAGAAAATACATAGGAGAGCAACATTTTAGAACTAAAAATTCTTCTTCATTTTTTACATTTCTTTGTAAAACCATATTTAAGATCTGTATATAGTATAACATTCACCTTAGATTTGATTGTGATATATCTACTAAAGTATCTATTTACATTCTATTATGCTATTTGTTAGTGCCATTTCTGGTTTTCTCATTGTCTAGTTGTGTACTCTGGTTTTTCATGATAAAATTTTAGCTATGGAGTGTTTCTCATTTTGGCATGTGGGACAAGGGGGCTCCCACAAGGGTTGAGCCTAGCATGCTAGTTTTCATCTCTCTAGTGGGGTGGCCTATGTTAGGGTTTTTCCTATCTTTTCTTTTCCCTGCTTTTGGGCTTTTAGTTCGGTTCCCCTTTCTCTTTTGTTTTCCTTAGATTTTCTTTTTTTCATTGGAGGCAGAATGGATGCTTGAATGGAACTAGAACTTTTCCAAATTCTAAAGTTCTAGTTCTTGTTCACACATGCATCCCGGTTCCAATTCCACATGATTGGAGTTTCTTTTCCTTTTTGTCTGGTGTCGGTCGTTGGTCATTTTCCACTCTGCATTCTTCCCTTTATTTATTTTTATTTTTTTTGCTTTGTTTCCTTTGGCAAGTGTGGGATCGAAATGAGAATAGGTTTTGGAACCTTTTCAGGGGTTCTAGTTTTGGGTTCTATTCCACTCCCATCTCCCTTCTTTTATCTTTTGCGGAGGTGGATCCGGGTTGGGTTTTGGTCTCGAGTGGTCATTTTGGTCTCTGTATCTTTCCTGGTTCTAGCTCTGACCTTGTTTGGTTCCTATTTCACTGGCTTTTTGATTCATTGACCTACCTGGCCGGTACACATGCAACTTAAGTTATCCTTTATGCCCTGTTTCTCATCGGCAACTAGCCCCTTGCTACTGTTTCCACCGGCCCCGCATTGATTTCACTGAGACCTTTGGTGCTTGGGATTACCTCTTGGTGATCCCAACCTGTCTCCTCAAGATCCTTTTGGCCACCCCCCACTATGTGTTTTTGCTTGCATGAGTCTGAGTTTCCTATCGACAAGACTTATCATTTGTGACAGTGATTGGAATTTATTTACAGGTGGTTGTCAGCGAGACCCTAGTTTTTGTTTTTGAAATCAAGTAGGGGTTCTATCAGCAAAGGCTTGAGGCATCGATATATGTCATAGTGAATCTGTTAAGTCTTGTCGACAGTATCTTGTGATTTGCTTTCGGTGTGGGTTATACCTTTCATTGAAGGGTTTTGGCGATGTCATCTTGTTATGTTGACCAGTGATGGAGGATTTAATGCTTTGGTGGGACTTTTACTTTGGTGTGTGGTCATGGCGATGGGGTCGGGTCTTGCCGACAGTGGTTCAATATGTGGCTTTCGGTGAAGGTCCTAAATTCTTTCAATGAACAGGTGTATAAAGGTCTTCTCGGTATAACAATGTAATGTCTACATAACCTCTCACCAAGGATTGCATGCTACAGCAACATACATTTGGCAAGTGAATTCATCTATAGGAGATGTTATAAGTCACAACGACTTGAAATGATGTCTTCAATGAAGCTTGGTGAAATCTCTATAGTGTCTTGCTGATGGTAGGTGACTATAGCGACTGTGAACAAAGTGAACAGATTGCTTCAGTGAGGGATATGCCCTTGTCTTGGTGAATGGAAAGTACATAAAGGAAATACATTTCTATGAAGCATTTTGACTCTGTATGATGTCTTCCCGAGTCCGTCTTCTCTTGCCGATAGTGTGTCTATTTAGGTGACGCCATGACCTCCTATTGAGTGAGCTTTCTCTCACTGATGGGGCATTATTCTAAGTTGAAATCTCATGCCCATGTGTGCCCGGTCTCGCCGACTTGACTGCTTGATCAAACACATAGATCTTCACTGGGATGTTTCGCCAACCCAGTTGCCTCTTGCCAACAATGATGAGCACTCAATGTAACATTATATTCTTGGCCTATGGTCTTCCCAACATTGCTTTATCTTACCAATGGTGGTTTCCTGCCTCAATGGCTGATGATATTTAAACAAAAGAAGTTTGATCTCAGTGATTGATGGTGGAGATTCAAACATGCACGCAGTCATGGTTTCAAATATGTTTACGTGCGAAAAACAAAAGACTTGGAGCATTCATGGTGGTAGATGAGAGGGTCACTAGATCCACTGAACCATCATTCATGGCAACGGCTCTAGGACAAGGATGGCATGGCTCGAGTATGGGTGCTCGGATTCAGTGGCATATTTGACATTGATTACTTGGATTCATTCATGCGTGAATGTCTTTCCTGCAGCAACCCGACTAGTGGCATTTATAAGACCTAAGAAGTTGTTGAAGGTCACAGCGAGTGTTTTGATTGGTCACAATGTAGTTGGGGTCTGACGTGGCATGTTGATGTGGCTTTGAGCTGGATGGTGATCCCTAGACTGTTTAAAAGGAATTTATGAATCATTTGTAAAGGTCTTTGGTCAGATACTGAAATCAGAATGAAGAAAGAGCACTAAGTCATAGAGTCGGGTTTTTACCAAATTTTGAGGTCTACAGTTATAGTATGTAAATTGTAAGGTTCTTGGATGCATACCAGAATTTGAATGTATTTGTTTAAGTCTTTGAGTCTCTCCTTTGGATAGTACATTTGAATTGTTAATGAAACTGATCAAGGATCATTCCATTAGCCTTTGTAATACTTTCTTGCATTTTCTGTTTTGATAATAGCCCTTGTTCAAGGAACAGGTTAAATTGCTTTCATCATCTCAGAAATTTATATGTATGATTGAAGGATTTGATAAGTAGTCTTTAAGATCTGATTACTAGCTGTGGGATTAATAAGGTTAGTTTCACATAGGCTTTATTTGTCCAAGTAATCATTCCTTCTCTTTGCAGATTGTCTTGACTCCTAGCCCAATGGATGAGGCACTAATTTGATATATGCTATTTGTCTTTAGGGTTTTAGTTATCTTGCTTAAAAACATTCATTTTATTTAATCAGTCTTGTTTGATGTCTTATCCTACCTCCTAGTTGCTACAAGTACTGTGTTACTGAGAATCAAAGCCATATTTGAGGTTCTCAATACTTGGCATCAGGAGTCATCTACTATAAAAAGCAATGTTTGGTCTTCTTTAAGGCATTGTGTGGGTAAACCTACCCTAGTTCAGTAGAGCCTAAAGAGTAGAAGATCTTAGTCTTTGATTGAATCTTGTCAGTTGGTCCAGGTCCTTTGAGCTACCCTTGATTGGAGTTGGCTACTCCATAGGTAGAATAGGAGACCAACCTGGTTGCTCCATTAAAAACAACCAACAAGATGGCAACTCTGCTGGGAGATATAAAAAGAAGATAAAACAAGAGTAGAAGTTGAAGCCATCATAGTTTTTATGGTGTGCCTCCCCCTCTTGTCAAATATCTCGAAGAATCCAAAAACTGGTCATATCAGTGTGCAATAGAGTCATATCTTTGTATGCCATGTTGGTGTTGTTCAAAGTTTGAAGAATCTTAGGCCTGGAGAAAGTTTTGTTGCGGTCAGCCTAAAATATTCATGGTGCTCTGCTGGTGGAATGAGCTAAGAGAAGTACTTATATGTAAGTGAACTTCATATCATTTGAAGTGCTGTCCTCTGCAAATAGGTGGCGACTTTTTCAAGGTAAACCCATTGAATATTTGATGAATATTCCAGAGCTGCAACATTTCCAAGTATTCTTCATGTTTTTGAACATTTGAGAGAGTAATAATGTGTTTCCCTATTTAGTGATTCAGCACTACCAAAGGGAAAGGTAATGAATGGTGTTAGCACATTTCCATTTGTTGGATCTATTGAATATAGTTGCAGTTCCATTATAAGATTGTGTCTAGTGCTCAAGTCTCAATTTGTGTGGATGATGAGAATGTATTTATACACCCTGAGGGTGGTCATCCACTTGTTTTGTCATATGTTAGTTATTGTTGTAATTATGCACAGTTAGTGAGCTTTGATTTGTAATATCTATGGAGCACCAAGCCATAAAAAAGATTGTCAAAAGGTTTCCTAAGTCTGATAAAGACTCAAGGATGCACAAGACCAAGATAAGGCCTGAATGGAAGGTTGTATTTGAAAGAGGTCTCAGAGAAATGGATGAGAGACATCTAATTTTTCAACAACTTAGAGACAATCAAACTATATCTACTTGTCAGGTTGTCACACCAGTTGTTAATTCTTCTAACCCATTGTATGCTTAGTTAGATTTGTCATGGGTTGATTACAAAGTTGAATGTATGTCAGCTCAGGTATATAAAGAGATGCCTTGATTTCATGGATATAATTTTTGTGGAGGAGATGCACATGTCGAGAGTTTTTCCAGTTTCATGGAGAAAAATTCTTTTAAGTATCAAGATGCATGGATGAGATTTTTTGTCAGATCCCTGGAAGCTAGAGCTCGAGACTAGTATTTTAGTTTCCCTGATACATCTTTTCCTTGTTGGGATGAATTAGTGGCTGCTTATAGACAACAATTTGCAAGAGATCCTTTAGGCCTAGTCAAAAGGTTAAGGAAAATTAAGAAACAAGATGAGGAGTCAAGTGTTGATTTTAGTCATAGATTTGCTACTGCCTTGTCACTAATCCCAAAGAATTTTAGACCCGACACTCCATATTGTATCCACATGTATTTTGAAGCTTATGAAGAAGGATCTAGTGCATTATTGAAAGAATTCAAGATACTGAGCATGCAGATGGCCTACACAGTCCTAGATAGTCTAGAAAAGTAGAGAAACAAATATATACAAAGCCTGTTGTCTTCTTTTTTCAGCACCCATGCTGATAAAGATAACAACTCTGTACAAATGGATGATCAGTCTTCTTCAGACAGGTGCATAGTTGAGAAAATTGAGACTAGAGGTGTTGCTTCATCAGATGATGAGGAAGTTGTTTTTGAACAACTTGCAGAAGTGATGCCCCAAGCAGAAGATCAGAGGTTGAGTCTCACAAGCCAAGAACCCGAAGAGGAATATCAGTTGGACTGGCTCTTTGAAGATGGGAGGTGTAATTGGCAATGTGATGAGACAGTTAAGCAGTTCAAGTGCACAAGTGAGTGCAGTCTTGACACAAGTCTTCATGAGAAGACAAATGAAGTTGCTAATGTAGGGAGTGCTCTAGAGGATATCAGGTTTGACTATGAGGATGTGGAGTTTCACTCTCATGAAGGTAATCTTTCTAAAGATACCTTGGGATATCCTAATTTGTTGCTTGGTATTGCATCCAGTCCTGGTGGAGGTCAAGAAGAGGAAGAAGTGGTTGAGAGGGTAGGACAGAACATTGACCTACTAAGTTGTGAACAAATATTAGATTTGTTAGCCAGTGAATATCAAAGTTTTGCACACAACAACTCTAGGTTGTTGTGGGCAACTCATATCGGTCTTGAAAATGAGGACCTGTAGGATGCAAGGTATGATACAAGTGATTCTGATGCCCCTTCTAATGGTGATCTTACAGGTCATGATGACACTAATTTTAGTCTGAAATCAAATTATGCTTCTGAACCAGAGTTGCTCAATGATGAGCAAGATTGGGATGATGATGACAGTTGGACAACCCATGAGGATGAGTTAGAGTCCTTTGATGACTCTCATTGCCAACATGATGAAGAATAGAGCCAAGTGAAAAGAGGAAGTGGGAGTAGTATTTTAAACCATCATTGCACTAATGATGTGCCTCCTCCTACTGAAAATGATATAGAGTAGTTGCAAGATGTGTTGAATGGTGAGTGTATCCCTTTGTATACACTTGATGAAGTTTTCATAGAATGTGACAATATGCAGAGCACTGGAGCTAGTTGTTTTTAGCTTTAGGGTAATGTAAATAGTGAATATGATAGATTTTTGTCACATAACAGTCAACATTTTGAAAGTATGCCTGACTTTCAAATGCATAGTGATTTTGAAAATGTTTATAATGTCGAATGTGCTGACCTCTTAAGAAGTACTAACAGGTTTTATCAGGTAGATGGTTGTGATCAGATTGTGCCTTCATGTGGTCTTAACCATCATTCACATGTATTGCCACAGGATACAGAATCAGAGAATCAAGAGGTTGGCAATGATGAAGTTTATTGGATCTGGTTGCGAGTTGAAGATAAGACTAAATAGAGAACAAGTTTTCACTTGCATAGAGGCAATCAGGTACTTGTGTTTTTAGAGGTGCATTAATTTATATTGTTGCAGATTGGTAGAAGCAAGCACAAGCTAGGGAATGTCAGCTCATTTAGCAGAATTGTGTTTGACAAGGGTAAATGCTGGCCCTCATTTTCATTTGGTGGCCTAGTGTCATCAAATGAAATAAAGAATCAACAATGTGACTCTTGAATTTCCTGTTCATGGAAGATTCATGAGGGTACTTTGCCTGAAGTATATCTTTTTTCCATGAACAATATTTTTACCGTTTGGTTTCCTGGTCTCTTCCTTTTTGTTGCGTTTGCTAACCCTATCTGGTTAGCTCCTGGTCTATTTTTGGCTTTTTGTTCTGGATTACTCTCCCAGTGATCTAAATTCTTGCTATGCCCACACGGGGCATACATCCCCTAGCTGGAGCCTATGTTAGTGCCATTTCTAGTTTTCTCATTGTCTAGTTGTGTACTTTGTTTTTTCATGATAAAATTTTAGCTATGGGGCGTTTCTCATTTTGGCACATGGGATAAGTGGGCTCCCACAAGGGTTGAGCCCAGCGTGCTAGTTTTCATCTCTCTAGTGGGGCGGCCTATGTTAGGGTTTTTCCTAGCTTTTCTTTTCCCTATTTTTAGGCTTTTAGTTTGGTTCCCCTTTCTCTTTTGCTTGCCTTGGCTTTTCTTTTGTTTCATCAGAGGTGGAATGGATGCTTGAACGGAACTAGAAATTTTCCAAATTCTGAAGTTCTAGTTCTTGTTCACGCATCCATCCCGGTTCTAATTCCGCGTGATTGGAGTTTGTTTTCCTTTCTTCCTTGTGTTGGTCGCTGGTCATTTTCCTCTTTGCATTCTTCCCTTTTCTTTTTTTTTGCTTTGTTTCCTTTGGCGGGTGCGGGATTAGAATGAGAACAGGTTTTGGAACCTTTTCAGGGGTTCCAGTTTCAGGTTCTGTTCCACTCCCCTCTCCCTTCCTTTATCTTTTGTAGAGGAAGATTTGGGTTGGGTTTTGGACTTGGATGGTCATTTTGGTCTCTGTCTCTTTCCTGGTTCTGGCTCTGACCTTGTTTGGTTCCTATTCTGTTGGCTTTTTGATTCATTGACCTGCCTGGCCAATACACATGCAACTTAAGTTATCCTTTATGCCTTGTTTCTCATTAGCAACAGGCCCCTTACTACCATTTTCCCTAGCCCCACGTTGATTTCGCTAAGACCTTTGGCACTTGGGATTACCTCTTGTCAGCCCCGGCTTGTCTCCTTGAGATCCTTTTGGCCACCCCCCACTATGCATTTTTGCTTGAATGACTCTGAGTTGCCTATCGACAAGACTTATCATTTGTGATAGTGACTGGAATTTATTTACAGGTGGTTGTTGGCGAGACCCTATTTTTTGTTTTGGCAATCGAGTATGGGTTCTATCGGCAATGGCTTGAGGCATCGATATATGACATAGAGAATCTATTGAGTCTTGCCGACAGTATCTTGTGATTTTCTTTTGGCATGGGTTATACCTTTCATTGAAGGGTCTCGACGATGTCATCTTGTTATGCTGACTAGTGATGGAGGATTTAATGCTTCAGTGGGACTTTTACTTTAGTGTGTGGTCATGGTGATGGGGTCGGGTTTTGTCGACAATGGTTCAATATGTGGCTTTCGGTGAAGGTCCTAAATTCTTTCAGCAAACATGTGTATAAATGTCTTCTCGGTATAACAATGTAATGTCTACATAACCTCTCACTAAGGATTGCATGCTACAACAACATACAATTGGCAAGTGAATTCATCGGTGGGAGATTTTATAAGTCACAACAACTTGAAATGATGTCTTTGATGAAGCTTGGTGAAATCTCTATAGTGTCTCGTCGATGGTAGGTGACTATAGCGACTGTGAACAAAGTGAAAGGATTGCTTTGGTGAGGGATATGCCCTTGTCTTGGCAAATGGATATTACATAAAGGAAATACATTTTGATGAAGCATTTTGACTCTATACGATGTCTTCCTGAGTCCATCTTCTCTTGACGATAGTGTGTCTGTTTAGGTGTCACCATGACCTCCTGTCGAGTGAGCTTTCTCTCACCAATGGGGTGTTATTCTAAGTTGAAATCTCACACCGATGTGCACCCAGTCTTGCTAACTTGACTGCTCAATCAAACACATAGATTTTCACTGGGATGTTTCGCCGACCCGATTGCCTCTTGCCGACTATCATGAGTGCTCAATGTAACATAAGATTCTCAACCTGTGGTCTTCTCGACACCGCTTTGTCTTGCCGATGGTGGTTTCCTACCTCAACGGCTGATGATATTTAAACGACAGCCCTCTGATCTTGGTGATCGACGGTGGAGATTCAAACATGTGCGTAGTTGGGGTTTCAAAGATGTTTGCGCATGAAAAATAAAGACTTGGAGCATTCATGCTGGAAAATGAGAGGGTCACTGGATCCACTGAACGAGAATTTATGGCGACGACTCTAGGACAAGGTTGGCATGGCTCGAGTATGGGAGCCCAGATTGAGTGGCAGATTTGACATTGATTGCTTGGCTTCATTCTTGCGAGAATTTCTTTCATGCAACAACCTGACTAGTGGCATTTATAAGACCTGAGAAGTTGTTGAAGGTCACAACAAGTGTTTTGATTGGTCACAATGTAGTTGGGGTCTGACGTGGCATGTTGATGTGGCTCTGAGCTAGATGGCGATCTCTAGACTGTTTAAAATGAATTTCTAAATCATTTGTAGAGGTCTTCGGTTAGATACTGAAATCAGAATGAAGAAAGAGCACTAAGTCACAGAGTTAGGTTTTTACCAAATTTTGAGGTCTAAGGTTATAGTCTATAAATTGTAAGGTTCTTGGATGCATACCAGAATCCGAATGTATTTGTTTAGGTCTTTGAGTCTCTCCGTTTGATTGTACATTTGAATTTCTAATGAAACTAATCAAGGATCATTCCATTAGCCTTTGTAATACTTTCTTGCATTGTCTGTTTTGATAATAGCCCTTGTTCAAGGAACGGGTTAAATTGCTTTCATCATCTCAGAAATTTATATGTATGATTGAAGGATTTGATAAGTAGTCTTTAAGATCTGATTACTAGCTGTGGGATTAATAAGGTTAGTTTCACATAGGCTTTATTTTTCCAAGTAATCATTCCTTCTATTTGCAGATTGTCTTGAATCCTAGCCCAATGGATGTGGCACTAATTTGATATATGCTATTTGTCTTTAGGGTTTCAATTATCTTGCTTAAGAACATTCATTTTATCTAATTAGTCTTGTTTGATGTCTTTCCCTACCTCCTTGTTGCTGAAAATATAGTGTTACTGAGAATCAAAGACATATTTGAGGTTCTCAATACTTGGCATCAAGAGTCATCTACTATAAAAAGCAATGTCTAGTCTTCTTTAAAGCATTGTGTGGGTAAACCCTCCCTAGTTCTACAGAGCCTAAAGAGTAGAAGATCTCAGTCTTTGACTGAATCTTGTCAGTTGGTCCAAGTCCTCTGAGCTACCCTTGAATTGAGTTTGCTACTCCATAGGTAGAATAGAAGACCAACCTGGTTGCTCCATTAAAAACAACCAACACTATTTAGAGCATAGTATTCACTGTGACTCCTTCTAGACTCAAAATTTTGAACTCTCTTTTTTCAGCCATGAAATACCCTTTTTAAAATATGTGAGCAAAAAACACCAAGCTGAATTAAAATTTCACTTTCATTTTAGTTCATTTCAAAAACCTAATTATAATTGACTCCTTGAAAAACTCCCAGGCGGTTTCATACGCAATCATTTGAGAATAGTGGAGGACAAAAGGAAAAAAACATGTGCAGGATACCAATAATCACTGTCATAATGTTCATTGTTGAAAGAAAAAAGATTCCATTCATATCTTCTAGAGGACTTCCACATCAACATGGGAAAGCAAAAGACAAACCATGGATACATGAAAACAAATACCTCCTATTCAAATACCATGGTGTCATCAAGAACTAAAACAAGGTGGTGACCCTATTCAAAGTCGTCTCCATCAAAGAATGCTCGATTGCTCTTGTGCCCAGTGAAATTGGAGGGAACATTGCCACGTTGTTTTTAGAGCTCCCATATAGCACTAGAGAACAATGGTACTGGTCATAGTTCAAGTCAGTATCAACCTCATCATCTGAAGGAGTATTAGAAAGCACAATAGGAGAATTGTGTTTTCCCAGGCAGGCCCTATGACTTTTCTCTTTTTTCTTGGCCTTCTTCACTAGCTATGCAAATTCCTTGCCTTTGAACTCGACCACCTCTCCTGGAGGGGTCCTATTTATCAAGCGGTATGTACTCTGCAAAATTGATTTCTTCTTATGACCTCCAACCCTCCTTTTACCCTTTGAACCCTCAAGAGAAGCTAGGGCTTCTTGCTTATTTATATCTTCATGACACTCAAACACATTGAAATGGCTAGACCTTCTAATAGGCTAAGTTTTTGCACCAATTTTCACCATTTTCAAAAAAAGGAAAATTTAATGATTCAGAAAAAAGCTATGTATGGAGATACACCTACAACCTAGACAATTGAGACCAACCTATTAGAGAAATTCCTAACCAAATTAGAGAACCAAGTTTGAATCCAAGCTACTAAGCACAATAAAATTCAACTCAAGACAAACAAATAAGCTCTTACTCCACTTCACACTTTGCCGCATATACATTGCAAACTGAAAAAATGGTGAGAATGAACAATGATCAACCTACATTAAATAGAAAATTTGAGCATGCAGAATTAATGATTCAAGAACTCCTTGTGTGAGCGAATTGGTAACTTAATAGTTTGGCTTTTTATTTGGGCCATTGATCTTAGAAAAATTAAAATTTCATCTAAGGTAGCCATGAGCATCATTTTTTTACCATTATCTATTGGATTATATGGTTGTGTTGCTAATATGTGGTTGTCACTAATGTCAACACTATTAGCATTATTGTATTAAAGGTTGTATATGTCAAGGATATTGAGAAAATTGTTAAAGTAAGAGTTGCAAGTTTCCAGTGGAATAGAGAAGATCATGAAGGTGTCTTGATCTATATGTTGAAGATCAATTGTTGTGGACTAAAGAGTTTATTGCTGAGAGTATCTAGTTCATCTACCAGAAGTTTTAGAGGTCCACGTGAAGATTTGATCGTGCTATGAATAGTTGTGTTCTAACAGTATTTCAGTGGGTTCTGTCAGTGTTCCTGATTAAAGTTTATGTGATTCTGGTAATTTATATTGTTTCAAATGTTTCTCTATTAGTACTTATTGTTTTTGGATGCTTCTAGATAATTCTATATCCTTGTTGTACATCTGCGTTGATCAGTGTGCTCGTGGTCGAAGATTTTTCTTAGTATGTTCAGGTTTTCATGTTCTTGGCCGACGTGATGTTTGTAACATGTTGTGGATCCTTGAAGATTTAAATGTGAATGTTTGGAACACTTGAGGATATTGTTTTAGGTTGTGTCATAATATTAGCCAATGGTGTTTCATTCACATTGCAAATTTATTTGTAAATTTGGGCTGACATTGTAAATATGTTTTATATTTTTGGCCAACAAGGTTGTTGATGTAATTTCATGTTGTGGATATATAAGAGTGATTGTTTGAGAGAAGTTAGTGTGTGTATGAAGTGAAGGAAATCCAGAGAAGAGAAACTACATGAATATTGATCTATTCATTTTATTGCAAAGCAAAGTGAGAAGAAGTTTGAACAAAGTGTGAAGAAGGTTTTTTGTGCTTAACTGGAACTGTAATTAGACTTTTGTAGAAGCTATTTTCTCAATTCATACACTGTGGATCTAATCCATATTGTTGTGTATTGTTGGGCAGTGAGCCCTTTTGTATTTGAGTTGTGAGCTCTAGGCAGTGTGCTTGAATGCATGTGCATTCCCATTATCTTTAATTATACTTTTAACAGGGTATAATATTATGGACTAACATCCACCGTGGTTTTTCCCCTAACAGGGTTTCCACGTAAAAGAATTCTTGGTGTTCTCTATGCTTCTGATGTGTTGATTATTCATGGTTTACTATTCATTCATTATATATCAGATTAAGTTAACTAAAGTTTAAAATGTTTAAATATTTTGTGACAATTGATTCATTCCCCCTCTCAGTTGTCTTTACTTGTTTTTCCAACATTATCAAATTGCTCCTAGAAAATAGTGATGCTATCTTAATGTTGCCACATTCTTCTCTAACCTTGATTAATCATATGTGATCTAGCAATTAGCATGTATTTACAACCTAATCCATGCCTTTTCATTTATATTGGTGAAGTACATGAGACTAGCCTACTTTCTTGAGAGAGAATTTCCTTATACGCTTCATCCCCTATCGCTAATCTTCCTCAACTTCTAGGGTAGAATCAATGATGAAATTATTCATGTGATGATTTCTAGTCCATTGGATCATCTTGTTTTAAAAATTCATCAATGGTTCCTTAGTCCTCTCACTTCCTTTTTTCTTTACGCTAAATCCTTAGGATCCTCCCATGTTTCCTATTTCATGTAGTAGTTATCTCTTGTCACTGTTTTACTTCATCCTCACCTAGCTCCATCAGTGATGCAAGTTTTTTATGTAATGAAATCTCAGCCCTTAGGTTTGTGGCCCTTTCTTAGATCATGTTCATTCCTCCATCATGCATCACCAATTCAAACTTTGCACCTAGGCTCCTATCAGTGATGTAAGATGTAGTGTAGGCACTAGATTTAGACACGTACACTTGCATAAAAATCAATGGCAAAAAAGGGATCACTCATAGGATCTCATCATATTAGCAATTTAAGAAACCTTTTTTAGAGAACAACATTACTCGTCGTTAATTCAAAACTTAAGTTTAGAAATGAATTTGTGATGAGCGATAAAAAATAAGGCCATCGCTCATCACTAATTTAGATCCTCATATAGTTTATGAGCAATTAGCGATGAGAGGGTTTACAAATTTAACAATGTGCATCATAGATCACTAATCTAGAACTTAGCATTTAAAACATACCTGCGATCATGTGATATAAAGGAAATTACATCATATCGCTCATCGCTAATCCAAGTTTATCATTTTATGACCATCTGTGATGCGCAATAAGAAAAAAAGGCCAAAGCATTGCTTATTGCTATTATATATTTGAAGGCTCAAAATCCATTAGCAATGAGAGATGTCAAAGAAAATACCATTCCATCACTCGTTGCCAATTCAAGCTATGTACCTATTAAGAAATTAGTGATGAGCGATATGTTATGAGGGCCATCAGGAATTAAGTCAAAACTTTGAGCACATGCACTTAAGTTGTTCTAATGAGGGGCATACCCTAGGATGCTATTAGAATAATAGGCCCGAGACTTCTAAATCATGAAATAAAAAGGATGCAAATGCCAAAAAATCCTTAATTTAACCTTATAAGATGAGAATTTTAGACCTAGGCAAGAGAGGTTGGTCACTTGATGACATTGATAGGAATGAAATTTTTATATGACTAGATATAGGCACCATGTAGTTAACAACAAAATAGAATGTTACAAGCAACTAAAATGAACAAAACCCTAAACCCCCATATAAGAACCCTATATCCAATGTAACAAAGGTTTTAGATAAAAATAAAAGTCCTTAGGGTTCAAAATGAGCACTTCAAATTTTTCAAAATTTGAAAGTTCCATCAAGAATGATTCACCATCAGTGGTGAATGAGTCCCACCTTAAGGCTGAAAAGTTATATTTTGTCAGATTCTGGGTCCTGACACTTAGAAACCTATTTTCAAAAGTTTTCATTAGAAGTAGGACTGATTCGCCATCAGTGGCAAATGAGTCCCACTATTGATTTTTAGTGACCTCTATCATCATTCAAGACATTCCAAATTCTTCATTCTCTACCCTTGTGCACTATGATTCAGCTTTCCTTTTTGTTTTACATTTGTTCATAATTTAGTTTATGCTTGCATATCACAATGTGTTTTCAATCATCACTTGTTTCTTAGATTTTTCATTCATAATCAGTCAATTACTTAACTTAGTTGCATTTAGATCATCTCATTTAGCCTTAATGGCCTCATACACATCTTAATTTGTGTGAACCACTTTGATTTTTTGTGAGTTTTATCTCTCTCCTTTTAGGTGAAACATCCTAAGAGTGCAAGAGTAGCCTAAAAGCCTCATACCCAAAAATTGATGGTTCAGGAAGGTATAGGTATGAGTTAAGTTGTTGAATGAGAGTAAGATAGTTGAAAGATAGATATGTGTGATGCAAAATGATGTGAAGTGTAGTGTGTTAGAGTGTGAAATTGAGTATAGTAGTGTGAGCTTTCAAGTGTTAGTTTACAACATGCAGTTAGTAAAAGGTGGCTACAATTCTTTAGTTAGACTACAAAAGTGTAGAAGTCATTTTGGTGGATTTATTGGTGCATTGAGATGATTTTATTTGTATAACATCACTTCTCCATCTTCTTTTCTATTCTATTATTGAGTTTTTTGATAGTGAACCTTTCTTCTTTTGGTAGTGATCCCTTCTAACAGTGAGCCATATTGTATTCAATGTTGATATCACTTATATTGTGGGCTACTAATTAAATTTATTGTTCTCTTGTGTATGGTGTTAGGTTGTTTCAATTTCTATTATTTTATTTTCATGCTAGTTCATCATAATAGACTTAAGGGTTTAATGAATGAATGTATTCTAAATGTTAATGAGGTTTTTGAAGTTTTAAGTTACAATTGATTCACCCTTTTAGTTTTCTTGTGCATCTCAATAGTCACAACACCTCATATATTGGATTTTGTATCAAATGTAATAAAAAATATAAGCTTGGTAATCTATTTTTGTTTCTAAATGGAATTAATATAAGTTTATTGGATCAAACGTATATAATAAAAGGATCAAACATATATAATAAAAATATTTTTTGTTTTTAGATTATGGTGATAATTATAATATGAGGTATCAAAAACTTCAATCTTACTAGGACTAGTGTTTTGAATTATTATAATGATTAATGCATGTTATACAAATATGTTCATAGTAGGTAATATGGCAAAAATGATTTGCACCCATGGGTGAGTGTAGGATCATAGGGGTCCAAAAAGTGGTGATATGACAAAAAAGTGGCTGAACACTTTTTTTACTTTATCTTTGATGAAACAAAAAGGGTTTATTAAGAAATTTTTTACCTTTCCAAAAATATAAGATATGCCTTATTTGGAATTAAATAGATAATTATTATTTATTTTCTACATATATTCTAACTAAAGTCCTGATTAATAGGATGATTGAAAAACATCTATAATTCATAAAAAATTTCATATATTTTGAATCTAAAAGATGAAACACATTCTATACTTCCCATACTATAGGATTTTCCAATTACAATAGTCAACAACTAGATCTTCAAGGAAGCCTATGGATTTTCCAATTCCAATAGTCAGCAACCTTAAAGAAGGTGGGCCAACAAATGAGAGAAAGAAATTCAGCTCTCCTCCTGCACTTTGGGCTCTACAAAACCTGGGAGGGTGATCCCATAATGTATTTATAACACTCTTTCACAATAATTCCACATACATTGCATATTAAACAGATATATTCTCATTTGTTACTGAATAGATGAAATCTTTAAAGAAGTTGGAAATTCCTTCAAAGATTAAACAACTAAAAGATGAGAATTCTCATACAACAAAGGTAATTCAATTGTAATGTATATTTATGAATGATTGTCTCAAATCAAACACTAGAAACACAGGAAATGCATTAAAAAATTTAAGATTAGTGCCATATTTTAGGGCATGGATTCAAAACAAAGGAAAGTTAACTACAAGGAAAATTTAATCCTAAACATCCATAATCTTTGTAATTGTCTTACAAATTACAAATTAACACCCAAACTCTTGTGACTACTTACCAAAGCCAAATGACATAAGCATGAATCAATGACTTGACTAAAGAATTTAACTCATCCATTAGATCAGAGTAGCAATTAAATCATATGTCAGAGTGAGTGACTAAGACAATTAATGAATAGATCCTTGATCCAAATCCGTTAATAATTCATGCATAATATCAAAGTGGAGATACAACATGCTTGAGAGATTAGAATTTATATTCAGGTATGCTCATAAGCCACATAATTAAAAAAAATTACTCATCTAACCCAAAGCCTAAGCTATAGACTCAAAATGTATTTTTGTGTTCTCACTATGCATTTTCCATATGTATAATTTGACAAAAGGCCCCTGCACAATAGCCTTGAATTCCTTTTTATATCATCAAAGGAGAAAACAAGCTTCAGACTATTAGCATGTTACATTTCACTTTAATTTGGCCTTCATTTCAGAATAAATTTCACTTCATTTACACCCTAGGAGGTTAAATTTGCACTTGGGTATGTGCAAGATTATCATGGAAAAAGCAGGCCCTTAAGTGGGAAAAAATTCAGAAAAATCTGAGTTAGGCAACTTGACATAAAAATTTGAATAAGTTATCTATATTATTTCAAAAATATGTAAGAATAAAAGTTGTAGAAAATTTAATGTAGTTTCTAAACTACTAGGTTTATTTAAAAAAAAAAACTATTTGGTGAAAATTTGAAATTTCAATGCAGTAGTACTTAAATTTCAGGGAAAAAATAAGAATTAGGTGTCTGTCTGACCACCCTAACCATAATAAAATGATAAAAAAAAATTATAAGATTTTAGATATAAGTAGAGGATTCATGTCCCAATGTGATGCATATTTTTTTGTTAGTTTTTTCCAAGTAAATAATTAATTATGAACTTTTTATTACAACTTTTAAAGAATATAAAAACTCGTATGTTTGACCACCTAAACTTGGTCAAAACTTCATGAAATTCAATTCTTTTTTCTTTAATCCTATAGTATGTGAAGCATAGAATGTGATACATGTTTCGGATTCAAAAAATGTGATACTATTTGAAAGCTATAGATGTTTTTCAATCAACCTATCAATCAGGACTTTAGTCGTAATTCAAATAGAAAATGAATAATAATTATTTATTAAATTCTAAGTAAAGCATAATTTATATTGGTGGAAAGCTAAGAATATCCTTTAAAAACCCTTTTCATTTCATCAATTTTGGGTAAAAAAAAGTCATCAGCCACATACCCTACACATACCCATCACATAGCCACTTTTTGGTCCATCATGATCCTGCACATACCCACCTCCATTTGCAACAGAAGATTTGCCACCAAATTTTTCTACTTTTTTCCCCCAAAAAAAACCTTTTACATGTCAATAATATTTTCCCTGCCTTTGTATGTTGCATTTACAATATTCACCATCCTTTTTTCAATTTTAAACGTGTAGGTAAAAATAATCTGCTCCCGTGAAAACTTCATTATGCCCTTTAGTTGTTGTGGCTGCATTTTACAAATGCATTTTTCATTTAAAATACCCAACACATAATATTTGTTACAATGAATACATATTCACTTTATAAAATGTTCCCTGTATACTCAATATTTCAAGTATTTTAATTTGAATTTTTTTTCCTTTAATATGAAAGGCATTCTTTTTAAAAAATGTCTAGGGCAAAAAATTTACCCGTAGCTGTTTAAATCTTCCCAGCAACATTGAAGAGATTTTACCCCATTTACTAAATAAAATGAAGGAATTTTAAAAATTTACTATCAAACACCCAAAATACTTTACCTATGCCTTACTTTATTGAATTATTCATATTTGAAAACCTTTTCCCGCACATGAAACATCAGCTCAATTTACTGAGTATTTTGAAACCCATCAAAAGGCACTCCAAAAGAATTTAACTGAGCCCAACACATTCTTTCTTTTTAGTATAGTTCATCGCCAGTTTTTAGGGAAAATGGGAGCACTTACCCACAATGGGTGATGAACACCATTGCTCATATCTTGTGCATTGCTTGTTGAGTGGAAGAAATGGGAGATAAACCAGTGATGGGAGATGACCATTTCTCATCACCATTTGCAAAGGAAAGAGGAACTCAAGACCTGCGATTAGCGATGAGTGGTCCAGATTTGACTACACCTCCATATTCTATTAATCACTAATTTCATTTTATCTGTCATAATTCCTTTCCTAGTTTGCTTGTTTCTCCTCCATGGTGGCCTTCAATTTCCTCGAACAATTTTGATTTCCTTTCAACACATCCATTTGATGTATCTTGTTACCATGGTATTTCCTGAGACCACACTCATTTGGAGATTTTTTACACCAAATAGTTTGTCTTCCATATCGCCACAGTTCCTTTATTGGTTCCCTCTCATTGATAGAAACCAATCTAGGCTTGAGACACAACTATCTCAAATATATGCATTTACCCAATATAGAAACGTTAATTCATAATAGCCAAGCATCGTACTATATGCAGCAATTGAATGTATTGGTTTAAAAATCCTTCACAATATTAAACAAAGCTCTCTGTATGATGGTACTTCATATGATGTTCACCATGCCAATAAATTCAAGAGTCGGGTTTGAGCCTCTCCATGGGTATTGTATCATTTTTTGGGTATTGCCTCTTTCAGCGAAATCCTTAAAATCTATGTCTGCACTTTGTAACTCTAAATAGCTTTATTGGCTACAACAATAGAAGCTTTAAGAATAATGGCAAGATGGAGTTGACCTAGCTATGTGCAAGCCTGTAGTATTTTTCCCCTTTAGCTGGCATGGTGGATTCCCTTCCAATTATATACGACAAGATTATTTCTGAAACTTTTTCAACAATTCCATTTTGGTTTATATGCAGCAATTATGGTGTTCCACATAGCATACAGTTTTCCATCTCATTCAAAATGTGTTAGCTCATTCTACAGATTCTACCCTATTCATTCTTTAGTATTCCATCCACTTCTTTAATCTGTTATATTTTCAATGCAACATTTGTGTACAAGCCTCAAATTTTATGGTAAGATGAAAAACCATTATGTTTGTGGACTCAAGTTTGAAGTCTTCAAACAAAACACACAATGATCACTTTTTTGGTATTTTCCATAAAATGTTGCCCTTTACTTATATTATTCTTTGTAGTGAAGAAGAGGCATGCAACTTTGAATATCATCTTGTATATCAACCCTAGCAGCAAATCGGCCTAATGGCTACCCCTTTCTTTGGTTCTTGCAAATCCACCTTGCAATCCATCTCCTTACATTGAATTTAAAAAAAATTGGCCATTCCTTCAAGATTTGAGATTATCATTGAAACTTGTTGCCTAAACATAAAATGTATCTCATCTTCATGTTTATCCTTTTCCTCAAACAAGCCAAATAAATCAAAGCCTCGTGAAAGAAAAAGATGTCAAATGCATTAAACAATAATGGTTTTTCTTCAAATGCTTCTCCCTTTTGAGGGTTGTTGAGGTGGGTGCTTGATGCATTAAATATTGAATTCACATCAACAATTTTACTAGAATCACCATCTTCTTTCATTAAATTTCAATTAACTAAGGAATTTAACTTATGTTTTGGGGTTTTAGCTTAGGAGTCTTTTAGGAAGCTTGCATACCCCAGAAGAAAACCGTACATGTGTATAGAGTTGTCATTACCAAATGACAAATAACCTGCCACAATCACAAATAAAAATTACACATTTTCTTTCACACCTTCATAGCCTTTCCTCTTAATCATCCCAGAGGTGATATATGTTGGGGAACCACAAGTACTCTTCATCAACATTGAAACAATTAGAGTTCTTCATAACTGTGTGAAGTAGGTTTGGTCCCCATGTGGGCCTAGCTAAAAAAAAAATTATTTTCAAACAAGTTTCATGCTAAATTGATCAGAGACTACATTTTTAATGTTTTTGAAGTGAAATAATGAACTAGGTTGTCATCAAAATCTGCTTTTAGGCATTTTAAAGAATGAGAAAAATTGACTAGGTGGGCTCTAGAATTGCCCTAGAAAATTAGTCAAATGACCTCCTGGAGCCATGAAAACTTGTAGGCATTTCGACACTTGAACCAAGAATGGATTGCAAAAGGTAGTTCAAAAAAAGAGATAATGAGGTGAAATTTATTCAATTATAAAGTTGCTCAGTTAGACTTTTCTAGTATTGCAGATGTTTTGAACAAATTAAAACTCACCAAATCACCAATTTAAAATAATATCAAATCAGCTTCTTAGAAGCTTCCATTGGAAACATAGGCTCATTTATATGTAGTAAACATGTGTGTAAGAGGGCTTTCCTTGAATCATCATTCATCAAAAAATATTAAGGTCAAAGTTGACCTCCCTATAAAGTTTTACAAAATATAGGTGCAAAACTGAACAAATTGCATTTGCTTTTGGCCTAGTAAAAATATTATATCTTATCATGAGGCTTTGAAACCAGACTAGGTAGCACATGAATATATGGAGAATTGGGAACAATAGTCATTTTGTCTTGACAACTATTCAGTTGTGAAATATTCATTTGAATAGGAGGCCAACTTGAAGGATAGAGTTCACAAATAGAAAAAAAAATACCAAAACCCTCCAACTTCTCTTTTCAAAACCTTGTCAAAAATCATCATGGGAATTTGAAAATTGACATTCCTACTCACATATGTCACATGAGTAGGTCCACTAAGGGGTTTTGCATGAAAATCAATTGGCTCCAAATTATGACCCTCTAAAGTAGGTCACTTACGCAGATTCTTTAGGTGCACTTTTGAGTGCAAAGGAAAAATTATCAATAAGGGCACTTCAAATTTACAAAATTTGAGAGTTCCACCAAAAAGACAAATAAAATGTAAGAAGGAATGCTTAACCCTAATATGATACAATCTTTCACTAAATGACCTAGAAATGCATGTAAAATAGAATATAAAGTTGTAAGATGAAATGTGTTCATCTCGAAACCTGAAGAAGGTTTAATGGAGCTTAGAAGTGATGGAAACACTAAATTTAATGCTAACTAGGAATCATATGCAATGTTTGATGAATTAGTCCCAAATCTAGGTTTTTGTGCAAAAACAAGAATCTGGCAAGTGGGTATTTGAAACTTTTAAAAACTTGAAAATTAACCTAAACTGGGAATCATATGCTAGAACTGGCATCTCAGTCCAGTAAGGGTTTGTTGAAACTTCAAATTATGAATCTAGTCTTCAAGGTATGATTTGTGCTTCCCAATTGATTTTCAAATCTAAAACCCTAATTTACAGCCTATAGAAGTCTTTCAAGTAACTCCAATGCAAGGTGACAACTTTGACAACTCTGGCAACTTTAACAAATTTCTCCAAACTTTCTCTTCAATGTGTCTTCAACCTAAACCTACAAATCACACACTAGAGAGGGGGAAAATGTTGTTTTTTTAGTAGAAAGGTGTTTTCCTTGGTCAAACCCCATTTTGGTAATCAAACCATGAAATGAAATGAAATAGGAATGGAGAATGATGAATAAACAAAATATGATGTAACTCACCAAACCCTAGCAATAAGAGGCTAAAAACATGTATGAAGTTGCTCCAATGGATGTAGATCTTGACTCTTGCTTGAATGCGATAGATCTTGAATGAAATGCTAGCTTGAATCATGAAACCCTACATCATAATTATTAGCTCAAAAACAAACATGATGCATGAATACTTTGACATGATGCTTGATGCTTGAATAATGCTCTAAATTTCTTGATAATCTACTCTTGAAGACATTTGAATGCTCTTGTTAAAAATTGAATGCTCTTGTGAACTCAAACTTGATATATGCATGAATGCTTGAATGCTTGGGGTGAAAATGAGTGAAAGAAACTTGTATTTATGCTTAATTATGCAAAATTTCCAAAAATTACAACATTGCAAGCTAACATTAGATCTAGGAGAATAAAATCCTACCAAGAATATGAATTAATTTTAATTTTGCGCCACACAGGACTCATACATCCAAGGTGGTGTATGGGTCCCATTAGGAATAATTTATGGCACCAAATTCAAAAATGCTTAGGAAGGTGTAAAATCAAGATCAAGACCCAAAACCCTAGGTGGAACTCATACACCCAAGGTGGTGTTTGAGTCCTAGATAACTAAATCTGGGCCACACAACCTAGAAACACTTGAATTTTGAATGGATAGTGCTTTTTGTTGGGATCATCCTTGAAAAGATGCATTAAATGAGGCATGGTAATTTCGACCTAGGCTTAGACCTACAAGTACAAGGTCAGGGTAATTTCGAGAGAAAAAACTTTGGCAATATGGCTGATTGACTTTTTTTTATGAATCAATCTATAAAATTAAAACCCATTAGAGAAAACAATGTCTAATTTCTAAATATATAATTTTTATTAATATTGGATTATATTTGTTATTTTTTAATTAATTTCTAAGAAAACTAGTTCTTAAACTTGAAATATTAGGGTATTTTTGTTTTGTAATAACTCTTTTTTGGTTAAGTTTTTTGTAAAAATAATTATATGGCATCAATCTTTAGACAATTCTCTACACAATGAAAAAAAAAAGATTCAAAAAATGTTTATTTTAGGTCCAGTTATGTTGTTTTTACATGTTGATTTTGAAAAATAACAATTAAGGCCAATAAAAATTCAATAAAAAAAAATTCAAAAAAGAATTACAAAATATTTTCTCATCAATCTTCATGTTGTTAGCTCTCTATCCCAAAAAGTAATTAGAAAAATACTTTTATTTGGGTCAAAAATTGGTGTCCGTACATGTGCATGGTATGGTAAAAAAATAGGGACTTTTAAAAAGTGGTTTTTATACATCCCTATCAAAATTTAATTTCTATAATCTAGGTATTTGAATAAATTACATAAAAACTAGATTCAAAATGCTAAATTTCATAGTACTGACTTTTTTTAAGATTGATTGTGTAAGTGCCTCAAATTTGTAGTCCAAGTGTGACAAATTCTAAACAACAACGAAAACACTTCCACTTTTTAAGCTTTTTGTCAACCCAACTTCTTGCATCAACCCGTTACAACACTTTACAACACTATAAATAAGGCATGATTAAATTTATTTAATTCACAAGGTCCCAAGACCTAATGTGAGTGTGTTAAATGCATTATAACACTAAGTCAAGGCGTCATTAAGTTCAATTTTAGGAGGGACCAAACAAATGTTAAAATGTCATTGATGATATTTTTTGACACTACATTTAAGCCCCACTTTAGTGAGAGGATGAACTTGCTTCAAACTCACACTAAAGTAGATGAAATCACTTCAAGAGGGGTCCAAGCGTACCAATGTTGGTAAGACAGGATGACAATAATCAAGAGGGGTGATCAAACTACCAAGATCAAGATCCCATGGCAAACCAACATAGGAACAAAACAACACGCATGAAAATGATATAAAGAGCATCAAAAAGGCACATGAATACACTGCCAAATACAAAGAGAAAAGAAAATTAAAATAAAAAGGGGGTGGATGAAGCTTCGACCATTTGTCCATCATGATGTGGATAAAATCTTAGTTATTTATCTGAAAAGATGCACACTCACTCTGAGGCAACAAAACTTCAAGTTTTCCACTGGGTGAGGATCTGAAAGAGGTGAGACACCTACACACATGGCTATTATGTGCTCATACTCACACATGAGTGGCTAAGGTAAATTCATGCCTCATTTGGGCTTCCCGTCAAAAACCATACCTAAGTTATACCTCCTGATAACTTTAATAAGGCACCACACAAAAATGAAATTTGAGCTTCATGAGGAAAGCAAAACTTTGTATGCTTGGAGCTTATGAACAATGATCTTCGAGCCTCATGAGGCAAGAAAAACTTCATATGCTTGGAACTCATCAACAAACAAGATGGCTCCATAGGCATGGAAGATGTATTATGCAAGGTGGCCATATAACTAAAAATTCAAATGCAACAATAAGGAATATTCAAAGGAGTCTTGCGTAGTTCATATGAGGTCTTAACTTAGGGGACATTGTGTCTAATGTCTCCAAGAGAGGACCCATCAAAGAATAGAAGATTCACAACTTAGGGAATGTAGTGTGTCAGATCAAGCCACTAAGAGGAATATAATATACTAAAATAGATCACACTCTTGAAGGACATCATGCCCAATGTCATCCACAAAGTGAAAGATACATTGCATAAAGTAATAAGACTACACCATTACAATGGAAAGGACAAATACAAAAGAATAATTCCAATGTATGCCCCCACTTTAAAGAAAATTGCTAAACACCATGTTGTGATCAATTACTTTAAAGTAGTAAATGACAACTACTAACAATAAAGATGGCATGAGAGCTAACTTGGAAATCCCTATGCGAAGTCATATGTTTCTAAATAAAGTTATGTCATGAAAAAACAAATAGAGAATGGTTGTCCCAAAAATAACAATCCAAACACATAAAGGATATATATTTAAGGTTAGTATGTTCTTACTAAAATGTTCTTAAGAGAGCTAGAAACTATCATCATTCCCCAAATACATATAGAACTGGAAGAATGATACAAAGAGAGTGAAAAAAAAGAAAAACCTTTTGGGTCAACATGGAAGAGACATGAATGTCTCAACACTTGTGTCATCCCCAAAAGTAAAAAAACAAGACAAATGAAAAAGTTGAAGGAAAAGCTTTTTTGAAGATTTACAACATAGAGAAGAATGAAGGTACAAATAGAGAAATGCCACAAAGAGAGGGAGACACATCAAACAAAATAGTACAGGGGATCACATTATACATGTTCAATCACACAAAAGAAAAAGAAATAATGCAAAGGACTAGTAAGGCACATGTGATTAAACCTATGAGCAAGTCATTTGCATCCCAATCATGTTCATATACAGAAGGTGGACAACTAGCCAAAGGGATAATAGTAAGTGTTGAACTAGGGTTATTACCAAGTTCAATGTTCTTCTGAGGAGAATTTTCATTTAAGATCATAGAAGAGGAAAACAATGTATTCCATTCATTATGCACCTCCTTGTCAATTTTAGCAACCTCTTCATCGTCATCTAAGTTAATCACAACCGGAGGTTGAATGATAATGTTTAAAGAGGGGTGAAATTCTTGTTTTGATTGCATTATAGGATCTTTTTGTTTTAGCAAAGAGAGAGGCTTATCATGCATTGCTTTGGTCAAGTTTGGATCTTGATTTTCTCTCTTTATTTCTTCATGTAACCTACAAGCAAGGGCACAATGTTTATGGATACGCTCTCTAGCACCTCTATTTCTTTTAGTTGTATTTTCAAGTTATGTTTGTGTAGAAGCGGGCTGATCAAACATAGGTTTATTTTCTTCCCCATGGGGAGGAACATAATGAACCATGGGAGGTTGTCTAACCACTTTCTCTTTGACTTTGTAAACTTTTCTATTCTAGGAGTCGTGACAGGATTATTTTCATTATCTATGTGTATTTTGTAGGAAGTAGACCATGAAGGTTCTTTATTAGGTTGGTCTTGATTATTTGGAATTTCTTTAGGTTCAGTCATGGTTTCATCAAGGATGGTAGGCTCAGTAGTGAGTGGAGGCATGTTTCAGAGGGATAATTCTGCTATTTCTTTTCCTTGAACTTTTGATAAGACTTGAAAAAGAAGTCTTCTTGTGGTTTTATAGGTTCTATAGGATTGGGCCAAAAGAAATATAATAAAAAAATTTCTACGAGAAGAAAAGGGGTTAAAGCCACTATGATGGATAGTGAAAATTTCATTGTCAAAGGGAAAATTTAAGAATTTATGTATGATTGGTGGGACAAAATTCATGGAGTGAATCCATGAATGGCCTAGCTTCACACAAAATTGGTCCGACTATGGGATGATGGAGAATGAGATATCTAATGTTTTCAGTCCTATTTGTAAAGGTAAGGTGATTGATCCCATTGTAGGGCAAGCAAAACCATTATGTGTCTTGATCCATGCTTTTGGTTTATCATATATATATCTTCATAGAGATCATGTAGAAGTAAGAATTCCTTGGTGATAGATGTGGCCAGCTATGTAAAGAGGACTATCGTGTGCATGTTTAAGTATATCTTGTGATGAGAAAACAATCTCAAGAGTATTTTTAGTTCATGCCTTACGATGTTGAGTTTTTTCCAATGCAACCAAGCCATCGATAGGATTTTTTTCTTGTTGATCAATATCGATAGGACTTTTTTGAATTGTATCTATGTTCTCATCATCCGTGTCAACATTCATCACATCAATATTTGTTGTTTCACTAGCTTTGACAAATGAAATATTATGTTTTAGCATGGGATTGGTAAATATTTGTAAGTTTTGGTTAGCAGGGGCAATAGAATTATTTCCTTGATCATTAACACCTCCAATGGAAAACTGACCAAAATCAATGAGGTGTTTCACAAGATGTTTAAGACACTTACAATGTCCTGTATCATGTCCATTTTTTCGGTGATAATGGCATTAAGTATTTGATCTAAATTTTAGAGGTAAGGGCTTATTAGGATTGGGTGTTTTAACAGGATGCAAGGTAATCAATTTTTGTTCTAAAAGTTGGGACATTGTGTTATGAAGGGTATTGGGTAGGGGAGTGAATTGTCTTTTTGGGTACCCATAGCTAAAGGGTATTGTGGATTTAACAATAGCTACTTGGTAATTGGTATTTTGATTTATTTATTGAGGGGGATTAAGTTGAAGGAAGCCTTTATTCTTCTTTCCAAAACATTGGTAATTGTTTTGGTTTGTAGACTCAGAGTTCTTAATTTAGCTAGAAGTGGACTTTATATTATGACTACTAACTGAATTTTGATAATCATAGAGGGCACTAAATAAGTGCATGAAGGAGGGTAATTTCATCATGGTAAGATTATCTTGTATCTTACTTTGAAAATTTTCTATGAACATCTTTTGAAGGGGAGGACCAAGAACCTTGACATTGATTTGGCAATAAAGGGATTGATAGCATGATATAAAGTCAATAATATTTTCTTCTTCTTTTTTCTTACATCTCATCAAATCATTCAAGGTCATCTTAGGAGTCATATTCACTTGGAAATGGTTGAAAAATGCCTCAAAAAGTTCATTGAATGAATGAATTCAGTTGTTTAGTAAAGAAGAAAACCATTCTAAGGCAATATCATTCAAGGACTTAGGAAAAAATTTAGCCAAGAGTTTATCATCAAGGAAAAAGTCACTACAAAAGGTAGTATAAGAATTAACATGGTTAGAAGGATCTCCCTTTCCCTCATATTTCTTGAATCTAGGCACCTCTACAACTTGTGGCATCATTATTCATAATATCTCCAAGGACAATGGGTTTCTTTTGACATAATATGTAGGTGGTTCATTTTGATTTTGGTAGATGGTGGAAATTTGTTTTTTAATGGATGAAAAAAATTGGAAGAGTTAATTTATGAGAGGGTCATTGCTTGTGTTGTGAGATGGAGCTAAAAATGGTAGAGGTTTCTATGTGTTGGGTGATCCCACAATAGTGGTTTATAATTTTTGGCCAAAATAGACACTAAAATAAAAAATTTTAACTAAATCTTCACTTTCAGGCACCTATAATGACTAAACCGTGAGGAATTTGAAGATGATGCAAACTAGAGTTTCGTGAAATTTTGTCTATATATTCTAAATATATTTTTTTCAAAATTTTTGGAATCATGTTGCACTTCTTTTCCATCTCATTCAAAAACTAGTTTTTTTTAGAAAACAACATTTTTAAAGAGTGATGCTCACCATATAACCCATAACTTTTTTTCCATGAAGGATAAAATTATAATTCTTTCAGATTTAGATTTTCAACTCTAATATATAGTGCTTCCACTTGGTTAGATAGTTTTTTATTCCATATTTTTTCTTTAATCAAGTTTCAAAGTCAAACCAATTACAATTCAAACATAGTGCGACCATATAACGCGTAACATTTTTTGTATGTATCAAAATTCAAATTATTTTGTGTTGGATCAAGGACTTCAATATCTAGTGCACTCATATTTTAATTTTTTTTGTGTGATAATTTGCTATTTTTCCACGTGTAGAACGAAGAGCTTGATTTTTGGTGAAAACCTACATTCACAAGAAATAAAAAATAAATATAATAATTAAAATAAATTTATTTAAATTTATACTATTTGGGAAGCTTATAATAAGCAATACATACTTACAAAATATAAATTTTAAGTAAATTCATTTGA
Organism: Sequoia sempervirens; assembly: GCA_007258455.2. Classification (NCBI taxonomy): domain Eukaryota; kingdom Viridiplantae; phylum Streptophyta; class Pinopsida; order Cupressales; family Cupressaceae; genus Sequoia; species Sequoia sempervirens. Next base: position 36,072,642 of record VDFB02105785.1, on the reverse strand, counting down.
TCCCCCAAAAGTTAAATCAAAAGTAGTTTTTTATTAGCATTTTGATAGGTGTAAAGGATACTCTGTTATAGGTATGGTTTAAAACTAGTGGGGTTCTATCTAAGGGGGTTTTTATATAAGGTAGTTTGGTCAAACCATATTCAATTATAATGCTTTAAATGGAAATTTTGAAGGCTTAAATTATTATAATTTCTAAAAATATGTGATTTTAGCAAAAATCAGTTCCTCTCAGAAATTGTAAACCAACTTTGTGGGATCACCCTATTGGAAGGACAAGTGAATGGAATAATTATAGGCAGTAAGGTGGTATGAGATATGACATGCAATGCCACATGTGTACTATGGATGCTAGCAGAAATATCCAAGGAATCACATTACTAGTCAATTGCATTGTTGTTGTGACTTGAGGGTTGGTATAGGTAGGAATAGAGGTAACTATTGTGGGAGAATTAATTTGAATTCCTCCTTGGCTTGTGACATTAATTGTAGGTAAAGAAAAACTAATAGTTGAGGTGAGGAATTTTCCAAAGATTTGAACTATTTTTTTCACAACCTGTCAAGTCCATCTTAACTTTCAAGCATGTAGTGGATGCTATCTATGGTAGGGATGGCAGTAGTTGAAATGTTGTCATTTTGCACTTGATTTTGGAGGTTTTTTAAATCATAATGAATTTGAATTATGTTTTCTCACAGAAAACTATCAATCCTTGTGGGTATGTGCTGGATCATCATGGAAAAAACAAGCCCTTAAGTGGCAAAAAAATTAGAAAAATCAAAGTTAGGAAACTTGACATAAAAGTTTGATTAAGTTATATTTATTATTTCAAAAATATGTAAGAATAGAATCTGTAGAAAATTGAATGTAGTTTCTAAACTACTAGTTTTTTTTTTAAATCTATTAGGTGAAAATTTGAAATTTCAATGTAGTAGTACTAAAATTTCAAGGAAAAAATAAGAAGTAGGTGTCTGTCTGACCACCCTAACCACATTAAAATGATAATATTTTTTTATAAGTTTTTAGAAATAAGTAGAGGACTCATGTTTGGATGTGATGCATATTTTTTTGTAATTTTTTTCCAAGTAAATATTTAATTATGGATTTTTTATTACAACTTTTAAAAAATATAAAAACTCGTATGTCTAACCACCTTAACTTGGTCAAAACTTCATGAAATTAATTTTTTCTTTATTTAATCCTATAGTATGTGAAGCATAGAATGTGATGGATATTTTGGATTGACACAATATGATATTGTTTGAAAGCTATAGATGTTTTTAAATCAGCCTATCAATCAGGGCTTTAGTCGTAATTCAAATAGAAAATAAATAATAATTATTTATTAAATTCAAAGTAAAGCATGATTTGTATTGTTGGAAAGCTAAGAATCTCCTTTAAAATCCCTTTTCATTTCATCAATTTTGGGTAAAAAAATTCATCAACCACATACCCTACAAATACCCATCATATTGCCACTTTTTGGCCCATCATGATCCTGCACACACCCTTGTTTTAGCATGCATCACACTATTTGAAGGGAAAGAGTTGTCAAGGGTAGGGTCCATGTCTAGTGTACTAGTGTCAATACTAGGAGAGAAAGAGCTAGACAACCCAATATCCATGATGATTGTGCTATTACAGGATGACATGAGTGTAAAACTTCATCTCACTATAGTATTAGCAATAGCATAGAAAATACTCATGCAAGGGATACTAAATGAAAAATGAATGAAAATGCAATATAAGCTAACAAAAATAAAAAAACTATAACCGAAACTCTATAAACCGAATCAAAAAGGTATCAACAGCAAATAGGAGCACAAAAATAGAGTTTTAAATTCTATAAAATGTAGTGTAGAATCTACACTAGGACTGATTCGCCCAAAGGCGCGGATGAGTCCTAGTGATGATTTTTTTTTTTTTTTAAAGAAAATTTCAAATGCTTTTATGTTTTTTATCTTGTGTGATCTATAAGATAGATGCAAATACATATTTTGTATTGTTTTCAATGATTTAAGATGCAAAAATGCAAGCTATATAGACTTTCACTAATGCAAAATTTAGAAACCCTAGAATTCTAATTAACTAATGAAAACCCTAATGCAATGTTAATGCAAGAAAGATCTAGGATGATGAGGCACTCCAAATCATAGTTATGATGTTCTAAATGTAGGTTCACCAAAATGAAGGGAATAATTTTGTTTAGGGATCTTAGGGTTTTTGGACATAGAATAATAAAACTCAACACTCTCATTTAAGGATGACCCTAGAGATCTCAATCCAATGGAGAAAGGGGAAAGAGGTCTTGCAATAGTGATATCATAGGGGATGATTATGAACTAATGAGGGGTTTACCACCAAGTTATGACTTGGAAAGATAAATGAAATTTAATAAGAAATGCTTAACCCTAATATGATGCAATCTTTCACTAAATGACCTAGAAATGCATGTAAAATAGAATAGAAAGTTGTAAGATAAAATGTGTGCACCTAGAAACTTGAAGAAGGTTGAATGGAGCTCATAAGTGATGGAAACATTAAATTTAATAGTGACTAGGAATCATATGCCAGGATGGGTGAATCATTCCCAGATCTAGATTTCTGTGTAGAAACATGAATCTAGCAAATGGGTATCTAAAAGTACAAAAGCCTAAAAAATTAATCTAAATTGGAACTCATATGCCAGAATAAGTGTATCAGTCTAATTAGGGTTTTCTGAAGCTTTGAATTTTGAATATGGTCTTCAAGGTTTGTTATGTGCTTCCCAACTAATTTTTAGATCTAAAACCCTAATTTGAAACCTTTATAAGTCTTCCAAGTGTCTCCAATGTAAGGTGACAACTTTGACAAATTTGAACACTTTGAAAAATTTCTCCAAACTTTCTCTTGAATATGTCTTCAACCTAAACCTACAAATCACACATTAGAGAGAGGGAAAAATGTTGTTTTGTTAGTAGAAAGGAGTTTTCCTTGCTCAAACCCCATTTTGGTAATGAAACCTTGAAATGAAATAAAATAGGAATGTAGAATGATGAATGAAAAAAATATGATGTTGCAACTCACCAAACCCTAGCAATAAGAGGTTGAAAAAATGTATAAAGTGGCTCTAATGGATGTATATCTTGACTCTTGCTTGAGTAGGATAGATCTTGAATGAAATGCTAGCTTGAATCGTGAAACCCTACATCACAATTGCTAGCTCAAAGACAAACACGATGCATAAAGAATTTGACATGATGCTTGATGCTTGAATCATGCTCTCAAATGCTTGATAGTCTACTCTTGAAGAAACTTGAATTATTTGGGTGAAAATGAGTGAAAGAAACTTGTATTTATACTTAATTATGCCAAATTTCCCAAAATTACAACACTACAAGTTGACATCAAATCTAGGAGGATAAAATTCTACCAATAATTTGAATTAATTTTTATTTTGAGCCACACAGGAGTCATACACCCAAGGTGGTGTATGAGTCCCATTAGGAATAATTTATGGGACCAAATTCAAAATTACTTATGAAGGTGTAAAATCAGGATTGGGACCAAAAATCCTAGGTGGGACTCATATGCCCAAGGTAGTATATGAGTCCTAGATCACTAAATTTGGGTCACACAACCTAGAAACACTTCAATTTTGATTGGATATTGATTTTTGTTACGATCATCCTTGAAAAGATACATTAAATGAGGCTTGTGGATGTAAAATAAGGCCAATTAAAGCATAAAGAAGCCCAATTATTTATGAAACCCTAGAAAATTTTGAAAGTGTGTTACAAAAACTTTACAACGTGCTAAATAAGGCAAGATTAATTTTATTTAATTCACAAGGTCCCAAGACCTAATATGTGTGTGTTAAACACATTACAACACTAAGTCAAGGCATCATTAAGCTCAATTTTACAAGGAGGGACCGAACAAGTGTGAAAATGTCATCGATGACATTTTTCAACACTATAATTTCATAAAATTTTGACCAAGTTATGGTGGTCAAACAAACAAGTTTTAATATTTTAAAAAATTTCTAATAAAAAATTCATAACTAATTATTTACTTGAAAAAAAATTACAAAAAAATGTGGCACATCTAGGCATGTGTCATCTACTTATATTAAAAGTTTCAAAAAATTATATTATTTTTTTCTTGTACTTAGGTTCGTTATCATACACTTGCTTTTTATTTTTTCTTGAAATTTCTATTGCATTGAACTTTTAAATTTTCACCTAATAGATTTATTTCTTTCAAAAAAAGGACTAGTATCTTAGAAATTACGTTCAATTTTCTACAAATTCTATTCTTACATATTTTTAAAACTATGTTAATAACTTATTCAAATTTTTATGTCAAGTTGCCTAATTCTATTTTTTTGAATTCCATTGCCACTTGAGGGCCTAGTTTGAACCCCCCCATGATTCTACACTAGCCCCCATGTTCTAGAGAGAAAAAACTCTAAGGGTGGATCCAATTTCCCTTGAGACTAACATCACACTCATTTTATATTATTTTGGTGATACAAGAGACTATTGTACATGGTATATAGGTATAATAAATGTAGATTTATCATCATTATTATCTATCAATCGTATTTGTGGTCCATCAACAAACAAATATTTTGAGTCACCATGTTAATAACGAAGTCATTTAGAGTGTATTATATGAGGTAACCCCTCTTTATTTTATAAATATATATTTTTTAAAATGAGATTAATAATATTAAATTAAAAAATAATATTAAAAAACTATGTAAATGATGTGTGATCATAACAAGTATTAATATATGCTTGGTGTACATGGGTATGACATCAATTATTGCTAGTTTGGGTCTTTCCTTCTAATTTAAGGTTATAAATTTGTTTCTGATTAGATAAGAAGGGAAGGGACTTCATCCTATACAAAGAAGAAATAGAGAAAAATAAATCAACAAAGTAGACTAGCCAAACACAACAAACTAGTCAAAAATAGTAGGAGAAGAATACTAACAAAAAGAAAATAGGTAGCAAGAAAGGAGCCACCAACAAAGGACATAATAGAATTGAAAACCTAGAGAGCATTAGTTTAAGCACTAGAGCAACAATCCAATGATTTTTCCTCCAAAGGCATGCTAAATGAAATAGTGACCTTCTTAGAATTATGTCTCTTCTTATGTTGTACAATTGCTCAAGAAGAATCAGAAACCAAAATTGAAACATCTTGACTAGAAGGGGAAGAATCCCATTTGGATTAATTGACTAGTGGAACAAAAAATTATTTAGGCAAAGTAATCATAACCAAGCTCGAAGTAGAAATATTCATATTTAAGACAAATTTTTCCAAAGAAGGGGCAACAGTTGGCTTAGGGGAGGCAACACACACAACATTAGGAGTAGTCTTGTATAGAGACAACACAACATAAACCATACGAGAAGTAGTTCCCACAACAATAGGATTACTCATTTGTGTAGAAGGAGATAGAGACACTGAATCATTGCCATTAGAAGAGTCTATAGTAGGTACACCATTAAATTTTTTAGTGTTTTAAATAAACCAAGCTGGTCTCATAATTATGTATGAATTTTTCAAATTCAATTGTCAATAATTAGGAGGGATTGGCAAACTTGATAGGTGAAATTATTTGAGACTTTCAAAACCAAACATACATTTAGAATGGAAGTAAAGATTTAAATTGGTTTTGAATGTCATTGCTATGAACTACCAAAGAATTGTAACATAAACACATCTTATGGGATAGTCCCTATCTTAGGGTATGGAGTCCAAAAGAATTCAATTAAAATCATACAACATTTTTCCTATCACAACAAATCTATTAAAAATGAATTACATCATCTAAATCAGAATTCAAAACCAATATTTCTTAGTTATCCATGCATATAGTCACATACATCTTCATTCATATTAATGCAAATTAACTTTTTCTTTGAACAAGAGCATCGACAATGAATAAACATTCAATGGAAATACAATGAAGAAAATAGAAAGATATTTGATCCATTTTATTCATAATTCATGTGATGTATGCAATTGGAGAAAAAAGGCTCAGGAAATATACCTCTTACATTCAAAAGTGACAATATTGATATACAATGCTAGTAATCAAAGACTAGAACTCCAAAACCTAGACAAAACTTAGAAAAAGTTTATTTGTGTTCTATATTACAATCTGCTTCTTAAAAGTCACTCAACAACAACCCCTAATCAATGGCCTTATATGACATTTTATAAAATCAAGGGAGAAAACAATCTTCAGGCCAAATGACACTTGTCATATTTTCATTTTACAATTTACAATTCATCTTAAAAGGCCATTATATTTGCAAAACCTTGGGGGACATATCCGTAGGAGAAAAAAATCATTTTCATTCGATGGTTAAGATACTTCATGCCTTCTAAAAGGCTCATTAGTTGATGAAGATACTTGTTTCACGAGAAACAATACTTCATCCACATGCTCCAAAAATTGTAGGATGAAAACCATGAAAACAAGAAGAAAGAAAATAGTTAAGCACTTCCACATCAGCATCCCTACATCATCAAATTTGAATTGAAGAGGAAATAATATTTAAACATTCATACAACAAATGATTAATCTATAAATTTTGTAAACTATGTATTGTATTCCTCCACAGTAGGCTAATATCTCTCATAATAATTCAATTTCCTTTATTATCTCTAGGAGGTGTGTGGGTTCCTCAAGATCATCCTTAATATTCACCACCATTTCATTAAGAGAACCAACTCTTGCACTCCATTTACTCCAGACATTCTGGAAACCTTCCTATACCTGAATGTACCTTTGTTGAGCTTCATAGATAGTCATATACACAATCCAAATGTTATCTATTTTATTTAATATAATAGAAATCCTATTCTACAAAATATCATCAATTATTTCCTTAGACATCGTTGCACTTTCTGACCGAGCTTTCTTTACGTTTTTCTTCTCTAGTTGCAACTCATATTTCAATCCCTTAATACTTAAAGGCAGTGTTTCCCTTTCCTATGGTGATAGTTCTGAGGAAGAAGATGGAGAAGGAAAAACTCTTTGTTATGAGCTTGCATGAGTTGCAATGGCCCTCTTCTTATCGCATTCATCAAGTAGGGAATTATACATTTTTAACAATATGCCATACATATCCTAAGAAATGTGTGTTCTATCTACACTCAACAAGGCTGCATCTATTTTCAACTTAGTCACCTATGTAGGGGTGATTTCAATTACTCTTTTCACCATAACTACCCCAAACACTTCCTGAACTAATTTTATAGCTTTTGGCTTCCCCATATTTGGTGTCATAGACAAAATTTCCAAAGAGTGTAATTTGGGGAAAAAACCAAAACCAAATACCTTGTTATCAAAATGTTCATTAGACATAGAAGCTCCTAGATCATTTCTAATTGCATCCAATGAAATCACTAAGGAAAGGTCCCATCTAGGAAATAACATCATCCCACTATATTGCAACTTCTTGGCTTCTATAGGAGTTATTGTAGAAATTTCAGTCATAATCTTCTCTTTTTCTTCTTTCTCATCCTCATCTTGTTGTGAGGGGTCCACTTGTGCCTTGGCACTCTCAATTTTGTTATTGATATCTTTTCCTTTCATTTGAATAACAAAATATTTGAATTATTTAGTTTTAACAAAGGAATCATCACTCATGAATTCCTTACAAGCCTTCACTCTAACATCATCATTTGCATTCTCATCAATTTCCCATTTTACAATCCTATCATTGGAGAAATAAGGATCAAAAGAATCATTTACTATAGGGGAGGGGAACCTTTTTTCCACCTGCTTCTCAGTAGGTACATGCTATACAAATTGCTCTTCTCCAACATGCTTTATCTTAGAAAAGAAACCAAAGGACTGACTACTAGTTTTTCATCAACTCTCGATGGTTTTCCTTAAGTACCACGAGCTTCTAATTTAGTTGGAAGACTCCTTAACTTGGCATCATTCTACTCCTTGATGAATCTAGCCTTCTCTTCTACTTCATTGACTTTTTCTAAGAAATTTTAGTTTTTATAGTGATGAATCCTTTTGATAGCTTGCTCATAAGAATCTTTTATTTTGGTATAGGGGTTGACATAGAATGTATTCTTCTTTGGTATATTCTCTTTAGTGCTACAAATTAACATCCACTCTCTCTTACTCCCAACCAAGTAACATGAGAGAGCAAGTTTATGATTACATCCTCAATGTAGAGGAAGTTATGCCAAAATCTAGATAATTATTTGATTTTTCTTTATCTATCCACAAACCCCTTTCGGTCACAATTTCTTACAACATCAACCTTTATTTTGAGGTTGTTTAACATGATACCAAATTTATCATACCCTTCCTTGGAAGTGGAAATGAATTAAGCAAAAGAAAATTGTGGAGAAATGAGGGAGCCCTTCCTTACATCTCTGAAATTCTCTTTATCCATGGCATCCAACTACTTCATAGTCTCCACAAAATCCAACAAATCAAAAACATAAACATGCAAATAGTGTTGGGGAACCTTGGCTCCATAAACCATGATGGTAGTATAGTGGGAGTGTAAATGCCAGTCACTCCAATTGTAATCATGATTTTTTCCTTTTCTAAGTTCTAGGGGTCTTAATATTTCCTTTATGCTCCTTGAAATATTATATATTGACTTCAAACCCAAACTCTCCATGACACCAAATTTGAAGCCATTACAAAAAGCAACATAATTAGACTCTAAGAAATTTTGGTCCCATACATGTGTCCACATGTACATAGGTAGATCATTATCCTTTTCATAGTTTTCTCTCAATTTCATAAAGTTCCTCCATACCTTTTGGCCCATCCACAAAATGATGCATCAATATGGAATAATGATTGAAACTCAAGGGAGGTCCTTCATCCCTCAAATCTACTAGATCCTTGTGAATTCTTTGCAAGATATCCCACATAATCAAACCCTCTATTTGAGTTTTTGTTTTGTATGTCTAGGGCCATCACCATCAATGCAACATTCATCCTTACATCATACTTCCTTGCAAGAACCTGGCATAGAAAATAGTTCATGTTCTTGAAGTAATCCTCAAATTCATCACATTCAAATGACTCTACATCCCTTGGACCAAACCATACATCCCTTTTTTTTAGTCTCTTCTCTTGTGCCTTGGCAGTACTTGTCTTCTATATCCATGTTTATTTTTCTCATTTTTTTGGAATAATGTAGAAAAAATTATTGAAACCATGGAAGCAAGATTCAATTTGAAGATCTCTAGAATATGATTCTTGGAGATATCCAGTAGTGGGGTTCAATTTATGCTTTGAATAATCCTATCCTTTTGATTGTAGTTCTTTGTAATATCTAGTATTAAATCAACCTCTATAAATATATTGGGAACAACTAGCTTCCCAATATCAAAATCCCACAAGTGGAAAGTTTGATGTTTTTCCCCTCTTCTATTCAAAGCATATAGAAATAACTTCCACCCACTTTGTGGAAGTGCTACTTCTCCTATTCCCCTTGTTAAATCCTACATTTTTTCTATCATGACACCTTCTCTTGTGGCCCTTTTTACTACTAGCTTCATCTGAGGAAGTGCCTCTTGAGGGTCACACTCCATGAAATAGGTGAAGTCCCTCTTTACACCCTTCTTCTCAGAAGCCTCTAAAAATTCTTGTTGTTGTACCTCAACCTTAACATTTATTTTTCTAGGTTTTTCCTTTGGCTTGGATGATTCACTTTCTTGACTCATTTTGAATGGATTACAGAGGGCTATGGTTTTACTAAAATTGAGCTAAGAAACTAGGGTTTTGCTGAAATTGATTCAACGAAAATCTCTGTGACTAACCCTACTATCTTTTCTTCAAAATAAACTAGGGCTAACAATTCACCTTTTGCAATTCAGAATAGTAGTTGTAACAAACCCTAAACTATACTTCATCTTTCTAGAACCAGTCAATTCTATCCCAATTATAATGCTGCTAGCAAATTAACACAAAGAAGTAAAATTCTCACTTAGCCAGGAACCCTAAGGTTTTTTCCTTCTAAAATTTATCATTTTAGGTCTCCTTCTTCATGTTCTCCTTTGAATTCTTGCAAAGATGATGCAAAAATTAATAATTCAATCCTTTATGGCCTTCGAATGTAGGTAGATACGCCATTAATGGTAATGGATCACTCATGCGAGAAAACAAGAGTGCTTTGACACATAGCCATTCATGTTTGAATTCTCACCATTGATCAATTTGTTTAAAAATATGATCAACAATTTGCCATACTCATCACTAATTGATTTTTTCCTTTTTTTGCTTTATTGTGAGCCACTATGAACAATTAGTGTGATGTCCCATGGTGATGCCACATAGTTGCTTTAAGACTTAGTTGCCAACTATGTTTGAAAAGACATCACTCATTTCCAAAATTCTTTGGCTTTTAAGAGTTGCAAACCATGATGTGAATAGAATCTACAATGGGAAGAATATTTTGTATTATATCCCTTGATTCACCCATTGCTCATCATTGAAATGCTATTCATTTTTAGGAGTATAATAGTGATGCATTGAGACAATGTGGTGAGAGAAAATCTTATAGAATTTTATTGCTCATCACTATTTAATTTCCTTTAGAAAAATGCAATCCACAATACATAGGATGTATGTGATGCATTTCCAACTGTTTGATCAAAATATCCCCTTTGGTATATTCCTTTCTTCTCTTTCTTTATAGTAGTCCATCATGCATCATGCTTTTTGTATGAAAATTTTGATACAATACTATGATATAATGTAGCTATGAAATGTGTATTTATCATCTCTTTGGTATATTCTCCATTTTCTATCATTTCCCATCGCTCATCGTTGTTATGTGCCTTAGAGATAAATATATATTAGCAAGGTGGAGCAGGATGATGGAACATGATTAATAAAAGTGGAAAGATCTTAGTCACTTAGTGCACATTACACAAAGATATGGGTGAGCAGGTATATAATTTGTTCTATGAAAGGAAGAAACAATGACTGGGATGTGAGACATGTGTCCTTCATATGAGATCAAAAATTTCAATGTGCACCATGGAAATGAAATAAACAAGCGATAAACAAACCATGATGCTTTAGGGTGTCTCGATGAATCAAAAACATTTATTGCATATCACTAAAATGAAATGAGTGGGTGAAATGTAATCAACGATATGAAGCAAGATAGTGATGTGAAGGTAAATGCAAGGTATCGCTTATCACACAAACAATTTGAGGAGGTAATTAACAATTAACGATGCAAAGGTGGCCAGTGATGGGAAAAAAACAATACATTGTGCATCATGGATATGAAGCCGAGGAGAAAGAGGAAAAGTGTGATGGTCATGGGGCATGTGATGGGTATCACTTAAGTGAGATAATTATGCACATGTTTAAAAGTATATTTTAAAATGGGGATGCCTAGGTAATATGAGTAACCAAGGCATGAAAAAACCTAAGGAATAAGTCCAACTTAGGATAATGCAAGTATGTCAAGGCACCAACCATAGGAAACCATTAGACAATGGACCAAGATATATCAATGATGAATAAGAAAAAAAGGAACCAAGGTTTCAAAAGAGAAGTTGATAAACCGTAAACCATGAAACTCAAAACCCTATCCAAAGTACAAATAATCAAGACCAAGAAACTTAGTCAGATATGGACCTAAGATCAATGGAATACAAAATTTTGAGGGGTTCCACTAGTGGCTTTGATTGGGGATGCATTCCTCTTGCAGGCATGACAAGATCTTAGACATCTTAGGGTGAAGCAGACAAGAACATAGAAACAAAAATCAAGGAACTTCCTTAACAAGGAAGACAAACTAGACCCAAACCCAACCAAAACCAAAACTTTATACACAATATATAAAAATATACACTATACATGGAAAATAGCATACTTCAAGATAATTATGGGTTCAAGAACTATCCATGTACTAGCATTTCAATAATTTCACTAGTTACACTCTAGAGGAAATAGGAGTCTTCACTATGAGTATTGCTAACTAGGTAAGGGCCCAACCATAAAACATCAAACTTACCATGCTTTCCCTTGTCTTTGAACCTGACATTCCATATAAGTACCATGCTCCCAACTTCAAAGTTTCTTAGAGAGGCTATTTTTTCATACAAGTTTTTAACTTGTAACTGCAATATTGGATTTTTCTTTTGGGCTTCTCTTCTTCTATCATCCACTTTTGCTAAAGAATCAATCTTGTGTTGCATATCATCACACATTTCATCATCATAATCTTGGATAAACCTTTACATCTTCACTAGATTATTCTGAGGTAATCTTGTAACTATGCCATAAACTATATCAAAAGGGGAATACCATGTTGCCTTTTTAACTGTCACCCTATCTGCTCACAATACTAACTTTAGTTTTGACTTCCAAGCTCTTTTATCCTTTTCTATTATCCTTTCAATGATCTTCATTAAGCTTTTGTTACTCAACTCAGCCTAACCATTTCCCTTAGGATGGTATGGGGATGAATAGGATTCCTAAATACTATATTTATCACAAAATTCTCTAAATTCATCAGATCTAAAACACATAGCATTATCAGAGATAATATTTTCTAGTACCCAAAACATGATCAGTATGTTTTCTAGTTGGAAATTAGTCACTACTTTTCTTCTTCCCCTTTTAGTAGGAATTTCTTTCACCCATTTTGTGAAATAATCTATAGAAAAAAGAATCCAAGAATGTCCTCCATTGTATTTGTCTAATATTTCCCCTATAAATTCAATGCACCATTTTTGGAAGGGTGCTTGGACTACAATAGGCCTTAGTGATAAATTTCTTGAGAACTTGAGTTTTTTATATCTTTGCCATGCATCAAATGCCTTCACTAACTTGTGAACATCTTTAAAAACTATTTTCCACCAAAAACCTACTCTTAGGACATTGTGAGTAGTATTCTTAGCCATGTAATTTCCTCCACACACTCCACTATACATTTCATTTAAAAGATCCAAAGATTTGGAACCATCAACACAATTGAATAGGAACCCATCTAGACTCCTCCACCATAGTTCATTATCAACAATGACATACTTGATTACTTACAACTTTAGATTTCTCTTTTCATTGTCAGTTAGTCTTTCAGGCATTGCATTGTTTGTAGGCATTGGAAAATGTGTGTATACCAATCACATATCTACATGTCACAAATTGGTGACACCTCTAAATATTTCATTTGATTGATTCGATTAGCCTCTAGATTAATCTCAACCATTAGTTTAGCTAAACCTTGATCTCAACTAGATTAGTAATCTAAAGGTCAATGTTGAGTTATTGAATCATGTTTATCTATATACATCTTCTACCAATGACCTCCTATTGCATAAATATTTCCTTGACAACAGCATTGGGAACATAGGTAATGACTGTAGCTCCCATAAGATAAGTGTTGAACTTTCTAGTTGCCTCAACCAATGCATATGCTTATTTTTCTATCATATCATATTTCAATATTAGCAACCTATAATGATTTGTTGAAAAATACAATTGGTTGGTCAAAACCTTCCACATTTTTCTACAACACTACAACAATTGTATGGAAGGATGCAAAAGAGAAGATATACAGTGGCTTGGAGAAGTCATGAGTCCTAAGGACTGGTGCCTCCTTGATTTCTTGTTTAATGCTTTGAAAATCCTTACTTGGCTCTTCACTTGATACCACTTTCTCACACTTCTTTAGAATTTTTTATATGGGGTGGGTGATATCCACAGAATTTGTGACAAATCTTCTCAGCAAATTTATTTGTCCAAAGAATGACTAGATTCCATTAACATTCTTTGGTGGTGGGATCTTATCTATTGTAGCTACTCTTTCAAGGTCAATTTTACTCCTTCCTTAGACACTATGTGTCCTAGTAATTTTCCTTTAGTAACTCAAAATGCACTCTTCTTAGGGTTAAGTAATATCCCATATTCCAAATCCCTAATAAATATTTTCTCCAAGTGCATGAAATTCTCCTCTTCTTTCTTGGAGTAGGAAGTTAGATCATATTGGTGGACTTCCAGGAAAATTTCTATAAAATCAAAAAATCTCACATCCATAGCTCTTTGAAAGGTAGCACCAACATTCATTAGGCCAAAAAAATTATCACAGATATGTAGGTACCCCAAGGAGTTGTAAATACAATCTTATACTACTCAAACTCCTTCACTTTTACTTTTTATAGCTATAGAATCCATCCATCATTAATAGAAGTTCACAGCCAGTTACCTTTTGTAACATGGCATCCATGTTTGGTACTAGATAGTTATCTTTCAATGATGACACATTAAGGTTTCTAAAAAACACACATAATTTTATGTCACCATTCTTCTTTCACATTGGTACAAGATTAGAAACACAAGATGAGTGCCTAATAGGCTTAATTATGCCAGTCTATCTCATCTTCACAAATTCTTCTTTCTTTTTTCATGCCAAGGTGGGATGAATGGGCCTTTGTTTTCTCCTAAAGGGTTTTGCATCTGCTTTAAGAGGAATCTCATTATGAAAAAATCCTCTCTATGAGCCTTTAGGACATCATAAGACTAGAAAAAAACATGCCTATATTTTCTCAATAAAGAAATCAGCATTGATTTAATTTGGGGTTTCATTTTCCTTCCCACATAGACTTTCTTTGGAGAAATGTCAATGCCTAAGTTCACATCCTCTAAGTCCTCTAGATGTGTGGATGAATTCTTGGTATTTCTTCTTTTAGAGCCATCAAAGAACCTCTCTAAGTCTAGAAGACCCTTAGGGATCTTATTGGTCTTAAGCTGAATGACTTCATTACCAAATACTATATCATTTTCATCCATATTCTCAACAAACCCTCCAAAGTCATTCTCCTGACCCTCATACTTGTCCACACATGTAAAAAACCTTAGTATGTATTCATCATCATTGAATAATTTCTATTTTTTGATGTTATCAAGGATTGAAGCTCATGCCTATACACCTCAAAGTTGGAGATGCTAGAAAAAGTGATATCATCTAGCCTGAGAGTGATATTGTCTAATAAATTAGGCATCTAATTTTTTTTCCTCTCTATCCACTCTATGCCAAAAGCATTGAACTGGTGAATTGAATCCCATACTACATTCCTATACTATTTCAAGCATTTGTTCTTGTATGCATATTTTGATCTAACCTAGTAAACAACTAAATATGAGCCACCAATGACCCTTAGTTTCTTGATACCATACTTTTTAGCTAACCCCATCACTAATAGCAATGCCTCATATTCTGCTGCATTTTTTTGCACACAAAATCAACAAGAAGATTGGAAATTTGAAAGTTCCACCACTAGGGGAAACAAGTATTACCCCCACACCTGACCCCTACATTGAACATGCCCCATAAAAATGCATTTTCCAAAGGCCATTATTATCTGACAACTTCATCATTTCATTTTCAAGGAGTGGAGGTTTTTTGTCACCTTCTACCTATAACTCTTCCACTCTAAAGTCATTAATTCTTGTATCAACAAAATGGATTCTATATTCTTCAAAATCAAAATCTATCATGTGGGGTATGCTAGATTCCCTATCTAGCTTGGTGTCTTTATCATTGATAGGGAATGTAGCATAGGACACATTGCACTTCATACTACCTCCCATGGAGGTACTCCACTTCCTTGAAACCAACATTCCATAATTGGGTGAAATTTCCACAACTATGATTCTCATTGTAAAAAAAATTTCTAGGAATGCAACTAATTTTTAATGTATTTCTTTAATCACCCCAATCATGGGTACTTCCCTAGAATCGATAGCATAGTACTTTCCATAAGAACTATCTATTTTTAGTCCCATCTCATTCATAGTCTCAATTGGAATTATGTTTAAAGATTCTCTCAAGTCTATCATACAATTTTTTAATCTTTTTCCATTGATGATCAGAGTTACAATGAATGGATCTACTTGGATAGGACAAGTAGTGATTGTAGTTCCTAAGTAGTTTTGAGGGATCTTAGTAAGTTATTTCTACTCACTCTGGGTGGATTACACACCACTTGATTAGTACAAGTTGTATTTGTGCCATTGATAAGGGTGAATTCCTTATGTTTATGCTCATCAATCATCATCATCTCTAACAAAGGTATCATGACTTTAACCTGTGACAACAATTGAAACATGTCTACAAAGGTATACTTGGGAATATTAGAGAATGCCAAACCTTGTTCATCAACCTTCCCTTGTTTTTGATCACATCTTTGTTCAACCTTTTCTTTTTCCACCTTCTTTCCTTGTTTAATGCTCTTCTTTTAAGCTTTTTCCTTAATAGCTAGGGAAATGACCTCACTATCCACTTTTTTTTTATTAGCTTTCTTAACCTAGATTCAACTTTGCTTATTTTCTTTTACTTTGGCGCCAACTAGCTTAGTCTTTGGTTTTGATACTTAGTTATTTGTATTCTTTTCTTTAATGACCATGCTACCTTCTTGGCCCTAGTTATCACTAACAACCCTATTCCTAAGGTTGTAATTATTCATTTCTTGTACAACCAAGGCATTTTTCCTTATTTCAATCTCTTGATTAAATGTTTTTCTAAGAGTTATATAGGACTCATCAGTCTCCAAAGTACATTGTGATTCTCTTCAGTTTCTTCATCAAAAATGACTTGTTGTTGATAGCTCCCACCCTTTGTCTTTGGTCATCAATTTCAATCTCATGAGACTCCTAAGAAGAAGAACACTCTTCATTAGCAAAGTCAGATCTACTGACGAGGACATTTATCTCTTCATTATGATCATGAGATGGATCATAATCAATAGGTGGAGCTTTCTCTTCCTCTAGATATTGTGCAAAATCATATTGGGGAGGTGAGAGGCAATTGGCATTCCATGAGCCATGATAGCTCATCAACAAAATTGGTATAATTTTTCTGCAATGGGTTAGGTGTAACTTGATTTTGTGCATTCTTCTAGTTATTCTAGACTAGCTTGTCATTGTGCAAATTTTTATTGTATGGGAAGTCTTACAATCTTGGGGGATTCTCATTCCTTTCGAACTTAGGTTTGTCATTTGATAACCCATCCTATTGCTTTGCAAGTCTACAATTCAAGTCCTTCATTGAACTAATAAGCTTATCTAGTTTTTCATCAGATGAAGAGGCCTTTTCTATCACTCCTTTATATTGTTTAGGATTCTTGAGAAGTTTAAAATAGTCCATTTTGCCCACCTTTCCTAAGGCTCTTCTATTTCTCTCAATGTGTAATGAAATTTCAAAAGCATCCCTCAATATTTGAGGGTTATTTTATCTTAGTTGATAGTTCATCTTAGAATCAAAAGCATTGCAATAGTTAACCAAGCATACTTGCTCATTCGACCTCAAATTAGTCAGTAGTCTATTCATTACTTTCTAAAATCTAATGTTGAAGTCAGAAACCATCTCATTAGGACCTTTGGTAATATTATTAAATTCACTTAGCATGAACCTTAGATTTATTTTTTCTCCATATTGGTCATTGAATAACCTCTTGAACTCCTACCAAGAACCAATCCTTTCCACTGGTAAACTTTTGTACTAGTCTCTGGCACCCTTAGTTAATGACTGCATAAATAGTGTCATCATCACATCTTCATATTCCACTTTAAAATCATTAATCATATTTTTGAATGACCTTAAGCGGTCCTCTACACTAATTGCATTATTGCTAGAAAATCTTACCAACACATTTCTTATATCTTCTAGGAGAGGGTTAGAATAACCATGTATCCAAAGGAAGCATAGTTTCTTATACCTATCCAATTACATTAGTCTCCTAGTAAATGGATCTCTTCCACCTCCTTGACTAGAATGAGAAGAATGGGAACCTCCACCACCCTATCCTCCACCTCCACCACCTTGATTTCCTCCACCACAACTACCATCAATATTATGATTTCCAGAGTTGGTGTTCTTTCTACCACCAACCCCTCTAGAAATTCCACCACCAATACTGTGACCACAACTGTGACTTCTTAGACAACCACCTCCACCTTTTCTTCTACCTCCACTCCCACTAGGAATGTTTCCACAAGACTGATTATTGTGTGGTTGAGATGTAGGGATTGAATGATTAGATGTAGAAGTTGTATTCATAATAGTAGTTTGAGCTTCTAAATGGGGTGTATTCTAAGAGGTTGAAGCATGGGGACTAGGTATTGATGACTTAAGAAAGAAATTTTCCTTTCCATCTTAGTTTTTTTAACCATAATATACATTCTATCCAATTCCTTTTGCAATTTTTCATTTGATAACTACAATGTCAAGATTGCAGGGCCAAGTGTTCTATTTGTAGAAATAACAGTGGATGCAATATTTGTATTAGTAGTGATAGTTGTGGTTTTAGGTTGACCTATAGGTTTTTTCCCAAGGTCTATATTCTTGGATTTATGAGTATTGATAGAAGGATCTAAAAACTTAGTAGTCACTATAGAACTTGCATAAGTGCTTGTGATTGTGGTACTAGTAGGGATGTTCACTTTAAGATGTTCGCTTTCATACATGGTAGCTAGTATCTTTTCTTCCCTTTCCTTGTCTCATATTTTATTTAACTCACTAAGCATTAAAGCTTCCTCTCTAAGGAATGTCATATATTTGATTATGTCCTCTTTATCATCTAGAGTGACCTCTAATTCATAGTGTTTAGGAGTATAACTTGTCAAATGCAACCCTCCCCTTATGGAGAAGCTTGAAAAATTATATTTCTAGATCTACCTCTTGGTTTGAAATCCTTATGAATTGTAGAAGCCCCAAAATTCCCTCCTCTGGTGACCAACTACCTATCCCAGATTCTAGGGCTAAGATTCTTGTGAGGTTTTTTTATTAGAACCTAGCTTACTAAGAGTAGCAAGTTGAGTTGTCATATTAGCTTCTCTTATAATGGGATCTTCCTCATTATCAGGAGGCATACCATATTTATACATTTCATTTTGACCAACTTGATTTGAATTAGAAGATCCATTTACATGAGGATTAACATACATACTTCTATCTTCACTTTTTTCCTTTCATGATGGCTTTGTTTTGCAAGGAAAATATTTTTCTAGCTTTTGCTTAGGATTCTTATCTATGTTGCTTCTAGTTCCATTCATTATTTGAAATTCTTCTCACAATTATCTCTCTCTCTTCTCTCCTTGAAATTAAAATGCACCAACACAAGATACTTTTAGAGTAACCACCCACTTTGTGGGAATTCGAAATGTTATGGTAAATTCTTGAGAGAAATTATAAAGATTGAGAAAATTTAAAGAAAAACTAGCAGGAAACTGTAGAGACAAGTAGATCCTAGACTCACAAAAGGAATACTTAACTTACGATGATAATTTGATGAAATTATTCTTCATACAACAATGAACAATGCAAAGAATTGACTCTGACTATATTAGATCTACAACTAGAGATGCATAGACAAGTATTGTCCCCAACTGAGTCACCAATCTATTGATGTTTTAAATAAACCAAGATGATCTCATAATTACCTATGAATTTTCCAAATTCAATGGTTAGTAATTAGCAGGCATTGGCTAACTTGACAAGTGAAAGCCTTTAATACTTTCCCTCTATAGTTTAGGCTCTGCAAGACCCTGGAGGGTGATCCCTGTAATGATGGGAAAATGGTCCCTTAAATTGGCCTTGATTTAGTGCTATAATATGCCTAACATATTCACATTAGGTCCTGGGCCCTTGTGAACTAAATTAACATCAATGGTACCTTTTCTTAAGTGTTGTAAAGTGTTGTAACACACTTTCACACTTTTCTAAGGTATTTTTAATGAAATACACCTAATAAACCTCTTTTTCTGCATTAATCTTGCCTTATTTTAAAGTTTTGTAACCCACTTTCACACATTTCTAAGCTTGTCATTAATAATTGGGATTTATTATGCTTTAACTAGCCCTATTTTACATCCAGAAACCTCATTTATGTGTATTTTTTAGAATAATCTTGACAAAACTATTTAAAACATCAAAATCCCAAAAACCCACCTCAAAAAGCTAAGGTGTGAATCATTCACCATTCTAGGAAAATGAGTCCCCTTAGGTGGGACCCATTCCCCAAGAGTGGAAAATGAGTCCAATTTAACTCAAAATTAAAATTGATTTAAATCTTTGGTGAGATTTTATTCTCCTAGATCCAATGTCCACTTGTAGTGTTGTAATTTCAAGAATTCTTGCATAATTGAGTATAAATACAAGGTTCTTTCACTCATATTCACACCTAGCATTGAAGAGAGTTCACAAGAGAATTCAAGCATTCACAAGAGAATTAAAGAGAATTCAAGGGCAGATTATCTAGCATTTTAGAGTACCATACAAGTTTCAATCATCATGTCAAAGATTTCATCCATCATGGTTGTTATTGTGCTAAAAATTGTGATCTAGAATTTATGATTCAAGCAAGTGCTTATACAAGATCTATCTTCTTCAAGCAAGATTTAAGAACCAAATCCATTGCAACCATTTCAAGCATATTTGTAGCACCTTATTGCTAGTGTTTGCTAAGTTACAACATTGATATTTGGTCATAAATCATTCTCCATTTATATTTTCTTTCATTTCAAGGTTTAATTACCAACAAGGGGTTTTACCAAGGAAAACCCCTATCCACTAACCCCCCCAACATTTTCCTCTCTCCTTAGTGTGTGATTTGTAGGTCTATGTTGCATATTTCACAAGGAGCAATATTGGAGAAAAGTTACAAGTTGTTCAAAGTGGTCAAAGTTATCATCAAGCCTTGGAGAACCTTAGAGAAGACCTACAAGTGGAAAATAAGAGATCTAGATCCAAAAATTAGTCTAAAAGAGTAGAGCAGATAGAGAAGATCAAAATCAGCCTTTGAAGTTTCAAAGAATCCCAATTGAATGGATTTTCCACTTCTAGCGAATGAGTCCCAATACTAGTCAATTTTTAGGACTTTGTAGATTTGGATACCCTTTTAGCATATTTTTGATCTTGTACATTTTTCCAGAAACTGGACTGACTCGCCGAGCTTGGCGAGTGAGTCCCAATCACTAGTAAAAGTAGATTTTCTAGAATTCTAGACCTCCATTATGCCTTCTCTAGATTCCTAGGTGGACACTTTCTGTTTTACATTTTTGTGTGGTTTTGTTCACTTTTATAGGCCATTTCATAGTGCATGAAATTCAATTAGGTTTTAGTATTGCATCTTTCATTTCATTATCTTTTCCAAGTCTAAACTTGGTAGTGAACCCCTTAGTAGTTTGCATTCAGTCCCTAGGACAACCCCACTATAAGATTTCTTTCCCCTTTTGCATTGAGATCTTTAGGGTTACCCTTGAATGAAATTGAGTTTCTGGGTATGCTCTATGACCAAAATCATATGATAACATTCATCCCAGAAAATCACCATTTCATTTTGGTGAACCTGCATTTAGAACATTTCATTTTTTGATTTGGAGTACATTTTCATCCTAGAATTAGCTTGCATTAACATTTCATTAGGACTTGAATTGGTTAACTTGCATTCTAGGGTTTCAAATTTTTCATTAGTGAAAGCTCATATAGCTTGAATTTTTGCATCTAATTTCATTGAAAATCATTCACAATATGTATTTGCATCTCAGACATAGATCAAAAAACATAAAAAACATAAAATCTAATTAAAAGACTATAAATTTTTTGAAAAAAATCATCCTTGGGACTCATTTTCCACCTTGGGTGAATCAGTCCCTTTGCATATTTTGCATTTCATTTTCTGGCATTTACAGTTCTTTTTTTGAGTTTTTGTTTGCTATTATCGATTCTCTATTTCAGTTTCCAAAATTTATGTTTTAATTATTTCATTGTTCTTAGCTTACATTACTCTCACTTTGCATTTAATATCCCTTTCATGAGTATTTGGTGTCCTATTGCTAACACTATAGTGAGACAAAGTTCAAGACTCATGTCATCCCACAATAGAAGAATCATTGTGGATCTTGGGTTTTCTAACTCTTTCACCACTAGTGTTGACACTAGTACACTGGGTATGGATAGCATCTTTAGAAACTCTTTGCCTTCAAGTAGTATGCAAGTTGAAACAAGGAATCATAGTGTCTTGTAAGAAAACATAATTCAAATTCATGTGGACTTAGCAAACCTACAACATCAAGTACAAAATGACAACATTTCAACTACCGCAATTCCTACTATAGATAAAATTCATTGTATGCTTGAAAGTGAAGATGGCCTTGACCTCATGAAAAACATAGTTCAAATGTTTGGAGAACACCATACCCCAACCACTAGCTACACTATACCAGCAATTAATGTCACAAACCAAGGAGAAACTCAAATTCCTCCCACAACAATTGCCTCAATACCTACCTATACCAACCTGCAAGTCACAACAACAATGTAAACAACTAGTAATGTGACTCCTTCCTTGGGTATTCCTGCTAGCATCCCTAGTTCTTTTGTGGCATTGCACATTATATCTCTTACCACTTTACCACCCATAAGTGATGCATTCACTTGTCCTATGAACACATACACCCCTTCACCACTTTCATGTCCATCTCATAACACAAGCAATGAACCCCTCATTAATAAACTCTTCCAAACCATTGCATCCCTCCAAAAGAAAGTTTCCACCATCAATCAAAATCAAAATGGTCCACCTACATATTATGTTAGAATTAGTCCATTGTCCAAAGGTTGGAGATATTGCGAACACTGATGATACAAGGAATATAAGTTCTTGTATTTGAGAAATATAGAGGAAAGGGATATCCTCTAACCATGTCAGTGCTTACACCGCATTATGTAGTGACTTTGTCCTCAATGATAAATGTTTGGCTAAGATTTTTCCTAGGTCATTGAAAGATACTACCTTGGAAAGGTGTTCTTTTTTACCAAACAACTCAATTTTTTCATTCAATGAAATTGTTGAGGCATTTGTATATCATTTCCAAGTGCATATGACTCCTGAGATGACCTTGGCTGATTTGATGAGATGTAAGCAAAAATAAGAAGAAAAGAAAAATAACTTTATCTCACACTATCAATTGATTTATTCCCAAATCAATGTCAAGGTTCTCAATGCTCAACTTCAGAATATGTTTATTGAAAATTTACACAACAAGATTCAAGAAAAAATCACCATGATTAAATTCCCATATTTTATTCACTTGTATACTACCCTCCATGACTATCAAAATTTGGTTAGTAGTCAAGATACAAGGTCCACTTCTAGCCAAACAAAGAAGTCTGAGCCTGCAACCCATTCCCTACCTTTTAGAAAATAAAATAAAGATTTCCTTCAATTCAATCTCCCTAAACAAACAACTCAAAATGTAAATAACCAAGTATCTACTATCAAAGCCTCAATACCCTTTAACATTGGACACCAAAAAATACAATTCATTTCCTTACTCAATACCCTTCATACCACAATGTCACAACTATTAGAATAGCAAATGATTACCTTGCCTCCCATCAAAAAACCTAATCCCAATAAGCCTTTACCCTTGATATTTAGATCAAATAATTATTTCCACTACCACCAACAAAATGGACATGAAACTGAACATTGCAAGTGTCTTAAACATCTTGTGCAAGACCTCATTGATTATGTTCATCTTTCCATTGGAAGTTTTAGTGAGTTTGTTCACCCTCCTAACCAAAACTCACAAATATTTACCAAACCCATGCCTAAACACAATATTACATTTGTCAAAGCTAGTGAAACTACAAAGAATGATGTGATGAATGTTGATACAGATGATGATAACATTGATCCTATTCAACATGATTCAATAGATAATGATCCTATGGATGAAATGGTAGGAGTGATAGACATAATTCCTCATAAGGGTTGAACTAAAAATCATCTTGACATTGCTTTCTCCTCTAAGGAAAAAACTAAACACATACCTAATGGTCCTTTTTACATATCCAGGCGTATCTATGACAAGCCCACCAATGGGATATTAATAGATCCCTCCTATGGTGAGAATGTGATGCAAAGTGGGGCGTTAGATTCTCACAAAACATCAATCAAAAGATTACCAAACAACTTTCAATTTCATATCACTTCAACTCCTCTTTTATCAACATTCACAAAAAATTTCCCTTGTAGCACTCATGGCCTGGTTTTAGCCAATTTTCACCCAAAATCTCCAAATGACTCACCAAAAAAGTAATGGATTTAGATACCCATTTGGTACCTACACAAAATATTCTAGACTCAATATAGCAACTCTTTTGAATCATATTTGACTTTCCATAGATCTAGCATGGAAACAGCTACTAGAATTAGCCCTGTTTTACAAACAAAATACCTTCAGATCTTTTTGTTTTTACAAAATCTCCTTTGACAGATTTGTTTTGTGATGCTTAACCACATATTCCATAACCCTTACTTAGGTTTGAGGCCTCTAGCCTATTGTTCAACCAAACCCTTAATTTTTTTACAAAATACTAGGGCTTTACTCAATCTCCTAATTCTTGGGCTTCCTAGACCAAAGAAATGCACCTAAAATTTCTCATTTGCTTTGTACATTGTCATAAATCCATCCCCTTGACATATTCATGAATATTTTTCCAAAACCCAAGACTAATACCTTCATTTCACATGAAAAACACATAATTACATTCTAGGATAACATCCCTCACGCTTCAATTCATTTCCCCATCACTCTAAAACATATAAATTTTTACTCTATTAACATATTATGCCATCCCATTGAGACATAGATTAAACCATAGATGGGATGGTTTTCTTACATTATTTAATGAGAAAATAGGCCTTCACTGGTTTAGAAACATAGTTACACAAAAAAAAAAAAAAAATTCCCACAAAAAACAAAATCAAACCCTCAAATTTAATCCAAAAGGAAGCTATTCCATGCCCCTCGAAAATCAGACAAGTTTCAAGGCCAACCATATATTGTACGACCCGTACAAAGTGTATAAAGTTTTGGAAACAAAGAAAACATAGTAAATTGCAAAGTGAATGTTGTATTTCTTAAGGAAAATTCATTACAAGTTTTCTCCAACCACTACTAGGGCTTTTGAAAAGCCTTTAAATACAATTTAAGTCCAAAAACCAATGGCCAACTTCCTCGACTATCTTTTAAAAGGCTAAATTCTTCATGTCTCCCTAAAACAGTGCCTTAACAACTACTAATTTGCACTTGGTATTATTTGCAATGTTTCCTAATAGACACAAATAACCACACAAACATCCCAAAATACATAAAAAGATGGTCTATGTAGACATTATTTGCAATTAAAGTTGTGTTAAAACACCTAAAGACCCCTAAACTCATCCAAAGTTCCTCATGAAAAAAGGTTACCAAAGAAAATTTTGAAACATGGTTGTAGGTGCCCCTACACCATACAAACCCCCTAAAATAAACTCATACCCCATGAGTTGGGGTTGATACCACCATGCCCAAGATTGAGTAATACACCACTAATCCATAGGACATTTCCATTGACCCATGCCTTTTGCTTCATGATGCTCTATTCTTATGCTCTACCTTGCACTTTTTACTATGGTTGTCATTGGATGTGTGTTCTCTTCCATGTTCAGACCTATCAGTGGTCTCTTACCTACTTCCATCTACCTTCCTTCACTTATACCTATATACAAACAATTGTTAGCATTCCTTAGAACTTGGTTCACCTTAAACTCATCTCCATATGAGGGATTGTCTCTAAATCTTTGTCCACATTGTCCTTGCATCCTTGCCAGCAGTCCCTTTGCTCTATCAGACCTTTATGCTCTTGTACCCCCTAAATTGACAACCTTTGCATCTTTACCTTCAACTATTTGGCTTACCAAAGGACATACAATGGTCCCAATCATCACACCTTCTTGTTTACTCTCTATCAAATCATATTTTATCCTTATTTTTTCTTTCACATCTATTGTCCCTGCATTATTAATCCTTAAAGAAATATTAGGATCTACC
Source organism: Sequoia sempervirens (assembly GCA_007258455.2). Lineage (NCBI taxonomy): Eukaryota > Viridiplantae > Streptophyta > Pinopsida > Cupressales > Cupressaceae > Sequoia > Sequoia sempervirens. The sequence goes on along the minus strand of VDFB02105785.1, from coordinate 36,046,753 downwards.
TTTTTGTTTTCTCTCACAACACTCAGAGGTTCTTTTCATCCACACATAATGACATTTTCCTTACCTTTCCCATCTTCCACCCAAGGATTCAAGACAAACTTATGACCATCCTTCATTATAGTGTACTCATTTTCTCTTCCATCATACATGGCACACCTGTCATACTACCAAGGCCTACCTAGGAGTATGTGACAACAATCCATTGGAAGGATATCACAAAAAACATTGTCTTTATAACCTCCAATCTAGAATTCAACCACTTCCTTCTCATTTACTAACAAAGATTGACCATCACTTAACCATGATACCTTATAAGGAAATTCATGTGGAATCCTTTGCAAGTTTAACTTGTTCACCATTTCACATAACACCATATTTTTAGTTGAGCCAGAATCAATCACAATTTTACATATTGTTCCCTTGCTCTTGCAAGTGCTTTTGAAAAGGCTCTTCCTATACAATGGTTCTACTTCTTTGGAAGTATTCAAAAGTTTTTTTTTTAGCATCAAACCTTCTCCAACTTCAGGGTTTGTAGGATAGCTTGATGAACTAATGCTCTATTAAATATCAATTGTGTTTATAGTTTGTCCTTGATGACAAAATCTCTTTCAATTTATTCTCATTGATAATCTATTTTAGAATGGTTCTCTATGCATATCACAGGCTTTGGTTGTTTCTCTTTCAAGCTTACTCATATTGGTGTGAGAATGGCAAGGTCTCACCGATACACTTTGAAATGTCTGAGTTGCCTATTAGCAAGACATTTCAGATGTCATGGCAATTGAATTTATCATACAGGCTATTTTCAGCATGACGTTCCCATTGTCTTGGTGACCAACACAAGCAAGGTTATTTCAGCAAGACGTGTCTCTGGTTTCGGCGACAGAAAAGTGTTCTCTATCAACAAAGGAAATTCTCTTCGGTGTAATGTTTCATCAAACATGCAATGACACACCGACCCACCTCAAAACAAGCTTATCAGCATGTGTTTGGCAGTCGAGCTGAGGTCTTAGCAAAGACATATTGTCTCCCCGACTAGTGCATGAGGAAGTCTATCGGTGAAGAGTTGTGGCATCGTCATATGGTCTTAGAAAACTCTTATGGTCTCACCGATGGGTGCATTAAAAGGATACACTTCGGCCAGACTTGGAGTATTCGGTTTAGTATCTCAGTGAATTCATATTGTCTCACTGACTATATGTATATGAAGGCTTATCGGCGAGAGTTATAGCTTCGATGAAAAGTCATCGCAATCTCATGGTGTCTTACTGACTTGGCACAAAATGTTTCTTCAGTCAAAGCTAGGGTTTTCAATGAGAGGTCTTAGCAAGTGACCTCCGGTCTCACCAATGAAAACATAAAAGAACTCAGTCAGCCTAGGATCTATCCTATCTTAGTGACTCTGAGTAAATGAAGGTTTTTCGGTTTGACATGAATCTTTCTACGAGAGGTCTCCTCGATAGATTGAAGCTACAGTGACAAATATAGATTGGATGGACTTGTTGGCAAGAAAAACAATATGTTACGGCGACAGTGTGTATCAAGTGACTTTTGGAGAAACTTAAGTGGTCTATGAGAGGTCACCTCGACTATACTGAGTCTTAGTGAAGACGAATGATGCTTTCTTTTCTGTGAGAGATACTTTTTGTCTCATCGACCAGAAGAATACTATATGGCTCGCAGAAAAACATTGAAGTCTACAAGAGGTCTCTCCGATATCATATGGTCACAATGATGGTGAATGAAACAAAGATAAATCTTGGTGAGAAGTTTCCTTATGTCTCAGTGAACAAGCCCATCGGTGAAACTTAATGTTGGTTGTATAACATCTCCCCGACTATATAAACTCACAGTGACACACAAGTGATTGAAGTCTTTTAGAAAGACATGGTGTGCTCTACAGGAGGTCTCCCCGACATTGGTATGTTACAGCGACATCATAAGAGGGATTTTGATAGAACATCATCTGGTCTACGAGAAGTCTTCCCAACATCACTGGGTCATGGTGAAAGCAATTAAAGAAAAGGTTATAGTGACAGTGAAAGAACATAAGGGTGTCTCGGTGAGAAAGACTCTGATGTCTCAGCAAATGAATAATACTCTAAGGAATCCTATTGATGAGACATGATGTTTTCACTATATGTTCTTCCTAACTCTAATGGCTCATAGCAAAAGCGTTAACTAAGAGGAATGTCTGGTAGTGAAATTGTTTCGATAGAACTATCTGATTGTCTCAAAAAATAGTTACGAAGACTCAAAACTCAGTGGTCGTCTTCATGGATTGGCATCAAATCTCAAAACGGTTACATAACAGGATATAAATTGAGTTTCTTTTTGAGTTGTTGCATTTTTTGGATGATTTGCAGCTCTCTAATAAGCATAACTCTTGATTTTTTCCATCATCAACAGTCTATCAGTATTTAGCTTTATATTCAAAAATCAACAATAGAATCTAAAGATCTAGTGAAAAACATTTTGAAGATTTCTTCACAACTGACATACTTGAAATGTAAATATATACCAGTGTTGAAAACTGAAAAAATTTTGTTGATTGGAATTCTGAGAGTATCATTTCTTGTCTGTATGGAAATGTATGAATGAACTCTGTAAAAAGATATGTGCTTAACGAAAAACAGAGAAATCCTCTGAGTCACTATTATTGTTCAAAAAATAATTTGAAGGGTTGGTACTCCTTGAGATGGGTGTCTCAAAATGAGGGGCTAGTGCTCCTTGAGTGGGTGCTCAAAAATTAGTCTATAAGGCATTGTGAACTTTTGCTTAAAAGATTAAGCCAAGAAGGCATTTAGGGAGTGGTTTTTATACCCCAGGAGGGTTTTCCACTCAATAAAATCTAGAGTCTTCTTATTCTTCTGAGTTTCCTTTTCTTGACTGTGTTGTTAATTATTTCAGTTCACTATTTGGTTATTACTTTTCTCAATTGTGTTTATAAATGATTACATTCAACTCATGAATGCATTAATCAGAGTATATTGAGAAAATATTTGAGCTATGGTTTTTGATTTTGTGAAAATTGGTCAAATCTGTTAAGACACTGATTCACCCCCCCTCTCAGTGTCATTTTAACTCTAACAATTGGTATCAGAGTGTAGGGTCCTCTGATAGGTTTAATTACCTTGTATTGATCTTGGTCTTGGATTTTGTCTTTTAATGGCACATACTCAAGACAGTGCCCCTGTATCTAGAGCTCCATTATTTGATGGAACTAATTATGTGTTTTGGAGAATAAGAATGGAAGCTTTTCTTGTTTCTTTTGATGTTGATGTTTGGTGTATTGTTTTAGAAGATTACAATGTACCAGCCACTATTCCCACTAATGTTGCTGAAAAGAAGAATTATGAAACAAATGCTAGAGCTAAGCATGCCCTCTTGTGTCGGTTAACTAAAGATGTGTTCATTAAAGTCATGCATTGTAAATCTTCTCATGGAATCTGGGAAAAAATTGAAACTATATATCAAGGGAATGAGAAAGTCAAACTGTCAAAAATCATTACACTCAAACATCAATTTGAGGAATTGAAAATGAAGGATGATGAAAAAGTGGTTGAATATTTCCTAAGAGTAGATGAAGTTTTCAATTCAATGAAAGGTCTAGGTCAAGAGGTTAATGAATTTGATGTGGTCACAAAGGTTGTTAGAACCTTACCATCCAAATTTGAATCTAAGGTTTCAGCCCTAGAAGAAAACAAACACTTTGACAAGCTTACCTTAGACAACCTACAAGGAATACTTACTGCCTATGAAATGAGAGCTAGCAAAAAAAATTCAATAGGTAAAGAAACTGCCTTCAACATTGAAAAGAAAGAAAAAGTTGAAGTCAGTGAATCAGAATTGTCTGATTCTAAAGAATCCCATTTTGTTAGAAGATTTTAAAAGGGATCAGGAAAATATAAGGGAAAACTTCCCTTTAAATGTTTTAACTGTGGAAAAATAGGACACTTTGCTGCAAAGTGTCTGTATAATGATCAAATACATGACAATGAGACAACTGAAAAACAGCCTATGAAGAAGACCTTCAAACCTAAACGAAACTTCAATTTCAAAAAGAAGAAAATTCTATTTAGTAAGGATGAATCTAACATTGAGTCTAAAAATTCATCAGCTAAAGAAGATGAAACTTTATTCATGGCTGAAACTACTTAGCAAAATGATTCTAACACCTTTGACATTGAAGGTGTAGTAGATCTTGAAAGTGAGCTGAAATGTGCTTTGTAAGAGGTCATAAAACTCATAAAACAAGTCCTAGCTCAAGAACACAAACCAGATCAAGAAATGATCTCTCTAAAAACTCAGCTTGAAGAAGATAAAAGAGTTGAAGACTATCTTTGAGAGACTGTAAGCTGCAAAGATCAAGAAATTCAAAAACTGGAACAAGAAGCAGTCTGTCTTAGAAAGGAAATTGAGAAATATGAAAGCACTCTAAAACTGAATGAGATGCTCGGCAAGAAGAAGATGTACAAAGATAAAACTAGTGTTGGTTTTGAAAAGGGTGAATGCTCATTTGACCATGCAAAACAAAAACCCTCTTTTGAAGTCAAAGGTTCTAGTTCAAATCACTCAGATTTTGGTAAGGATCATGTTCAATTTTTAAGAGGTAATAAATCTTCATACAAAGTCAATCCTTTCTTCTATGGTTATTGTTTTTTCTGCAAAAAATTTGGCCATAAGGTGAGCACTTGCAAGCTTATGAATCCTAGAATACCTAGGTTTGGTCTTAGGCAACACTATAGTTTTGTTAGACAAATCAAATGTTTTAAATGTAATGCTTTGGGACATTCTATCAAATAGTGTAGAACTGATATGCAATCTAAACAGTAGAAATTTAAAAAGGTTTGGAAACCTAAGATAGTCAACACCATTGAGCAAACTATATTGGTTCAAATAGCTTTTCATTCCAAGAAAAAGGACTTATGGGTCTTGGATAGTGGATGTTCTAACCATATGACTAGGGACAAGGATAAGTTTGTAAATCTTGAAGATTATGTAGGTGGATATGTTAAGTTTAGTGATAACTCTGGTATTCAAAATATAGATAGAGGTTCACTTCTTCTGAATGAAGACACTCCTATCTATAATGTGTACTATGTGGAAGGTCTCAAGCACAATCTTCTAAGTGTTAGTCAAATCTATGATAGTGGTTATCATGTTCTTTTCACTTCGCAAGGATGTGAGATTAAAAACAAGCTAGGAAAGGCTATTGCAGCTAGAAGTAGGACAAAAGGAAATGTGTACAATCTTCTCAACACATCAAGCAATGACAATAATCAAGTTATGTGTTTAATGAGACAAATTGAAGAAAGTTGGTTATGGCATAAAAGATTAGGACACATAAACTTTGAAAATCTAGTTAGAATAAGTAAGAATCAGAATGTTAGAGGTTTACCAATACTTAGCAAACCAGAAAAATCTATGTGCAAAGAATGTCTAAGTGGTAAACAAACTAAAATTAGCTTCAAAACAAAAGAACATTCTTCTTCAAAACCTTTACAACTTGTGCGCACTAATTTATGTGGACCAACTAGAACAAGGTCTATTAATGGTGAAAGGTACTTTATGTTGTTTGTGGATGATTATACTAGAAAGGTTTGGGTCGCATTTCTCAAGCACAAATCAGAAGCATTTGAAAGGTTTAAAATCTTCCGTAAATTGGTTGAGAAGGAATCTAATTTGAAACTTAAATGTCTGCGATCTGACAAAGGAGATGAGTTCACATCTCAAGAGTTTATTGATTACTATGAACATCATGACATTAAAAGATAGTATGTTGCAACAAAAACACCTCAACAAAATGGGGCAGTTGAACGTAAAAACAAAACTGTAAAAGAAATGGCTAGAACAATGTTAGATGAAGCTAAGTTGCCTGATATGTACTTGAAAGAAGATGTTCATATAGCTGTAGACATTTTGAAGAGTGCAGATTAGAGTAAAATCTAAACACACTCCTTATGAAGTTGTTAATGAAAAATTTGATGAGAGATCACATTTGTATGTTAAATCTTTGCAGGATAATGAGGAAGAAGAACTTGAACTAGAAATTACTTCAGAAGGAACTAAGTCAGCAAGCCCCAGAATTGAAACAACAAGTCCTAAAAAGGTTGCATCAAAAGCTCTAACTAAATATCATCCCAAAGATCAGATAATTGGGAATAAAAATGCAGGGGTTCAAACTAGAAGAAAGGCTACAGAATCTAATGAAAAGGCACAAATAGCTTTCTGTCTAGTTACTCAATTTGAGCCTAAAATTTTTAATGAAGCTCTCATAGACTCATGTTGGCTTAATGCTATGCAGGAAGAAATTGATCAAATTGAGAAAAATAAAACTTGGGAGTTAATCCCAAGACCGGATGACAAATATGTCATTGGAGGCAAATGGATATATAGAGACAAACTTGATGAAAATGGTAATGTCATTCGCAATAAAGCAAGATTTGTCTACAAAGGCTATGCTCAACAAGAAGGTATTGATTTTCGTGAAACCTTTGCACCCATTGCTAGATTAGAATCTATCAGAATATTCTTGGCTTATTCTATTTATAAAGACTTTACTGTTTATCAAATGGATGTCAAAACTACTTTTTTAAATGGCTATTTAGATGAAGAGGTCTATGTTGAACAACCTGAAGGATTTATGTGCAAAGATAAGCCTGATCATGTTTACAAATTGAAAAAGGCATTCTATGGCTTAAAACAAGCACCTAGATCTTGATACTCTAGGCTTGACAGTCATTTAATTTCAAATGGTTTTGTTAGAGGAGGTGTAGATAGCAATCTTTATGTTCAAACTAAAGGATTTGATATTCTAGTTGTTGAAATTTACCTTCATGACACTATCTTTGGCTGCATCAATGTTACATTAAGTAAAAAATTCTCTCAGCTAATGGAATCTAAATTTGGAATGTCATTATTAGGAGAATTAAATTTCTTCTTGGGTCTTCAAATCTCTCAATGTGAAAATGGAATATTTCCTTATCAAACCAAGTATGCTAGAGAGATGCTTAAGAAATTTTAGATGGATGAATTCCATCCGGTTAGCACTCCATTGATTACTAGATGCAAACTTACTAAGGTTGATGATTCCCCTGATACAAATCAAACTGAATATAGATCAATGATTGGAAGTCTGTTATATTTAACTGCCTCTAGACCTGACATTATGCAGGTAGTTTGCATTGTTGCATGGTTTTAGGCATCACCTAAAGAGTCCCATGTTACTGCTATTAAAAGGATTTTTAAATATATTCAAGGCACTCTTAATTATGGCCTTTGGTATCCTAGAAGCATTGATTTTTCATTGATTGCATATACTGATGCTGACTGGGCTAGTTGTTTGGATGATAGGAAAAGCACTAGTGGTGCTATATTCTTTCTTGGTGATCGTTTAGTGGCATGGCACAACAAGAAACAAGAATATGTTTCTCTCTCTACTGTAGAAGTAGAATACATTGCTGCCACTTCATGTTGTACTCAAGTTCTTTGAATGAGTCAAACTCTATCTAATATGGGTATTGAAATTCCTAAACCTATTTCTATTCTCTGTGATAACAAAAGTATGATAAGTATCTCCAAAAATCTTGTTTTGCACTCTCGCACTAAACATAATACTATCAAGTTTCACTTTCTTCGAGAAAAGGTTTTGGCTAATGAAGTTTATTTATAGTTTGTTGGCTCTCAAGATCAGGTGGCTCATATTTTTACTAAGCCCTTAGCTAAAGAGTTATTTGAAAGGTTGAGACTTCGATTGGGAGTTATCTCTCAATATTTACTTCTCTGATTTTCCATGCATTGGCTTAGGGGGAGCATGTTATATGATTTACTTCACTTACAACTCTCCTACATTCTTGGTTGTTGCACTGTTATATTTTTTGCAACTGTTTCTCATCGTATTCTGATTGGCTTCTTAGTTGTGTTCTTCTATTCTTTTCCTTGAGGCAAAAATGGGGAGATTCTTTGGTGTTTGGCCATCAAGGACAAAGGGGGAGTTTGTCGAATCTCAATTGTGTTTATAGTTTATCCTTGATGAAAAAATATCTTTCAGTTTGTTCTCATTGATAATTTTTTTCAGAATGGTTCCCCATGCATATCACAGGCTTTGGTTGTTTCTCTTTTTGGCTTACTCATATCGGTGTGAGAATAGCAAGGTCTCACTGATCCACTTTGAAATTTCTGAGTTTCCTATTGGCAAGAAAATTCAAATGTCATGGTGATTGAATTTATCATACAAGTTGTTTTCAGCGTGACATTCCCATTGTCTTCATGACCAACACAAGCAAGGTTATTTCAGCAAGATGTGTCTTTGGTTTTGGCGACAGAAAAGTGTTCTCTATCAACAAAGGAAATTATCTTCACTGTAATGTTTCATCAAACATGCAATGACACAATGACCTGCTTAAGAACAAGCTTATCGACATGTGTTTGGACGTCAAGCTGAGGTCTTAGCGAAGACATATTGTCTCCCCGACTAGTGCATGAGGAAGTCTATCAACAAAGAGTTGTGGCATTGTCATATGGTCTTAGCGAACTCTTCTGGTCTCACTAACGAGTGCATTAAAAGGATACACTTTGGCTAGACTTGGAGTATTCAGTTTAGTATCTCAAAAAATTCATATTGTCTCACCGACCGTATGCATATGAAGGCTTACCGGTGAGAGTTATAGCTTCTATGAAAAGTCATGGTGATCTCATGGTGTCTTACCAACTTGGCACAAAAGTTTTCTTCAGTCAAAGCTAAGGTTTTCGGCGAGAGGTCTTGGCGAGTGACCTATGGTCTCGCCAATGAAAACATAAAAGAACTATGTCGGCATAGGATCTATCCTGTCTCAGTGACTTTGAGTAAATGAAGGTTTTTTGGTTTGACATGAAGCTTTCTACGAGAGGTCTCCCCGATAGATTGAAGCTACAGTGACAAATATAGGTTGGATGGACTCGTCGGCAAGAAAAACAATATGTTATGGTGACAGTGTGTATCAAGTGACTTTTGGAGAAACTTAAGTGGTCTATAAGAGGACATCCTGACTATATTGAGTCTTAGCAAAGACAAATGATGATTTATTTTTTGTGAGAGATACTTTTTGTCTCACCGACCAAAAGAATGTTATATGGCTCTCGAAAAAACATTGAAGTTTACAAGAGGTCTCTCTGATATCGTATGGTCATAGTGATAGTGAATGAAACAAAGATAAATATCGGTGAGAAGTTTCCTTATGTCTTAGCAAACAAGCCCATTGGTGAAACTCAATGTTGGCTGTATAACATCTCCTCGACTGTATAAAGTCACAATGACACACACGTGGTTGAAGTCTTTCAGAAAGACATGGTGTGCTCTACAAGAGGTCTCCCCGATATTGGTATGTTACAGTGACATCATAAGAGGGCTTTCGATAGAACATCATGTGGTCTGCGAGAGGTCTTCCCAACATTGTTGGGTCACGACAAAAGCAATTAAAGAAAAGGCTATAGTGACAGTGAAAGAATAGAAGGGCGTCTCGGTGAGAAAGACTCTGATCTCTCAGTGAATGAATAATACTCTAAGGAAGCCTATGGATGAGACATGATGTTTTTGCTATATGTTCTTCCTAACTCTGATGGCTCATAGCAAAAGTGTTAACTAAGAGGAATGTCTGGCTGTGAAATTGTTTCAGTAGAACTATCTAATTGTCTCGGCGAATAGTTACGAAGACTCAAAACTTAGTGGTCATCTTCATGGATTGGCATCAAATCTTAGAATGGTTACATGACAGGCTATACATTGAGTTTATTTTTGAGCTGTTGCAATTTTTTGGATGATTTGCAGCTCTCTGATAACCATAACTCTTGATTTTTCCCATCATCAATAGTCTGTCAGTATTTAGCTTTATATTCAAAAATCAGCAAGAGAATCTGAAGATCTGGTGAAACATGTTTTGAAGATTTCTTCACAACCGACATACTTGAAATGTAAATATATACTAGTGTTGAAAACTGAAAAATGTTGTTGATTGTAATTTTGAGAGTATCATTTCTTGTCTATATGGAAATGTATGAATGAACTCTACAAAAAGATATGTGCTTAACTGAAAATAGAGAAATCCTATAAGTCACTATTATTGTTCAAAAAATAATTTGAGGGGTTGATACTCCTTGAGATGGGTGTCTCAAAATGAGGGGCTAGTGCTCCTTGAGTGGGTGCTCAAAAATCAGCTTATAAGGCATTGTGAACTTTTGCTTAAAAGATTAAGCCAAGAAGGCATTTAGGGAGTGGTTTTTATACCCCGGGAGGGTTTTCCACTCGATAAAATCTAGAGTCTTCTTGTTCTTCTGAGTTTCCTTTGCTTTACTGTGTTGTTGATTATTTCAATTCACTATTTGGTTATTACTTTTCTCAATTCTATTTATAAATGATTACATTCAACTCATGAATGCATTAATCAGAGTATATTGAGAAAATAACTGAGCTATGGTTTTTGATTTTGTGAAAATTGGTCAAATCTGTTAAGACACTGATTCACCCCCCCTCTAAGTGTCATTTTAACTCCAACATGCTCTCCTCTTCATCCTATTACACAAGTTGATCTCTTTTATCACCTTTACTTCCACTTGATGAAGCACCAAAATTCTTAGGATACTTGTAGGATGGATGGGAAAATTCATTGCAAGTGTAACATGTACCTAAAAAAAAATTGGAAATCCTACCTCTTCCAAATCTACCCCTTGTGCCTCTCCATCCACCTTTGAAATCAGATTACTCTTGTCCTTTCATGGAATCTTCTTGATTTTCATTGTTTTGATTTGTATTAGGCATAGATCCTCTACCTCTTGATGCATTACCTTTGCCCCTAACTGCTTTGTATTTCCTTCTCTTCATTTTCTCCTCCACCCTAATTGCCATTTGGTAACATTCCTCTAAATTCCTAGGGTTTTCCAAAACAAATTCATCTTGTATGTTAAACCTCAAACCACCCATATATCTAGCAACTTTTTCGTCTTCATTCTCATGATGACCAGACCTAAAACTTAGTTTATAAAATTCCTCAATATAAGACTTAATGTCCATTTCCTTTTTCCTTAAGCTTTGTAATTTCTTAAACATTTGAACTTGATGATCCTTGGGTAAGAATTTACCTTTGAGTTTTGATACCATCTTGTTCCATGAGGTGATTTTAGACTTGCCTTGCTTTCTCCTCTCTGATTGAAAGTAGTCCCACCATACCAATGTATGGACCTGGAACTTTGTCTTTGCAATCTTTACCCTTTGCTCCTTAGGAACCTCATCACATTCAAAATGGTTATCTAATGCAGCAATCCAATCAAGTAACTCTTCATCATTTAGACTCCCACCATACTTTTGAACATCAATCTTTACCTTTTTCTTTTCATTCTTAATTTCCTTCAACAACTTTGCAATTGTTTGATCCTCTAGGTCAAGCTCTTCTTCCATATTTTCAACCTCATTGTCTTCCTCTTCACCTGACTCACTCTCTTCCACATCCATTCTTTTGTTTGTCTCCAAATCTATGATTCTTTCCTCCAATTCTCTAATTTATTTAAAATGTATGTCTTCTATCTCCTTCATCTTTTTAGCCATATCTTTTCTTTTTGGAGGCATCTTTGAATACTAAACTCTTCACTTCTTCCTTAATCTTCACAACCTGGAAAATGAAAACAACCCTACTCCTGGATGCTCTAATACCACTTTGATGCAAAGTGGGGTGTTATATTTTAACAAAACATCAATACAAATATTACCAAACAAATTTCAATGTGAAATCACTTCAACTCCTCTTTTAGCAACATTCACACAAAACTTCCCTTGTAGCACTCATGAATTGGTTTTAGCCAATTTTCCCCCAATCTCTCCAAATGACTCACAAAAAAAATAATGGATTTTGATACAGCTTTGGGACGTATACAACATATCCCAGACTCAGTAGCAACTCTTTTGGATCATATTTGACTTTCCATAGACCTAGCATGGAAAAGGCTACTAGAATTAGCCCTGGTTTATAAGCATAGTACCTTCAAATCCTTTTGTTTTTACAAAATATCCTTGGAAAGAGTTGTGTTATGATTCCTAACCACATATTTCATAACCCTTACTCAGGTTTGAGGCCTTTAGCCTACTGTTCAACCAAACCCTTCATTTTCTTACAAAATACTAGGGCTTTACTCAATCTCCCAATTATTGAGCTTCCCAGACCAAAGCAATGCACCTAATATTTCTCATATGCTCTACACATGGTCATAAAACCATCCCCTTGATAGATTCATGAATATTTTTCCAAAACCCCACACTAATACCCTCATTTCACATGGAAAACATAGAATTACATTCTAGGATAACATTCCTCACGCTTCAATTTGTTTCCCCGTCACTCTAAAATATATAAATGTTTAATCTATTAAAATATTATGCCATCCAATCAAGAAATAGATTAAACAGTAGATTGGATGGTTGTCTTACATTATTTAATGAGAAAATAGGGCCTTCACCAGTTTATAAACATAATTACACAGAAATAAAGAAATCTCCCACAAAACACAAAATCAAATCCTCAAATTTAATCTAAAAGGTATCTATTCCATGACCCTTGAAGATCAGATGAGTTTCAAGTCCAACCACAGATTGTGCGGCCCATACAGAGTGTATAAATTTTTGGAAACAAAGAAAACATAGTAAATTGCAAAGTAAACATTGTATTTCTTAAGGAAAATTCATTACAAGTTTTCTCCAACCACTACCTAGGCTTTTGAAAATCCTTTAAATACATTTTAAATACAAAAACCAATGGCCAACTTCCTCAACTATCTTTTAAAAGGCTAAACTTTCCATGTCTCCCTAAAATAGTGTCTTAACAACTACTAATTTTCACTTGGTATTATTTGCAATGTTGCCTAATAGACACAAATAACCACACAAACATCGCCAAATACATAAAAGGATGGTCTATGTAGACCTTATTTACAAAAAAAATTGTGTTAAAACACCTAAAGAACCCTAAACTCATCCAAAGTTCCTCATGACAAAATGTTACCAAAGCAAATTTTGAAACATGGTTGTAGGTGCCCCTGCACCAGAATGTGATCACCAAGGAATTCTTACTTTTTCATGAGCTCTATAAACATATATAATATAAACTAAAAGCATGGATCAATACACATAATGGTTTTTCTTTCCCTACAATGGGATCAATCACCTTACAATTGCAAATAGGATTGAAAAACATTAGATGTCTCATTCTCCACCATCCCACTGTTAGAAAAATTTTGTGTGAAGCTAGGCCATCCATGATGTTAGTGATTTTTACAAGATAACCAAACAATTCTCCAAAAGTAGCCAACTCTTATAGTGAAGAACTATAGGGTTAGTGGCCAAGACAAAAAGTATAGGATTTTGTGGTCCTTACTCCTTCACTTCAGGCTCTATGAAACCTAGGAGGGTGATTCCAATTGTGTTTTTGTGAAGTATATTTGATTAGTAAAAAAATTATACATAGATTGATTCCTATTTATTGAAAATAAAATCCTTCTCACTAAAAATTTTGTGGATCTTTCAATGAATGACTATCTATTTCCTAGGAATTGGGGATATTCCTTACCCACACTATCTTTGAAAATATTTTTTAAATGAATATTGTCTTATCCTAAGTCCAAGGCCAGGTGCACTATTTGTTCATTTTATGCAATATTTTCCAAAAAATTGACCAGTTTCTCATCAATTGGAGCAACAGAGTCAAATATGTAAGAATCATTAATATATAAACTACTCAATTTAAATATATTTTCATACTTCTTTGAATTTATGAAAACTCACAATTCCTGAAATACTCACTTCTTATAAGTCCTAAGCAATTCCTTACAAAGTTTATAACCCTATTCAAGTATTTTAATTAGCTCCTTGAATTAAAGCTAAAAATATAATAATACATTCAAATGGAACATCTGAAGATAAATGATAATACCATTAGTATTTCTCATTCATAACTTGTAAGAAACATACATAGGAGAGTTTTTTTTTCTAGACTAATGTTTGTTACGATATTAGTAGTTTCTATAAAAATCATTTAAGATTAATACATAGAGGATTTCATTCCCCTAACAAGTTATTGGCCTATTATTAGTATTATATTCAAAGTTCCTTTCATGACTTAGCTTTCAACTAAAACCTTATTGAGACTTAAGAATCCAATCACCGTAATAAGCCCTGAAATCCCTTTAATAGAACAAGGGAGCAACAAGCATTAGGCTTAATTACATTTACATTTCATTTCATTTGCACCAGAGTTTGAGACATCATCAATTAGTTACAAGAAATCATTTAGGAAAATGGAAGCGTAAAAGACCACATTCCATATTCCTTTAATGAAGACATGCCAGGTCCTCAAAACACAGAGTTTGTTGCAACAGTGTTGAATCCTCATCACTATTGGCCAAACAAGATTCTCCACTAGCAACTCTAGGATAGACTTGCATATCATCTGGCAATAACATACATGCCATCAAGGCCATTTAATTTGGAACTTCTCCAATATACTAGCCTAAAAAATTTCCACATCACTGCAAGAAACAAGAAATCTAATGAATCCTGAGTAGGAGATTCTTAAAAAAAGGGGCATGGTTTCATTAAAATAAAAAATAGGGTACAATCATCACTCTTTTCATCAATCTCAGAGGATAATCGCCTATTTTTTCTCTAAACCATAGATTTTTGGAACCACAAGACTCTAACTCTTCTAGGGTTTTGCACCTAAAAGGAGAGAGGTAGGCCAAAAATGCTAGCTAGATTCATTCAAATTATGCAATGTATGATCTTATTTAGACCAAATGGAATGAAATAAATGCAATTAGATGATCTATGTGATTGATTTTGAATGCAAAACCTAAGATTTGTGCAATGGTGGAAAACACAATGTGATATGTAAACATGAACTAAGAAAGAACAAATGCAAAATAAAAAAGGAAGAAGGTTGATTCAGAGTGGACCTGGGTAGAGATTAGAGAATCTAGAATCTTCTGAATGCTAATTGATATTACAGAAAATCACTAGTGTGACTCATTTTCCATTGATGGTGAATCATTCCTCTCCCTAAACTCAATGAAATCAGGGGACAATTCTATAGCACTAGATCTGAGGTTGTCTGCTTGTCTAGTTACCAAAGTTAAATCTACAGAAAATAGACAGAATGTCTTCTCCAAGCTTGAAATAAGATGTTGTTGACTTGAAACAATTTTTTGAATTCTTTTCCATTTTTCAACACCTAAATTCTTTTCAAATCTGCATACAAAATTCTACAATCACACATGCAATATGGGAAAAAATATTAAGGGTTAGCTTATAGAGATTTTCCTTGGTCAATTCCCACTTTGGTAATCAAACCCTTAATGGAATAATGAAATGAAAGAGAATGATAAACAAATAAAATTGAAATGCTATCAACTTACCAAACCCTTGTTGAAGAAAATTTGAAGATATGTAAATGATTGCTCTTGAATGCTTGATTGATTCTTGATTATAGAATACAAAGTGCTCAAATACTAGTTGAATGCTCGAATAAGTTAGAAGATTGTGGGAGATTGAATACTTGAATGAATAGGCTTAAAATGGATGTAAAAAATACTTGTTTATACATTATTGTGCCTTATTAACCCATTGATACCTCATCACAAGCTGACATCAAGTAATTTTGAATAAAAACCTTAAAGGAAATTTGAAATATTTTGAATTTAGAGACAAGAGGGACTCATTTTCCACCCATGGTGAATGGGTCCCACCTTGGACTTGAAAATGGGTATCAAGAATTAAGTCACATTTAATGTTATTGGTTAGGTTTACATTAAAAATTGCACTTAATTAATCCTTATAAGGGAATAAAGGGGTCAAATTAAGCATAAGCAAGGTGTAAATAGTGAAATTATGCCTAGAAAAGTGTGAAATCTTGTTACAAGACTTTAAAACACTTCAAAGTGGGACTTGATAAGTGATGAAAAGGTGATTTTTAGGTGATTTATAATGAATAGAGTCTAGAAAAGTGTAGAAATGTTTTACAACACTTGACAACACTTTCACAAGATGTCACAATTTGAATTTTAAGAAATTAATGTGAATTTTGAAGCCATATTACATCAATAAATAAGAGAAAAATGGACCAAGCATTGTGGATAAAGTTCTAAAAGACCATGAAAAAGGGGTCATTTTTCTATGGCACATTTAGCCCCCACTTTAGTGACATGATGAATTTGCTTCAAACTCACACTAAAGTAGCCATGCATATTGAGATAGAGGTCCTAGTGCACTTATGTTAGCAAGATGGAATAAAAATGATCAAGAGGGATGATCAAGCCCCTAGGATGAAGATCCCATGAAAAACTAAACATAAGAACAAAGGAACACAAATGTTGAAATGAAAGAATAGAATGAAGCTTTGATCATCTGTCCAACTAGTTGTGGATTAGATGTAGGTTGATTGTTTTGAAAAAGGGAATGCATACACACTCTAGGGTGACTAAACTCATGGTGGTCCATTGGGTGAGAAGACCCAAAAAAGGTAAGATACATGCGCTAGTTGCTATGCACTCACAAACACAAAGGTGGCTATGGGGAAATTCGTGTTGCTGGATGGGCTTCCCACTCAACCATATCAAAGTTATAACTCATGATAACTTTAACAACGTACCACAAGAGAAAATGTCAATTCATGATTCATGAGACAAGAAAAGCTTTGTATACTTGTAACTCATGAAAAAAGTCAAGGTACCACAGGCATGCAAGTTGCATTATGTAAGGTGGAAAAAAGTGCAAAAATGTACAATGTAAAAATGTAAAACATAAAATCAAAAATGATGTTCAAAGGAGTTTGGTTAGGTTCATGCAAGGTCTATTGCTTAGGGAACATTTTGTCTAATGTCTCCAAGAGAGGACCGATCAAAAAATAAAATATTCACAACTTAGGGGATGCAGTGTGTCGCATCAAGCCACCAAGAGGAATGTAATGTGCTAAGATAGATCACACTTATGTAGGAAAACATACCCAATGTCTTCCATAAAGTGAAAAATGCATTGTATGAAATGACAAGGCTACACTAATATCAACTAAGAATGCAAATGAAATATGGTAATGTATGCCCCCCACTTTAAAGGAATTGTCACACATCGTTCTATGAGCAATTAATTTAAAGTAGTGAAGGAAAGAAAATGAAAAAGGTAAAGACATGAGAGCCAACTTAGAAAGCCCTATTCCAAGTCATATGTTTCTGAGTTATGCTGCATCATGTGGATGAAAATGAAAAATAAAAGGGATTTTCCCCCTAGAAATAAATACACCAAACACATAAGGGATCTATGGATTTGGGGTTAGTATGTTTGTTGTTGCAATGTTTTTATGAAAGAGCTTGAAAATTTCATCATTCCCAAAAGCACATAGAACTGGAAAAATGACACAAAGAGAGCAAAAACAAAAGAAAAACAAAGTACATTTTGGGTCAACATGGAAGAGACATTGCAGTCTCAATGCTTTGCATCATCCCCAAAAGGAAAAAAAGAAGAAGAGAAAACGAAAACGAAAAGAAAAAATAAAAGGAAAAGCTTTTGGGTCAACATGAATGAGACATTTCGGTCTCACCTTATCCCCAAAAGGAAAACAAAAACAAAAAGGAAAAAGGAAAAAGGACCTTTTGGGTCAACATGGAAGAGACATAAACATTTTGCATCATCCCCAAAAGGAAAACATAAAAAAAAATGAAAAAGGAAAAAGGACCTTTTGGGTCAACATGGAAGAGACATAGGGAATCTCAACACTTTGTGTCATTCCCAAAAGGAAAACACAAAACAAAAATGAAAAATGAAAAAGGACCTTTTGTGTCAACATGCAAGAGAGATAGGGCATCTCAACACTTTGCGTCATTCCCAAAAGGAAAACACAAAAGAAAAAGATAAAAAGGAGATGTACAAAATATAGAAGAGAGGTATGAATAGAAGAAGTGTATGACGAGAGAGAAAACATCAAACACACAATATGGGGGAACATGATATGCACATAAAAGAAAAAAATGAAAAGAAAAAGGAAAACGAATATAAAAGGCTAGTAAGTTGAATGCAAGTCAACCATCTAACAAGTCGTCTGCCTCCCAATCATGTTCAGTAAATTGGGAGGGCAGTTGAATGTCCAAAGGAAGAATTGCAAGTGTTAAACCAGGGGATGTACTAGGTTCCTCACTTGGTTGAGAAGATTTATCATTTAAGCTCATGGTAGATGAAAATAAAGAGTTTAAATCATTATGCACTTCATCTATTTTTGTGATCTACTCATCATCATCATCATCAAGATTAATTACGACAGGAGGATGAAGAGTTATTTCCAAGGAAGGATGTATTAAAAGTTGTGGTTGTTGAATTTGTTCATTTTGTTGTGAGGTACAGACTCTGTTATCTATTGGTGGATCAAGGGAAATTAGGTTGTCATCAATTGATTTAGTCAAAGGTGGAGGTTGGTTTTCTATATCTTCTTCCATTCGAGACAGACGAACAAGGAGATGATGATGATGCCTATGTTCCCTAGCACCATGGTTGCGTTTAATTTTATTTTGAATTTTTTGAGATGTAAGAGTGGGTTGATTCATCATAGTTTCCTTTTTTTCTAAAGTAGGAAGAATGGAAGAAACCAAATAAGTTGGGTCAATTGCTTTCTTTTTATCTTTATACACTTGTTTCATGCGAGGAGGTATGACATAACTGGTTTCATTTTCCCTTGGTCATTTAAATGATGGTGAGGAAGTGTCTAAGGGTAATTTTTCATGAGGTTGTATGGTTTTTTTTATGTCAAACTCAACTTGAAGCATGGTTTCATCTATAATAGGGGAATTGGAATTAGAGAGGGACATGTTACCAAGAGACAACTCGGCTATCTATTTGGCTCTAAACTTTTGATAAGTTATGAAAAAGAAATCTTGATGGGGTGTGATGGGTTCCATAGGTGTGGGCCAAAAGGCTTCTAAGGAAAAATTACCTTTAGATGATAATGGATTAAACCCACTATGGTGTATGGTAAATATTTCATTTCCATGTGGAATCTTCAAACACTTGTGAACAACTAAAGGGACCACTTTCATTGAGCAAAGCCAAGGGTGGCCTAGCCGTAAATGAAATTGATCTGATTGTGGAATAATTGAAAATGTTACCTCCAAAGTTTTGGGTCCTATTTGTAAGGGAAGTACAATCAGTCCAATTGTAGGGCACACAAAACAAGTATGTGTTTTAATCCATGCAGTTGGTTTATTATAGTCATCTTGATACAACTCATGTAATACTAGAAACTCTTCCATGAACATATTCTCACCATAGGTGGGATCTATTAATATCCCATTGGTGGGCTTATCATAGATTCTGTCGGCTATGTAAAGAGGACCATCAGGAAGTTTTTGAAATATATCTTTAGAAGAAAAAAGTGATATCAAGATTTTTGTTGTTTGGGCCGTTACAAGGGATAACATCTATCACACCCAAAAGTTCATCCATAGGATTGACTTGAGTAACGTTTGGATTTATATCAGATTGTTCATTATTTGTATCGATGTTCATAACTTGAGAGTTTGAACATTCACTATCCTTGACAAATTAAACATTGTGTTTAGGAATGGGATTGGTAAAGATTTGTAAATTATGGTTAGGGGGTGCAAAAAACTTATTACCTTGATCATTAACACTCACAATGGACAAACGACTCGAATCAATGAGGTATTGAACTAAGTGTTTGAGACACTTACATTGTTTGGTGTCATGGTCATTTTGGCGATGAAAATGGCTAAAAAGAGAGAATAATTGAATTAAATCTTTCACTTTATTTCTTGTGTAAGGATAATAGAAATATTGTAATAAATTTTCTAGATTTTTGATGGTGAGTTTCCCCATAAGAAGAATAATTCTCCTCTTTAAATTTTATCAATTTGTAGAACTAATAAGGGCACACAATTGATTTAACATATGTAACCAACCATCTCAAATGGTGAAGTTTAAAAAGGGGTTTTCAAGTTGGTTATGATAAGATTTTGTAGAGCATGCATAACTAGTCCAAAAGGTTCATCATAGGAATGCATACATTTCCAATCCTTGTATGAAACTAACGCAAGAGGGCCTCCCCTCTACTAATCAAACATTCACCAAACATAAACTCACAATTTCACAACCACTTACAGGTAGTTCTTCTTTGCCTACCAAGTTTAAAATCATTGTTAAAATTGCAACAGAACACAAATCAATGCATTCAATTTATTTGAACATTTCATTAAAACAAAATATGCAAGTAAATTTTTGTATTATTTGATCCTCAATGGCCTCTCGCATAAGCACCAACCCCTTCTTCTTCCTCCATCTACGACTTGCATACTTGATGGTGTTAACCAAACACTCAACCCAAATTGATTCTCAAACCTATAAGTTGGCAATTAACTTTATCCTAACCTTATTATAGCATGCCACATATAAGTCAAGTTGGGGGGAAATGTAAGGGTGAAGATGCATAATTAATAGTTTTCCCTCTATTTTTGGACTCACTTTGGCTTATTTCTCTTGAATGGAATGACTATCAAGTACAAGTGGTGCATAGAAGTTGACAATTATCTTTAACCTGACCTTACACATCCTAAGAGTCCATTGATTTTTATTTTCTTGAGCCTTATCCAAGGTTGAATTTGTGGGTGTAAAATTGACCCTAGTTTAGAATTACAGTGCATATATCATTCCTTAATTTTAAGTTCAATTTTAATTTGAATCCCACTTTGACACCCTTCATACTAGTTTTTACCTTCTAACTTGAGTGGGAAACATTCAGCTTTGTGTGCTTTGTCTCAAACACTTACTTCAATACCTCATTTTAATGTTCCCTCTCTATCTACAACTAAACCTTCAAGTGGTTTGATGTTAGGCAAGGTGATCATTTGTTGCTGGAGGAATTGGTTCATTGTATTAGGGAGGGTATCAAGTAAGGGAGTAAATTGTCTCTTCAGGGCTCCATAGGTATAAGGCACTATTGCTTTAACAGTTTCCACTTGACTTGGAACAAGTGGGTTTGTTTGTGGTTGAGGAGGTGGATTGAACTATAAAAAGCCTCTATTTGGTTTGCAAAAATTTTGTGTGTTGTTTTGATTATTTTGCTCAGACTTCTCAGCTCTATTAGAAGTGGGTTTTAAATCATGACTTGAAACTGAGTTATGATATTCACACAGGGTTGTGCATAAGTGCATGAACAAGGGGAATTTCATCATAGTTAACTTATCCTGAAGGTTTGTGTGCAAGTTTTCAATAAACATCTTCTGTAGATGTGAATCAAGAATTTTGGCATCTACTTGAGCATACAATGACTGATAACATGAAATGAAATTAGCGACTTTCTCATCAAAAAAATTTCTATAGTCCATTAGGTCAGCCATTGTCTTTTTAGGGGTCATATGAACTTGGAAATGACTTACAAAGGCACCACAAGCTCATTAAATGATCAAATGGAATTATTGGGCAAGTTGGAAAACCACTCCAATGTAGTATCTTTCATGGTCCTAGGAAAAATTTTAGCTAACAGTTTATCATCAAGGAGAAAATCACTACATAAAGTTGTATAAGCATTGACATCGTTAATAGGGTCTCGTTTGCCTCCGTATTTCTCAAACCTAGGAATTTCAATTCCTTGTGGCATATGTGTCTGTAATATTTCTAAGGATAATGGGCTACTATGAACATGATATGTGGGTGGAGCATTTTGACTTTGGCTAATGGTGGATATTTTTTGTTGCATGGATGAAACAATATTAAAGAGTTCTGTAATGATGGGATCAAGGTAAGTGGTATGACATGGAAGAGAAAATGGTGGCAAGGTATACGTAATGTGAGGGGAAGTGAAAAGAACACAAAGAGGGGTGAAGGTGGTAGAGAGGAATTGCGATGCCACAAGAGAAATAGGAATGCTAGTTGGAACTACAAAATAAGGTGCCACATGACTAACCTATTGCATAGTTGTTGTAACTTGGGGAGTGGTATAAGTTGGTATGGATGCTATGGTTAAAGGGGGAGGAATGTGAGTTCCACCTTGGCTTGGACCTATGTTTGTTGATTGGGAATTAGAAGAATAATATTTATTGTAAATATCAGAAATTATTTTCATTACTTGTATGCCATCATCACTTTCAATCAAACAATGAAGGTTTTCTATGGTTCCTTTGGCAATGGTGGAAATGTTTTCAAGGGACATGTCTTGTAAGTGTGAAAAATCCTCATGAATATTAATGAACTTTTCTTGTGGATGGAGTTGTTTTGTGTGTAAAAATTCATTGGATGGAAATGTGAAGGAATAGAAGTGATATTTTCCATGCCTAATGCACCATTTTCCATACTAGGAGTAGGAGCTCTTGAGATCCCAAGGTCCACAACGAAAGTGCTATTGCAAGAAGCCATGAGTCTAGAAATTTGTCTCACTAAAGTATTATCAATGGGGCACCAAACACTCATACAAGTACCAAAAAAGATGGGGTGAATGCAAATGCAAGGTAATCTAAGAGTGCAAAATTAAAATAACAAAAATTCTGCAAACTGAAACAAAGAACTAACAATAGATAACAAAAATGCAGGAAATGCCCAAAAAATTGCCTAAAAATGTAATTTGAAATGTGCACATGGAATGATTTTCCTGGGGTGGTGAATGAGTCCCAGTATGATATTTTTTGTGTTTTTCATAAATTTTAATGAAATTCTAATTCTTTTTAGATACCAATTAAGAATGTAGATGCATATTTTCAGTTTTTTCACTGATATGATTGATGCAAAATGAAATCTAAATGAGTCTTTCACTAATGTAAATTAAGAAACCCTAGGATGCCAAAAAAATCAATACCCTAATTGAATGTTGATGCAAATGAAATTTAAGATGCAAGATGCAATTGAAATCAGAAATCTAAATTGTTCAATATTCGGGTTCAGCAAAATGAACTGTAGATTTTTGGCACCACAAGACTCTCTAACTCTTCCAGGGTTTTGCACCTAAAAGGAGAGAGGCAAGCCAAAAATGATAGCTAGGTTCATTCAAATCATGCAATGTATGATGTTATTTAGACTAAATGGAAGGAACTAAGTGTAATTAGATGATCTATGTGACTAATTTTGAATAAAAAACCTAAGATTTATGCAATGTTGGAAAACAAAATGTGACATGCAAACATGAAATAAGAAGGAACGAATGCAAAACATAAAGGAAGAAGGTTGATTCAGAGTGCACCTGGGAAGAGATTGGAGAATCTAGAATCTTCTGAATGTTGAATGAGATTATAGAAAATCACAAGTGGGACTCATTTGCCACTGATGGTGAATTAATCCTGCTTCTGATGAAAATTGTTGGGAACAAGTTTTTGAGTGTCGAGATCTAGAATCTGAAAAAATCTAGATTTCCAGCCTTAAGGTGGCACTCATTCGACAATGATGGTGAATTAGTCCTCTCCAAAAATTCTATGAAATCAGGGGACAATTCTAGAGCATCAGATCTAAGGTTGTTTGCTTGTTGGGTTACCAAAGTCAAATCTATAGAAAACAGGTAGAATGTCTTCTCCAAGCTTGAACTAAGATGTTGCTAACTTGAAACACTTTGTTGAATTCTTGTCCACTTTTCAATACCCAAATTCTTGTCAAATCTACATACAAAAGTCTGCAATCACACATGCAAGAGGGGAAAAATGTTTAAGGGTTAGGTTATAGGGATTTTCCTTAGTCAAATCCCACTTTAGTAATCAAACTATTAATAGAATAATGAAATGAAATAGAATGATAAACAAATAACATGCAAATGCTATCAACTTACCAAACCCTTGTTGAAGAAAATTTGAAGATATGTCAATGGCTGCTCTTGAATGCTTGATTGATGATTGATTATACAATACAAAGTGCTCAAATACTAGTTGAATGCTTGAATAAGTTAGAAGATTGTAGGAGATTGAATACTTAAATGAAAAGGCTTAAAATGGATGTAAAAAACACTTATTTATACATTCTTGTGCCTTAGTAACCCATTGATACCTCATCACAAGCTGACATCAAGTAATTTTGAATAAAAATTTGAAAGGGAATTTGATATATTTTGAATTTAGAGAAAAGAGGGACTCATTCGCCACCCATGGTGAATGGGTTCCACCTTGGACTTGAAAATGGGTATCAAGAATTAAGTCACATTTAATGTTATTGGTCAGGTTTACATTAAAAAATGCACTTAATTAAGCCTTATAAGGGCATAAAGGGGTCAAACTAAGCATAAGAAAGGTGTAAATAGTGAAATTATGCCTAGAAAAGTGTGAAATCTTGTTACAAGACTTTACAACACTTCAAAGTGGGACTTGATAAGTGATGAAAAGGTGATTTTTAGGTAAGTTATAAAGAATAGAGTTTAGAAAATTGTAGAAATGTCTTATAACACTTCACAACACCTTCAAAAGACATCACAATTTGAATTTTAAGAACTTAATGTGAATGTTTAAGCCACATTACATCAATAAATTAGAGAAAAATGGACCAAATATCATGGAGAAAGGCCTAAAATACCATGAAAATGACAAGAGGCCATTTTTCTATGGCACATGCTCATGGTGGGACTAGAGAATCCATCACCACCTCTTTTTGAGAATCCTTAAATGGTACTAGGGAGAGGGGATAATAATCACTGTCTGGATCAGTGTCACCCTCACTATCTGAAGGGTTATTAGAGACTTTAGTTGGAGAATTTTATCCTCTAGGATAGGCCATACAATGCTTACTCTCCTTTTTTTCCTTCATTACATATTCCACCAGCCTCTTCTCTTTGTGTTTGACCAATTCTTCTAAAATGATTTGGACTTGTAGACGGTAATTCTCCTTGTCACCATATTTCTTGAATTTCCTATGTCCCCTTCTACTTTTTGACGTATCAAGAGCTCTGTGTGTTTCAATTTCATCGTTAGGAGCATTTTCTTCAAACTCAAGCAAACTCAATTAATTAGACTCTTAAATTTCCATGGCAGACCTACTTATCTAAGATAAGAATGTCTACTTCCTAGCTCAAGAATAATTAATACTCACAAACTTCTTCACTAACCCATGCCTCATATTCACTACAAACTGAAATATGACTAAAGTGAACAACAAGAAATCAGCATTCAATAGGGAATTTGAAGCATGCAAAATCAATGATCCAAGAACTCCTCACATGAGCAAGTTGATAACTTAACTGTTCAGCTTTGAATCTAGGCCATTTATTTTAAAACATTTAAAACTTCATCCATGGCAATCTGACCCTCATTTTTTATGCCTTTAGTAACTTGCTCATAGAAAATAGTGATTCCATCTCAAGTGTTGCCAATTCTTCTCTCAATCTTGATTAATCATTCACTATCTATCAATTAGCATGTATCACCAACCTAATCTATGCTTTTTTAAATAATATCATTGAAGTACATAAGATCAGTGTTTCTTGGAGAGAATATTTCCTTATATACTGTATTGCTCATCATTGATCTTCCCAAAAATTTAGGGTGTTATCAACGATGAAATTATTGATGTGGTGATGTTAAGTCTATTGGATCATCCTATTTTAAAACCACATCAATGTTTCTCCAGTCATCTCATTACCTTCCTCTATACGATTTCCTCAATATTCTTCCACATTTCCCTTTCATCAATAGCCATCACCTATCGTTGATAAATCTCATTCTTCATCGGCCTTATTGGCAATGTAAACATCCTCATGATGAAATTTCACCCCTGGATCTATGACCCATTCCTTGATCATGTCCTTTCCATCATGCATCACTAATTCAAACTTTGCACCTTTGCTCCTATCAGCAATGGGAGATGTAATGACTAATTCAAATTTAAAAATGTACACCATGAAAATCAATGGTACAAAAGACATTGCACATAAGATCTTATCATATTAGTGCAAGAAAACTTTCAAAGAATACCATTGCTCATCGCTAATTTGGAACTTAAGATTTGCAATGAATCCATGATGAGCGATGAAACATAAGGCGATTGATCATCACTAATTCTCCTCACATAGTTTGCAAGAAATTAGCAATGAGCGGATTTACATAGTTACAATGTGTATCATGTATCATTGATGTGGAACTTAGCACTTAAAACATATCCATAATACACCAAAAATAACATAAGGTCAGGTGCATCACTCATCTCTATTACAATAATGAAGACTCAAAATCTATTAGTGACAAGGGATCCCTCAACAATACAAGGAACATCGCTCACCATGCATTGATTTAAGAGCTCTGACAACTATTTGCGATGAGTAATATCAAAGAAATATCACTTCATCGGTCATCATCAATTCAAAACATGTACTTCCAAGAAGAAATCAATGATGAGTGATAAGGTAAGATAGACATCAGGACTTGAGTGAAAACCTTTTAGGCATGTGCTCATAGGTTGTTTTGATGGAGGGGGACCCTCAAGGATGATATAAGAAAATGGGATCGAGAATTCCTAAGTCATGAAATGCAAAGGATGTAAAGGCCAAAAGGCCCTCTACTTAACCTTGTAAGAAATGGGAAATTTAGACCTAGGCATTAGGGACCAATCACCTGATGACAATGAATAACATACAACATAACTTAGGCAACTAGAGACTGGGAATACAAGTCATTGCAATAATAAAATAGTTAAGGGTTGGAGCACTTATAAACCATTTCTGCAAGGTTTTAATCAACATAAAAATCCTAATACAATGATGGGGACATGACCAAATACTAGAAATGAGGACCCAAGCCAAAATTTTCACAGATTTAAGGTGGAACCAGGAAATTTTTTTAGGGATTCCACCAGTGGCTCCTATTGGGGACACACGCCTCTTCTAGGCATGCTAAGATCCCAAAATTTTAGGTGAAGCAAACTAGACACAAGAACAAAAACAAGAAGAAACAACATATGTACAAAATTGTACATAGGCCAAAAAACCTAGAAAGGGAGACCAAATATCCACCCTACTTGAAAATTTCTTCAGAAGTGAAAATTGTAGTATGCAATCTACAGTCTAACTAGGTTTTATTTCCTATTTGGTCACACCAAGCCATGAAAACCTTAGGAAAATTCCTGCCTCTATCAAAAACCAACCTCTTGAAAGAACAAATGTCCTTCCATCCACATTTTTCCCTATTATACCATTGTAATAAGAGTGACTTCATTCTTGCTAAAACAAGTGTCAAGCCTCTTCTAAACAAGTGAAAATATTTCTGATTACAGTTAGTGCCACTAACATCTCTCACAACTTTTCTAAGCATAACAATGCCACTGTAATCTCTAACATTCTTCATTGTAGTATTAGGCATAAATTGAATAATTTTATCATCACATGACACATATGTATTATGTTCATTATATGAAACATGTTCATATTGAAACTAATGTCCCTTACTCTTCACCTCATTTTCATGTTCCATCAGAATACCTCCCAACTGAATTGGAAATTGGAAGTATTGACACTCCTTCAAGTAGTTAGCATCTTGACAATCAACCTTGTCCACAACATCTACACCAAATGTGAAACATTCCTAGTAAATTCCCTCAAGAATCACATCAATGTGTTGCTTTATTTGCATAAGGCCACATTCAAACCTTGTACCAAATGCATCATCATAATCCTTAATAAAAAGTGGATTATCTCTGCACCAATAAGGTTTATCATTTCTTATCTCTAGTGTAGATGGAGGTTCATCAAACAAGGGATTTTCCCTTACATTCATTGTTGTCATAAAAGCCTCTTCCTCCTCAACATGCAAGTCTAACTCTTTTATATCGACATTATATTCAAAATTGCTAGAAGATCATACAGATAGATTTTCAATTTCATTCACATCATTAATGGTTAACATCTTTGGCTCACATTCTAAAAAATCTTCATAGGAAGAATATTGTTCCTTTTCAAACAAACATGCATTCCCATCATTATCAGCACATTCCTCATTTGCATCCAAAGATTCCATCTCCACTTCATGAGGATAATCACAATCAATAGAGAATTTACCATATTCAATGCCATCATCATTACTACAACAAGACGACTCATCAATATGGTAACTATGTTAAAAAAATTCAAAATGAATGCTCAATCTTATATCTTCCATAGGACTATAGGTGTTGGAATTTTCAAAATAATTGAAACCACATATTTCATTTGTTGCATTGAGGTGTACATTTTCAACCTTTACTCTACTCTCTTCTTCTTGTGATATCTCACTACCTGACTCATATGGAGCAGCAAAATCATTACCATCACTAGTTGAAAACATGACATCCTTTTGATGATCATCTCTAATATTTTCAAAAAGAGAAAATTATTCACATACTTGGTCAAGCTTCAGGGTATGTGCAGGATCATGATGGCCAAAACATGTCGATATGATGGGTATGTGTAGGGTATGTGGCTGGCAACTTTTTTTTACCCAAAATTGATGAAACGAAAAGGGTTTTAAGAGGAGATTATTAGCAAGTTCCACCAATATAAATTATGCTTTAGTTTTAATTTAATAAATAATTATTATTCATTTTTTATTTGAATTATGACTAAAGTCCTAATTGATAGGCTGATTGAAAAACATATATAGCTTTCAAATGGTATCACATTTTTTGAATTCAAAACATGTGTCACATTCTATGCCTCACATACTATAGGATTAAAAGAAAAATTGAATTTCATGAAGTTTTTACCAAGTTAAGGTGGTCAAGCATACAAATTTTTATATTTTTTAAAAGTTGTAATAAAAAATTCATAATTAATTATTTACTTGGAAACAAATTACAAAAAAATATGCATCACATCAAGACATGAGTCCTCTACTTATATCTAAAATCTTATAAAAAAATATTATTATTTTATTGTGGTTATGGTGGTTAGACAGACGCCTACTTCTTATTTTTTCCTTGAAATTTAAGTATTATTGCATTGAACTTTCAAATTTTCACCAAATAGATTTTTTTAAAAAAAGCCTAGTAGTTTAGAAACTACATTCAATTTGCTAAAAATTGTATTCTTACATATTTTTGAAATAATATAGATAACCTATTAAAATTTTTACGTCAAGTTGCCTAACTCTAATTTTTTTTGAATTTTTCACTACTTAAGGGCCTATTTTTTCCATGATGTTCCTACACATACCCTTGACAAGCTTCAACTCCTTTGACAGAGCACTCAACCCAAGTTCATAAGATTCATAAAATAAATCAATGCACACTGAATTTGTAGGTCTGTGACACTCAGGAATAGCAACTAGAGTATCCATAAATCTTGCATGGACATCATACGTTGATTCTCCTTCATGTCTCCTTATGCAAGAAAGGGCTTGAACATAGGCCATAGGATCATTAATGCATGTGACTTCTTGATAATTTTTTTGAGAATCTATGTGATCAACACCATGGAATGATTTATAAGCTGAAATAACAAAAGTGTAAGTGCTCTGACATTCATTTTCAATTTCTGACTTACACCTTTCATCAACATTTGGTGTCTTAGGGCAGCAAAGACTCTTTTTCAAATGACCTTTGTGCATTCCATATTTCTTATTTTTTTCAATGTTCATGGCTATCCCATAGGCCTGATACAAGGTTTAGGATCCTTATCTCTTAGCAGATAGCTCATCTTTTTATCAAAATCTCCCAAATAAACAATCAAACACACTGCATCAGTTAGTCTCAAGAACTCAAGAACATCCCTCAATGTTTTAGCAAATATTAGGTTAAAAGTTGGAACCAACTTGTCCCATTCTTTCTCAATGCTCATAAATTTATTTAGCACATAACTATCATTGATTCTTTCACCAAACAACTCCATGAACACTGCTTTGAACTCATCCCAAGAAAAAATAGAGCATGTTGGTAAATCATAGAATCAATCTCTTGAATCTCCTTTTAGAGACTGAACATATAACCTCATAATTACATCCTCATGATCAACTTCAAAAGCTTCCATTAAATTATTGAATTCTTGTAGATGTTTTCTTGTTAATTCACTCTTTGTACCACTGAATTTTGGTAACTTATCTTTGATTCCATATGGAATAACATTTGGGTAACCATTAATTCCACTAAAATTTATGGCTCTATGAATTTTAGTGCTGAAATTTATTTTATTACATGATAGGGGCTGAATATAAACCATTGTCATATTTGGGTCCACATAGGGATGCATAGGTTGATGATACATTTTCTTATATCCTTACAAGCCTGTCTTTGCAGTTGCATTGGGTACTTCAAACTTCTTTTACAATATGATGTTAAGCTCTTACAATAAAAATTCCTATCTCAACATGCTTAAGATCTCGTAAATGAATTTATTCAAGAACATTGCATACATTACTTTATAAATAAAGTTGCAATTTAGTAATAAAGCAGTATGAAATCCTATCACTACTATTTCCCTATCTTAGTGCTTAATTTCACTGGATAGGGAATCAAATTTTTACTAGATTTACAATTATAGTTTTCATCTACAAATTTATCTTTCTTTTGAAAACCAAAAACTAAGAAATACCTGGATAAGTTGCAGCTGCTACAAATTCTTCTTCCTAACTAGAAATCTTTATAGATTTGAAACATTCTTCACATCATCAGGTTCTTTGACAAAGTCGCCACCTCTCTTCAAAGAGAACTAAACCTCAAGCAATATGAAGCTCTTCAAAGATGAATTTCCTTCTAGGTTTTCTCCCATAGCAAAGTCACACATAGATTCATTTAAAATTGATGCAACACAACCACTTTCAAGTCTGCAAACTTCTCAATATCCGAACTAGATGTTCAGATTCACTAAACTCCTGACTCTTAAGGCTAGATGATCTTCTATCAAAAATTTCTCAAGTCTTCTCCCTAGTAGAGTCACCATTTCTATTGGTTATTTTTCTAGTAGAACCAAACAATTCTTTAAAAAGTAGCCAACTCTTATAGTGAAGACTTGCAAGGTTAGTGGCCAACACAACGAGTATAGGATTTTGTGGTCTTTACTCCTTCACTTTAGGCTCTGTGAAACATAGGAGGGTGATCCCAATTGTGTTTTCATTAAGTATATTTGATTAGTAATACATTTATACACAAATTGATTCCTATTTATTGCAAATAAAATCCTTCTCACTGAAGATATGGTGGATCTTCTAATTAATGACTATCTATTTGCTAGGAATTGGGGATATTCCTTACCAGCACTATCCTTGAAAATATTTTTTATTTGAATATTATCTTATCCTAAGTCTAGGTCTAGGTACACTATTTGTTCATTTTATGCAATATTTTTCAACAAACTCACCAGTGTCTCATCAATTCGAGCAACAGAGTCAAATATGTAAGAATAAGTAATATATAAACTACTCAATTTATAGATATGCATTTTATTTTCATACTACTTTTCATTTATGAAAACTGACAATGCTTGGAACACTCACTTCTTATAAATCCTAAGCAATTCCTTACAAATTTTATAACCCTATTCAAGCATTTTAATTAACTCCTTGAATTAAAGCTAAAAAAAGAATAATACATTCAAATGGAACTGTTAGTGATCCAAATCTACACCCCTAATGTCATGCTATGAAAGAAATTAGAAGGTTTGGATGTAACATGGGACTGCTTTTAGGTTGTGGGTGTCATATTCGAAAGTAGGCCTCCAAATTATGGTCTAGCTTCCCTTTTTTATGCCACCTAACTAATGATTTCTAAGGTAAAGGGTAAGAAAGGCATAAAACATGAACATTAACTAAAAATACCTAAGGTGATACACCAAAAACCAACTAAGACCTAGTAATAGCTTATCACATTCAAAACAATATCATAAAACTCTATTTACACAACTCATTTTTATATGCATTTCACATAAATAATTTATATGGAGGTTTTTGAACAAGGCTTTTAGAAGGAAAAAAAAGGTCTCACAACTAACAACACTATTGAATAACACAACTTATAACCTGTTCACATGCATTTTCTACTAAACAAATGCCTAAACATGATACAAGTTTGCAAGGAAAGATGAATTTCATAAAACAAATAGAACAATCAATAGCAGCATACCATGAAACATGAAATGAGATGGAAAAATGCTCTATTATATTAATTCAAATTACTTAGTGTATAACAAGTCCATCTGAGTTACAATACTGTTGCATGATGAAAAATAACTCCAAAAACCAAAGCTATCACTCTGCTGGAATATGAGAACTAACTCCAAAATGCAAAAATGAAGTTACTTAAGCAAAACCCATCGAATCCCCTCACACATGTCCATCTAGAAGGTTTTGGTTGGATGCAGCAATGAGGCCAAAAAGAACCTTCTAAAATCATTCCAAAAAGTCCTCCAAATGGTCCAAGGTCAAGCCAACACCATAGTCATGCCAAAAGTGTGAAAAAATAGCCTCCAAAATAGCTCATATTTCTCTCCAAAGCAATCAAATGCACCACTCACACACTTTCCTCATGTTTGCAAGTCATCATTTTGTCTCCCAACCTTGACCCATGCAATATGTCTGTTTTGAAAATACAAGGAACTAATTTGCATTAAAACAAGATAATATGCTTAAGTGATTTATAATCCATCACTTAAACAAATCAAATCACTTTACATTCCAAAATATAATGCAAAAAAAGGCCCCACCATCAATATTAAATTACATTACATTTTCATATGAATAACATCAAAGTGATTTTCAAATCACTTAAATGATGTTTTTACACTTTGAAACAAAATGCAAAAATATAATGCAATATAAAAATGCTTCCAAAAGCGTTAAACAAAATAAAACTCCAAGTCATTTTATCATTTACACTTACCTTCATTCTACACTTCAAGGCAACACACTTGTTCAACATTTATGATTTTCAAAGGAAAAACAAAGGCCCAAATTTTGTCCTATGTGAGCTTCAGGGACTCCACACATCTTGGAAGGTGCATTCACATAGTTTTCAAGGAATCATATGACATTACATGTTTCAAAGGTCAAAGGAATAAATCAAACTTGGCACATTTCACATGTTTCATTTTGAAGGACTTAGCAATTTTGAAATAAGGCATCAAGTTTTCAAAAGGAATAAGGAAATTTTTTTCCTAAGTCTAAATACTCACCATTTGGCCCCCACTACATTTTAATTTGTTTTCATTTTTTAAAATGAAAGGGAAAAAGTTCCCATTTGCCATTCCCAAGATAGGGTTTTAACCCTAAGGAACAAAATATGGAAAAATGTGGAAAAAGCATTCATTTTTACCATCGAGCATTCTGGAAAGAGACATGCTACCACCATATGGTTTGAAGCTTGCTTAGAAAATGGCGATTTCGGTTGGTTTCTTGGGCCAATCTTGATGAAAATCATAGAAAAATGATACGTAAATTGGGCTTTTGTAACAAAAATCTGTGTTTTCACTTTTTTGGAGGCCATTTCATGCATTTTGACCATGGCCTATAGTATTTTCTAATCAGTTTGTTCCAATTTTCTCCTCTTTTTTTGTCTCATCTACTTTCATAGCCACCATGAGATGGTATGGAGCTCAAATGCAAGATTCAAAAAAATTTGAATATTGCAAACAAAATGAGTAAAAAGCTCAGGTAAACCTCAAATCGACTCCATTTCTTCTAGTTTTTAGTAAAAGGAAGCTCGTTTCAAGCCCTCAATCTGAAAGATAAAGCAAAAATGTTTACTTTTCTTCTTTATTTTGCATTTACATGAAGAAAGCCCACATTTTTCATTGTTTTTGTGAGAAAATATGGTTCCTTTGGCCATGACCATAAGAATGCAAAATGGCTTCATATATTTGTTATTTTCTTTTAAAAACTTCATGATAGCCTTTTGAAAGGCTCCATGTTTGCAATTTTAACTCAAACCCCAAGTGGGTTTTGATTTGGTGAAGAAAAAATAGGCTTTTGGCCATGGCTATAAGAGATAAAATGGGGTTTTATCACATTTCTTTGTTTCTTGATGGAAATGTCCATTCTAAAAACCCTACTCAAGGGTTTGTACCTTTGCATTAGATTTTTTTTTGGCCTACCATCTTACTCTTTGAAAAAAAAATCAAGGCTTGATTCCTTCCTTTCAAGATCCTAGCATTAAAAATATTTTCATGTATTGGAAGTTGAAAATTGTCTCTGCCTTTTCCTTTAAGACAAACTATGCACAACACTGAAACCCCTCCACATGTGGCTAGGGTCTACATTAGTTGGGTCTTCTTTTCTATGCAAATGAGGGGTTTGTAATTTCTAGGTCTCTACAAAACCCATACCCCTATTCACTTTTCCTCATGTATTTTTAAATGATTTTCTTTGCTTTGTTTTATCACTCTTATATGATTTAACAAAGGAACCATGCACCTTACCATTTGCAACAAACATACTATCAGAAATTATGGGTAAGGTCATTTTATCTTTCATTAATTTAGGACAGTCCATTTCTGGTTTACAAACTTGGGTTTTTGACATGATCTAGTATGCTTTTGTGTTACCCTCTTGGCTATTGAATTAGAATACCAAGAAATTTTCCCAACTTGATCATGAAAAATCAATGACTGAGTTTGGCCAAGGACATCTAAAACTAACTGCAATCCACTGTTAACATCAATAGAAGAAAATGTTTGTAACTTGTTAGTTTCTCCATCATCTATTTTCAAATTGGAAGTTTCCTTTTGAAGTGTTGTCATCATCATAGTAATTTTGAGCTTCAACTCATATTCTTCTTGAATGAAGACGCTATATCACATGCACCAAACTTTGCATTTAAACACAATCTTCATGATTTTTCTCCAATCTGTGAAATTTATGCTTCCAATATACATTTTTTCTAATGATTTCCAGTCAATTCCTTTATTTGAAAACCCCTTTTTTTCATTCTATATTCTATATATCCCACACTATTGTCCACAGTGTAGCATAGTGGATTTCTTATTGTCTCAGGTATAGGCATTTATAGACTATTTCCCATTATAAAAAACAAAGTCCATTGGGATATAGGGTAGAATTGTGAAGAAGCAATGTATCATCTTCAACAAGAAAATAATATTGACCATCAGTCATACCTCCAACAACATAGTCATTGGCTTCTCTCAATTTCCTAATACTCGTACCAGGTCTCAAAATTCATACAAACAATTGTCCCATTGATGGGAAAATTTCCCCAAATTTTGTGTTTACATGAAAACACAATATTCAATGTTGTCCTTTCTTTTGAAGACCATGATTCTCTTGATTCAAATCATGTCCTTTTCATGCTTTTGAACACTGCACTTGACAATGACTATCATGTATCCCTTAGCTTTTGGTTGTGACTGCAAGTCGACACTGACCTCTACCACATGTTTATCTTACTGATCTCTAATACCATTACTCTTTGATAGTGAAAACCTTAAAAACAACTCACTTTGATAGTCCAAGACTATCACTCTCAACAAAGATCACTGTACTATTTTTTACTAGGTCAACACATTTTGTAAACATGAGCTACTCTTATATACACTATGCTTTCAAGTGAATTATATGTTAAAACTAAAAGAGCAGGTCTTGTTGTATGTTTCATTTCATCATGGTTTGAGTATTCAATGGATTATACTTATGCATTCGATTAGTTTCCCAGGTATTGAAACCACTTTCCATTTAATGTAGATGCACACATTTATCTTTTTAGGTATAGAGTAGACTGAAAGTACTCACCTATACCTTGATATGATCTTGCATGAGCATTGTTTTTTGTGTGTTCCTTGACTAGCTTCTTGATGAAAATTGTTCACTTTCCATTATATTATGGTGCTTTGACACCTTGGATGCTCTACCACATGTAATTTCCCTGTATGCTTCTTTATTTTGGTCCTCAAACAATCATTATGCTTAAGGTGATTTTCCTTTGTTCACATGGTAACTGAAACACAAATTTGGAAATATTGTTGTTTGGCTCCATCCACTCATAGCATGCTTACTTATTTTCAATCAAGTATTCTTATTTATTGAAAAGGAAAGAAATTTTTTATAGAATGATCATTTCCCACTCTTGATCTTTTCTCTTGATGTCTATGGATGATCATTTTCCCATGATTGCAACTTTTTTCATGTATGATTTCCCATTGATCCTTGTTGTCCTATAGCATCAAATGACTATGTGGTTGCCTCTTCACTTGTGCATGTCTTACATCACTTGTTAGTGGCTCCTCTTGATTTCTAGTGTCCTAATGCTTTCAAATGTCCAAATTTTGGCATCCTTTGTGAAACAAATTTCCTTTTCATAGCCCCTTTTTTGTCACGCTTAGGGGTTGCTCCATTAGAAGACATTATGGTTTGATATATATTTCATTCATTGTGGCTGATATCATCATGGTTATAGTTAATATAGATGGCTTCCTTAATTCATTCATTGTAGTCTCAACATTGCATTGATATTGTGAAGTGATTTTCTTCCATTTTGTTCATTGATTTCTTTAACACAAGTTATGCACTATAAGGGTATTGCATTATTTTGACCTTAGAACCTTTGCTGCCCCATATCATACATTCATTGTTGATGTCATCTAGCATGAGAGGTAGCATGTATTATCCCTTCTTTGACTACCCCAATCCTCATGGTTCCACAACAATTTCTTGTTGTTCCACATGTTTGTTACCTAGTTTCCACAATATTTTAGCCCTTTTGATCATGTGCAACAATTAAACACTATCTCTTCACCTTAAACCTAGTGGGAAAACAAATGTCACCTATGTTGGTGACCTAAAAGATCACCATCCTATGTGATGTGTGGTTTTCCAATAAGGTTAAGGTGAGAGGGACTTGAAAATACCTTGGATTGTTCCCTCTTGCTGCCCCATATGCTTCATGATGATTTCAAGCATGCCTTGCTTTCTTCTTCATTATTTAAGAGATGCATAATTGAACTTGATGTATCTCTGAAATCACTTACTTTCTTTTATAAAATGGATCATGGATCCACTTAAGATGATTGAAAAACATGTCCAGCAAATTGTACCTTACTTTTGATATGATGGAATCCATATGACTGATTCATTATGAAGAGATGATGTATAAACTCTTGATAGCTCAAATTATATGTTGCATCTTTTGAATTTGATAATGAAATTTGATCAATTGGTGTGATTCCATATTGATTTAATGCATTAATAGCATGTAAATCTTTGATCAAGTTTCTCAACTTCCTACCCTCTTAAAACATTAGAGGGAAGCATGTTGAGCTCTACCCTTGTGGGAGCCACATTTACCCCACATGTTGTAATTAGCTGAATTAGAATAGTAACAAGACTTGTCCTGTATTTGGACACAAAGAAAACAAGTTAGAAAAATAAATGCATATTTTGGATGTGTTTGATGACTTCATTGTTCCCTTAGACACCTAAAGTATGCATTACTTATTTAATGCATTTGGAGATGATTTTATACATGCATAGGTGTATGTTCATGTAAGGTTTGATAATTTCATTGCTCTAATATCATTACTATTGCCAAATGATAGAATTAGGAACAATGAGGAAGTAGGAGGGACAAGTAGCTCAGATCAATAACAGTGCATGACAACACACCTTGAACTAGTCATTCTCAGGCAATGATTGGTCTCTCTCCTTATATGCACATTTATATTTGTTTACTTATTCATGCATATGATTTTGGTTATTTTTATTGAATAAGTAAAGTTAGTCTAATGAATTGTGTGAGAAAAATATGCACTTTTGTATCAATAAAGATTACTTCTTTGTTCAGAAAATATTTTTGGTAAATCCCTCTTATGTTACATGCACTTGTATAAATGTAGTAATTTGTAAATGTAATCTTTTAAATTATTTCATTTATGCAATTAAATCTAATATAGGAGAGGATAATATGTACCTTTCTCTTAGTCTAAAATCAAAGAGCTCTACCTGAATGAGCTATTAGTGAAATTTAGGTAACAGGAACATATGAAGATAAATGATAACACCATTAGTATTTCTCATTCATAACTTGTAAGAAACATACATAGGAGATTATTTTTTTCCAGACTAATATTTGTTTTGATGTTAGTAGTTTCTATAAAACTCATTTAAGATTACTACATATAGGATTTCATGCCCCTTACAAGCTACCAACCTATTATCAGTATTCTATTTAAAGTGCCTTTCCTGAACTTAGCTTTCAACTAAAACCCTATTAAGACTTAGAATCTGACCACCATAATAAGCCCTTAAATCCCTTTTATAGAATAAGGGAGAAACAAGCACCGGGATTAATTAGATTTAAATTTCATTACATTTGCACTTGAATTTGAGAAATCATCAGTTAGTTACATGCAATCATTAAGGAAAATGGAAGAGTAAAAGACCACATTCCATATTGCTTGCATGAAGAAATGCTAGCTCCTCAAAAGGTAGAGTTTTTTACAACAATGTTAAATCCTCATCATTGTTGACCAAAGAAGATTCTCCACTAGCAGCTCCATCACAAACTTGTATATCATCTAAAAATAGCATACATTTCACTAAGGTCATTTAATCTGACACTTCTCCAATATACCATCCCAAAAACTTTCCACATCAGCACTAGAAACAAGAAATCACATGAATGTTGAGTAGGAGAGTCTTGTCAAATGGGGCATGGTTTCATCAAAAAAAAAAAATAGGAAACATTCATCACTCTGAGTCATTAATCTCAAAGAATAATCACCCATTTTTTGCTCATGGTGGGACTGGAGAAACCATCACTACCTCTTTGTTAGAATCCTTATATGGTACTAGGGAGAGAGGATAATAATCACCCTCTAGATCAGTTTTAGCCTCACTATCTAAAGGGTTATTAGAGACATCACTTGGAGAATTTCATCCTCCAAGATAGGCCTTACAATGCTTACTCTCATTTATTTCCTTCTTTTCATATTCCGCCAGTCAAGCTTCTCTTTGTGTTTGACCAATTCTTCTAAAATGATCTGGCCCTATAGATGGTAATTATCCTTGTCACCATACTTCTAGAATTTATTATGTCCCCTTATACTTTTTGGTATATCAGTCTGAGCTCCTTGTGTTTCAATTTCATCCTCAAGAGCATTTTCCTTATACTCAAGAAAACTCAATTCCTTAGACTCTCGAACCACCATGGCAGACCTACTTAACGAAGATAAGAATGTCTACTTCTTAACTCATGAATAATTAATCTTGCACACTTCTTCACTAACCCACGCCTCATATTCACTACAAACTAAAATATGATGAAGGTAAACAATAAGCAATCTATATTAAATAGGAAATTTGAAGTATGAAAAATTAATGATCCAAGAAATCCTAACACGATCAAGTTGATAACTTAACAACTTGGCTTTGAATATAGGCCATTGATTTTAAAACATTTAAAACTTCATCCACGGTGATCTAAGCCTCATTTTTTATGCCTAAATTAGCAAATTTCTTATAGAAAATAGTGATTCCAACTCAAGTGTTGCCACGTCTTCTCTCAATCTTGATTAATCATATGTGATCTATCAATCATCATGTACCAGCAATCTAATCCGTGATTTTTTCATTAATATCAGAAAAGTACATAAGACTAGTGTTTCTTGGAGAGAATATTTCATTATATACTTCATCACTCATAGGTGGTCTTCCCCAAATTTTAGGGTGCAATCAGTGATGGAATTATTAATGTGATGATGTTTAGTCTGTTGGATCATCCTATTTTAAAACCACATCAACAGTTTTCCAGTCATCTCATTGCCTTCCTCTATACGATGTCCTCAAGATTCCGCCATGTTTCCCTTCCATCAATAGCCATCACTTATCATGGATAAATCTCATTCTTCATTGGCCTTATCAGCGATGTAAACATCCCCGTGATGAAATATCAGCCCCTAGATCTGCAGACCATTCCTTGATCACGTCCTTCTTTCCATCAGGCATTGCTAATTTAAACTTTGCACCTTGGCTCCTATCACCGATGGGAGATGTAATGAAGAAATCATATTTAAAATGTACACCTGCATGAAAATAAATGGTACAAAAGACATTTCACATAAGATCTTATCATATTAGTGCAAGAAACCTTTTAGAGAATACCATCGCTCATCGCTAATTTCAAACTTAAGCATTGCAATTAATCCACAATGAGTGATAAAAAATAAGGCTATCACTCATCACTAATTCTCCTCATACAGTTTGCAAGCAATTAGTGATGAGAGGGATTAGATAGTTACAATGTGTATGTCGTATTGCTATAATGGAACTTAGCACTTAAAACATATCCATGATATGCAACAAACAACATAAGGCTGCGAGCATCACTCATCACTATTACAATATTGAAGAATCAAAATCCATTAGCGACAAGTGATCCCTAAACAATACAAGGAACATCACTCATCGCACATTCGATTTAAGAGCTCTGACAACTATTTGTGATGAGCGATATCAAATAAATATACCTTCATTGCTTGTCGCCAATGCAAAACATGCACTTTGGGAGAAATCAATGATGAGAGATAAGGTAAGATGGCCATCAGGACTTAAGTGAAAATATTTTTGGTATGTGATCATAGGTTTTTTTGATGGAGGGGGACCCTCTAGGATGATATGAGAAAATGTGCTCGAGAACTCCTAAGTCATGAAATGCAAAGGATGTAAAGACCAAAATTCCATCTACTTAACCTTATAAGAAATGGGAAATTCAGACCTAGGCATGAGGGACTGGTCACCTAATGACACTGAATAACATAAAACATAACTTAGGAAACTAGAGACTAGGAATACAAGTCACTGCAATAATAAAACAATCAAGGGTTGTAGCACTCATAGACCACTTTTGCAAGGTTTTAATCAACACAAAAATCCTAATACAGTGATGGGGACATGACCAACTACCAAAAACGAGGACCCAAGCCAAAATTTTCACAGATTTAAGGTGGAATGAGGAAATTTTTTAGGGGTTCTACCACATGGCTTGGCTCCACGAAAGTCATCCCTTCAGTTGTGCATAAATGCTTAAAGTTTCATTTTGAAAATGAAGTATTCACTGTCCACCATAGTGGCTTTAATCCATTTTCCTCTAAAGGTGAATTTTCCTTAGATGCCTTCTAGCCCAAACCTATGGAACCTATCAAGTCATGAGAAGACTTCTTTTTCTTGTCCTATCAAAAGTTCAAGGAAAAGAAGATAGCATAACCATCCCGTTGAAACATGTCCCCATCCACCTCTAAGCCTACCATCCTTGAAAAAACAATGATTGAACCTAAACAAGTACCAAATGCCCAATACCAATGTAAGAAAAAACCTTCACACACCTCATACAAAATATTGAGACATCGACAACAACCCCATCACACCTCCTAAAATAAACTAGGTTTACAAAGTCAAAGAAAAAGTGGTTGAACAATCTCCTATGGTTCCTTCTGTTCCTCCCCTTACGGAAGAAAATAAACCTATGGTTGATCAACTCGCTCCTACACAAATGTAACTTGAAAACAAAACTAAAATAAATAGAGGTGCTAGAGAGCATAGACATAGATGTCATTCCATTGCTCACATGTTACATGAATAATTAAATAAAGAAAATCAAAATATTTACAAACTTGACTGAAGCAATACATGACCAACCTCCCTCTTCCTTTAAACAAAACAATCCAATACAAAAACCACAACAAGAGTTGAACTCTTCCATGTATATTATCATTTTTCCTCCTATGGTGGTTAACTTGGATGATGATGACGAGATCACTAAAATTGATGAAGAGGTGCATAATGAATTGAATACATTGTTTTCCTCTTCCATGAGCTTAGATTACAAATCTCCGTCAAAGAGTGTTGAACTTGGTGCTACCCCTATTTTTACACTTGCTCTTGTCCCCTTAGCTAGTTTCCTGCCTTCGTTATACAATGAAAATGACTGGGAGGCAGATCTAACCTGCTTTAGGTTCACTCAATCATTCCTTTCTAGTCTTACGCATTTACTTTTTTCATTTTCATTTTCTTTTGCATGATTGCATGTGCATAATGTGATCCCCCATGATGTTATGTTTGATTCTCTCTCTCTTTGTGACATTCCTCTATTTCTACCTTCATTCTTCTCTATGTTGTAAATATTTTCACTTTTTATCTTTTTTTATCATTTTTCTTGTGTTTTCCTTTTGGGGATGATGCAAGCTGTCGAGACATCCATGTCTCTTCCATGTTGACCCAAAAGGATTTTTCCTTTTATCTTTTCTTTTCTTTGTCTTGTGTTTTCCTTTTGGGGATGACACAAGGCATTGAGACATTCACATCTCTTCTATGTTGACCCAAAAGGATTTTTCCTTTTCACTTTTCTTTTCTTTATCCTATGTTTTCCTTTTGGGGATGACGCAAGGCATTGAGAAATTTGTATTTCTTCCATGTTTACCCAAAAGTATTTTCATTTTTTTCACTCTCTTTGTGTCATTCTTCCAGTTCTATGTGTATTTGGGAAATGATGATTGTTTTGAGCTCTCTAAAAACATTGCAGTAAAGAACATACTGACCCCAAATCCATAGATCCCTTATGTGTTTGGTGATTCTCATTTTGGGGATGACCCCTCTCTTCTCTTTTCTTTTGCATGACATAGCTTTACTTGGAAACATATGACTTGGCATAGGGATTTTTGAGTTAGCTCGCATGCCTTCCTTTTCTATTTTCATTTATCATTTTCTACTTTAAATTAATTTCTCATAGTATGGTGCTTAGCATTTTCTTTAGATTGGGGGAATAGATTGGCATTATTCTTTTGTATTTTTCTTTTTCATGCTTCATGGTGTAGTCTTCTTACTTTATACAATGCATTTTTTCACTTTTTGGATGACATTGGGTGTGATTTCCTTAAGGAGTGTGATCTCTCTTAGCATATTACATTCCTCTTAGTGGCTTGATGCAACACACTACATCCCCTAAGTTGTGAATTTTCTATTCTTTGATTGGTCCTCTTTTGGAAACATTAGGCACAATGTTCCCCAAGTTAAAAACCTCACATGAACTAAGCAAGACTCCTTTGAAAATTCCATATTTTGCATATTGCATGTTGCATTTATATGGCCACCTTGAATAATATATCTTTCACTCCTATCGAGCCATCTTGTTTGTTCATGAGTTCCAAGCATATGAAGTTTTGCTTGCTTCATGGAGCTCAAAAACCATTTTTCTATGGCATCTTATTAAAGTTATTAGGAGGTATAACTTTGGTATGGTTTGAGAGGAAGCTCGATTGAGTCATGACTTTCCCCATAGGGCCACTTGGATGTGTGTGAGTGCATACCAGCCATGAGTGTATATGTCTCACCCTCTTAGGACTTCTCACTCAGTGCACAACTTGAAGTTTCGTCGCCTCAGAGTGAGTATGTATTTTTTGGACAAATAGCCTAGATCTAATCCACATCGCATTGGACAAACAGTCAAAGCTTGATCTACCCCTTTTTCATTTTCTTGTTATCTTTGACATTGCATGCTTGTGCCTTGTTTCTTTTTATCATTTCAAGTGTGTTCCTTTGTTCTTATGTTGGTTTTCCATAGGACCTTGGTCCTAGGGGCTTATGCACACCCCTTAGTCATGATCATCCTATCTTACTAGAATTGGTCTATTTGAATCCCCCTTGATCGTTGTTGCATTTGGTCTAATTTAATGTGAGTTGGAAGCAAGTTCATCCTCTCCCTAAAGTGGGGGATAGATTTAATGATAGGAAAAGGTCCCCTTAACTTGGCCTTGATTTAGTGTTGTAATATGCCTAACATATTCACATTAGGTCCTGGGCCCTTGTGAACTAAATGAACATCAATGATACCTTTTCTTAAGTTTTGTAAAGTTTTGTAACAAAATTTCACACTTTTCTAAGGTCTTGTTAATCAAATACACCTAATAATCCTCCTTTTTGCATTAATCTTGCCTTATTTTAAAGTGTTGTAAACTATTGTAACCCACATTCACACTTTTCTAGGCTTGTCATTAATAATTGGGCTTTCTTATGCTTTAATTGACCCTATTTTACATCCACAAGCCTCATTTATGTGTATTTTCAAGAATAATCCTAACAAATCCTTTTAAAACATCAAAATATTCTCAAAAAGATAATGTGTGACTCATTCGCCATTCTAGGAAAATGAGTCCCCTTAGGTCGAACCCATTTTCCAAGAGTGGCGAATGAGTCCCATTTAACTCAAAATAAAAATTAATTTAAATCTTTAGTAGGATTTTATTCTCCTAGATCCAATGTCAGCTTGTAGTGTTGTAATTTTGGGAATTCATGCATAATTGAGAATAAATACAAGGTTCTTTCACTCATATTCACACCTAGCATTCAAGAGAGTTCACAAGAGCATTCAAGCATTCACAAGAGCATTTAAGA
Organism: Sequoia sempervirens; assembly: GCA_007258455.2. NCBI lineage: Eukaryota > Viridiplantae > Streptophyta > Pinopsida > Cupressales > Cupressaceae > Sequoia > Sequoia sempervirens. The sequence continues at coordinate 36,002,434 of VDFB02105785.1, read as the reverse complement.
GTATTTGAGGGGAAATTATCAAGAATTTTAGAGCAGCATTCAAGTGTCAATCATCATGTCAAAAATTTCATCCATCATGTTTGTTATTGTGCTAACAATTGTGATGTAGGGTTTATGATTCAAGCAAGTGATTTATACAAGATCTATCTTCTTCAAGCAAGAGTCAACAACCACATCCATTGTAGCCATTTTAAGCATATTTCAGCACATTATTGGTAGGGTTTGGTGAGTTGCAACATTGATATTTGTTCATTCATCATTCTCCATTTATATTTTCTTTCATTTCAATTTTTAATTACCAACAAGGGGTTTGACCAAGGAAAACCACTATCCACTAACCCCTCAAAATTTTTTCCCTCTCCTTTGTGTGTGATTTGTAGGTCTAGGTTGAATATTTAATAAGAAGCAAGATTGGAGAAAAGTTGCAAGTTGTTCAAAGTGGTCAAAGTTGTCATCAAGCCTTGGAGAACCTTGGAGAAGACCTGCAAGTGGCAAATCAGATATTCAAATCTAGAAACTAGTCAAGAAAAGTAGAGAAGATAAAGAAGAGTAGAATCAGCGTTTGAAGATTTAGAAAAGCCAAACTAGACTGATTCATCACTTTTGGAAAATGAGTCCCAATACCAGTCAATTTTTAGGACTTTCCAGATTTGGATACCCTTTTGGAAGATTTATGTTCCTACACATTTTCCCAAAAACTAGACTGATTCGCCTAGCTTGGTGAATGAGTCCTAGTTAGTAGTAAAAGTAGATTTTCTAGAATTTCAGACCTTGATTCTACCTTCTCCAGATTCCTGGGTGCACTCTTTTTGTTTTATAGTTTTTCTTGTTTGGTTTTTTTAACTTTTATAGGCCATATCAGAGTGCATCACATTGAATTAGGTTTTATTATTTCATCTTTCATTTCATGATCATTTCCAAGTCTAAACTTGGTGGTGAACTCCTTATTAGTTTGCATTCAGCCCCTAGGACAACCCCACTATACTATTTCTTTCATCTATTGCATTGAGATCTTTAGGGTTACCCTTGAATGAAATTGAGTTTGTGGGTATGCTCTATGACCAAAATCATATGATATTATCCATCCCAAAACATAACCATTTCAATCCCTAAATATATTTTCAAACTCTCTTATGCCATTTACTTATTAACATTACAACAATAGATATATTCTCCATTTTATTTTTAAATAGATGAAAATCTAAAAGGCCTTGTGGATATTATAGCATTTATCAACCTATAACATGAGAGTATGGTGATACATAACTCAAAACATACATTCAAACTGAAATTAAAGATTTAAATTGATTTTGTATGTCACTGTTGTGAATGACTAGAGAATTGTAACATAAACACAATTTATGGGGTAGTTCCTTATATTAGGGTATGGAGTCCTAAATCATTCAATTAAAATCATATGACAATATTTATCCTATCACAATAGAGCTATTAAACAATGCATTAAATCATCTAACTCAAAATTCCAGACCAATATTACATAGTTATCCATGCATACACTCACATAAATCTTCATTCATGTCAAAGCAAATTAACTTGTTCTTTGAACAAGAGCATAAAAAATGAAAAATAATTCAATGGAAATAGAATGAATATGAATAGAAAGATATTTGATCCATTTTATTCATAATTCATGTGATGTATACAATTAGAGAACAAAGGCTCAAGAAATATGCCTCTTGCATTCAAAAGTGACAGTACTAATATAGAATGCTAGTAATCAAATACTCAAACTCCAAAACCTAGAAAAAAATTATCTACATTCTCTATTACAATCTACTTCTCAAAAATCACTCAACAACAACCCCTCATCAATGGCCCTAAATTCACTTTATAAAAATAAGGGAGGAAAACAAGCTTTAGGCCAATTTACATGTCATATATTCATTTGAAAATTTACAGTTCATCTAAAATGACTTTATATTTACAAAACTTGGGGGGAAGTATCCTTATGAGACAAAAACAATTTTCATTCATTGGTGAAGATACTTGTTTCCTTCCAAAAGGATCTTTAGACGATGAAGATAATCATTCCACAAGCAACAATCCTTCATCCACATGGTCCCAAAATTGTAAAATGAAAAGGATGAAAACAAGAAGAGAGAAAAGAGCTAAGAGCTTCCAAATCAGCATCCCTACATCATCAACTTTGAATTGAGGAGGAAACAATATTTAAATATTGATACAAGAAAGGATTAATCTATAAAATTTTCAAGCCATGTATTGCATTCCTCCTCAGTAGGCCACCCAAAATCTAATAACTTTTGTACCTTAGAATCATGTAGGTTGTACCTAGCATTGATCATTACTCTAGCCTCCTTAATAAATGTACCCATGTTCACCTCAACTCTAAACATATCATCAATTGTAGAATTTATTGCAGCATAGTCAATTTTTCTAGAAACGTAAATCATCTAAGGGAAAACCTTAAGGATATATCCAAACTCTTCTTTCAATATTCTAAAATCCTTTAGTACCCCCTCTTCAATAATGATCTTTGGTATCCCACATCCTTCCAAGTCTCTAAAAATTTTAATCTTATTTTACAATTTCACACCCAATTTTCCATGGAAGGTTGATATCTCTCCTAACAATTCAATTTCCTTTTATTAGCTTTGGGAGATGTGTGGGTGTCTTGGGATCATCCTTCATATTCACCATCATTAATTTAAGGGCACCAAATATTGCACTCCATTTACTCCAGACATTCTAGAAAGCTTCCTATACCTGAATGCACCTTTGTTGAGCTTTATAGACACTCTTATACACACTCCAAATTTTATCTATTTTATGTAATACACGAGAATTCCTATGCTAAAAAATATCATCAATTATCTCCTTAGACACTGTTGTAGTTTTTGACCTAACTTTCCTTAATTTTTCCTTCTCTACTTCCAATTCCTCTTTCAATCCCTTAATCCTCAAAAAAAGTCTCCCTGTCCTATGCTAATAGTTCAAAAGAAGATGTTGGAGAAGGAAAAGCCCTTTGTGATGAGCCTACATGAGTTGTAGTGGCCCTAATCTTATTGCATTCATCAAGTTGGGTATTATAAAAGTGTATAACAAAATGTCATACTTATCCTAAAATTTTTGTGTTATATCCATACTCAACATGTATGCATGCATTGTCAACTTAGCTGTCAATGTTGGGGTGATTTTAGTTTCTCTTTTCACCATGAATACCCCAATAGCTTCCTCAAATGACTTGATAACTTATAGCTTCCCTATATTTGGTGCCATAGACCAAATCTCCAAAGTGTGTAATTTGGGGATAAAACCATAACCAAATACCTTGTTCTCAAAATGTTCCTCAAAAATAGAATCTCTTGGATAATTTATGATTTCATCCAACATAGTTTCTAAGGAGAGGTCCCATCCATTCAATAACATAATCCCATTATCTTTCACCAATTTCTTGGCTTCTACAGGAGTTATTGCAGCATTTTCATTCATAATCTTCTCTTCTTCTTCTTTCTCACCCTCCTCTTGTTGTGAGGGGTCCACTTGTTCCTTGGCACTCTCGAGTTTTTTCTTGATATCTTTTCCTTTTACTTGAATAACAAACTACTTGAATCCTTTAATTTTAAAAAAGGAATCATTACTCATGAATTCCTTGGAGGCATTCACTCTAGCATCATCATTTGCATCCCCATCATATTCCAATTTTACAATCCTATCATTGGGGACATAGAGATCAAGAGCATGATTTATTATAGGGCATGGGAACCTTTGTTCCACCTCCTGCTCAGTAGGTACATGCTCTATAGATTTCTCTTCTCTAGCTTCCTCTATCTCAAAATAAGTAACTAGACAACTGACTACTAGTTCTTCATCATCTCTTGATGGATTTCCTTGAGTACCACAAGCTTTTGATTTACTTGGAAGGCTCCTTAACTTTGCATCATTTTGGTCATTGATGACTCTAGCCTTCTCTTCTACTTCTTTGAATTTATCTAAGAAAGTTCCATTTTGATAGTCAGCAATCCATGCCATAACTTTCTCATAAGAATCTTTTATTTTGGCCTAGGGGCTCACATAGAATGGATTCTTCTTCAGTATATTATCTTCAGTGATGCAAATTATAATCCATTCTTTCTTCCTTCAAAACAAAGCAGCATCAAAGGGAAAGTTTTTGACTATATCCTTGGTGTAGAGAAAGTGGTATCAAAATCCAGACCTTCCTTTGATTTTTCTTTCTTTGTCCACAAACCCCTTTGGGTCACAATTTCTTACAACTATAGTCAACAAAAAAGTGTGTCCTTTTCCTTGCTTTATTTGGGGATAATTAATGATAAATTGGACTTAATATCACCTTAGTCTACTATTGTTAGGTGTTTTATACATCCACATTAGTCTTTGGCCCTTTTAAAGCTAAATAAATCAAACCCTACCCTAATTTAATGTTGTAAAGTGTTTATTCACACTTTCACATTGAATTTAAGGGGATTGTAACCTAAAGTGGACCTAATCTAGTGTTGTAATGTGTTTTACACATTCACATGGGATTTAGGGGGGCCCTTCTAAGCTAAATAGAAATATTTTTTCCTTAATTTATTGTTTTAAAATGTATTTATTTACACTTTCACATTGAATTTTGGGCCCTCTTGCATCTATGACCTTAAATCATCATTAATAGGACCCTATGACACATATTATTCATCCCAAGGAATATTTCAATCAAAACCCTAACAATATCAACATATAAGCTTAGTTTCTTCACTCTTTGACATTCTAGCTGGCAAAATAGCCCCTTTGGGACCCATTTGCCACTTTGGGAAGATGAGTCCCATTTGATCCATTTTGTAGGTTTGAGTGGGAAAATTTGGGTTTTAAGTTCAAATTTCTCCTATGTCGGCCTTGGGGATCAAATTAATGGTAATTTAAGTGGATTTCCTATATAAATGAGCTTCCAAATCATAGCTTCATCAAGAATTCAAGAGTTAAAGCATTCTAAGTCTTCAAAAGATTATCAAGATAGCTCTCAAGATTAGTTTAAGGTATTCATGGAAAGATTCTTCATCAATTGTTGTAGAAATTCAAGATCCATCATCATGGAATGGTTCTAATTGAATTATTTCATGTTCAAACTTCATTATCTTATTTCATCATTTTGGTTTAATTACCTAAAAGGGGTTTGACCAAAGAAAACCCCAATTCCATAACATTCAACACTTTTGCTCTATCTCTTTGTGTAATTACAGATCTAGGTTCTTTGAAGACTTGAATATCATTGAAGATTAGGTTACAATATTGATGGAGTTCTCTCACCATTTACAAGGTCATAATATTCACTAAAAGGTCATGCACAACCACGTAATTAGAGTTTTAGATCTAGGAACCTGGAAGAACAAAAAGAGCAGACTAAGTGGTGCATATCAGAACTTTGAATTTCAAGAAAATCAAAATTGGACTCATTTGCCACAAGTGGGAAATTAGTCCCACTGTACATATTTTTCAAAGATCTTTGTATATTTGGATACCCATTTTCCCAAAACCCACTTTTGTGCAAAAATCTAGAACTAGGAATGATTCGCCCATAATGGTGAATGAGTCCCACTATGTCAGAAAATTAGACTTTTCATAATTTCAGAACTCATCTAGGTCATCTCCATATTTTCTAGGTACACACATTTTGTTCTATAGCTTTTTGTTTTGTTCTTCTTGCATTTCTAGATCATTTAAATCAAGTTTGCATTCAAATAGGGTTTTGCATTTCATCTTGCATTTCATTGTCTTTTCCAAGTTTAAACTTCATGGTCATGAACCCCTCTTGTAATCTAAAATCATATCTTAGGATACCTTATTGTTCGATCTCTCTCTCCATTCTTTATTGGATTGAGATCTCTAAGGTGTCCTTAAGTGTAGCAAGTGTGAAATAGGATCCCTATCCTTGTGTTTATACCCCAAAGGTGGGGAGCATCCATTTCCATTGACTAAATTTTGGTGAACCTGCATTTAGAATACCTTTTTTTTTTATTTACAATCCATCATCATCCTAGATCTAGCTTCCATTGACTTTACATTAGGGTTTGCATTAGTTAATTGGCATCTATGGTTTCTAAAATTTTGTGTTAGTTAAAGTGCATATAGGTTGCATTTTTTGCATCTAATTTCATTGAAAAATCATCCAAAGTTTGCATTTGCATCTTCGATCTCTAGAAAACATAAAAATAAAACAAAAATTTAAAAAATTATTAAAACATCATTACCGAGACTCATTCGCCACTTTGGGAAAATTAGTCCCTTTGCATATTTTGAACTACATTTTACAGAGCTAAATTATCTATTTTCAAGCTTCTCGTTGTTGTTATTGCTTTTTTGTTTCCATTTGATTACTTTCTATTTCATTCAAATCATTAGAATTAGCATAATTTATATTCATGGAAATTGTGGATAGAATTAGATTTTGGCACTTTTCATTTTTAACATTCATTGCTAGTTCACTTCGATTAGACTACATTCAACAGTAATTAGAAAACGAAAAAAAAAAAAAAAAACATCAAAAGAAACAAATGAATAAATGGTTAACCTTAGAGAAAACATATCATTCAAACCATTTAGTAGTGATGAATTTGTAATGTTAGATGAAGCCCTTGATGACTTCCTCTCTCCTAGATCATCCACTAAAGGATTGATACAAGAGAATGCAAGCATTGACAATCATGACAATCATATATGTTCTTATCCTAATACCTCTCCTATTAGTGACGAAGGTATCTTGGTGAAGGAGATGCAGTCATTGACAATCATGAAAGTCTTTTTTGTCTTCCCCCTTTGAAAGATACTATGACACGCGAAGCTGATATCATGGCCACTACTTTACCTAGTCTCCATTCATCTCCCAACACCTCCCCTATTTGTGAAAATGCTTTAGTGAATAAGGATACAATCATGAATGATCATGAAAAACACATTTGTGTGGAGGATATGTTGATATTAAAAGATCCAATAATTGAGAGCTATGACAATCCTACCTCTCCTACTTGGGAAGACATTATAGGACATGGGGATGTAAATGTAGATAATTATGACAATCAAACCTTTTCTTCTCCTAATATCTTCTCTAGACATGAAGAAGATAGTTTAGTGTTATAAGATATCCCTATTGAGACTCATGAGGGTCTTATTCCCCCTTCCCTAATGCCCCTACCATTTGGGAAGACTTATTTGAACACAAAATTTCAATTATTGGTAACAATGAAACTCATAGTTATCCTTATCTTGATGCCTCCCCTACGTGTGATGAATCTACCTTACAACATCTAACCATGAAATGTAATGAGCCTATTATTTGTTACTTTCCTAAAAGATCTCCTACTAAGGTAGATATCTTGGCACAAGAGAATGAGACCTGAGAGGAAAACGGATGAAATCATCGACAATCACAACAATCAAATTTCCCCTCTCCTAATACCTCTCTTATTGGTAAAGAAGATATTATGGCGTTACAAGATCCCATCGATGAGAATCATGAGAAAAAATTATTGAACAAGGAAACACCATCATTAAAAAGAAAGAAAATCCAACCATGGATCATTACCTTGTTTGCGATGAAGTCATTTTAGAAGAACCAACCTTTGAATGTCAAGAACATTTAGTTTGTAGTTCTCCTAAACAATCTTCTACTAGGAAAGGTACCATGGTGCAAGCAAATGGAAACATTGAAAAATGTATTTCAAACAAAAGTAATATGGCTGCCTTAGATGAAGATGATGAAGTGAAATTAGACTCCTCTTCAGTAAGAGATCATAAAACAAAGAATAAATCCTTTGACATTATGCACATTAGAAAACCCTTCACACCAACCATAGAAAAATGAAAGAAAATTGAAGAATCCACAAAGTTATTGGAGGATGCTACGAAAACCTTTGATTTCATACCTATATTCATGGGAGAATAAAAGATCACAAAAAAAGAGTCTAAAAAGGGAAAAGAGAAACTGGTAATGGCAACACAAGATTCAAAAACATTCACTTCAACCAATTTAGAAGAAAAGATAACATCCAAGACAAACTTTGAGGAAATTGAATAGCCATCAAATTTGAAAGAAGTGAAAAATATCTACATAAAAGGTTTTGAACTTATGAAGCAACTTGGGAAAGGAAGTGATTCTATAGAACAAGGTATCTAGGTCCCTAAAATGCAAGAAATCATTAATGATATTGGTTATTGTCCCTCAAAACAAAATCCTTCATTCAATATCAACACTATTGCAAACTAATTCTTCCAAGAAAAATTTAACCTTGATGCATCCTAAACTGATAAATATCTCATTAAACATGTATCAAGTTGACATATTATTTACTTATCATAATAATAACAATAGTTTCTTCTCCTTGCCATGCAATAGTTGTAGGATCATAACATACTATTGCATGTTTTACATTCATTGCAAGTTATTCCCCTTTTGCAAGGAGCAACATATAATCCATTCTAGGCTCACCCATGTCCTGTACTAAGTGGGGGCAAGGGGGTTAGTTAGCCTTCTCCTCATATGTCACTTGTCATTGACTCTTTTGGCTAGTTGATCAACTTTCATGTTCATATAAGAGCATGCTTGGGATGTGGACAACATGCCTTAAGTTGGCTTGCATGTGACATACTTATCCATGATGTAGCCTAATTTGGAAACATATGACTTGGAATAGGGATTTCCATGTTGGCTCTCATGTATTATTGGGTGATTCCACAATAGTGGTTTACAATTTTTGGCCAAACTATACACTAAATTTTTTATTTTTAACTAAATATTCACATTCAGGAAACTATAGTGGCTAAACCGTGAAGAATTTGAAGATGATGAAAACTAGAGTCTCATCACATTTTGTCTATAGATTCTAAAAATATTTTTTTCATTTTTTTTGGAATTAGATTGCACTTCTTTTTCCATCTCCCACAATTTTTTTTTTTTCAGAAAACAACATTTTTAAAAAGTGACACACACATAACGTATAAATTTTTTTCCATGAAGGATAAAATTATAATTCTTTCGAATTTACATTTGTGACTCTGATATCTAGTGCTTCCACTTGGTTAACTTTAATCAAGTTTCAAAGTCAAACCAATGAAGGATATAAAACTTATATATTTCTTTCGAATTTACATCATTGTGACTCTGATATCTAGTGCTTCCACTTGGTTATATAGTTTTCATATTTTTTCTTTAATCAAGTTTCAAAGTCAAACCAATGACAATTCAGACATAGCGCAACTGTATAACGCGTAACTTTTTTTGTATATATAAAAATTCTTTTTTTTAATCGGATCAAGGACTTTGATATCTGGTGCACTCATATTTCTTATTTTTTTTTGATAATTTGCTATTTTTCCACATGTGCAGAACAAAGACCTTCATTTTCGATGAAAAATCTATGTTTAATAAAACTAAAAAAACAAATACATAATAAAACCAAAACATATTAAAATTATATTCATTAGATAGCTCATTCTCAAGAATACCTGATTCCTATTGGGTTTGTAAATATTCCCCCATTTTCATCCTCAACTTGAGCTTCAAATCATAAAAATTTAGGTTTTTTGTGTGAACAAAGTCAAAAATTAGGGAAAAGGGGGTTTGCTAGAACTAGGGGGTTCTAGCGAACTAGGGTTCATTTGAACCCCCTTAAATATGCATTTTTTCTTTTATTTTTTGGGTGGGAAATGTGGGCCTAGTAATTAATGGGTTCACTTGAAACCTAGTCTAGTCGAACCCTTTTATGGTTCAGTCGAACTTGTAGGTTCATGCGAACCTCTAAAACTAATTTTTTTGCCATGGGGTCATTTTTTCTCAATTGTCCTTCCTCGATAAAATTGTAAACCACTATTGTGGCTTCACCCTATTTCATGTTAGCATTTATCATTGGATACTTTAAAGAAATTTCTTATAGTGATGGTGTAGCAACCGCTTTAAAGTGGGGGCATACATAGATGACATCTTTTTGGAAAAATTTCATGAGTGATTTTCCTTTTTCTTGTGTTGTGTCCTCTTCTTGGTGGTGTCATTGGGTTTTATGTCGTCCAAGAGTGTACAATCTACTAACATGGCATGATGTGAATGAAACATCCATTGGGAAACGATTTGACACTTTTGACTTATCCTCTCTTTGATACATTAGGCACAATGCTCCCTAAGAACAAGATCGTTACATGAAGAAAGAAAAATCCCCTTTAACAAAATTTTCACATGATATTCAAAATAATTTACAAAAATAATTACATTGTGGTGCCTTATCAAAGTTATCAGGAGGATAACTTTCGTATGGTTAGTATGATGGGAAGCCGATGCACTGGCATGACTTTCTCGTTATACGGTGAGAAGCTGACACACTAGCATGAATTTCTCACTAAACCACTTCTTTGGGACAACTCATCCCATGGAAGACCTAGTGTTTTGTGGCCCCAGAGTGAGTGCATCTTTGATCCACCTCATTTTTATTCTTTTAGTTCTTGAAATTGCATGTTTTTGTATCTTTTTTGTTGCATATTATACACCTTGTGTTTGTCCTTTTGTTCTTATATCGGTGTAATTAGGGTCTTGGATCTTGGGGGCTTGACAACCTACCTAATCTTTGTTATCCTATACCATCCACATCGGTACACTTGGACCCCTCTTGAATGTCTAATTTAGTGTGAATTTGAAGCAAGCTCATCCTCTCACTAAAGTGGGGGCTAGATGTAGTCATAAAAAAAACACCTTTTCCTTTCTTGATTTGGGAATAATTAATGATAAATTAGACTTAATATTGCCTTGGTCTAGTGTTGTGAGGTATTTTACACATCCACATTAGGTCTTGGGCCCTTTTAAAGCTAAATAAATCTAACCCTACCCTAATTTAATGTTGTAAAGTGTATTTATTCACACTTTCACATTCAATTTAAGGGGATTATAACCTGAAGTGTACCTAATCTAGTGTTGTAATGTGTTTTACACATTCACTTGGGATTTAGGGCCCTTCTAAGCTAAATAGACCCAATTTTGCATTAATTTAGTGTTGTAAAGTGTATTTATTTACACTTTCACATTGAATTTTGGGACCTCTTATGCCTATGGCCTTAAATCATCATTAATAGGCCCCTATGACCCCATATTGTGCATCCCAAGGCATATTTCAATCAAAAATTGACAATATCAACATATAAGCTTAATTTATTCACTCCCTGACATTCTAGCTGGCAAAATAGCCCTTGTGGGACCCATTCACCACTTTGGGTGAATGATTCCTATCTAGGTTGGACTCATTCACCTAGGATGGCGAATGAGTCCCATTCGAGCTATTTTTGAGGTTTGATTGAGAAAAAACTAGGTTTTAAGTTCAAATTTCTCCTATGTGGGCCTTGGGGATCAAATTAACGGTCATTTGAGTGGATTTCCTATATAAATGAGCTCCCAAATCATTGCTTCATCAAGCAATCATATTAGCAAGTCAAGCATTAAAGAGTTAAAGCATTCCAAGTCTTCACAAGATCATCAAGATATCTTTTAAGATCATTTTTAAGGCATTCAAGGGAAATATTCTTCATCAATTGTTGCAGAAATTCAAGATCCATCATCATGGCAAGGTTCTAATTGCATTATTTCATCATTTTAGTTTAATTACCTAAAAGGGGTTTGACCAAGGTAAACCCCTATTCCCTAACAATCAACACTTTTTCTCTCTCTCTTTGTGTAATTGTAGATCTAGGTGCTTTGAAGACTTGAATATCATTGAAGATTAGGTTACAATATTGCTGGAGTTCTCTCCCCATTTGCAAGGTCATAATATTCACTAAAAGGTCACCCACAGCCCCGTAATCATAGTTTCAGATCTGGGAACCTAGAAGAACAGAAAGAGTGGACTAAGAGGTGTAGATCAAAACTTTGAATTTCTAGAAAAGCCAAACTAAACTCATTTGCAACAAGTGGCGAATGAGTCCCACTAGGTCAAAAAATTAGACTTTTTATAATTTCAAAATTCATCCAGGTCATCTCTAGATTTTCTAGGTGCACATATTCTATTCCATAGCTTTTTGTTTTGTTCTTCTTGGATTTCTAGATCATTTAAATCAAGTTTGAATTCAACTAGAGTTTTTCCTTTCATTGTATTTTCCAAGTTTAAAATTGGTTGTGAACCCCTCTTGTAATCTGAAATCATATCATATGATACCTTATTGTCAGATCTCTCTCTTCATTCTTTATTGGATTGAGATCTCTAAGGTGTTCTTAAGTGTAGCAAGTGTGAAATAGGATCCCTATCCTTGTGCTTATGCCTCAAAGGTGGGGAGCATCCATTTCCATTGACTACAACAACATCAACCTTTATTTTTAGGTTGTTTAACATGATACAAAATTTAGCATACCCTTCATTAGTAGTGACAATAAAATAAGGAAATGAAAATTGTGGAGCAATGAGGGAGCCCTTCCTTACATCTCTAAAATTATCTTTATCCATGGCATCCAACTGCCATGTGACCTCCATAAAATCCAACCAATTAGAAACATAAACAAGAAAATAGTGTGTGTGCACCTTGGCTCCATAAACCCTGATGGAAGTATAGTGGGAGTGTAAATGCCAGTCACACAAATTATGATCATGATTTGTGCCTTCTCTGAATTCTAGGGGTCTTAATATGTCCTTAATGCTCCTTCAAATCCTATCTACTACCTTCAAGCCCAAACTCTACATGACACCAAATTTGAAGTCATTACAAAAAGAAACATAATTAGACTCTAGGAAATTTTGGTCCCAAACATGTGTCCACATATGCACAAGGAGATCATTATCCTGATCATCTTTATCTCTCAATTTCAAAAATTTCCTCCACACTTTTGGATCATCCACAAAATCATGTGCATCAATAAAGAATAATGACTAAAACTCAAGGGAGGTCTTCCATCCCTCAACTCTACCAGCTTGTTGTGAATTTGCTCTACAAGATAGGCTACATAGTAAAACCCTCTATTTGAGTATTTTCTCTAGATATCTAGTGCCATCACCATTAGTACAACATTCATCCTTACATCATACTTCCTTGCAAGAACCTGACATAGACAATAGTCTATGTTCTTGAAGTAATCCTCAAATTCATCACATTCAAAGGGATCTACATCCCTTGGACCAAACCATACATCTCTTTTGTTTTAGTCTCTTCTCCTGTGCCTTGGAATAAAATGTCTTCTATATCCATGTTTTTCATATTCTTCAATTAATACAACAAAATATATTGAAATTGTGGCAACATTGTTTGAAGATCTCCATAATCCCGCTCCTAGAGATATCTAGTATTGGGGTTCCATTTTTGCTCTGAATAATCTTGTCCTTCTAATTGTAGTTCTTTGAAATCTCTAGTATTAAAACAACCTCTAAAAAATATTAGGAACAACTAGCTTCCCAAGATAAAAATCCCACAAGTGGTAAGTTGGACATTTTTCCCCTCTTTTATTGAAAGCATACATAAATAACTCCCACCCACTCCATCACAATGCTACTTCTCCTATTTCCCTTTCCAAATCCTACAATATTTTGGTCATGAAATCTTCTCCTCTTGCCCTATTTCCCACTAGCTTTTCCCTAGGAAGTGCCTCTTGAGGGTCACCCTCCATGAAATGGGTGATATCCCTTTTTATGTCCTTCTTCTTAGAAGCCTATGAAAATTTTGGCTATTGTACCTCAGGATTAACCTTTTTTCTCTAGGTTTTTCCTTTGGCTTCGATGATTCACTTGCTTGACTCATTTTGAACAGATTACAGAGGGCTAGGGTTTTACTAAAATTGAGCTAAGAAACTAGGGTCTTGCTAAAATTGATTCAACAAAAATCTATGCAACTAACCCTATTAGATTTTCTTTAAAATAAACTATAGCTAACAATTCAACCTTTACAATTAGGAACAATATTTGTAACAAACCCTAAGATATGCTTCATTTTCCTAAAACTAGTCAATTCTAAATCAATTCCAATCCTACTAGAAAATTAACACAAAGAGGTAAAATATTCACTTACTTGGGAACCCTAAGCTTTTTTCCTTCTAAATTTGCACGTCTAAGGTCTACTTTGTGTTCTCCTTCGAATTCTTGCAAATATGATGTAAAAATGAATAATTAAATCCTTTATGACCTTCAAATGGAAGTAGATACACCATTAATAGTGAGGGATGACTCACACGAGTGAATAGGAGTGCTTTGAAATTTAGTTGTTCATGTTTGAATTCTCACTATTGATCAATTTGTTTTAAAACATGATGAATGGTTGTCCATTCTCATTGCTCATCGTTTTTTACTTTTTGGTGATTTTTTGTGAATCCATGATGTGAACACTTTGTGCGATCTCCTATGGTGATGCCATGTACCTGCTTTAAAACTATTTCACGATGTGAAGAGAATCTGTGATGGGAAGAGAATCAGTGATGGGAAGAAAATTTTGTAGTATATCCCTTGAATCTCCCATTGCTCATCACTGAAATGATATTCAGGTTTGGGATTATAAAAATGATGCATTAAGACTATGTGATGAGAGAAAATCTTATAGCCCTTTATCACTCATCACTATTTAATTTCCTTTAGAAAAATGCAATCTACAATACATAGGATGTATGTGATGCATTTACAACCTTTTATCGAAATATCCCCTTTTACATATTCCTTTCTTATCTTTCTTTGGAGTATCCCATCACACATTGTGCTTTTGATATGAAACTTTTGATACAAGACCGTGATATAATGGAGCCATGTGGTGTGTATTTAGCATCTCTTGGGTATATTTTTCATTTTCTATCATCACCCATCACTCATTGCTATTATGTGCCTTAGAGATAAATATGTATTAGTGACGTGAAGGAGTGAGGCGATGGCATAGGATTAGGACAAGTGGCAAGATCTTAGCCAGTTAATGTGCATCGCACAAAGCTTTGGGTGAGTGGTTATGTGATTACCACTATGAAAGACAACAAAGATTAGTGGGATGCAAGACATGCATCCCTCATATGAGATCAAGGTTTCATCATGCTTCATAGAAATGAAACAAGCAAGCAGCAAACATACTATGATGCATTAGGGTGACACAATAAATCAAACACATTCATCACATATCATTGAAATTAAATGGGTGGGTGACATGCAATCAATGATGTGAAGTAGGCTAGCAATGTGAAGGGAAATGTAAGGCATTAGTTATCGCACAAATAGATTGAGTAGGCAATTAATAATTAGTGATGCAAAGGTGGCTAGTGGTGGGAAGAAATCAATACATCGTGCATTGCAGATATGAAGCCAATAAGAAAGAGGCTAAGTGTGATGGTCATGGGGTGCGTGATGGGTATCACTTAAGTGAGATAATTATGCACATGTTTAAAAGTTGATTTTAAAAGAGGGATCGCCTAGGTAATATGAATAACTAATGCATAAAAAAACCTAAGACATAAGTCCAACTTAGGCTAATGTAATTATTTCAAGGTTCCAACCATAGGAAAACATTAGACCATGATTCAAGATATATCAAAGAGGAATTATACCAAAAGGGACCAATTTTTCAAAAGAGAAGTTGATAAACCCTAAACCCTAAAACTTAAAACCCTGTCCAAAGGATAAATAATCAATACCAAAAAATTTACTCAAATATGGACATAAAATTAGTGGAACACAAATTTTTTTGATGGTTCCACCAAAATTTTCATAGAGAGAATTTTTCCACAAGCTAGAGGAATGAACATAGCAAGATCCACAAGAATGGTAATAAGCCAAGTGTATAGTAGTAAAACAACATCTATAGCAAAAAGGAATACCTTCGTAATCCACCAATTGGGAACAAGACCAACCATTAACCTAGAGCACTACCTCACTAGGTAAGGCCTTAGAAAAATCTACCTCCATCAAAATCTAATCTAAGGAGGTGTGAGTAAAATTCTTGGAAGCAATAACCACTTTCAAGAACCTACCAAGAGTATTACCAATGCCCTCATAAGAAAAGGGGCACTAGAACTATAAGAGAAGATATGTAAATCTTACCCAAATAGGCACAACATCAATGGGATCCTTCAATGGGTTAAAGGAATGAACCCAAGGCCTCATGGCTAGGGAGTGATAATCTCATTCCCACAAACCATAATCTAAAACTACCTATCTATCCTCAGGAGAACAAAACCAACAACAAAAGAACCTCTTATAAAAGGAAAAATATACATCGAACCCTTCACTAACAGAGACCAATGTTTGGATATCCAAAGGTGAAAATTAGGGAGGGAAGGCCACAAATGACAAAACATGCAAATAAGAGCAGTCTAAGAGTAGAAATAAATGTGTATAAAGACATCCTTATCGAGGGAACTAATAGGAATAACATCTACACACTAAAGAGGATTCATAGAGCCCTCCCAAAACCTGTTGGTCCACACACTAAAGAGGATTCATCTACACACTAAAGAGGATTCATAGAGCAGTCTAAGATAACATTATGATTTTTATAATATTAACAAATAGATAATGACTTGATATAGATTACAAAATATTCATTTATACATACTAATTATTTAATGAGAAAAAATGAATCCAAACATGTAATTATTCTTCATTTAAAAATAGTACTAAAGAAAAATAATATAATATAATTATACTCCACTAAATTAAATAGTTCTAGGGAAATATAAAATAACTCTTTATCCTAAAATTATATAAATCAATTTTATAATTAAATAATTATCCTCCATTAAGCTAAATAGTTCTAAAGTAATATAAAATAATTCTTCACCTTAAAATTACATAAACTAATTTTCTTAATTAGATTCACAGTTTAGTTAGTGTTAAGACAACTAGGGTTAGGGTTAAGTTTAATCTAGGGTTAATGTTAGTAGTTAATTATTCTTAGGTATAGTGTTCAATTATTAAACTAATAGTTCTAAAGTAATACAAAATAACCTATCACCCTCAAATTACATAAATCATCTTTATCAATTAGATTTAGGGTTTAGTTCAAGTTAAGATTTAATGAAGGTTAGGGTTAGGGTTCAATAAGTATTATGGATTAACTAAGATTAGGGTTATCTTTAAATTGTAACTAAGGTTAGTGTTGAATTAATGTTAGGGACATGGTTAAATTAGCATTACTATTAGTATTCAATTAGGGTTATGGTTAGATTAAGCTTCAATTAAGGTTAGGATTATGGTATAATTTAGGTTAGGCACAAGGTGAAGCAATGGATAGGGTTCAATTAGAGTTATAACTTTATGTTTGGGCTTCATTTAGGGCTGTTGTCAGGGTTCTAGAATAAATTTTAGGGTTACAATTAGAGTTAAGGTTTGGGTTAGTGTTAGGTTAGGATTCATTTAGGGTTTGGATCAGGCTTATGATTCATTAAGCTAAATGGCTCTAAAGTAAAATAAAATAACCCTTCACCCTAAAAATATGTAAATCAATTTGATAATTTATTAATCACACTTCATTAAAATAAATAATTCTAAAGTAATATAAAATAACTCTTAATACTAAATTATATAAATCAATTGGACTTTAGTTAGGGTTATGGTTCTATAAGACCCCGCTTTGCAGGTGAATAATACAATCTTAATTTTGTTATATACTTATAGATGCTTAGATATTTTTCAGGCAATGCATAGTGTGATTTCATGAAAATGTGCTTGTATTTCATTTTGAAATGTTTTATTATCATTGCCATGAAGGTAATAGGAACTTGTAAACTATGAATATGAATTGGAATTTTAATGAAATTTTTGCACAATTAAATATTATTTTAGTTACCAAATTAATGTGATATATGATTGTTGCTCATGATTTCATTGGTAATGTGCGGGAAAGAAAAGGGGTGCCAATACGAGAATAGAGAACCAATGAGAACAAATTGATAGACACCATTTTGTGCTTATGCATTTGATTTCCTTACTTTAGAGCTGAGGAAATATAGTTACTATGTTTATTATTTTGGGTTGAAAGGTTATTTAATTGTGTCATGTGAGATGTAAGTTGGAGTTAAGGTTTAGGAACCCTTATCCAAGTGTGAAACTCGGATAGAACCTTAAGTGGGTCTTTAAAGAGGGTTGTTGGTCAATTTCTTGGTTGGGATGCAAAAATAAATCCCCTAGGGTCTATACCATAGTGGTAGGGGTCAAGTGGGCATGCAATAGGGCCCTAAGGACATGATTTGACCCTTGAAAAGTCCTCATATTGAAGAGTGACGAGTTTTGAGGAGGGGGGTGGAAAGATTGAGGGATTGTCCAAGTGCATGTATCTTCTTTAATAAGGAAATGACCCTCATTTATGGAGGAAAGGACACTCCACACATCCCCATCCAAGAGTTGCAAGTTGAAACTCTATATATTTTGAAGAAGAAGAATGAGTGGGGTGTTACCCACTTCTCCTCTTCGAGAGCTTGAGTGGACATGGTAGAAAGAATGAGAAGAGAAGAGGAGTCCACTTCTTTGGAAAGATAGTGATCAAGATTGCTTGGCTTGAGGAGAAAAGATGGATACAAGTGTGCAGTCCATTCATCTAAAAGAAAAGAGATAAGTTCTTTCTAATTCCATTTACCTTTGTTATTGGTTGTAAAGAGGTGACATAGTTTATGGGTCATGGTTAAAATTGCAAAGTAGAGGACCTATATGCATGAAATCTATGCTATGTTACTTTTATCCTTTTGTAAAATTGAGAAATGACTCCATCCATCATCATGGATCTGTAATAATTTCTTGCTTGGGGGAATGGCTAGAGCCCACGAGGCTCCATGACGCCATTACAGTAGGGTGCAAAGCAAGTATTTATTCAATTGTGTACTAATTTTGTGCTCTTAAAAATTGGTTACAGTATTGAAAGCCTAGATATTACATTTTTTCTTGCTACAATGAAGAGAGGAAGTGATCTATGAGATTGTACAAAAAGCAGAAGTATCAAATATACATGTGCTAACAGGAGTATGATCATATAGTAGTAGGAAGAATTTTTATTCTGTTATTCAAACATAGTTGTGATTATTTCTACTATAATAGGGTTCTTTTTAAGGGGAAACAAGGTATTGGTTTATGTATTGCAATGGAAACCAGCTATGAATTCAAATATGTGTGGATAGAATGGGAAGCAAAGAGGGAACCTTAGGAAACCATTACTTGAAATTAGTGCAGTTGCAGAGAAGCATTACATTCTTATGGATTATGGGTTGCAAGTAATAACCACAACTTTACATGCCTTATGGGTTGTATCTATAGCCTTATTCCTAAATTTAACATCACTTTATTGATGTAACACGTTTTGATTTCTTTGCCTTTCTTTTAAGAGATGCTAGAATTTTGATCATAGTAGTCTCCAACTTTATGGTAAGAGATTAGAGGATAGACTATATCAGTTTAATTGTTATCTTGCTATGTTAGTAAAATTTGATTATGGCCAACAACATGTGAGAAAAGTATTTATTTTCATTCAAATACAAGTTTCACTTCTAATACAGTTATGTTTATATACACTTCCCTACAAAAAAAATTACTTAAATAAATTTTGTGTTTCCAAACTACTTCAACTTGGCAAGAGTTATATTTCTCTTAAATGTGATTGCAATTCTCATATCAAGTGTTTTGGAAGAGAAGCAACCATCTAAAATAAAGTACATGCACAAGATAAAAAATTTAGAGTAGATTTATATTCCAATCCATATATCTTCCTACGTAAGTTCTGGCTCATATGAATGGATCTTATCTTTTTATTTCGGGTCACTCTATAAACTTCTGGTAGAAATCCAATTTAGATTTCCCCCCTACTGGTTAGAAAACATACATAGTACTAGGATAGACAAAATTTATAAACAATGACTACACTAAACCTTGGTTGTGATTAGATCCATCTTAAGAAAGCAAGACTTTCCAACGTATTCCTCCATGTTTGGCATCATTACAGTCTCCTCACTGCTCCATCATGTATGTATTGATTGCTTTTGCGGCACACAGATCAGTGAGATGACTGGCATTGATGAGATCACCCAATCTAGACTTCTATTTAGATTCGCTTGAATCTCTCTACCCATAATCAAGTTGGTCTGTGTAACACAAAAGTAGTATGAAAGGGACCAAATTAAGGGAAAAAAACAAAGAGAGAATGCTCACTGCAAAGGAAATAAATAAATTCAGTAGTGGTATTTCTAAAGTGTACTAAAATCAAAAGCAATTCCCTTTTCAACACTGCACTGAGCCCTGTCATCACCAGAAGTTAGATAATAAAAAAAGAAATCAAGGGAGAGGCGAAACTTTATGCTTCCTTTTTCTCAGTCTGAAATCTCTTTTTTGTCTATTGCGTGTGTTCCACTTCAACCATCGCCTTGCATAGTAGCATGTCTCCCAAGTAACAAAAAGGGAAAATAGCATGGTGAGCATTAAATTTTGAACAATAATTTGACTGCAACATAGAAAATCTCATCATTTCTACAATTAATATCCTCTAGCTGGTAGTAATACGTAGCTTATCATATCTGTAAGTGGATTGTCACATTTATCGATGACTAGAGGTCTGAACGGTATCATTGCCCAGTATTTAAAGGGAGTTGGTGAGGAAATAAAATATGTGATGATCTTACATCCTTTGCGTGCAAGAAAAATCAACCAAATCCTAGTACGATAAGCTCATGGACTGAGATTGCAGATTACAGTCACTGTTGCAATAGGAAAATTGTATTTTACTTAGTAATTCAGTCATTTATCATCTTTACACACCAACCTATTTTTCCTTTTAATGCACCAAAGGTAATGTTTAGTAAATTCCCTTTCATGCGTAGTTTCTTCTTAGTCTCCACAAAGGTCAAATTTCACCTTTTTTTTGTGTGCACATGATAGTGGGTTGGTTTGAGCCATCGCTTAAGCAATTAGGTCAGCAGCTATGCTTGGAACCAACTACCACAACATATTTAAATTTCAGATATTATCATTCTGGACAATAAATAAATAAATCATCCTTTATAACCCGCAAGTATTTCCAATCCTCAGGTTACTTAAGTGTCATCAATGCTTCATTTATAGATTCAATAATAATTCTTCCTAGGATACATCCTCATCTTCAAGGGCTAAGCAGATGCACTCCAAGCTCCTGTGAGTGAATCTTTGCTAACTTCATTGCACTCCCTTAGCTCCTCTTGTCCTCTAATTTCCTGCCTATGTTGACTCGCAAAGTTAGGTTGAACATGATCTAGTATAGCATTTAACCGTCCAACTAGAAATTTGTTGATTTCAATTGATATAATAATGATCATTGTTTCTTGTGTTTTGGGTAACCAAGTCATCAACCAAATTGTGAATACTCTAGAATAATAATTATCATATCAAAAGAAAATACTAATACAAGTAGTTTGGACAGCATTAGAATTAATACATCAAAGGGAGTAGTTTTGGAAGCTGAATGTTAATCTGATTTTAAATATCTGTAATAAATATGAGTATAAGATGAAGGTCAAAATAAAGATTAAAAAAAAATGGTGTATATAACATTATAAATTGCATGTATTGCTATACATTCTGTCTTTATAAATATTCAATTCTATTGAATTGACAGCAAAATAATCTTCAATTAATTTTTACTATAGTAGTCATATCCATCACAGTGTATGCGCAATTTCCAAAATGAATAAATAAATGAATTAAAATCCCTATTGTATCATAGAACCATGAATGAGTGAAAGGAATACGTAAGAATAAGTTTAAATTGTCATTGATTAAGTTTTATTAATATTTTAGAACATGTTATTTCCATCCCTTGAATAATTCCTTAAAACAAGTTAAACTTAATACTAAAGGGAAGATGGGGTTGGGGCCCTAGATCGGTTGGCTAAATCTTTCATGTTGCAGGAGGTTGGTCACGAGGTATAGTCTCCCCCACCCCCGTGGTACCGGAGGGCGTGTCACACCAACGCCACTGGTCACGTTAAAAAGTTTATCAGGCGTACTACAGTTTATAGGGGGTCGTGCTACCCGATTCCTACAGTCTTATAAGAAAAAAATACTAAAGAGAAGAAATTACAAATTCTCATGTTTTTCCCAAGGAAAGCTATCTTAAATATAAATCCCTTTATTCATGCTTCTTTTAAGCTCCAAATAAATAAGTAAATAGTAATATTCCCACTTCCCCTTAAAAAGGTGGGGAATATATTGTTTTAAAATGAAGAGAATAAAAGAAAAATAATAGGCATTAATAGGAAATTTCTTTTAATTATTTGTTTAAGATAATTATTTTCCTTTTTTAAAGAATATAATTATTGCATATGAATAAATGTATTTATTTATGTAAAGTATTATTAGTCATATAATTATTTTCATGTAGAAAATAAAAATAAGAGGGTAGAAGGTAAATAAATAAATGAATATTCTTCACATAAGTTAGAGATATTTCATGTGTTTAAACATTACTAAAATTAAGTAGAAAATAATAAGAGGTATTATTGTATTAATATTATTGTTGTCAGGTGAGAGGTTTAAATCCATGTTGACATTAATACTAAGTGTAATCTAAAGATTGTTAATAATTAGAAAATAAAATAAAATAAAAAGGAACTAAGAGGGAGGGTTGCTATATCAATTTTGTTTTTTAAAATTTATTGGGAAATATTAATATCAATATAGTCCATGTCATTAGTAAATACAAAGTTGGCTTAACATTTTGAAATATTATAAATAACATTATTGCAAAAGACTTGTATAGTATCAATATTACCATAATGACAATTCTATTGACATTAACGTAGTAATCATAATTGTTTCCACACAAGTACATCTCTAAGGATTATTGACATCATAACCCCCTTGATTTTAGGTTGTGGGGTATTGGTATAGCAAGAAAAAAGGTGGAGAGATAGTTGCAAGCATGACTTTTACAACACTAACTAGCACAGTCCTTGTTCCAAAAAAAAAGAAAATTAGTTGTGTTTTTCTGACAAAAAAATTATGGGCATGACACTTGTTATCAGAGCCATAGGTTGTAACACTAGGGAGCTCTATGATTAAATTAGGAATTAAGTATTGGGAGCATGTGGATAAATGGGTAAACCACCTCAAATGATGGTTAGAATAAAATGTTGTTAAGGGAAATTCTAAGGGACTTAAATGGTGTAGTAAACAAGAACTTAGTGGTAATTATCCAACCCAATTTGGTTGTAAAATTCTAAAGGCTCAAGAATTGACCATTATAAATGGGTCAAGGAAGTATTTATTTAATGACATTCAAATTTTTTGAATGAAACTTAATCTAAACATGGTTCATTGTCTTAAGTAAATAAGGTGAATGACTTGAGTAACAAATTAGACTAGTTAGCAAAGGTTATGGCGTTGATTAGTCTTTTGACAATAAATTTTCTTAAACCTTAGAAATATAAAATAGAGTTTATCAAGCATAGCCTTTTAACATACATGAATAGTGTAATAGGTCATCATAACATGTATTATAAGAGGAACACTACTTTGTTAGCTTCTTAAGACTATAATCCTTAAATAAAATTTAATATCATAACTTCTTAAAATTTGTGGTGTTTTGGGAGCAACATATTTCTTATACAAATTGTGGTATGAATAAAGGAGGGAATGTCATAACTACATTTGGAAACATGTAACTAGCCAAAAGAAAATAATTATATGGACCATAAAAGGTTTAATGTGTTAAAGGTCATAATTGAATGATTCTAAATCTTTAAACCTTTAAATTGATTAAATCAAAATGATAACAAGAGTGAAAGCAATAGGAAATCTCTTGACTTTGTATTGTGTACAAATTGAGAACCCAATACTTTTTGAATTTAAATTATTATCAAAGATTAAAATTAAACTTTAGGGGTGTAATGGGATGGACCTAAGTTCAAGGACTTGTTCACAATTTGGGTGTGGATTCAAGACACTCATGAAAAAAAAAAAATCCTGCATGCCTTAGACAAATATCTGGGCCTTCCCTATTACTCTAGATCTTAATTTGTACATGGTGTATAAGGACTTAATTTGAGTTCTTGCGAAGCAACAAATGATTCACCTTGTAGTTGGTAGGTAAAAGAAATTATATGAATGATGACATCAACTAATGATCAAGTCTTGCTTGGTATCATAAGTCCAACATAGAAGAGTGGTCAAAATTAACTTTTACCTTGAATTAAAATGATGAAATTTTAGAGCTAATTATGCACTTTTGCAAGTAAATGATGACCTAGTCCACTTAATGTAACTATAACAACTACCAAACTATTGTATCCTATTGTTTAAGGATTACATAGTAAACAAAATAATGTGATATCTATGGTTCAAGTCAAAAGTGAAGGAAACAAAAGGATACAATTAAGAGAAGATTGTTGTGGACCAATAAATATGGTGTTTAAATTATCCTCTTGTAATAAGTAAACATAAAAAGACTGTGACTTGAGACCTTGTCAAATAAGAATTTGGAGTTAAAATGTTATTTGGAACCCCCGCTTTGACTACTTTCCTTATAAATGAGCTAAGAGCTAAGGACTCGTTGGTGTCAAAATAAGAATCAACTCATGTCATATATAGGGAGTAATAACACAATAATTACGTGTTAAACTTGAAGGTTGTGTACATGTCATAAGAATTAAATAATCAATTGAATGAATTTATAAATTGAATAGTGAATTAGGAGTGATTCGGGGTGTATTAAGTAATTTGAAAGTTAAACTATATAGATAAGTGACACCATATTAGACTTGTAAAACTTCTAGTTTATGTTGTGCATTCTTTACCATTAACTATAAGCACTCCTTGCAGGAAAAGCATATACACCTGAATGTAAAGGGGAAAAATTAAAGGTAGAAAGAAAAAAAACAAAATTCAAAGACTTTTACTCGTTGTGCATCTTTATGAGGTTAGATAGAACTGTGATTGTAAAAATGATGGTTATAACATGTGATTAAATGGTTCAACACTAGATAGCAAAATGCAAGTCTTGTAAAAGGATATTAATGACTAGTAAGAGTCACTATTTTATGATTTATCATGTGTTTTATGCATTGAGTGTGCCTTCTTTTCTCATATTGTAATATTTTAAATGAAAATGGTTGACTATACCCCTTATTAAGTAGGAAGTTTTTTTTAGCATGTTGAGAAAATATCATGGAATTACCCATATTGATATGTCAATGAACATAATAAATATAGTTGAATAAAAGGGGAAGAGTGGTATGGATATATATAGAAAAACAATTTTGATCATACGTGTGTTGTTAGTAAGATAGGAAGCGTGGTGTACCATGTATTGCTAATTGCAGGAAAATTGAGTATTACCTAAATTACAATTGTGAATTATATGGTAATTTATTTTACATGTATGAAATGGATAGATGTTAACAAAGTGAACATTGTGTAAAGAAAATAAAGTTTGTATGGGTTTATCAGCATTTGTGTTAATAATGTGACAAACCATGAGTTGTTAAGTTCTAGGAAATGGGGTGATATACCTAAGCTATAGTTGCATATCTTCTAGTGATTTCTTGTACTTATGCAAAGTGAGTAGATATTTCCAAAATTGAAACAAAAAAGTGAATATTGTTTATACAAAATAGATTATGTGTAAGTGCACTGCTCTTGTTCTATGGTGAATTTTGTAAAGCGTGTTGTGTTAGGTCATGTAAAGTGAAACAAGTAAATGTATTGTGCCCCAAGTACAGGATACAGGGTATCTAACTTGGGATAAGGGTGAGGGAGGTCAAGTACGATCCCTTATGAGTACCCTTTGTAATGGACCTTATGTAAGCTAGCTAGTTGTGTGTTTATGTAAACATGTTAAATGTGTGGATGTGTATTTATTAAATGAAATGTGATGTATTCCCTTGTGTTAGTCTTATTTGTATGGTAAATGTGTACCCCTAGCGTTTGGTTCCCCCCTTTATGGGAGTGTGATGCTAGCTAGTGTAAATAGGGGTTGAGAGGCACATGTTCTCCCTTCGGGAAATTACAAGCTCAGGGCGTTGTCCCTAATCCTGACAAAGGATCTATGTCGAGTCATTGTAATCCTCCCATGGACATTGATCGTAGCCTACTCCCCCACATATGAGAGGCACACTTGTTGGTTCATAGTGCAAACCTATTCCTTGATGTTATAACCCATGGGTAAAGGATGAAATTTTATGGACCACCAGTTACTTCACTAGTGATTTATATTTATGTGGTTGGGGACCACCAGTGATTCATATTTATGTGGTGAGGGACCACCAGTTACTTATATTTATGTGGTCAGGGACCACCAATGATGCAAATTTATGTGGTCAGGGACCACCAATTATTCATATTTATGTGGTCAGGGACCACCAGTTATTGCATCCTATTATACTTATGTGGTTAGATAACCACCATTCCCCTCCTCCCCTTAGGTGGCTTTACTAAAGTCATGTGGTGCTCGTAATGTGAGAACTTTAAATTATTGCAAATTTCTTAATTGATGTTTTGTCTTATTATATGCCAGTAATTTTAAATTTTATACTTCTTTTACTGGGGCTATTTAGCCATTTAAAGGTTGTCATAGTCTATTGCCTCAAGGACTTATTTAATTTCTATTTTTGAATTAAGTTTGGAATGTTTGAATGCAGTTGCAATTGATCTTATTTCGTTTTCCTCTCGAATTTATACTTTTCTATTTATTAAAATTTTAAATTATGATTTTATGTTTCTCGATTGAAGCTTCTTATTTATTTATTGCTAATTGCTGGCAAATGTGGTGTAATGTGACATGTGTGAAACTGCTATATCTTGGGGGGGATTTTCTAGCAGGTTGTATAGGGGAGTAGATGCATTGGGGAATTTTGAATTATTTGAAAGGGGTTGAAAATGGGACTAGTATGGGATGGTCATTAATCCATTCTTCCCCTAGTTCTATGACTATTATTTTTGTACCTTCCTCTTGGAGGCTAACCCCCTTACACAAACAAGGGAAGGTACCTAGGAGATGTATGGAAGGGTCCTTAGAGAAGGGCCTTGAGACCATCTTTCCTAATGGCTATGGTATCCAAGAATCTCCATCCTTGTAAATCCCATTGAGCCCTGTGATGTGAGCTATGTGTTATTGTTGTGATGTATGGGTAAATTTGTAAATAAATGACATGTGAAAGTACTTGACTGTTATGTGAGAAAGAAAGTGACAGATAAAATTGAGAATACTATTCTTGAGACATGAATTGAAATTAGAATGAAAGTATTTTCTAACATCATGAGTGATGTTTATGATGCAAAAGAAAACCTTGAAGAGTGTCCAAGGATGTTAAGGTGTTTGGATATGTATTGGTGCAATTGCTAAAAAAAATAAAAAAATAACTACATGGATGGCTACTAACATTTGTTATACTATGAATATATCAAATAAATGTTCTCTGGGGAGAAATTTTGCTCTAAGTATTTAGATATTTGATTCATGGAAGGGATGTCTTTAAGGTGCATTGATAGTTGAATATTTTGATTGCCTCATCAAGAAAGAAAAATAATTAACGCTTTTAATATATTTATGTGCGTTTTTATATGAAGATTATGTTCTAGACCTTAATGACTTCCAGGAGGAAGTCTAACCTAAGGGGAGGGGTTTTGTAAGACCCCTCTTTGCATGTGAATAATACAATCTTAATTTTTTTATATACTTATAGATGATTAGATATATTTCAAGCAATGCATAGTGTAATTTCATGAAAATGTGCTTGTATTTCATTTTGAAATGTTTTTTATTATCATTGCCATGAAGGTATTAGGCACTTGTAAAATATGAATATGAATTGGAGTTTTAATGAAATTGTTGCATAATTAAATCTTATTTTAGTTACCAAATTAATGTGATATATGATTGTTGCTCATGATTTCATTGGTAATGTGCAGGAAAGAAAAGGGGTGTCAATACGAGAACAAAGAACCAATGAGAACAAATTGAAAGACACCCTTTTGTGCTTATGTATTTGATTTCCTTATTTTAGAGCTGAGGAAATATAGTTACTATGTTTATTCTTTTGGGTTGAAAGGCTATTTAATTGTGTCATGTGAGATGTAACTTGGGGTTAAGGTTGAGGAACCCTTATCCAAGTGTGAAACTCGGATAGAACCTTAAGTGGGTCTTTAAAGAGGGTTGTTGGTCAATTTCCTTGGTTGGGATGCAAAAATAAATCCCCTAGGGTCTATACCATAGTGGTAGGGGTCAAGTGGGCATGCAATGGGGCCCCAAGGACATGATTTTACCCTTGAAAAGTCCTCATATTGAAGAGTGACGAGTTTTGAGGAGGGGGGTGGAAAGATTGAGGGATTGTCCAAGTGCATGTATCTTCTTTAATAAGGAAATTACCCTCATCTTTGGAGGAAAGGACACTCCACACATCCCCATCCAAGAGTTGCAAGTTGAAACTCTATATATTTTGAAGAAGAAGAATGAGTGGGGTGTTACCCACTTCTCCTCTTGGAGAACTTGAGTGGACATGGTAGAAAGAATGAGAAGAGGAGAGGAGTCCACTTCTTTGGAAAGATAGTGATCAAGATTGCTTGGCTTTGGGAGAAAAGATGGATGCAATTGTGCAGTACTTTCATCTAAAAGCAAAGAGATAAGTTCTTTCTAATTCCATTTACCTTTGTTATTGGTTGTAAAGAGGTGACATAGTTTATGGGTCATGGTTAAAATTGGAAAGTAAAGGACGTAGATGCATGAAATCTATGCTATGTTAGTTTTATCCTTCTGTAAAATTGAGAAAAGACTCCATCCATCATCATGGAGCTACAATAATTTCTTGCTCGGGGGTATGGCTAGAGCCCACGAGGCTCCATGATGCCATTACGGTAGAGTGGAGAGCAAGTATTTATTCAATTGTGTACCAATTTTGAGCTCTTAAACATTGGTTATAGTATTGAAAGCCTATATATTACATTTATTTCTTGCTACAATGAAGAGAGGAAGTGATCTATGAGATTGTATAGAAACAAGAAGTATCAAACATACATGTGCTAACAGGAGTATGTACTTAGTAGGAAGAATTTTTATTCTATTATTCCAACACAACTATGATTATTTCTACTGTAATAGGGTTCTTTTTAAGGGGAAACAAGGTATTGGTTTATGTATTGCAATGGAAACCAACTATGAATTCAAATATGTGTGGATAGAATTGGAAGCAAAGAGGGAACCTTAGGAAACCATTACTTGAAATTAGTGCAGTTGCAGAGATGCATTACATTCTTATGGATTATGGGTTGCAAGTAATAACCATAGCTTTACACACCTTATGGGTTGTATCTATAGCCTCATTCCTAAATTTAACATCACTTTATTTATGTAACACATTTTGATTTCTTTTCCTTTCTTTTAAGAGATGCTACAATTTTGATCATGGTAGTCTCCAACTTTATGGTAAGAGATTAGAGCATAGACTATATCAATTTAATTGTCATCTTGCTATGTCAGTAAAATTCGATTATGGCCTGCAACATATGAGAAAAGTATTTATTTTCATTCAAATACAAGTCTCACTTCTAATACAGTTATATTTATATACACTTCCCTACAAAAAAAATTACATAAATAAATTTTTTGTTTCCAAACTACTTCAACTTGGCAAGAGTTATATTTCTCTTAAATGTGATTGCAGTTCTCATACCAAGTGTTTTGGAAGGGAAGCAACCATCTAAAATAAAGTACATGCACAAGATCAAAACTTTAGAGTAGATTTATATTCCAATACATTTCTCTGCCTATGTAAGTTCTGGCTCATATGAATGGATCTTATCTTTTTATTTCGGGTCACTCTATAAACTTGTGGCAGAAATCCAATTTAGATTTTCCCCCTACTGGTCAGAAAACATACACAATGACAGGATAGACAAAATTTATAAACAATGACTACACTAAACCTTGGTTGTGATTAGATCCATCTTGAGAAAGCAAGACTTTTCCCACACATTCCTCCATGTTTGGCATCATTACAGTCTCCTCACTGCTCCATCGTGTATGTATTGATTGCTTTCTAGCACATAGACCAGGGAGATGACTGGCATTGATGAGATCACCCAATCCAGACTTCTATTTAGATTTGCTTAAATCTCTCTACCCATAATCAGGTTGATCTGTGGAACGTAGAAGCAGTATGAAAGGGACCAAATTAAGGGAAAAAAAAGCAAAGAGAGAATGCTCACTACAAAGTAAATAAATAAATTCAGTAGTGGTATTTCTAACATGCACTAAAATCAAAAGCAATTCCCTTTTCAACGTTACACTGAGCCCTGTCATCATCAAAACTTAGATAATAAAAAAAGTAATCAAGGGAGAGGCAAAACTTTATGTCTCCTTTTTCTCATTCTGAAATCTCTTTTCTATCTATTGCATGTGTTCCACTTCAACCATCGCCTTGCATAGTAGCATGTCTCCCAAGTAATAAAAAAGGGAAAATAGCATGGTGTTATTAAAATTTGAACAATAATTTGACTGCAAAATAGAAAATCTCATCGCTGCTACAATTAATATCCTCTAGCTGGTAGTAATACGTAGCTTATCATATTTGTAAGTGGATTGTCACATTTATGGGTGACTAGAGGTCTGAACGGTATCATTTCCCAGTATTTAAAGGGAGTTGGTGAGGAAATAAAATATGTGATGATCTTACATCCTTTGCGTGCAAGAAAAATCAACCAAATCCTAGTACGGTGAGCTCATGGACTGAGATTGCAGATTACAGTCACTGTTGCAATAGGAAAATTGTATTTTACTTAGTAATTTAGTCATTTATCATCTTTACACACCAACCTATTTTTCCTTTTAATGCACCAGAGGTAATGTTTCGTAAATTTCCTTTCATGCATAGTTTCTTCTTAGTCCAAAGGTCGAATTTCAACTTTTTTTGTGTGCACATGACAGTGGGTTGGTCTGAGCCATCGCTTAAGCAATTAGGTCAGCAGCTACGTCTAGAACCAACTACCACAACATATTTAAATTTCAGATATTATCATTCTGGACAATAAATAAATAAATCATCCTTTATAACACACAAGTATTTCCAATCCTCAGGTTACTTAAGTGTCATCAATGCTTCATTTATAGATTCAATAATAATTCTTCCTAGGATACATCCTCATCTTCAAGGGCTAAGCAGATGCACTCCAAGCTCCTGTGAGTGAATCTTTGCTAACTTCATTGCACTCCCTTAGCTCCTCTTGTCCTCTAATTTCCTGCCTATGTTGACTCGCAAAGTTAGGTTGAACATGATCTAGTATAGCATTTAACCATCCAACTAGAAATTTGTTGATTTCAATTGATATAATAATGATCATTGCTGCTTGTTTTTTGGGTAAGCAAGTTATCAGCCAAATTGTGAATACTCTACAGTCATAATTATCATATGAAAAGAAAATATTAATACAAATATTTTGGACAACATTAAAATTAATACATCAAATGGAGTAGTTTTGGAAGCTGAATGCTAATCTGATTTTAAATATCTGTAATAAATATGAGTATAAGATGAAGGTCAAAATAAAGGTTAAAAAAAAATGGTGCATATAACATTATAAATTGCATGTATCGCTATACAGTCTGTCTTTATAACTATTCAATTATATTGAATTGACAACAAAATAATCTTCAGTTAATTTTTACTATAAGTCATATCCGTCACAATGTATGTGCAATTTCCAAAATGAATAAATAAAAGAATTAAAATCCCTATCGTATCATAGAACCATGATTGAATGAAAGGAATATGTAAGAAGAAGTTTAAATTGTCATTGATTAAGTTTTATTAATATTTTAGAACACGCTATTTCTATCCCTCGAATAATTCCTTAAAACAAGTTAAACTTAATACTAAAGGGATGAAATTATGAGTTCTCACATTTTTCCCAATGAAAGCTATCTTAAATATAAATCCCTTTATTTATGCTTCTTTTAAGCTCCAAATAAATAAGTAAATAGTAATATTCCCACTTCCCCTTAAAAAGGTGGGGAATGTATTGTTTTAAAATGAAGAGAATAAAAGAAAAATAATAGGCATTAATAGGAAGTTTCTTTTAATTATTTGTTTAAGATAATTATTTTTCTTTTTTAAAGAATATAATTATTGCATATGAATAAATATATTTATTTATATAAAGTATTATTAGTCATATAATTATTTTCATGTAGAAAATAAAAATAAGAGATTAAAAGGTAAATAAATAAATGAATATTCTACACATAAGTTAGAGATATTTCATGTCTTTAAACATTACTATAATTAAGTAGAAAATAATAAGAGAGGTATTATTGTGTTAATATTATCCTTGTCAGGTGAGAGGTTTAAATCCATGTTGACATTAATACTAAGTCTAATCTAAAGATTGTTAATAATTAGAAAATAAAATAAAATAAAAAGGAACTAAGAGCGAGGGTTGCACTATCAATTTTGTTTTTTAAAATTTATTGGGAAATATTAATATCAATATAATCCATGTCATTATTAAATGCAAAGTTGGCTTAACATTTTGAAATATTACAAATAACATTATTGCAAAAAACTTGTATAGTATCAATATTACCATAATGACAATTCTATTGATATTAACGTAGTAATCATAATTGTTTCTACACAAGTACATCTCTGAGGATTATTGACAACATAACCCCATTGATTTTAGGTTGTGGGGTATTGGTATAGCAAGAAAAAAGGTGGAGAGATAGTTGCAAGCATGACTTTTACAACACTAACTAGCACAGTCCTTGTTCCAAAAAAAAAAAATTAGTTGGGTTTTTCTGACAAAAAAATTATGGGCATGACATGTTCAAATAGAATTAGCTATAGGTTTCACTTAGGGTAACTATGAGGGTTATGATTATGATTCAATTATGGTAGGGTTTAATTATGATTAGGATTAGTGTTCAATTTGAATTAATAGATGTGACTAAAAAAGATCTCTTACATGTTTTATAAACATATATGCTAATAAATCATCCACATATAATTATAATATTAATATTATCAATTTCAACAAACTTTTATGAACTATTTATCATTGTACACCAAACACTAAAATTATTAAACGAAAATAAAAATATATAGATTATAATAAAAACAAAATAATTTAACAATCACTAGTCACGAGAAAAATAAATAAAACATAAAATATTTTTTTTAAAATCATATCTTTTGATTTAGAATGTATTACGTGTAGCTTATTATTTCAATGTGAGGAACACAATTTTCCAAAAAAATTGTTCTCTTTTGCTTTTACGCACAAAAAACTAAAACGTTTTTCCCATCTAAGACTTTGCATGCTAAAATAATTTATAAGCGACTAATCACATGTTCTTTCAATCATTATCACAAAAAGCTAAAACGTTTTTCCAATTACTATGAGCGACTAATCACATGTTCTTCAATCACCATCACCTTTTTTTTTCTGAAAGCTTATGAATAGAATGCTGCGAATAGAGATGAAAAAGACATAAAATTAAATAGAATATGTATTATTATATTACTATGCATTTTTATATATGGTATAATTATAAAGAAACTTGGATGTCATTTTGTATTTTATTTCTTGAATCTCATTATTTTTTATTTTTTAGATATTTTTGTAATGATAAGATATGCGCTAAATTTTCAAGTGATTATGAAGTGTTATCTAAGTTTCATCATGAAAGAGGTTTGTCATATGTTCTTGAATTGTGTTCATATTCTAGAGAAGTATCTTCTTCATTAGATGATCCTCCTAATCCATCGGAAATTGTACCTAATAAACCTTTAAAATTGAGGATTGGAACACATTCACTTATATATGTCCCTTCAATGTCTAAATGGATAAAATTGGAAAATGTAAAAGAATTGGAAATTCATAAGTTCTTGAAAATTTCCATGCAATGCCATATGTTCACACTAAGAGATAACAATGACCTTTTTTGTATGGTATTATTGGTATATTTCTAACATCTCTAATGATATTGCCATGCACAATATTATTCTTGAACATATACTAAAATCCATCAACCACAAACTTAGAAAGATTCATTGTAAGGTAGCTTTGATGAGAAAATTTAAATTGAGAAACTATTGAAATTCAAATTTATTAAACCTATCGACTAGTCACTATAGATTTGAAATAGAAAAATATAATGGATGAGCTCACACTTACATGCATTTTAGAAAAAAAAACTAGGCATCTCCTAAAGATGACTTATGTCACTTAATATTGATAATATTGTAGACTCTATAATAGGACATAAGATGAAATTTATAGAGAAATTTTTAAAATATAACCAAAAAATTATTAACCCCAAAACAATTTAAGAATACTTTTACCACTGCTTTGGGAATATTGTACTATTATCAAATATTTTGTAGTTTGTAGTGTCAACATTACATTTTCATATAAATTATATTGCACATTCCCTTAGTCTATTTTAGGTCAATTTCAACTTGATTTTATTTACACAAGCTGTCATCAAATAAGGATAATGTGAGGACCCATAGCATTACAAACCTATCACCTAAAAACCCTTAAAATCTAGATATATGAGTTGTTCCCTCTTGAGTCACATGCATTTATTGACTCAAGAAAGTGATACAATCTCTTATTTACTATATATATATATATATATATTACTATGTATTTCTATATATGGTATAATTATATAGAAAGTTGTATGGCATTTTGTATTTTATTTCTTGAATGTCATTCATTCTTTATTTTTTAGATAGTTTTATAATATGATATGATTTTTGTTAAATTTTTAAGTGATTATGAGGTTTTATCTAAGTTTCATCACGAAAGAGGTTTATCATGTGTTCTTGAATTTTGTTCATATTCTAAAGAAGTATCTTCTTCATTAGATGATCCTCCTAATCCATAATATATTGTGTGTACTAAACCTTTAAAATTGAGGATTGGAACACATTCACTTATATATGTCCCTCCAATGTCTAAATGGATAAAGTGGAAAATGAAAAAGAATTGGAAATTCAAGATTTCTTGAACATTTTCATGTAATGCAATATGTTCACACTAAGAGATCAATAACAATGACCTTTTATGTATGGTATTATTGGTATATTTTATTATTACCAAAAAATTTGTACTTTGTAGTGTCAACATTACATTTTCGTATAAATTATATTGCACATTCCCCTAGTCTATTTTAGGTTGATTTCAATTTGATATTATTTATAAAAGTTATAATCAAATAAGGATAATGTGAGATCCCATAGCATTACAAACCTATCACGTAAAACCCCTTAAAATCAGGATATGTGAGTTGTTCCCTCTTGAGTCACATGCATTTATTGACTCAGGAAAGTGATACAATCTCTCATTTATCTTATAGATATTAGAACATAATTTTCCCTATCTTCAAACACAATATGGCATAAGAACATGCATTATTTATGTCCCCCGTGAAATGTTAAAAGATATTAGGATCAAGGAACATCATTAATAAAAATATGGTGGCCTACCATTGTTGTGGATAGCTGAGTATGTATATACTCACAATTAGATAGTTATTTAAGATACGTGTGCATGATTCAGTTTATAAATTAGTGGTGTACTTGTGAAAATTTGAGTATGTTTTCCTTCAAAAGCATTAATAGATGGTTAGGGAATCCACTAATATGCTATATTACGTGTGCTCTAGTTAATTTATATGATACTTGATTAGTTGTGTATATCCTAATTTATGAATATTAATTTGAGATTTTATGTCCAATCTAATATTTGTATTCTTACTTGTATCTTGAATGAGTTATATTTATCTTATATATTTTTTATAAATTAATAAATATTAAATATTTATTAATGAATATATAGAATTTAATATATAATAATTAGTTGTGTGAAATAAATTTTAATTAAAATATTATTTTAATGGTTGAAATAAATAAAAAGTTAATTATTAGAATCACAATTAAATGATTAGGAATCCTATTTTTCATTATAGTGAAATCTCTGTAAACTTCAACAAGAAATTTGAGCTTCTTTAGTAGATTATGTCTAAGATCATTAAATTGGAGAGTTTGGAATAATTTTCCTCTATTTTCAAAAATATGGATCTAAAGACCTTTAAGTAAAAAGCATATATAGATAGACATCTCTCTTGCAAGATACATGAATCTCTGTGAAAAATATTTTGGAATATGATTGAATATAGTTTATTTTTTTAGCAAACCTAATTAAATTTATTATAGAACATATATTAACTAGCTAGATGAATGGGGCAACCTATAGCAAATAAGTTTAATAGCTACCCATGTACAAATGAATAATATTCAAAACCAATTCATTCTCAAAAGTGTACAAGCTTATCAATTTTTGAACACACATGATTACCTTTGTTCATCATTATCCATAACAAGATGTATTTCATAGTTCTATCAACAAAATAGTTGAAGTTAATGAAGAAAATAAATTCCCTCTTGATTTGTGCACACACAAATTTAATTTTCCACCCAAAGTTGAAGCAAACATCTATCCTTTATTCAAATTCAAATATTACAAAATTTCATAACTTTGTAGCCAAATAATCACTTGAATTAAAAATTACATTTCTCAATCAAGTTCAATTTAAAATCACAATAAACCAATGATAATAATTCAACCCAGTTCATAGTCTTACATTTGTACAATTTTCATTTCATCAAATTCACCTTCGCCTACACTCTATTACACCCTTCTCTTAACCTCCTATCTGCCACTTCATAAGACTCATGTCTACACATACCTTATGGATATGGCACAACCTTTTTTTATTCTCACTATAATCGACAACCTTTTCTTTTTATTTTCTTATGCTCTTTTTCTATGGTCAACGACATGCTATCCTTTTGTTCCTCTCTATTCCTTTTATAACTTCACTATATATCTTCACTTATTTACATTTCCATTGGTTTCTCTCATGTCACAATTTTTTATTCTTCCAGGCTATTAGAAAATTTCTTCCTTTGATAGTGATGTGCCTTATCAACAATTAGTTTTATTGACACTTTATTTTCTTCTCTATGAAACCCCAAACATACTTATTTTTTTATTTTCATTATTCCAAAATACACAATTGTTTCTCTCCTTTATTCTATATTGGATCCTCCTTTCGTTAGTATCCTATGTTCTTTTATCAATTTTTCCCCTAATCTATATTTTTAACCTTATCATTGACTTCTCCAATCTCCATGGAACAACCTACACACTTTTCAATTGCTTTATATTCAATGTTCAAATCACATAGTCTCCCTACAACCACCTATATTTCCTCAATGTGGCACAACTCCTACATTCCTATCACTCATTTCTTTTACTATTTCTAGACATTTACACTAGCTATGACCCTCTTATTCTCTTCACAGTCTCATTTCCTTCTACACATTCTTTCTCTTATGCATGATTCTTCAAAATTTTCCATATATATTCCTTATGTACCATCCTATGGTGTGTTCCTTAATATATTTTATGCATCTATTTTCTTTATACATCAGGTACTTCTTCCTCTTTCTCATTCACTATCTTCAACTCTTCTTCTCTAGCTATGACCCTTTCACTCTGTTTTGGCAATTCTAATCTACAATATATATCCTTCCATGACATGATGCTTAAACTCGTCCCCTTACACAACTCTTCCAGTCTCTAATGTGATTCTTCAAATTTCCAATGTATTTTATATTTTTATGTTAGAAAAATGAAAATATAATATTATATCCTTTTTTGTAATTAACTGATAAAATGGACAATTTTGAATGAATTGTGCTTTATGATTGGAGCTTTGAAATACATAACAAAATATGATGTTTTTAAATCAATGAAAAAATGTCATTCAATCTCATCTACTATTGATCACCAAAACAAAATTAAAATAGCACACCAAAACAAATTCCAAAATTGAAATAACAACTCAAGATTAAACATTTTTATTGATGTGAATTACCATATGCTTGGTAAGCTCCCACATTAGACAAGTCGGGTAGAAATTTTGTGAGCATAGACTCACAAAGGTGGATTTGAGTAGTCAAACTAATCTTCCAGGTTGCTACCAACTTGCAAAAAGCTCCATCACCGAGATAAGCACGTACAAAGTCATTTATTCTTCCTCTTCTTCCAACACCATCCTAGAACAATAGTTATTGTAGACACTTAAAATTTTCTAGATTGATATTGTGCATCCGAACTCAATTTGATAACATCATTTCATCCTAACTTGACCCCTTTTAAACTATTTAATAAATAATCATAATTGTTTGATTAAATTCACCATTTTCCTCTATTAACCAAATAATTGATATTATTAGGTTAATTTACCCCTTTCATACTAATTTTCATCTTGTTTAATTAAATAATTTGAATTATTTAATTAAATTCCCTAAGTCCTTTCATTTTCTTAAATAATCTAAATTACTTAATTAAATTCCATTATTTCCTCTTTTTAATTAAATAAGTTAATTGTTTAATTAAATTTCTAAATTCTTCCATCTTCCACAATTAAAAAATATTTTAATTATTTAATTAGGTAATTTCTTTCATACCTCCAATTTCTCCCACTTGCAAAGGAATATTCCTCCATTTTAAATTCAAAAAATTTCCCTCTTAAATGGAAATACCTTGTACATTCCTCCTAAATTTTAGGATTTGTGTTTCTCCAAATCAATTTCAACCCTTGAATAATTATTTATCAATGTGGTGATTCAATCTCATCCATGGATTTGATCCTTGATCCATGCCAATTCTTCTCATGAATTTCCATCCATTGATTAATCAAATTTATCTTGACTATTTATTTACTCAAAATTCCTAAAAATAGCCTTAATTTCATGAGTAATTCATTTGCATTCAATTAGAGAAATCATACTATAGCAAATTTTAGAGCATTTCTTGAGAGCATTTAGAAATTTAATATCAAATTCTAGTCATTTTATCCATTAAAGCATCATTAAAATCTTGTTTCAATCAATGAGATTGGGAAAGGGCTGATATTCCACATCAATTCAACACCAATCCTACAAGGGGATCAAGTTTGCATTCATTAATTAGTTTCCTTTAAAAAATTGAATTCATTTCATGTTTCCATGGCTTCTAGTTAACTCATTTCAAATATTTCATTAGTAATGTGGTTTGATTTGTTTTATTATTTGTTTAATTTTATAATTCAATTGTATTTGATTAGGTTCATAACCATGTTCACATATTTGGCACACCCAGTGGGACCTAACCATTTATTTTGATAAATTTTGCTTGAGAATTTTATGTTTTTCAAGTTTTTGAGGCAGTGTGACACACTTGTTTGAGTCAAAGTAAAACACTTGATGCATTAGAGCACTTTCAAGCCAAAGTGGCACATTTTTTTTCTAATGTAGTTGACTTCTCTAATTTTTGATAGGTCGGTGCACTTGTAGTTCACTAGAGTGACACACTTGTGAAACTCTGATGCACCTGTTATTAGAACTTTGGCACACTTTTCTGATAGAGTGGTGCACTTGCAAAAAAATTAGAAAGGTAAAATTTCAAAATTAATCCAAATTTAAATTTCAATTGATTTCTAAAACTAATGAGTTTTTATCTATGTTTATTGTTTGGTACTAACAACTTCTAGATTTGAGCACGAAAATGTGGAGTGAAGTAAAAGTTTTCATTAACACTTATCTTGTTTAAATTTTCAAAGTATTTGTAAATACTTGTGAAAGGGATGATCTAAGATCCTTTTTATTTCATGCTTTAGTTTAGTAACACTTCAATTTCTGTTTAAAATAAATTCACACTTCAATTTGGTTTGATAATGACCAATCTATCTTATAGTTTCAAGTTGGATTAAAATTGAACCAAAAATCATTTTCCCTTGGTTTTAAAATTGAACAAGATAAATTCACACTCAATTTTTGTGCTTAAAATGAACATATCATTTATCTTTAGTGTACTAAAATGAACCATTGTCTACTTTTCTTGATATGATTGGTAAAATTTTAGTGTGTATCCTCTCCCCTTGCACTTCATTTGATCTTGGGTGAAGAGAAATACTCCTAGTTTACAACTTTTTTGAGTCATCTAAGACTTGCTATGTATCCTCTCCCCTTGCGCTTCATGCAATCTTGGGTGAAGAGAAATATCATTTATTTTTATTTTATTTGAGGGGCCTACTTTGAGACACATCCTACAATGGATAGCTGAAGGTGACCCTAAAGCATGTTTACTAGTGGGCTATATTAAGTATGCAGAAACCAAATTATGTAGCATAATTTGTGAATTTTATACCTTGCAGGCCTACTCTCATGTGAATGAATGGGTATCTTAGGGGAAGCTAGGGACTTTGGTGTCTCCCATTTGAAGTATACATATGGTGTTCATAGTTTCATTAAAATAATTTCTCTCTGGAGGTCTTCCAAGTTTTCTAAAATGATTCTTCAAAGTAGTGCACAATAATACCACCGTTCTTAGTTACTTACCATGTCAAATTTATGGTTGATCCATAAGGCTTAAGAGTTCATTATATTTTGCAAATATAGGATTATAAAAGGAATAAATGACCTTAGTATGTTCTATTTGACCCTTCCATAATTTTGGAATACATCACTCTTTCGGGGATGAGGTAAGCCTACTACGAAGAAACGTACCTTTACTCCTCTAGAATGTTATTGACTAATTTTGTTTGAGATAAAATAGTAATTCTTAAGGAAGAAGGATTAAAAAATATCCCCCTCACTCATTGAGTTAGTAAATACATTTCTTGACATTTAAACTCAAAAACAAACATCAAAATTATCACAAAATTTTAAACCCTTTGAATATAATTTAGTATACTTGAAGAACACTATACTACTACATGACCCTAAGTATATCTTATTTTATTAAAACAATATCTTAGTGGATTCTTAGTATTTTGTTTTATTTCTCTACTCATTATTTCAAATTCAACCTAGGGGACTACGACATTAGCATCTTGATTTTCATAAAATTTGAGCTTTGTGGAAAACATTTTTCTTGGTTGTAGACATTTTAGATTCAAACATAATAAATATCTCCATATGGTAAAAAGAAAATCAAATTAATCAAATTTTAAGAATTGAACCACAAAGCAAGTATCCATTGGTCCTATTTTCAAAAAAAAAATTGTATCAAAAAAAAACAAGGAAATGCACACTTAAAGTTGCTTTTATTAAAATATTTTTCGGTATATTACACCTTCACACATCATACCAAAGCTCCCCGATCAAAATATCATTGGTCTTTTAGGTTTAAACACTCAAAGTAAAATGTGTCTTTCAACACCCTAATTCTATCACAAGTCCCTCTTAGGCCTAAAATATTAGGATCAAACATCAACCAACACATTGATGCCCAACATCAAAAAATTTGACATCTCATCTTACCAACAACTTTAAACTTTGGACAAACAAATCTCCTAGACCAAATTTTTCATCAAAACATCATCAAATTTAGATGCATGTTAGGAAACACATTTCTTTTCATACATCTATTTGGATTAGCACACATCCTTTTGAATAAATTTATCCTAAATTCAAAAGCCTACTTGTATGATTTACAAGATCATTAGCATCCTCATCAAATACAAACATAAAAAAAAATTAAGTCTAGGTTTTTCCAAACTTGAGAGTTTCTTATCATCCACACCATTAATCGTTTCATCATTCATAGGATAATTGGTCCTAAATCCCTTAGAGGTTCACTTTTAGAAAAAATTGAATCAAGTCAATATTTTCAACAATACAAATCCCATCATACTACTCCAAAATTTGATCAAAGTTTTATGACAACAAAATGTTCAAAACACAAGAGATACATGAAGCAAAACCAAAATTTATCTACCATGAGTGATCTAGACCAACAAAACCTTTCAGTGCTAGAATTCTATCCTAGAGGTTTCACAACTACACAAAATCTACCACAACCTCCATCACAAAATCTACCTCAAGCTTCACAACAAATGGGGTACCAAGTAGAGGAAGTTACTAATAATCTCAATGTACTTACCACAGATCAACTAATTGAGTTGCAACAAGATCCTAAGACTCGCCATCTTATCAACCCATGATTAAATTAAATCCAACCCAATACATGTTACCCTTGTCAAAAGAAGGATCTAAACTCCCTTCAACATTTGATTTGAACACACTAAGGGAAGAACCTTTGGTAAATGTTGCATTCATCCCTCAAACACATAGCACATAAACCTTGGTCCAGAACATCATTCAATCCATCATAAACCATCCTAATCACATTTACTAAGACAACCTTTAACTTCTAGGATGGTTTCATCTAGTCTTGCAACTCAACAATGAACTCAACTTGGTAACACTCAAAGTCTAGAGAACACAAATTTTGGTAATCAAAACAAAATATCCCCCAAAACATTTGCATTCCAAAATGCCCTCAACATCAAAAAAATTCCACTTACATCCCTTATCCACAACACAAACATGGAACCAACATTTCATGCCCAACCATATTCTTCAATCACAACAAATACCCAAAATGTTCAAACAAATGTTCCTAATGTTCAAAAAAACCAAGTGAGTCAGCCACCCCAAGTCAATCTCCAAGGATAAGTGAACACAACATTGAAAGGTCAATCATCACAATACCATCCAATTGAACTCCAAAATTAAATGGTTCCACATCAAGTGC
Organism: Sequoia sempervirens; assembly: GCA_007258455.2. Lineage (NCBI taxonomy): Eukaryota > Viridiplantae > Streptophyta > Pinopsida > Cupressales > Cupressaceae > Sequoia > Sequoia sempervirens. The sequence continues at coordinate 35,959,883 of VDFB02105785.1, read as the reverse complement.
CTCATTATCAATGAAATTCACTGACCTAAAATCAAATCAATCAAGGTGTTACTCAAAATCAATTGGTTACAAATCAAAATTTTCCACTAACCTTACAACACCAAGTGGCATCATATCAAGTATGCCATCCTTTGGTTCAAAATCAAGGAATCCCTCAAATAGTGCAAAATCAAATGGGTACTAAAACTTATATTCCTCCATCACAATCCCAAATTTTGCAAGGACTTATTGCAAAAAAAAATCAAGAACAAGTTTCACAACAAACCCAATAAGTGCCAAATCAAAATCAAGTGTCCAACAATCAAAACTTGGTTTCAAGTCAATACCAAAATCAATACAATCCTCCATCACAAGCCATTCACAACATGATTCCTCAAAATTCACCACATATTTCACAAAATCAAAACATCCCATCAAGCAAATACATTCAATCAAACCAATTCAACCCAAATCAAAATACCATTCCATCACATCAAGGAAAAAATTATTTGGCTCATCAACAATATATTGTGTATCAACAAGCACAAGCTCAATTACAATCACACCAAGTGCTACAAGCTCAATTGTAAGCACAATAAGCACAAGATGAAATTCAAGAAGAACAATCACAACAAGCCCAATTACAAGCTGAACAATCCTTGTAATCGTAACAAGAACAAGAACAACTACGAGCACAAAAACAATATGCCCAAAAACAACAATTGCTTGTACAACAACAACAAAAAGGCTTGTATTACAACCAACAACAACCATACAAAATTCACAACAAAATTTCTTGAATTAAAATTTTCAAGGAGTATACAACACACCGCCACCTTTATCACCATTAAATCCATAATATCCAAAAAATCCACCATACAAACCATACAATATATTCAACAAAAACACCCCCTTACCAAAATCATGCATACAATTCATCTAGCATTCCTCAATACAACACGTATGCTCCACCACCAAAAAATCCTCAAGACAATATTTCCTCGCAAATCAAAACACTTACATAGAAAACTCAATATATAAAAACTCAAAAAATGATAAAATTTATGCACAATGAGACTTATGTACATATCCTTTTGATCGTAACATTGCAATGATACCATTCCTACAAGGATTTGAAATTCCCAAATTTGACAAATACAAAGGGTGTAGAAATATAGAGGATCACATTAAGGAATTTTATGTGGCATGTATGGAAGTAGCATAAAATGATTCCTATTTGATGTGTCTTTTCCCATGTACTTTGGGAAGCCAAGTCATAGAATGGTTCTCATACCTACCTCCTAGAATCTAAACTTTTCAAGAAATAATAGATCAGTTTGTAGAACACTTTTCCTACAACCTTGATATGGACATAAGTTTGGAAGAATTTTTACCCTAAAACAAAATAAGGGTGAATCATTTGAATTTTTTTTACAAAGATGGAGGCATAGAGCTAGTAAATTCAAATGGCCAATTCTCGAAAAGTAGCAAATAGAGATCATTATGGCCAATGTGGAAATAGATTTATCCTTCCAACTAAAAATGTAATGTGTATCAACATACAGAGAACTCATCCCTAGGGTTCTTAACATTAAAGAGTCATCATCACACAAGGAGCAACACAAGCCTAAAAAGATAATTGATCATCATCTAGTTCCAATGACAAATGTTGTAAATGGGGAAAAAACAAGAACATTACTAATGATAGATTCATTGACATGAAAGTGGTGTTAAATTCTCTAAAATAGACAAACACAACAAAATACGCAACAAAACACATAGCATTCAAACATGTAGCCACAAAAAACCAACAAACAATTAATAATTCCTACACTCAAAGATAACCACCCCCTCAGAGCAATTACCCTCAGCGACACAGGTACATATCCTTTGGGGAACCTATTAAGGTTGTCATGCAAAATTTTGTATATTCGAACTTTATCTTGCTCCATAATTATCAAAATTATCAAGAACCTCAAGTCAAACCTCCATGGTATAGAGAAGAGGATCTTTGTGATTTTAATAAAATCAATGGACACAAAGCATCAAATTGCATGAAATTGAAATACATTATTCAAGACCCTATCAAAAATGGAGATGTAACTATGAACCAAAAATTGGGAAATCAAGACCTTAATATATACAAAAACCCGATGTCGGACCATAGAAAGAGAAATCATAATGGAAAAGGAAAGGGTTACCACAACATAGGTCATGTTTACAACAATGTGGTAGCATCTTATGATCATTATATATTTTTCATTACAATCAAAGAACCTAGTGTAGAGTGTGGAGTTACAAATAGACCATGGAAGAAAGGTAACTTGCTTGATTTGGGGAATAGCTGATGATAAATTGGACTTAATGAGGCATTGATTCAATATTGTGAGGTGTTTTTCACATCCACACTAGGTCTTGGGCAGTTTAAAAGGCATCTAATGATGTCTTGTAAAGGTGTTGTAAAGTGTTGTAAAGGAATTTCACACTTTTCTATACTTAATAAACCCATTTTCTCTTAATTCAACATTATAAATGCATTTAATTGCATTCTCACATCAATCTAGAAGGCTTGTAAAATAAAATTAATGTTAAACTAGTGTTGTAACATGTCTTGCACATTCACATTGATTCTTGTGCCTTCCTAGGCTGTGTGGACCTCATTTTAGTGTTGTAAAGTGTATTTAATCACACTTTCGCATTGAATTTTGTCTCCCAAGCCCTAATTGACCTTCACATCATCATTAATAGGCCCCTATTACCCCATATTGTGCATCTCGAGGAAATATTTGATGAAATAACTGACAAAGGCATCATATAAACCTTATTTTCTTATCTCCCAAGAACCTAGTTGGAAAATGGGCCCCAATGGGACTAATTTGTCACCTGTGGGAAATGAGCCCCTACTAGGTGTGACTAATTTGTCCAAGGTGGTGAATGAGCCATTTGGGCCAATTTTAACCTTTGAGTTGGAAAAACTAAAATTTTAGTTTACTATTTTCACATGTCAGCCTTAGGGATCTAATTTACAAGATATTAAGGTGAATTTCCTATAAAATAAAGTCTCTAAGCCCTAACTCATAATATCTTAACTCATTAATCACTTATCCTCTTTCTGAAGTCAAGCAATTTAGAGTTTTATCACTCTAGGTCATCAAGAAAGCTTCAAAAGAAATTCAAGAGCAGATTCTTCATGTTTTGTTGCAAAAATTCAAGATCAAACATCATGGAAAGGTATTGAATCCATTATTGCATGCTTCATTACATTCTATCTCTACTTTGGTTTAGTTACCTAAAAAGGGTTTTGACCAAGGCAAACCCCCAATGCCCTAACATCCAACATTTCTCTTTCTTGTCTTGTGTGTTTATAGATTTAGAAATCTTGGAGGCTTAGGAATAATTTAATATTGTATTTAAAAAAATTTCAAGCCATATCTTCATTGGGTAAAGCAAAACATCAACAAAAAGTCACCTTCAGGCTCGAATCCAATAATTTTAGAACCAAACACCTGGAGAAGCAGAAAGTACAGACTGGAGACTCCTGTCTCCACCTTTGAATATTCATAAATACAAAAGTAGACTCATTCTCCATGTGTGGAGAATGAGTCCCACTTCTAGGCCTATTTTTAGTTATCTATATTTTTAGACACCCATTTGTTTGAAATGGGTTCCAGAATAGTTTTACAGAACAAGGACTAATTCGCCAAGAATTGTGAATGAGTCCCACCGAGCCTAAAATTAGGATCAATAGCATTTTAGAAGTTATTTCCAGTCTCCATCCATATCTCAGGTGCACACTTCTAGTTTCATCCTTTTTTGTTTAGTTTTGTTCACATTTCTAGTCCATTTCTACATAACACAATGTGTTTTCAAACAAGTTGCATTCTTTATTTTCCATTCAATAATCAATATCTTCCATTAGTTTCCTGCATTTCAATCATTTCATTTAGTCATAATTTCATCATGCATACATTAGATTAAGTGAACCACCTATATTTTAAGTGTGGGATCTATCTCTTTCCATTAGGTGAAAGACCCTAATTGAGCAAAAGAGACATAGCATCCCTAACCTCTTTAAATATTTGGTTCAACAACACATAGAGGAGAATTCACTATCCAAGGAGCACCATCACAAATTATAGCACCCCCACTATCAAAGTCAAATACTAATGATTATAGCCTCCTAGACCAATTGGAAAAGACCTCTACCCAAATATCCATCTTAGAGTTATTGAAAATATCTCTTGCACATAGGGATATCTTCAAAAAGGATTTTCCATCATCATCCATACAAGATAATCTTGATATTGAACAATTCTAGGCTATGGTTGAAGACATCGCCACTCCTCATCTTCTCACATTTTATGAGCAAGACCTTCCAACACAACCATCACATAATCATGCATTGCATATTAAGGTCCTCATTCATAAAAACAAAGTTAAAAGAGTCATGGTGGATGGAGGAGATGTTCTTAATATTTTTACCCTTCATCTAATTAAGAAATTGGGTTATTCCGAAGATGCCATTGAAAAGGAAAAAGATGTTACCATCTAAGGGCATATGATGATCAAGAATGGTTTTCTCAAGGAACAATCAATTTAATCCCCATCCATGTAGGACCCATAATTCCACAAACTACTTTCCAAGTGGTATAACTTGACCTTCCATACAATATACTTTTAGGTCATCCATGGATCCTGAAACATAAAAAATTTGGGTTGGTTCAAGTACATAAGGTTTTTTACTAAATTTTGGATATTTCACCAACCTTACTATAAATATAAAGGGAAAAATAGGTTGCATGAACCTACCTATTATTATATTTCATTTTGTAAATGAGATCCCCCAAGTCAAAATCCACTTTCAACCCTTAGGTGAGTGAATTCTTTGAGGAATCTTTCAAATTCCATTTTTGTGTTAAGACAAGGGTCTAGGTCAAATAGCACTTTGGGGAGAAAGATTAAAAATAGAAAATCAACTCCAAAATACAATTTGTAACTTGGATTTAGTAAATTAAGCATAAAAATGAAGGAGCCAACAAAGCTTTTGGCAGATCTAGAAGGCATAAATGTTGTGCACCTCTCAAAAAATGTTGGTTTCATAAGTTGTCTAAGGACTCATTGACCCTATGGTGAATAGGTCATGGGTAGGTCTCTCCAAAATCTATTTTTGGGTCCTTTTCTCTCGTGTCTACACTTTTAGATTCTTGATTTTCACAGTCAAATAGTTAGAAATAAATTTGAGATCTGAGTTTCCATAAGATGACAACAAATGTAACTTTGAAATTTTACAACTTTGAGATCTTTAAATTTTGTTAAACCTACAAATATGAAACACACAAAGAGAGGGGGAAAATGTTTGTTTTGGTGAATCAAGGTTTTCCTTGTTCAAACCCTATTTTGGTGATTAAACCTTGAAATGAAATAAAATAGTATGAAATGGATGATGAATGAACAATTCAATGTCACAACTCACCAAACCCTTGAATGAACCTTGGAATGTATATCTGCAACTTGCATGAAATGGTTTCAATGGATGTGGATCATGATCTTGAAATTTGATTTGAAAGAATGCCTTGAATGCTTGAAACCTACATCACAATGTGAGCTCCAAAAACATACATGATTGAAAAATAATTTGACATGAGGAATGGATCTTAAATGATACAAAAAATGGTGAAGAACTCTACTCTTGATTCTCTTGACAATAATATTGGCTCTTGTTAAGTTCACCTCTTGCTAGCTTACTTGAATTGATGAAATAACCTTGTATTTATAGATAATTATCCTTCCTTTCTCAAAATTCAAATATCACAAGCTGACATTGAAATATAAATTTGAAAACATTAAAATACCACCAAAAACATAATTTAAATTAAGGTCCTAGCTCTGAGGGAGGACCCATTCACCCATGGGCGAATGGGTCTTAGGTCCCTAACCTAGGAAACACATTGCTCAATGAGAAGTGTTATGTTTAGGCATTAATGAATGTCAGGTATCCTCCTCAGAAAATGTAATTAATTCAGCTTGGATTTGAATTAAAGGGGATAATTAAGGAAATTTAACCTCAATTAATTAAGGGATCCCTAAATAAGTGTAAAAGTGTTAAAGTGGTGCATTGTACACCACTAAAAAAGGAACAATTAAGTCCATTTTAATTAATAGGGCCCTAAACTTAATGTGAATATGTAAAATACATATTACAACATTAAATTAAGGCATAGTTAAGTCCATATTAATTCCTAATTAGTTTTGAAAATGTAAAGGGATACATTTTTCTACATTATAGATCCACACCATACAAGTCATCACTTCCACCTACCATCAATGTATCAAGTTTCCCTATGAAGATAGAGGAATTACAATCCATGGTGATCCCAAGCCCTTTTATTATTCAAAAATTTTAGAAGAAAAGTTCTATAGGATCTTGCAAGTTCCTAAGAACAATAAAATTCCAAAACCCTCCTCATTCATTGACCCATATTCCCTAGCTTCCACCACTGAATCAAAGACACCAATCTTATAGAATATCCTTGATATCAAGGTAGTAATAAAATACAATGGTTGTGGAGACTACAACTTAAAAACATACTCTTTTCTAATTGTCCAAAAAATTTCCTATTTCTCCTGGATCTCATGGAAAGCTTCAAACAATCGACAAGGTATCAAAAAAAATCAAGATAGCATCTACCACTTTCACAAAGTGGGGAGATTTGAATAGAGAAATCATTAATGAGGAAAATATATCAAAATTGTTGTATCAAGATAATAGACCAAATCCCATTCTTCTAATGGAGGATGAAAACAAAGGATTACAGATGATGAAGGGTTCGGGATACAACAAGAATGAAAATCTTGGTCAAAACAATAATGGTTTGCTAGAATATCTTTCTCCTAAGAAACAACCTAAGAATCTTGGTCTTGGATGTACCACAAGAAAAGTAACAATTCATGGAAAGTGTGCTTCTGTTAAGGGAGTTGGATCTTCCTCTTGGTTACCTACATCCTATAATGATACCATCGATGACTTCCCACTTGATATCACAAAATTATTTTAGGATACCTATATATTCATAATAACCACTACATCCTTTTCTTCCAATATCCAAATCACTAAATTGAAACTAGTCTACGCTCAACTTATAAACTGGGACCAATGAGGACCGCCTATTCTAGATTCACTCAAAAATGGTGACGCTTTCTCTGAGTTCATGGGACTTCATGACCATATGCCATTTGGGGATTACAAAGAAATTTTTGACATTAAACTGGACACACAAGCCTACTATGGGGAAATGATTGAGTCTCTTAGTCGCAAAATAGAAAATATGAGAATCATGTCTCGATGCTTATGTAAAAACCAAAATGTGGCACTTTATGATCTTAAAATAGTAAAATTAAAGGACACATATGATAGTAAAACCTCTATGAGGCGCTAAAGGATGAGGGATCCAATCTTCACCTTAGTGTGATACATAAAGAAAATTCAGCAGTGCTTGCTGATAAATCCAATCCATTCAGTGTAGTGACAAAGGAGAAACTACCTTCTATTCAAAATCACTCCTTGATGAAGAGAAAAAGAACTTGGAAGCATTCGTAAAAGAGAAAAAGGTAATTTTTTTATTTCCTTGTACAAACATACTAGGCCTTGATTCTGAAGTACTTGTTCACCATCTTACAACTTATCCTTGTGCTAAACCATTAAAGAAGAAGTTGAGAAAGATGCATCCATAGATAGCATTGTTGGTGAAACTAGAATTATAGAAGCTTCTTGACATGGGATCTATGAGACCAATAGCTTATCCTAAGTTGGTTTCAAACCCCATACCAATCTCTAATCTCACTAGGGGCATCACAATATGTACTAAATTTAGAGATTTAAACAAAGAATGTCCCAAGGATGAATTTCCTCTTCATAACATTGACATCATTGCAGATCTGATTACAGGACATGAAATGCTTTCGCTCATGGAGGATTTGTCAAGGTACAATAAAATCATGATAACCAAATACAATCAACATAAAACAATGTGTACATGTCTGTGGGGAACATATTGTTGGAACATGATGCCATTTGTTCTGAAGAATGCTGGAGCCATCTACCAGAGAGCAATGACATTTATTTTTAATGATATGATCCACAATACTTTAGAAGACTATGTGGACAAAATTTTGGCAAATTCAAGAAGAAGGAGCATCTAGAAGTGTTAGGACTGGTCTTTGACAGACTCAAAGAGTACAAGGTGTGGTTGAACCCAAAAAATTGTGTCTTTAGCATAACATCAGGAAAAATCTTAGGATACATTATGTCACAAAGGGGAACTGAGATAGTTCTAGCTAATGTCAAGGAAATTTTGGATATGGAACCACCATAGACACTGAAGCAACTACAAGGTTTACAAGGGAGATTATAGTCTATTAGAAGATTTATAGCATAGATGGAGGATAAGATTCATCCCTTTTCACACCTTCTTTACAAAGGAATATCATACAAATGGGATGAGAAATGTGACAAAGCAATCCAACAACTCAATTATTACCTATTGACACCCCCTATCCTTATGCCACCAATAACAAATAAACCTTTGATCCTTCATATCTCAGCTACATTAACTGCTCTAGGTGCTCTTCTTGCTTGGAATGAGGAAACAAGGAAGGAGAGATATATTTAATACATTTGTAGAACTTAGGTTGGATACAAGATGAACTATTACTCCATCAAAAATTCCTACCTAGTGGTTTTTTCCTCACAAAGACTTAGACATTACATGCTCTTGCACCAAGTGAAGCTTATCTCTAAGATATATCTATTGAAGTATTTTCTATCCAAAGCTGCTCTCATAGGATGAATGGACAAGTGGGTTATGATCCTCACATAATTTGATATAGAGTATGTGGATCGAAAGACTATTAAGGGGAAATTTATCAAAGATCAATTGGTAGAGGCATCTATCTATGGAAAAAATATGTTGGTGTCTAAATTTCTTGATGAGTCAATATTTTCCCTTGATATAGTGGATTAATGGAAGTTTTATTTTGATGGTTCACATACACAGCATGGATCTAGAGTAATAATTATCTTTATCACCCCACAAGGTGACTATATTCCCAATTCATATCAGCTATTTTTCCCATGCACTAATAACATCATTGAGTATGGGGCTCTTATCACGGGATTAAGGATCGCAATACAATGGAAAATATAGGAATTAAAGGTCTACAGAGATCCATAGCTGATTTTAAACCAAGTTAATGATGACTACCAAACCAAAGATGACAAGCTCATGCCCTATAAAAATATGGTGGAAAGTCTCAAAGATTTCTTCATTGACATCACATTCAATAAAATACCCTGGATCAACAATTGAGCTCAGTTGATGCTATGGAAACAATTGGGTCCTTGCTAGATATGTATCATAACATTTTGAATGTGAATTCCTCATCGAGTAGAGCTTCTCATCCGAGTATTCAAGGTACTTAAATCCAAATTTGTATATGAAATCATTGGTTACAGTTCTCCTTGATATCATTGTTGCAAGTATAAGCAAGTTTGGTGGTGTTGTCATTAATGTTGTCATTGATGTCAACACAGTTCAGTATGTTGTAGATTGTGCATGTATAGTTGAGATGTTGTTAATATTTTGTGAGTACATGGAGCTATCCTTATGATGTTGTAGATTTTTTGAAATGATGAGTTTCCAAGTACTTTTGAGAAAATTAATAAAGAGTGAAGTCAGAGTTATGTATGGGTTTAGAATATGCTATGGTATGTGCTTTGCATTTATTTTGTGTTGATCCTATGCTCATGTGGATATGAACATTTGTTGTTGGTGATATTTTGGTGTCAACTTCTAATTTGTAGCTTCTGGTTTGATGGAGTGTGAAAGTTGTGTTCACCGGTATGTGAACTATTTTGGAAGAGTTGGTTATCTGTAGATTGGGAGAAATGTTTTTGCTCCACAGTCCACCACTATTTTTTTTCAGGTCTTGTGGATTTTGAATATGTCTTGTAATGGTGTTCTCTAGGTTCTAGAAAAAAATTTGTGGTTTGGTGATCGGGAAGTTGAGTTTCAAAAATTGTGTGTTCACACAGTCCAAATGGACTGATGGGAGGTGTTTTGTGTTTAAAAATTGTTGCACCTATTGTGGATGTACATGGAAGTATTTAAGATTTGTTCTCATGCATGATGAAGCATTTTGCATCATCTGCATGTTATCTTCTTGTGGAAAGTGTGTACTTCAATGGTCATTTGTTTTCTCATTAGGTTTGGCTGACTTAGTGTTTACACTTCATATGAAAAATTTAAAATTTAATTAAGGAAGTGTCTGGTTGATCCAAGACATTGTTTTTGGTCTTGGTTAAGTATTTAATTGGTCCACTCTCATTCCTTTCCACTGCGAGAATGTTGATTTGTCGACCTAGTTTGAATTTATGAAATGAAGCGTATGTGGCTAACCTTGGAGAATGTTTCTAAGGTTGAAGATGGTATAAATGCAAGTCGAGATGAAAAGAATTATAAAATACACTTGAGTAAGGAAGTAAGCCACAAGTGAAGAGCAGAGTTGTGCAAAAGTAAGTTGAGGTAACAATACTTTATTGTGTTAGATTCCTGAAAGCAATGAGTTGAAGGTTTTTGCAATCTTCTGAAAGCAGTGAGCCTCTTGTATTTGGTTTTGCTATCACTTTATATTCTAAGTTAATCCTCACCATGGTTTTTCCCTCATTAGGTTCTCCACGCAAAATTTTGTGTTAATTGTGTTGATTTTTCTTTTTGTTATCTACATTTTCTATTCATACTTAATAACAGAATAGTGTGGTTGTGAAATTGATAAGTGTTGAAGTATTTTGTTTGAATTTGGTGACAGTTGATTCACCCCCCCTCTCAGTTGTCCTATGCCTTTTAACAATCATTATATCTTTACTTACCTACACAAAGGTATCCTTCCATATGAATTTACTCCAAACCTTAGAAAAACCTTTATCAAAAGAGCATCCTGAACCATATTCCATAGTCTATTTTGTAATGACACCACACCATATGAGCTAGTTGAGGTCAAGCTCCCATCATTGAGAGTGTCATTGAAAAATATTATTACCGATGAAGAATACAAAGTGGTCAAATTCAATGAGTTATATTTGTTGGATGAGTGTCACCTAGAGGCTTTGAATCATTTAAAACCTTATCATAACTAACTAAAAAGGAGCTATAATAAGAAGATCAAAAGTTTGTCCTTCTAGGTGGGAGATCTTGTATGGAAGGATACCCAAAAGAATATGTTGGATGTAGATAACAAAGGGAAGTTTAAGACTAATTAGTTAGGACCATTTTTTGTCACAGCTAGTTATGATTCCAGATCCTATCAATAGTACACATCTCAAGAAGTTTTATGCCCAAGTCTTGAAGGGTATATATCTAAAAATAAATAAAAAATAGAAAATAATAAAATTAAAAAAAAATGAAAAAAGATTGAAAATAGTAAAGAGAAAAGTTTTCCCCTAGTGAAAACCACTTCGATGGAACTTTGGGTAAGTACCTTGGTGATTTCTATCCATTGGTAGTATATTTAGTCGTTAATTTAGTCATTTTTTTCACTGATTTTTGTCCATTGGTAGTATTTAGTCATTGATTTTAATCATCATTTTGATCAATTTGGTAGTATATTTAGTCATTTTTATTTCATATGTCATATATTTAGTAATATTTATTCACTATCCACTAATTTATGTCAATTGGTAGTATATTTAGTCAATTTAATCATTAATTGATGTCAATTAGTAGTATATTTAGTCATTTTAATTGATTGATATTTGAGGATTTATACATAAAACACAAAATACACATCAATCATCAATTTCACAAAATAAGATAGCCATTGAGAAGGAAAAATTTGTTTACTTTATTAATAAAAGAAAGGTGTTCTAGTTACAACTTAGAAATAGAGTATGACAACTTTTATTTTTGGTTACAAGACTAAAAAATTCAGTTACAATATTGCATAGAAATGACTACAAGAAAAAAAGTTCTCCAAAAAACTTTTTCAATGATGGAAATGCATGCTTGGATCCCTTCAATGTGAGCACATGCCCCTTTCATCACTTAAAAATGTACCATAGAAAAATTGATCTTTAAACATTTTCATGGTCATTTAGGTCTTTTTCCTGTGTTGCTTGGCTTATTTTGCTTAGATTTATTGTTGTAATGTAACTTATACATTCACATTAGGTCTTGAATATTCAAATTATTAAGACTTTATGATGTCTTGTGAAGGTGTTATGAAGTGTTGTAGCACATTTCTACACTTTTCTAGACTCATCTTATTATAATTCATCTAAATATTCCCTTTTTATCTTTTACCAAGTCTGATTTTAAAGTGTTGTAAAGTCTTGTAACAAGCTTTCACGCTTTTCTAGGATTTTCATCACTAAATACACCTTTATTATGCTTTATTTTTCCCCATTATGCACTTATAGGCCTTAATTAAGTGTGTTTTCAAATACAAACCCGACAAACAACATTAAAGACAACTTAATTCCCAACACCCACTTGCATGCCTTGAGTGAGACCCATTCATCATGGGTGGCAACTGAGTCCCTCTTGGCACAAAATTCAAAATAAATTCAAATTTCTTTCAGGTTTTTATTCATTAAGACTTTAGGTTGGCCTGTGATGTATTTTTGTAAAAATAGGGCATAAGTGTGTATAAATAAGTATTTTCCATCTATTTTAAACCCTATTCATTCAAGTATTCATCCTTGTATTCAATCTCATTCATCCACTTAAGCATCATAGCATCATTCAATCAAGCAATTATCAAGCATATTGGAGTAGCCATTGACATATCATCAAAATTCGACAAGTGTTTGGTGATTTTAGGACACTTGCATGTTGTTTATTCATCATTCATTTCTTATTTCATTTAATTTCTTTATCAAGGGTTTGATTACCAAAGTAAGATTTGACCATGACAAATCCCTATACTCTAACCCTTAACCATTTTCCCCCTCTTTGCATGTGTTTTTGTAGGTCTTGTAGGAATATTTGTCAAAGAAATAGGTGTTGAAAAGTGGTCAATAAGTCATAAAATCTATTCAAGTCAACCAAACCCTAATTCAAGCTTGGAGACAACATTCAGCTCGTTTTATGTAGATTTGGATCCATCAACCCCACAAGAAGACAAGTGCATGTTTGGACCCATAGAGTTGACTTCAGAATTTATAGATTTCTATAGGTGGACTGATTCACCATCAGTGGAAAATGATTCCCATTTCTAGGCTAGAAAAGTTGTTATGTTTAGTTTTTAGTTCCCGACATTCAAAAACCTGTTTCAACAAAGTTTACCAGAAGTAGGACTGATTCACCATTAGTGGAAAATGAGTCCTACTAGTCATCAACAATGATTTCTACAACATTTCAGAACCTTACAGCATTAGCATTCTACCTCCAAGTGCACTCTGTTTAGTTTCATTAAGTTTTGATTTCATTTGTGCATGTTTCTAGTTCATTTCTGCATATCACACTATGTTTTCAAACACTTCATATTCTTTAGGTTTTGCATAAATAATCAATCAATTTTATCAGTTTGTTGCATCTAGATCATTGCATTTAGGCATAATTTCATTGTACTTAAAATATTTTGAGTGAACCACCTAGATTTTGGTGTGGGGTCTATCTCTTTCCTTTAGGTTAGAAACCCTAATTGGGCAAAAGAGTCATAGCATTTCACACCCTTAAAATCTATGGTTCAAAAATTTCTACAATGTGGAAAATCTTCCTAGATCAAGTTGTAACGTGTAAAATCCAAGAAGGAGACTATTGAGTGTGTCCCATATGTGAAGCTCTCTCCTTCAATGCAGTCAATAATAACCCAACTAGATTTTATCCTCCTTTATATGCAATGTGCTATCTGATATGAACAAGGTATTCCTTTTCCACCATGAATTAAGTTGTACCTCAATACAACCAAAAAAATTTCTATTAGTCTCAATTCAAAAAGAATAAAAGTGCATCTTATATTGCAAGTTTACCAAAGTAAGTCCAAACACAAAAGAAAGATAAATCAATTAAAAAATTGTAGGAAATGGATCACATCCACAAACATGGGAGATCTATGCAAAATTGGAGAAATTGGCTTGGAAAATGAAGGCAGTAGGGTATTTCCATATTCAAGAATTTACTTGATGTTTTGGAATAGAAGAAAAAAGAATCACCCATCTTCCACCATAGTGAAAGGTTAGCATTAATTACATTTGGTTTGTTAGAAATAGCCCCTGGTACAACTATTAGAGTTGTTAATAACCTTTAAGTATGTTCTAATTTTCACATTGCATTGAAATTCATCTCCAATATAGTTGCAAGAGAAATTGTTATGAGAGATGCAAACCATTTCCATCATTTTAAATAGGGGCAATGTTCTTGTGGAGAATATTGGTGATGCTAAATGAAACAATCTGAAAAATAGGCTTGCACTATAATAATGTGCACTACATCAGATATCCAGTAATAAGAAAGGGACATCCATCAAATTATAACAACAAGGATTTTTTTGTCATATGTTGTAGTTACAAGTGCCCTACTAGACATGCATAAAAATGTGGAAGCGTAGACAAGGCAAGCGAACTATTTCAAAAAATGCCTCAAAGAAATGTGATATCATGTAATGTTGTGATTGAAGGATATGCTCAAAATGGGTTTTTCTAAAAAGTCCTTAGAAAATTTTAAGAAATGTAACTAGTGGGTGTAAAGCCCAATTCCTCAACCTTTGAAAGTGTCCTTCATTCCTTTGTGTGAATTGGAGTTTTGCATGAGGATATGAACTTCCATTAAAAGCATATTTGGAAGTGGTTTTTTATCAGATATTATAATTGCAATTTGCACTTCACATCTCCAAATCCTTCAAAAAACCTTTTTCACAACTACTACAACACTGTATGGCTATTATTGGGAATTCATGGTGTTGCAAGGAGCTTTCCCCATAACACGGCAAAGGCCCAAACATAGTCGTGCGGTGTTGCAGTGGTTGTGTAGAAAATTTTGTGAAGGCTTTGGTGATTCAAAGTGGAACTTGCAATTACAATATCTAATAAAAATTCACTTCCAAATATACTTATGCATTAATGATAAATAATCACTCATATAACTTGTTAGTTGGAAGAAAATTGGGAGATAACATGAGTGCTCAATTAACAATAATAGTATTGAAGCACCTTCCTTGAATGTGAGTGCAATTCAAGAAGTTGGTTCAGACACAAAATTTTCTTAGGAAATGGTGCTTAAGCTTCCTTAGAAACGTGGTGAGTGTGCAATATTTTCCTCTAAGAGGGTATCAAGGATGATGGGCTATCATGGAGCCATGTATCATCCATTTGTTTTCTCCTTGTTGTCTACTGTAGCAATTTGTGTCTATGTATGTTTGCTACTCAAGGGACCCCTAAAAATTAGTTTAATTCCACCATTCACCTAGGAAAGCATTGGTTATAGTGCATATTAAAGCTAAATTTCTTTGGTTGGGATGTTGGTTCTACATTTTGTGTTGCAATAAGTTGGATTCTATGGATATCAAGTCTCAAAATTCTTCTCTCAAATTGTGTCTTCTGACATTGAACATGCTACATCACATTATACATTCAAGTAGAGAAGATTACAATTTATTTTGTTAGCAAATGAGGGGAGAATTCTCATAAGTGGATAAGCTATTATAAAGATCCGACAAATACTGATACGAGCTCTTAAGGATTGACCTAGGAAGAATGAGAACAAGGTTTCCAACCTTTCCAAGTTCTTGTTGTGTGAATATTATCATAAATATTTATTTTGAAACTATGGGAAAAATATGTTGTGTATATAATCATAAAGATGCCAATGTGTATTTTGAAGCAGCTTATGGTATTTTGCATAGGTGTAAACATTCTTTGTAAGATTTATTTTTGTGTGGGAAAAAAAAATTCATGACATACCTTCTTCCTAATTGTGGAAAACCATTAGATATACACATTTGGACTGCAAAAAATAGGGCACATATACTCTCAGTCGTTGCTTCTCTGGGTGGTATGGAATTATGTGGATAGTGTGGAATAGAGTACATTATATGCTATCTTATGTAATGGGGAAACTTGTGTCAAGATCTGAGCAAATAAATGATTATTTTACTGTCAAAACATTCTACCTTCCATTCTCAGTGTATCTACTGTCATACCTCTCACTAACACTATTATAAATTATTGACACTATTATCCTACTGCCTTTGCAAAAGAGATCCATTTGAAGGCATCTTTACTATACATTATGCACAACAAAACTCTACAAGTGCAATAAGACGTTTGCAAGAAAAAAATATGAATTCGATGAAACATTTTTTTCTAAGAAACATAATATCTTCAAATAAAGGAGCACTATAATTATGACTGAGAAAACACTGTGTAAGCATTGTTAGCACTAAGAAATGAAGAAGATAACACTTTGAATTAGGTGACTGAGATCACTAAAAGGAATATCATTGTTAAAGAGTTACAAACCATGAATTTTTCAAACAATGATTGAGTCATAACAAATAGTCCAAAAAAATGAAAGTTATTATCAAATGGTGAGAAATATTTGTCCTCTAAGTTATTTGTACATGGTTATTAAGAACATAGTGAGTAAGAAGTAAAAGAGCACTGGATCATACCACTACAAAATGGTTATGAGTTATGCAATGAACTTCATTGTTCTTTTGATCACAAAGGAGATCAAAACAATAACCAACATACTAATGTGCATAAAGAATGTTCATTGAGAGCAAACTTCCTTACAAATAAATTACCATAGTAGAGTTTGAGGTGAATTGCACTTGCTATTTTATGTAGATATGGATATGTTCCAACATATAGTTAATTGTTGTAGCATAGCAGATAGGCTAAATAGTTGTTCATATACCATTATTTCAAATTAAAAATTGATATACCTTATTCTAGGAGAAAATCATAGGGGGATTCTATAAATAAGACACCATTATTTCAAATTCAAAATTGTTGGCTCTTTCACAATTTTTTGCTTCATTTATTTGATCTAAGATAGCCTACTATATAGAAGATGCTCTCAAAATCATAGTAAAATCCTTTATTCTAGGAAGACTATTCAAAATCTTCCCATCATAGCAATGAACAAAAGCATCAGTCATTAACCTAAACTTTGCAAGAGTTTCAATAAATTCTACTTTTGCAATCTCTTTTCCATTTTGATTTGTATTCCCAATTTCATCCAGGAAGAAATTCCTCATCCTGTAGATCCTGTTGTTAGCCATAACTTCACTAGGTGTCAAGGATAGCTTTGAGTTTTTACCCAAGCAATAATTGACAAAATTCAGCCTTACCAGATACAATGTGTTGAAAATATCTTTGAAGTTGTTTTGGAAAAGAGATCCTGAGAGTATAAAAAACAATTTTGAATTAACCTTTTTGCATGAATTCCATATCTTTGATCAATTATTTCAAGCTTGATGGCCTTCATCAAGAATGATCAAACCTGTGCTCTCTAAAAGTAGTTTTACCATATGCTTAGCCTCTTCATGAAGGCTCACATTTGTCTCACAAGTGGGTGGTATAGAAGAAAAAGTGTACATGTTATTGGCTACAATGTTTTTGTATACCTAACTGGTGAGACAAATGTGTGCCTTCTTCAAGAGGCTAAGTATATTGGAAAACTACTTTTAGTGAGCCCAAGTCTACTCATTCTTGATGAAGTTTATCAAGCTCAAAATAGTCGATCAAATATATGGAATTCATGCAAAAAGGTTAATTCAAAACTGTGTATTATACTCTGAGGAACTCTTTTCCAAAATAACTTCAAAGAGCTTTTCAATACTTTGTATCTTGTAAGGCATAATTTTTTCAATTGTTTCTTTGGTAAAAACTCGAAGCTATCCTTGACACTTGGTAAATTTATGGCTAATAGTAGGATATATAGGCTGAGGAAGTTCTACATGGATGAAATTGGGAATAAAATTCAAAATGGAAAAGAGAGTGCAAAAGTAGAATTTGATGAAACTCTTGCAAAGTTCAAGTTAATGACTAATTCTTTTGTTCATTTTTATGATGGGAAGATTCTGAACAACCTTCTTAGAATAAAGGATTTTACTATTATTTTGAGAGCATCTTCTATACAATAGCCTATCTTAGATCAAATAAATGAAGCAAACAATTATAAAAGACCAGGGAATTTTGAATTTGAAATAATGGTGTATTATGTATAGAATCCCCCTATGGTTTGATCCTAGAGTAAGGTATAGAAATTTTGAATTAGAAACAATAGTATATGAACAACTATTTAGCCTATTTTCTCTACAACAATTAATTACAGGTTATAACATATCCATTGTAGTGTAGAAAAATGTATCCCTTTACATTTTCACACTTGATATGGGAATAATTAATAACAAATTAGACTTAATGTCCCCTTGATCTAGTGTTGTGAGGTGTTGTACACCTCCACATTAGGTCTTGGGTCCATTTTAAGATAAATTAACTTAACTCTTCCTTAATTTAATGTTGTAAAAATGTATTTATTTACATCTTCACATTAAATTTGGGAGGCTTGTAAACTAAAGTGGACCTAATCTAGTGTCGTAATGTTTTTTACAAATTCACATGGGATTTAGGGACCTTCTAAGCTAATTTCACCCAAGTTTTCCTTAATTTAGTATTATAAAGTGTATTTATTTACACTCACATTGAATATTGGGCCCTATTACATTTATGACATTCATATCATCATTAATAGGCCCCTATGACCCCACATTTGTGCATCCCAAGGCATATCTTAACTAAAAACCTAACAAGATCAACATATAAGCCTAATTCTTTGACTCCCCAACACTTTAGGACTAAAAAAATCCCCTGTGGTACCCATTTGCCAACTTTGGAAAATTAGTCCCATTTGGCCTATTTTTAAGGTTATGAGTGGGAAAGTGGGTTTTAATTCAAATTTCTTCAAGAGTTAAGCACTCCAAGTCTTCACAACATCATCAAGATAGCTTTCAAGATCATTTCTAAGGAATTCAAGGGAAAATTCTTCATCAATTGTTGCAACAATTCAAGATCCATCATCATTTCAATGCTAGCAAGTATCAAGCATGTTATTGAGCTAGTGTTGTGATGGAGCATTGAAGATCCAAGATCAAGCATTTTTATAAACCTATTGTCAAGATCAAGATCTACATCCTTCATGGCCATTTCATTTTGAGTTGAATATTTATAAGAAACCATTTACAAGACATCATTAAAGTTGTCATTGTTCATGTTTCATGTTTCATGTCCTTGTTTCATATTTTCATCATTTGGTTTAACAACCTAAAAGGGGTTTGACCAAGAATTAGTACATTTTGACCCATTTTTCGATGACTGATTGTTGAAAAATTGGTCAAAATGTACCAGTGAAGGAAAACCCCTATTCCCTAACAATCAACAAGTTTCTCTCTTCTTGACATGTGTGATTGCAGATCTAGGTGTCTTGGATTTTAAAATATCATTAAATATTATGTTACAAACTTGTTGGAGTTGTCTCCCCATTTCCAAGGTCATAATATTCAATAAAAGATCATCTACAACCCCGAAATCAAAGTTTAAGATTTAGGAACCTAGAGAAACAGATTGAGCAGAATGAGAGGTGTGGATTAGAACCTTAAAGTTCCAAAAAATCCAAATTGGACTCATTCATCACAAGTGGTGAATGAGTCCCACTGTAGGTTTTGTTAGATATATTTGTAGATTCAGATACCCTTTTGTCTCAAACTTTCTTTTGTGCAAAAATCCAGAATTGGGATTGATTATGCCAGAATGGCGAATGAGTTCCACTAGGTCAAAAAGTTAGAAATTTCTAGCATTTTAAGACTCCTTCCAACCATCTACAAGTTTCCAGGTGCACACAATTCATCTCACATCTTTTTGTTCTGCTTCATATGCATTTCTAAGTTATTTAATTCAAATTTGCATCATATTAGGGTTTTTTGTTTCATCTTGCATGTCATTGTCTTTTCCAAGTTTGAACTTTGTAGTGAACTACTCATTAGCTTACTTTCATCCCCTAGGACATTCCCATAGTAGATCTCTTGCCTCTATTCCTTCTTGTGGTGAAGATCTCTAAGGCATCCTTGAATGTTAGTTGGAGAAAAGTGATGTTCTATGTCCAAAACAATAAATCATCCATCATTTTTCAACTAAAAATTTTGGTGTACCTACATTTAGAATTCCTTCTCTACTAATTTGGAGTCCATTATCATCCTAGATCTAGCTTGCATTGACTTTGCATTAGGGTTTGCATTAGTTAATTGGAATTCTAGGGTTTCAAATTTTTACATTAGTGAAAGTGCATATAGTTTGCATCTTTTCATCTCAAATCATTGAAAAAAATCTAAAAACTACATTTCCATTTAGGTTATAGATCATACAAACTAAAAAGCATAAAAATCACTTAAATTTTTTTGAAATTTTTGAAACAATCCCTACTAGGACTCATTCACCACCTTAGGCGAATCAGTCCCTATCTATATTTTAAACTGCCTATAAGAGCATTAAAACCTCATTTTTTTGCTTCCTAAGCCTCCTAGTAACATATAGTATAAGTATAGAAAGTTTCGGTAACATTTTTTTTTATGAATCGAGGTCAAAAACATCAATTTAGGGTACTCATTTTTTAAATCATTTCAATAGAAAGCATCACTAGATCTGAAATAATTCACATTTCTAAAACTTTGCATAACATGGATAAAATTACTTTTCACTTTTTCATACACAATGTTTCTATTCATAAAGATTTACATAAGTTTGATAAAATTACTTTTCATTTTTGGATATACATTGTTTGAATTCTTAAAGTTTTGCATAAATTGGATAAAAGTGTTTTGCATCTTTGGATATACATTGTTTATATTGTTGAAGCATTGCATAAGATGGTCAAAATTGCTTTTCATTTTTTTTGAACTGATGTTAGTACCTTAGCTTTCTATGTATGTTAAGAAAAAGTTCATATCCTCTCCTTATGAGAGTGTTTTAGTGAAAGAGAATACAACTTGGGACATTCCTAATCATCATATTTGTTCTTCTCCTAATATCTTTCCTATTGGTGAAGAATATATTTTAGTGTTAGAAGAACCAATCAATGAGAGTTTTGAGAATCTTAGTTGTTTCTCTCCTTCTACCTCTCTTATTAGGAAAGAAATTGATGAACAAGAAGAAACAACCATAGGTAATCATGATGATAACATAGCACAACAAGAAAGCATTGAAACCTAAACTAGTCTACATTCACCTCCCAACACTTTCCCCTCTTGTGATAATGTTTTAGAAAATGAAAGCGTAAGTGAGGAATATATGTTGGTGTTGGATGATCAAACATTTAAGGTCTATAACAACCCTCTTTATAATTCTTCCCCTACCTATCCTATCTTAGAAGACAATATGGGACAAAGGAGTGAAAATTTAGATAATCATGACAATCACATTTTTTCTCCTCCAAGTATCTCTCCTAATTGTGATGATGATACTTTGATGTTAGAATATATAATCGATCAAAGTCATGGTAATATTTATTTCCTCTCTTCCCCTAGAGAAAACAATATTGAACAAGGAACCACCATCATTGATAAACAAGAAAATTCAACCATTAATCATTCCCCTACTTGCGATGAAGTCATTTTGGAAGAAGTAATCCTTGAATGTCAAGAACAATTTGTTTCTAGTTCTAAAAAATCTCCTCATAGGGAGGATATGATGGTGAAATAAGATGAAAACAATAGTAATGTGGCTTCCTTAGGTGATGGTGAAGAGGTAATTCTATATTTCCCTTTATTAGAAATACATCAAACCAAGACCGTTGAGGTTATGAATGCACAAGTTTCCATTAGATCCTCCTTGATTAATGGACCTCCTACATATCTTATGGTACATACTAAGATTTCTCTAATTCTTTACCCCCCCCCTCACAACGACCGAAAACTCAAAATAAATCCAAACTTATCCTTTACCCACCTAAAAATAATGTGTCGCAGTAGCTAAGTCATAATACCATTGCTCATACATATAACACTAGGAACAATCCCCAACCAAGAAAAAAACCTTCAAAATCCCTCCAATTTCCTAATCCTTTCCTACCTAACCCTATCTTATCAGGTCCTCCTCATGGAAATGAGTATGATCTTGTCCAATAGCTAAAGAATACTCCTACTAAGATATCATTGTGGGACCTTATTCAAGCATCCCCTCACTACCATAACATGATTCAAAGTGTTGTACAATAAGTTCCTATCCCTTCTAATGCACAACCAAATGACATAGTAGCCATGATTCAAGGAATACATGTTGACATTATTTTCCACCAAAGTGAGCTCCCTCCTCTAGAAGTGCAAAAACAAAATGAAGCTTTCATAATAATATCTCAATACAAAAGAAAAAGGGATAAAGAGAACCCTTGTGGATAATGGATCTACCCTTAATGTGTGTAGTGTAATCCTTTTGGATAGGCTTGCTGTGGATAAATCAAACATTCAACCTGTCACTTTATCTATTAATGGATTTGACAATGTAGGAAAGAAATCGCTCGGTGTGATTACATTGCCTATTACAGTTAGGAAGGCCACATTAGAAACACCAATCCATGTTATTCCTCATGATATTTCATACAATTTCCTTTTAGGAAGACCATGGATTCATGCAATTAATGGGGCGCCTTCCACTCTTCATTGCAAAATGAAGTATGTCTACAACAACAAAGTGTAAACACTTGAAGTTGACCCTAACCCAAAAATTTGTTTGAACATTGATAAAAACAAGGAAAATACTTTGAAAAAATTAACATCAACTACACATGTAGAATCCATGCAAGAACAACAAAAACATAGGTGTCATAAACCCTTCACAATGATATCACTCGATGATTTGGGATTGTTGTATTTTGACTCAAAATTCATGAGAGAATACAAGATCACAAACAAGAACTCTGAAAAGGGAAAAGAAAAAGTGGTAATGTCAAAAAAAAATTCAGAGGACCCTTCGAAAGCATCCACCTCAACCACTTTAGATCAAAATACAATATATTACACAAAAAACTTTGATAAAATTAATTATGAGCAACCACCAAATATAAAAGAGATGAAAAAATTTTATGGAAAAGGTTATGAACTTATGAGTCAACTTGGTTATAGTGGGAATGGATGTTGTGCTAGAGAAAAAGGTATCTATTACCCTATACAGCCTCATATGCTAGAAAAGACTAGTGATATTGGTTATTTCTTTCATAGAAATAAAACCATCAAACAAACCTTCACTCAATATCAACACTCTTACAGTAGTGCATCCTGAACTGATAGACACTAGTGGTCTTGAGTATTATACTTTACAAGAAACAAAAGAAACAAAGAGATCTTCGCTCAATGTCAATTTTATCATGAAAAAAATTAATGATCCAAATTCATTAGATTTTACACCCTCCTATAAAGGAGAGAACAAAATCTCACAATCTAAAGAGTCTTGTGTAAGTATGACATCTTGTGCTAAGCAAGAGATATCCTTGTCACAAAATAATGAAACATCCTCTGCTTTTGATTAAGAACGTATCTTCTTGAGACTCCTCCAAGATCATTTGATATCCCTCCCTCCAAGAACAAAAAATAAATTTTACTACAAACATTCATTTTGTACATATCATAGAGTTCATGACCATACTACTAATGAATGTAAGGCTTTAAGTAACAAAATTCAACATCTTAAGGATAGTGGTTCTCTTCCTTCTATTGAAGGACCTAGTCCTCTAACTGATACTTATCTTCATCTTATTTGGCTAATCCTTGTCCTTTACTAAGTGGGAGAAAAGAGTTATTTAGTCTTATACTCATATGTCACTTGTCGTTGTCTCTTCTGGCTAGTTGATCACCTTTTATGTACATGTGTGAACCCCAATCCTAATGCCTACAAAACAATGAGAACAAACACATTAAGTTAGAGATTGCAAGCAAGAATAAGGATTCCCCATGAAATCCATTTACAAAACTTAAATTAGGAAAATAAACAATGAAGAACATAATGAAAATAACAAACTAGATTGAATCCTAATTTAAATTTTCAAACTCATGATCCCATGGGGGAATTGGTGCCAATTTGATGTGAAAATTGGCCCTTTCCCAATTCCTATGATGCAAGATTGATATGTGTTGATGATGATTGATGAATGATCCACTTTGTTGATGAATATTGAGTGCTCTAAGCTAAAAGCCTGCATGACCTAGCTAGGATTCAACATTGATGGATGGAATTGGATAAATATTTGAGCATGGTAACTTTGCATAATTTGTGGATCAAGTTGTGGAGGATTAAATTAATGGAGATGATCTCTATTTATAGAATAGAATGATAGAAGAATGCCAAACATGGAGGATGTGGGACTAAAGATCCACCAATGAGAAGAGGCCACTTGTCAACTTGTGATAGGTTTGAGGAATGAGCACATTTTGGTCAATGTGCAAAAGAGGGGGAGTTTTGAAATTTGAAATTGAGAGTTAAATGTTGATTGGGGGACATGTAAGAGAGAAGTTATTGCCATGTTGGATGTACACGTCAACTTGTCTTCATATTCAAACTTGAGGAATATTCTCAAAATATGTTTTGTTGAGTGAAAATGAGGAATTTATAAATGAATTAAAATGCTTTATTGGTGCAAGTGGGAAAAGGTAGAGGATGTGATGGGTGGTTAGATTAGTTTAATCAGGATTAGCTTAACTTAGATGATGATTAGGGGTTTTGACCCATTTGACTTAAATATTTTGATTTATTTAAATCAAGAGGGAGAAATATGAACTTTGAGATTTAATTAAATAAAATTTTGATTTATTTAATCAAAGAGGGAATGATAGGCTTAAATTAAATAAAGTTAATTTATTCAATTTAAGTGGATAATCCTTAGAGATTGAATTAAATGAACCTGATTTTCCTAATGAATGGATTTAATGAACTTGATTAATTTGATAAGTGGATGAATGTGAACTTGGTTTACTTGATGAATGGACCTAATTAAAGCCATGATTCTAATTTTACATGTCTACATTTTTCCCCTCTTTGAAGCAATGTACTTGCTACGTTGGTTCAAAGAATAGACTTACCACAATCAAAATTCAAAAAATTTCTAATTTTTTTCAGATGCCCTAGTGGAAAGAAGTACACTAGTACATTGCCCCCTCAAGAGATTGAGCGAAAGGATACGATTTGAGGGTCGATCTTGCAATAAATAGGTTCAAGATGGACGATTATGATGATGATGCAAATGAAATGGTTTTAAGATGCTTAGAATAACAGATCTATATTATGATGATGATCATCCATGTGAGATGATATGAGATGGATGATATGATAATGCCTATATGATTATGCAGTAGATATTTTATGCAAATGTATGATTTTTATGAATTGCTTCTCTAGACTAACAAATCTATGTTATGATGATAATGCAAATGTAATTCATGCAAAATGATCGGTGTTTTCTATTGTGTATGATATGAATGATATGTGGTATGCTGACGGTTTGTTGATGTAGGATGGATGCAGGATGGATGCATTGGTGATGTTATGTTATCGCAGAGAGAAGAAAGAAGAAATGAGATGATGACAAGAGGATCCAAAAAGTCCATGATCTAATGAGACTTTATTAGAGATGATGATGATTAGATGATGATGATTTTCTTATCAAAGATTGGTATTTTAAAAGGGATAATTACCTTATGTTTGATAACACACGTAGGCACGATGCATCAAGGTATAAAGAACTAGGATGGCATTGCACCTAGTGAGATGGACTTTGACTCGACAAACATATAGGAGTATTCTTGTTCACACTTGACATACAGAAACCTTGCTAGGACATACCTAACAATGCAAGTATTTTCCAACTTATATTACAAGAATGTCCAACAAGCACAATAGACAAAAGGATAATGATCCTTTCCCCATTCCTATCTCTCTAAATCCTTTGTTCGGATATCATCGAGAGGTCCTTGGAATGAGCGCAATAAGATAAATCAAAAGAAAAGATCAAGTACGCAAAAAAACCAATGTTATTCATACCTTGAGCCGAAGGGATGTGTTTAGAAAGGATAAGAACTGAAACTATTGCCAAAAGATAATGCCCATTGTAGGAAGGATACATCCTAGGACATGTTAGTCGATAGCGGCATGTCATTTCATTTATCCAAAGTGTTTTTCCAAAACATAATGCCCATTATAGGAAGGATACATCCTAGGACATGTTAGTGGATGGTGGCAAGTTGATAGGTTTGATAAGTTGATTGATAGGCTATTGATATAAGGTTGATTGACATGTTTGAAAATGATCAAGAGTTTGATTTTTATTTTAACGGTTTGTTGCTTCAATTTTTATTTTGCATTTGAAGCTTGCTTTTGATGATTTTTGTACTTGTTTCTATTTGTGTTGCCAAAGGATGAAGGTGATGATCAGTTTATTATGGATGATTGATTATTTCGAGTGAAAGTGAAATGGGATGGATGGATTTTTTCAAATATTTGGATGTTTTTTATGTTTTTGGAATGTTTTGAGGTTGTTTTTGGTACTTTTGATCTTTCAATGTTTTGAGGTTTTCTAAGATTTTATGAATGTTTTTGTGTTTTTGTGTTTTTTTGGATGTTTTTGGATTTTGATGTCTTGGGGGATGATTGAAGATTAGCCTTGCCTACATTTAAGCTCAGAGACGACGTAGTTTAGATTCCATGTTTTTTATGTTTTCTGAATTTTTGAGTGTTTTTGGATTTTGATATGATTTTGGATGTTTTTTGGATTTTCACATGATTTTGATGATTTGGATATGGATATGATATCAGTGATCTATTTGGGATTTTTTTGAAAACCAATCTAAGGTTGATTGATCGGATCGATGGATTGATGATGATAACATTGTTGAGAATGCACAACAATGCAAGCATAGTGTTACACAACACATGGATTAGGATGCTGATGGGATTGATGATGATAACATTGTTGAGGATACACAACAATGCAATGATAGTGTTAAGCAACACAAGGATAAAGATGGATATCCTAAGATAATGATGGATTGATTAGATTTGATTGATCAAGATTTTGAAGCTTGATTTGGAACAAAATCTATTTGAATGATTTGATGTGATGTTTGACATGCAAATTAGATGTGACTGATAATGATTGTTTGGATTGATGTTTGATGAAAGATGAAGCTTGATGAGGAGTCTCTTCTCGTCAAAATATGCCATAGGCTAGTGATTTGGATTTTTTCTCACAAGTGGTGGACCAATTTTATTTCACGTTTTCCAATGTTCGGATCACCACATTAGTTGGAGGATATAGATCAAGATTTATTCCTGAAGCGAGATCTAAATATCTGCTCCTAGTGTCTAGCAATGTATGGAATGCCATTGGATGGATGCTTCGATAGGTGAATGGATGGATGGATATGGTAAGCACACAAAGGATGCCAAGGATTATCTTTTGATAAGATAAGGTGTTTGAACGGAGGAATGCTTCATTAGATAATGCTTCATAGCTCAGATAATGTTGGATAGGATAGGATTAGTGAAAACGACCCATGTCAAGATGTTTACCATAAGCAAGTGTAAAGTGTGCCCCAAAATTTCATCAAGATCAAGATAACTTGGATTATGGATGTAGATGAATGATAAAGGATTGGATTAATGGTTTATGGATGGATGGATTTATTATGGATAAGACAGATGGAATGTTGGCTTTATTATAGATGGGACGAAGTGCTAGAATTTATTGTGGAAGGGATGAGATGCTTTCACCTGAGCTAGCACACCGAGATGCTTGATTCTACACACGATGCATGTTTTCTAGGTTTTCATCATGGTACCTGTCCAAACCACCACCATAGTGGTTTTCACTAGAGGACGATTTTTATCTTTACTGTTTTCATGATTTTTTCTGATTTTTTTGGATTTTCATATTTTTTTCTTTTTTTTTAATTTTTTCAAAAGATTTTAAGCTCATGCTGAATCACAAGGTGTTGCTGATGTAGATTCCCTTGTCATAATGTTCCATTGATATCTTGCTTAAGAATCTTCTTTGTCAAGATATATGCACTTGAATGCAGCTTTTGAGATTCTTGATCTACTTTATTGATACCGGGGTTAACTTTGTCTCTGTGCACACATCGCGATAGAGTGCCTTTAGAATCCTTATAATGAAGGGTCATTGCCAGTACATGGTCAATTTGAGAATTGGATATCATGTGTGGAGGCATGGATGGAGTGTGTTTAAGGATAAGAGATGGATTGGTTGACAGTTTGGAACCTTTGACTCTCCAAACTTGGGAAGATGAGCAATGATGGGTGGATACAAAAGTGTGTGTGGAATTAGGAACAACTTCTTGATACACTTTGTACATCACTTGAAAGCTTTATTTTTCTTTTGTGGACATCTTTGATGGATACTTTTCCCTTTTTTATATTTCCCCATAGTTTCTTTAACTGATGGAGTTTGATAGGGATGATCTTTCTTTGTATTCTTTGGTATCCATGTGTATTTGATTTGTCCATTATACTTCTCAACTTTTTTTTCTTTGATAATGTTCTTTGTAATTTGATTCAAATATTTCTTTTGAAGTTGGTCCCAAATCATGGAGGGGGTGATGGGTGGAAGAAGATTCATGATGTGACTGGTTGTAGTATTGGCATCAGTTTCATCATAAGGATTATTTATGCTCCTTATGTTGACGTTTTCTTGAGATGAAGTTGCCCCTAGTATGGTGGTAGTAGTACCTTCATGATTTGATTCCACCTGTTTGAGATATCTTTTTCAGTAAGCATGCTTTGATAAATGGCCATTGTAGATGATGTTATTTTGATTGGATGCTCTACTAACTCTAAAATATCTTGTTCTATCTGAACTGCTTCCTTGAGTAGATAATGTTGGATATCTTCATACATGATTTCTTCAGTCTATATTTTGGATATATCTGATCATGATGTTGACAACTTTGTTTGACTGTAGGAATCAATAACCTGCTCTTTTGTGTAATAATATCAGGAGTAAAAGAATCTTGTTTTGAATGAAGATTGTCTATGTGTCCATCTGCATAAAGTATCTCATGGGTAGATGGAGTATGTACTATGTGGATATGATCATCATTTGTGACATCTTGTATAGATAGGAGACTGTCCATTAGATCATTGTAGTATATTGGAGATAAAAATTATTGATCTTGATTAATTTCAGAATTACTTTTGACATGCTTTGGATCAAGTTCTTGACATGGGTCAATTTCAAAGGATAGATTTCTTATAAAGGGTTCTTGGATTTCATCATTAGACATGGTAAGTGGTTCAATATCTTCAAGTGTCGATTTAAGGGTTCCTTCAATATCTGTAACCATGAGGTCAAAGGGGATCAACATGTCTTAGAAAGGACCATTACTACACCTTAGTGGAAGATTTTGATCTTGCTTTGCAATAAATTCTTGAGATATGTCCTGTAACTCATTAGGTGATGTAGAGACATTTTCAACATGATCATTGATTGATGGATCATGCATTATGTCGATAGGATCGAATAATCCTAACACTTCTTGAAATAAATCACTAAAAAGTGGCTCTTGATGTATGGTGAGTTGATCATCAGATGGTGTAGAAACATCTTCAATGTGCTCCTTAATGGAGAGATCTTGAACATTGTTTTCAACAATTATAGTCAAGAGATTGTCAATGTCTTCAACCATAGGTGATGTTGACATTTCTTGGATTGGATCATTGTTGGTTGGTGGATTTTGATCATGATTGAAAAGCGACTCTTGACATATGTTGATTTGATCATTGGATGAAGTAGGGACAACTTCAAGGTGCTCAGTGCTGGATTGATCTTGATCTTTTTTCTCAACAAATGTGGTGGAGAGATTGTCAATGCTATCACCAGTGGTTGAATCCTAATCATTTTCCCCAATAGTTATCATTTTTTGTGTTTGTGCTTGTGTTTGTTGGGTAGCTTGAGCAGGTTGCATGACTTGGGAGGCTTGTTGCACTTGTTGACCTTGTGTTGCTTGTTGTGTGGCTAAATATTGTTGGATGGCCTTTTGGTAGGCCTTCTGAGCTTTTAGCACAATGTTATATTATGTTGCTACATTTGGTTTTGGTGGTAGTGGTGGTGGATTCAGAATTGTGTTGGATGTAGTGGCAAGTGGTTGAGATATGCTTGGAGTGATCATGGTAGTGAGGGGTTGAGATGTGATGGGTGAGATAGGGGTGGTTGGAGTGATTGAGGTGATAGGAATGGTCGAAATGACCAAGGTGATAGGTCCTTGGGAGACCATATTTGATTTGTTGATATTGATGTTGTCATTTGATTAAATACCATTTTTTTGTGTGATATCAATGGTATATTCAAAGGGTTTGATGTGATGGTTTGATTGGTGTTAGGTGGATTGATTTGGATGGAGTGATTGGTGCTAGGTAAAGGGAGAATCCCTAAACCAAGGAATGATGTTGATATGGGTAATGGTGGTGGAGATGTCTCTTTGTGCAATGACTCAACTATTTTGGTAATTGTAGCAATTTGATCTTGATTTCGATCTTGACTCCCTTGATATATTTGATTTGGTTTTTGTTCAAGCAAATTTGGGATGCATACTTGTGGTTTTTGAATGGGATCATGGCCAAATTGATTTTGGACAATGTTCTGATTTGGGATGATCTTTAGATTTGGCATGATAGGTTGAAATTGACCATTGTTGATGTTGGGAATCACATTTCCTTGTTTTAGGTAACTTTGAGCTTGCATGGTGTTACCTTGACTTGGATTAATACACAGAGTTGTTAATATCTTGTTTGGAATTTGAACAATATTTGTATGATTTGCAAACATATTCATCCCAAAGTTTACCAAGTTTGGATTGAAAATGTTCATGTTTTATAAATTTGTACTTGGTACCTTCACATTTTGCATGTTGGGATTTGATGATATGACGTTGTTTGTTTGAAGGCTCATGCACTGATTTTTCGGTTGATAGATTTGTAGGTTTGGACTTGGATTTAAATCTACCATCGAGAAAGGTGTTTGAAACTTTGATTTGGGCATACTCACATTTTTTGTACCATTGACATTTGTAGAAGGTAATGATCCCATGTATGGATTGTATAAGTGTGAGTTTTGATAATCAAATGACATTGTAAGGCTTTGAAAGTAAAATTGATTTGGATTACTCATGATGTATGGATCAAGTTTACATTCCATGTTCCACTTGTGTTTTGACCTTGTTGACCTCTAAGGTGTTTAGGACCAATGATGAGATGAAGGATGAAAAGGGGTGAATGATATGAGTGTTGAATGTTTAGGGACTTTGTATCAATGCTAGACTTAGGGCTTGATTTTGATTGTTTAATTTTGATAGTAAACCCTAAAATGTTAGATGTTATCTTAGGATGAACTTGTTCAAAGGGGTGTTAATTTAACTAGAGGTATCAGAAAGGATACATTCCCATACTCCTAACTAAACAAGGTGATTTTGATTTTGATTATTTACCCAAGTCTAGAATGATGTTTCCAAAGCTCTAAAGTTGTTTGGTGGGATGGGATGATAAATGTTTCAATGAATGAAGTGTTTGATTTTGATCCTAAATGAATCTAGGAAGGACTTTTTTACTATACCAAGATAGTAAAGAACATGCTTTTCTCTAAGAGTATTTCAAACCAAAAGACCAATTTTTGCTCGAAAGACGATAAAAAGATAAAAAAGCACATGTGTGGGGTTCAATTTGAGTTAATCTTGGTTAATGACTTGCTTTTACCACAAACACACTTCTTGCTTATTTTTCAAACTCATTGTCTATGTCTTAATTCCATTTCATTCCACAAGGTCCATTATGCAAAAATGAAGGTTTCAAGAGCATAGTTTCCTATTGTTGACTTTGAAATGAACAAATTGAGATATAGGTTTCAGTGTTTAGAAGCCTTCTAAGGATAACAACCCCTAGGGACAAGCAGTAACACATGGAATTTTCAAAGGTGTTTGTTCCTTACAAAGGGTTTGAAATTTTGATGATTTTTTGAGTGTTGGTTTCAATATTTTGGATACAAGCACTGTGTTTTCAAACTAACTCACAAGCAATATAACATCATAGCTCAATTGTTACATTTTTTTTGGTGGGCTTGCCTCATGCCCTTCATAGTAGAAGAGATAATTTTACATGCAATCAAGGAAAAAAATATGAAGGTATGTTAAGAATGAAGTCTCAACCTCTATATTTTAACCAAGATTGGACATGGCAAGTAACTTCTTGTAATCTAAGTTCCAATGCACCACTTTGATAAACTCATTGGATGGACTGGTTGGCTACTACAAACAAGGTTTTTATTTTGGAATTTCCATTCGTGGAGATTGACACATATGGAGAGAGTCCCTTTCAGATCCATCTCATCAGATTCAACCACATGATACTGGTGTTTACTCCAATAACCACATTTATATCCCGACTGGAAATACTCTCAAGTTCACAGTGTTACCAGTTGAGTCGTTCCCTTGGGTGAGTACTATTTCCCCAAGGCAGGCCCTCTAAGATAGACAAAAATGAGCAAGCATATTCATAGTTTGATCAACCTTCATTTAGAAACAAAGGGAGAACATATGCAATAGGTTTACTCACACTCGCAAAGTGTTTTGTTCAATTTTAAACTCAAAATGAAGTGTGTTGGTAATTAATTACACAATTTAATGTCACCAAAAGCCTTTTGATTCTCAAGATCATCGTGAGGAGCGAGAGAATTGCATGTCTTTTGATTATATTACTTTGTGTAAATAATTACAAAAAAATAAAGATACACATTCATTTTATCCTTCAAAGCAATGATTTGATTTGTTTTAAGCACCAAAGGAAAGATGAAAATTTGATTGTTCAATTTGTTAACTTGAAATGAAATCTAGTCAATTTTCCTAAAGTTTTTTTTTAACTCCTTTCCAATGAAAATTGAAAGCCTAGGTAATGTTCATTTTAAAACCTAAAAAAAAAAGTGAGTTAGTCTAAAACAAAAAATTAAAGCATAAGACGGAAGCTCCAAGCATTAAAAAATGCTTTGTTGATTTCAAGTTTTAAGGCTTCAATCCTTTTTTCCTCCAAGATTTGTTCAAGATCGCCTCTTATCCTCCAATGTTGCTAGTCATTTGAATGAAAATCCTTCCTCCTTTGTTTTCCTATTTTGGAAAGAAAAAAAAAAGTCTAACATACGAAGATTAAATTATTTAATTAAAATCATTAATTTCAAACCAAAAAAATCTATCTTAATTGCAAATACTAATGATTTTTAACTAATAAATGACTTCTCAATAAGAAATTTTCTTTCCAAAATATTTTCACCACATTAAAACCTTTAGTTTCAAATATTTGATCATTTAACAAAGATCAATGCAATCCAAAATAAGACAATTTATATAGTGATTTAATGCAAAGAATTAAATATTGTATTCCTTTGTCATGATGACATCTTGATTTTCATTGACTGAGCTTGCAAAAAGCCATAAATGAGTTAGAACAATAATATTAATAATAGAAAGACTTTCCCACTCAGCACAGCCAATCCTGATGATAGAAACAACAATATGAATAAGACAAACAATGATATTAAACCTTTAATGATGATCCTATAAGAGCTCGCCTCAAGAATTATCCATATTACATAAATGAACTGTTTATTCTTCTAGGCTATTTCATTGTTGCATTGATGATTAAATTTGACAGTTCAAAGTTGATAGCATGAGGATGAAAATGAGCTATGCGTAGAGGCCGATGAGTACAAAGTATGATCATTGGTGCAGATGCATCTCCCTTTGCACTATGATGCCAAATATATGGCTTGTGATGAGGCGCAACAACTAATAAATCCTCATGAGCATTAAATGCAATGTAAGTAGTTGAGTGGCATAAGTCACGTGAATCAATGCATTTTGATTTATTTGCATCCCAAAGGCATACTTGATGATCCAAACTTCCACTTGCAAAAATCTTCTAACGAAATGAATGAAGGTGAACCATGCAAATAACCAATCATTCATTCATTCCCTTTGGTAACCATATTCACAACTAGGAAAGATAGGAAGCATAGGTAAGGTAGAATGTGCTTAGATTTCCTTAAAAAAATTCAAGTAATATTAGACAGTGGGTGGTATCATCGGTATTGGGAGGTTTTGGATTGCATACTTTGAATGGCATTGAATTTTCAAAAGCATCGTATATCCATCATATCACTCTTATAAAGATTTCTGAGTCCCATATATTAGTCACAATCTTCCTTGGTAGAAACCATACCATACAAAGAGACAAATAAGGAATGACATGGGACTTGGGTTCAGGCTTTGTACCACATTTACCAGCAGATTTCTCCCATAGCCAGTGCCCTCTCAGTGCTTTGAAAAGTAACCATCATATCTTCAATTAATGTGTGTGAGCATGAGGATGGGAATAAATAGGCGACATTATCATATGCTCAAGACTCCAACATTAACTGAAATGTAGGGACTTAAAAGCGCCATTGTGGATGTCAAAATTT
Organism: Sequoia sempervirens; assembly: GCA_007258455.2. Classification (NCBI taxonomy): domain Eukaryota; kingdom Viridiplantae; phylum Streptophyta; class Pinopsida; order Cupressales; family Cupressaceae; genus Sequoia; species Sequoia sempervirens. Next base: position 35,925,354 of record VDFB02105785.1, on the reverse strand, counting down.
GCAAGTGGCAGTGCTATTTTAATGAGACAAGTAACATGAGAATATGTCCATATTATGAGAAGAACAATAGCGGATGTTAAGTTTAAACCAAACCATAAAAAGCTCTTAAAGTTACTTGTCTAAATGTGTAAGACCCCCTTTTCATCGTAACAATAAAAAGAGTGCCCCAAATTAAATGAGCAAAAGACCAAAATTGTCAAAGACATCAAGAGTCACAATGGCTGCCTACACATTTACCACCGAGCTAATAATAATGTAACCAACTGAAATGCACAAATTAAATCCACCTAATGTAACTAAAAACCCCAATTAGAAACATGTCTCATTTGTATCCACAAAATGAAACACTAACACATTAGTTTGATGTTAAGAGAATTACTCAAAATTTCATTGATCAAAAGATGCATGCTTACTACAAACAATGGCCATCAATAAAACTCTATTAATGCTTATTGCATAGCCAACAACATTCACAAAAAGCATAACAGTAAAGCGTAAAATAGTAAAATTGTTTGACATAATGCCTAAAAGAAATGTCACATAACTTTTAAGCAACAGCTAGGTGTAAGAGGCAGTGAACAAAAGTATCTTCAAGCTAATGCGTTTGGTAGGTGCAAAGCTAACAATAATAAATTCTAAGGAATAATGTAAGGCCAACGTGTTTATGACATAAAAGAAAGTTTTCACACTCATGCAATTAGCAGCTCTGAACTTGTGCCTAACCACTTAAAAAAAAGAGCCATTCAAACTGATGTAGTTGGCAGGTGTAATGCCAGTGACCCCAATCTTGATTGTGCTATACATACCATGCCAATCTTGAATGATGGAAAATTTTGATAAAAACAACCTCAAAATCTCTTGTTGACATCGCCCACACATTCATCATGCAACCACAATCTAATGCCTGATTTACTCAAGCAAGAAGGAAACCTTTCCCACCAGCATGTGGGCTCACTTGGAATAGGTTTGTTTTCATTTGGGTTGCTAGTCAAGCAAAAAATAAATCCTTTGGGGATTCTAAAAACAAAACCTATCTTTGGAAACTAAAAAAAAATGAAATTGCCTATACGCCAATGGAAATGTTGCTTTTGCAGAGCTGACGTAAGAAATAGTCTAATGTGGGAATGGTAGCTTTCATATAAGTTCAATGTAAAAACTAAATCTACCAATGAAAAGCAACAGACACACAAAGCTTGAAGGGTTATTTTGAACAAAAAATGAAGTGGTTTCTAAAGCTTGAGGTTGATAAACACCTTGAATAAGTCTTTGAATGACATTGGAATAGAGACAAAAGACTTTAATTTCTGATAATATGCATTAGACATTCCCCTATTTTAAATTCCTTTAAGAGAAGCAAGGATCTTATATTCCTATCAATATGACTAGATACCAAAGATGTATAAATCAATGCTTGAAGAGAAGAAAATATTGTATATTTGTATTCAATGCATACAAAATCTGGAAACAAAAGCAGCATGTTAAATTTTTTTCTTTTGTTGTTGGGCCCTCCTTCTAGTGCCAAATGTGTGAACCCCAATCCTAATACCTGCAAAAAAATGAGAACAAACACATTAAGTTAGAGATTGCAAGCAAGAATAAGGATTCCCCATGAAATCCATTTACAAAACTTAAATTAGGAAAATAAACAATGAAGAACACAATGAAAATAACAAACTAGATTGAATTCTAATTTAAATTTTCAAACTCATGATCCCATGGGGGAATTGGTGCCAGGCCCTATCCCAATTCCTATGATACAAGATTGATATGTGTTGATGATGATTGATGAATGATCCACTTTTTTGATGAAGATTGATTGAGGATGTGGTACTAAAGATCCACCAATGAGAAGAGGCCACTTGTCAACTTGTGATAGGTTTAAGGAATGAGCACATTTTGGTCAATGTGTGAAAGAGGGGGAGATTTGAAATTTGAAATTGAGAGTTAACTGCTGAGTGGGAGACATGTAAGAGAGAAGTTATTGCCATGTTGGATGTACATGTCAACTTGTCTTCATATTCAAACTTGAGGAATATGTTCAAAAGATGCTTTGTTGAGGGAAAATGAATAATTTATAAATGAATTAAAATGCTTTATTGGTGCAAGTGGGAAAAGGTAGAGGATGTGATGGGTGGTTAGATTAGTTTAATCAGGATTAGCTTAACTTATATGATGATTAGGTGTTTTGACCCATTTGACTTAAATATTTTGATTTATTTAAATCAAGAGGGAGAAATATGAATTTTGAGATTTAATTAAATAAAGTTTTAATTTATTTAATCAAAGAGGGAATGATAGGCTTAAATTAAATAAAGTTAATTTATTCAATTTAAGTGGATAATCCTTAGAGATTGAATTAAATGAACCTAATTTTCCTAATTAATGGATTTAATGAACTTGATTAATTTAATGAGTGGACGAATGTGAACTTGGTTTACTTGATGAATGGACCTAATTAAATGCATGATGCTAATTTTGCATGTCTATAGTACGTATAAGTGCAAGCTTGGGATGTGAATGACATGCCTTAATTTGGCTCACATGTGACATACTCATTCATGATGTAGTTCAATTTGGAAACATATCACTTGGCATAGGGATTTTTGAATAACCTCTCTTGTCTTCTTCTACTTTAAAGAAATTTCTCACAATAATGGTATTAGCAACCACTTTAAAGTGGGGGCATACATCGACATTCACGTTTCACTGTGCTATTTTCTTTCTTCTTGTGATGCATCCTTTTCTTGGTGGTTTAATTGAGATTTATTTGCTTTGAGAGCATGATATTTCTTTGAATTTTCCTCTCTTGGAGACATTAGGCATGATGTTCCCTGAAAAGAGACCTTGCACAAATCAAGAAAAATCCATTTGAACATTCCTTACACTATTTTTCATTTATAACATCTATTATATGGCCACCCTGCATAACACACTTTGCATGCCTCTGGAGCCATCTTATTTGTTCATGAGTTTCAAGCATAAAAAGTTTCTCTTGACTCATGAAGCTCGAAAACTATTTTTTGTGGTTCCTTATTAAAGTTATTAGGAGGTATAAATTTGGTATGGTTTGAGGAGGAAGCCTAACTGAGGCATGACTCTCCCTTAGCCAATCATGTGTGTGTGTGAGCGCATATCAAACATATGTGTCTCACCTTCTTGGATTACTCACCTAGTGGACATCCAAGAGTTTTGTTGCCTCAGAATGAGTATGTATTTTTGGACAAACAACTTAGATCTAATCCACATTAGATTGGAAAAATGGTCGATGCTTGATCCACCTTTTTATTTTTGCTTATTTTTATTCTTCTTTCTTTTAGTCATTGAAATTGCATGTTTTTGTATCTTGTTTTGTTGCATATCATACACCTTATGTGTGTCCTTTTGTGCTTATGTCAGTTTGACATAGGATATGGGATCCTGGGGGGCTTGGTTACCTCCTTGATCTTTGTTATCCTAGACCATCCACATTGGTATGATTGAACCCCTCTTGAAAGTCTACTTTAGTGTGAGTTTGAAGCAAGTTCATCCTCTCACTAAAGTGGGTGGTAAATGTAGTGTAGAAAAATGTATCCCTTTACATTTTCACACTTGATATGAGAATAATTAATAATAAATTAGACTTAATTTCATCTTGATCTAGTGTTCTAAGGTGTTTTACACATCCACATTAGATCTTGGGCCTTTTTTAAGCTAAATTAACTTAACTCTACCTTAATTTTTGAATGTTGTAAAAATTTATTTATTTACATCTTCACATTAAATTTGGGAGGCTTGTAAACTAAAGTTGACCTAATCTAGTGTTGTAATGTGTTTTACACATTCACATGGGATTTAGGGCCCTTCTAAGCTAAATTGACTCAATTTTTAATTAATTTAGTGTTGTAAAGTGTATTTATTAGCACTTTCACATTGAATTTTGGGCCCTATTGCATTTATGACCTTTATATCATAATTAATAGGCTCCTATGACCCCATATTGTGCATCCCAAGGCATGTTTTAACTAAAAACCTGACAAGATCAACATATAAGCCTAATTCCTTGACTCTTCAATAGTTTAGGACTAAAAATAGCCCTTGTCGGACCTATTCATCACCTTGGGTGAATGAGTCCCATCTAGGTGGGACTCATTTGCCTAGGAAGTAAAATGAGTCCCATTTGGCCTATTTTTAATGTTATGAGCTAGACATGTGGGTATTTAATTCAAATTTCTTCCATGTTGTCCTTTGGAATCAAATTAATAGTCATTTCAGTGCATTTACTCTATAAACAAGCTTTCAAATACTTATTTCACATAGAAACATAAGCATTCATGTTATCAAGTCAAGCACACAATAGTTAGCACTCCAAATCTTCATAAGGTCATCAAGAAAGCTTTCAAGATCATTTCTAAGGCATTCAAGGGTAGATTCTTAATCAATTTTTGTAGGAATTCAAGATCCATCATCATGTCAAGGGTAGGAATCATCAAGCACATTATAGAGCTACTGTTGTGTTGTAGCATTAAAGTTCCAAGATCAAGCATTGTTCTACACCTATTGTCAAGATCAAGATCTACATCCTTCATGGTCATTTCATGTTGAGTTGCATATTTATAAGACATCACTTACAAGAAATCATTCAAGGTATCATTTTTCATGTTTTGTATCCTATGTTTCATTTTTCACATCCTTGTTTCATTGTTTCATCATTTGGTTTAATTACCTAAAAGGGGTTTGATCAAGGCAAACCCCTATTCCCTAACCATCAATAGGTTTTTCTCTTATTTACATGTGTAATTGCAGATATAGGTGTCTTGGAGTTTGAAAGATCATTGAATACTAAGTTACATGATTGTTAGAGTTGTCTCCCCATTTGCAAGGTCTTAATCCTCACAAAAAGTTCATTTATAGCCCTAAAATTAGTTTCAAATCTGGAAACCTAGAGGAACAAATTGAGCAGAATGAGAGATGTAGATAAAAACTTTGAAGGTCCAAAAAATATAAACTGGACACATTTTCCACAAGTGGCGAATGAGTCTCACTGTAGGTGTTTTTCAAAAATATTTGCAGAGTCAGAAACCCTTTTGTGTGAAACTTGCTTTTGTGCAAAAATCTAGAACTATGATTGATTCACCTAGAATGGCGAATGAGTCCCACCAGGTCAAAATGTTGGAATTTCCAACATTTTAGGACTCCTTCCAGTTATATTCAAGTTTCAAGGTGCACAAAATTCAGCTCACATCTTTTTGTTCTGTTTCATATGCATTCTAAGTTATTTAATTCAAGTTTGCATCATATTATGGTTTTGTGTTTCATCTTACATGTCATTTTCTTTTCCAAGTTTAAATTGGTGTTCAACCCCTCATTAGCTTACTTTCAACCCCTAGGACAATCCCTTAATAGATTTCTTTCCTCTATTCCATTCTTGGGGTGAAGATCTCTAGGGCATCCTTGAATGTTAGTTGGAGAAAAGTGATGTTCTATGTCCAAAACCATAAAGCATCCATTTTTCAACTAATCATCCATATCAGAACAAAATAGTAGGTGTAATTCACCTCAAACTCTATTGTGGTAATTGATTTGTAAGGAAGTTTGCACTCCATGAACATTCTCTTTGCACATATAGAAAAACATGTAAAGTTCTTAACCAAAGCTCCAGAAATGAGTATCTTATGATTGCATGACTCCTAATTTTTCTCTAAGTATGACAATACCTGAGCAATACCTAAGCTTTTGGTGTTTCTAGATACAAATTGAAGCAGAAAGGTGTAGTCTCAATTTGAAGGAACTGTCTTTGGATCTCTTCCCTCAAAAGAGGGTTGAAAAGATTAGAAGAAAATCAATACCATAATTCTTAAGTAAAAATTTGTATCAAGCCAAATGTCAAAATGTATAATTAAAAATAAAAATCCTTACAATTGGACCTCAAATTGTTCCAAGCATATTTATGATTTTATCTTTAGAATGTAGGAACTTTCTTTGTCGGAGCTTCACGACCTCAAATTGGATCTCCAATTGGACCAACAGATTTATGATTTTATCTTTAGAATGTAGGAAATTTCTCTATTCGATATTCATGACCTTAAATTAGATTCGAACTTTGACTAGTAGATTTATTATTCTCTATCCACCAACATTTGTATTTGTATACTCAGGTTCAACTTCTAAGCAAAAACAAGTGGAAGTGTTTGAGAACAGCTCAAGGTACTCTCCAACCTGGTTATGTCACTGATAGCAATCTAAGTTTTCCTGAACCATCCATACCCAAATATTGCATCACAATTTATTCTCCCTACACATAAAAATGCCACATATTAACCCCTTCTAAATAAAACATTTAATCATCATAAAACCATAATTAATTGAACTGAAAAGAAAATAGGGGCATGTGGGAGTGCCCACCTTATTCTCCTTTGATCATTCAATAATTTTATAGGAATCCAAATTGGATTGACTATCAACCCCATAGGTGAGTCAATACTCAACAAGAAAGACCTAGGAGGGGGTTATTTAATATTTGAGGGGTTCACCACCAAGAAAAAGCCTGGAAAATATACTTTAACATTCAACTCACAAAACTTAGTTGTTGACATCGAAAAAGTATGCCTTCTACTTTTTCTATCTCATTTGGGTCCTCATGATTTCTGCTTAATTGTGCCTTGATTTAATATTCTAATGTGGATAAAAAATTCACATTAGGTCTTGGTCCCTTGTGAACTAATAAGAATTTTATGATTCCTTACAAAAGTGTTGTGAAGTGTTGTAACACACTTTCACACTTTGCAAGGATCTTGTTAATGTATTTCACCTAAATAACCTCTTTTTATCACTTACCAAGCCTTATTTCAAAGTGTTGTAAAGTGTTGTAAAAAAATTTCACACTTTTCTAGCCTTTTCATTAATAATTGGACCTTTCTTATGATTTAATTGGCCCCATTTTACACTTGCAGCCCTTACTTAACTATATTTTCAAAAATAATCCTAATAAACATCATTTAAAATATCTAAATTCTGAAACCCACTTAAAATATCTAAGTTGGATAGCATGTGACATACTTATCCATGATATGGCTTCATTTAGAAACATATGACTTGGCATAGGGCTTTCTAAATATGCTCTTATGTCTTCTTCTACTTTAAAGTAATTGCTCACAATAATGATGTTAGCAACCACTTTAAAGTTGGAGCATAAATCGAGACTCACATTTCATTGCATGATTTATTTCTTCTTGCGATGCTTCCTTTTCTTGGTGGTGTCATTGGGTTTGATCTCCTCCAAAAGCATGATATTTCTTTGACTTGTCCTCTCTTGGAAACATTAAGTACAATTTTCTCTAAGATGAGACCTTGAATTTGTCCTCTCTTGGAGACGTTAAGCACAATGTTCCCTAAGAAGAGACCTTGCGTCAACTAAGCAAAATCCTTCTAAACATTCCTTACACCATTTACAATGTCTATGAGTTTCAATAATATGAAGTTTTTCCTTCCTAATAAAGCTCAAAAATCATTTTTTCTTTCTAGAATCTTATTAAAGTTATCAGGGGGTATAACTTTGGTATGGTTGAGTGGGAAGCCTGAAAAGGGCATGACTTTCCCCATAGCCACCTGCATGTGTGTGAGTGCATACCATCCATGAGTGTATGTTTCTCACCTTTTAGGCCTTCTCACCCAATGAATAACCATGAGTTTCATCGCCTAAGAGTGATTATCCATTTTCTAGACAAACAACCTAGATCTCATCCACATCGTGTTGTAAAAACAATCAAAGCTTGATCTAATTATTTTATTTTTCTCTCTTTCATCTTTGGAATTGTATGCTTGTGCCTTGTCATTTTTCTTGATATCATGTGTGTTCCCTTTGTGCTTATGATGGTTTGACATGGGATCTTGATTCTGGGGGCTTGATCACCCCTCTTGATTTTTTTTGTCCCATCTTACTAGCATTGGTTCATGGGAATCCATCTTGATGCGTGTTGATCTACTTTAGTATGAGTTTGAACCAGGTTCATCCTCTCACTAAAGTGGGGTCTAAATGTGGACACCAAAAAAGTAACTCTTCTACTTTTCTTGTCTTGTTTCGGTCCTCCTTGTGATTCTGGCTTAATTGTGCATTTATTTAATATTGTAATGTGGATAATTCATTCACATTAGGTCTTGGTCCCTTGTGAATTAATAATAATTTTATGATTCCTTACAAAAGTGTTGTGAAGTGTTGTAACACACTTGAATCACACTTTTCTAGGATCTTGTTAATGTATTTCACCTAAATAACCTATTTTTATCACTTACCAAGCCTTATTTCAAAGTGTTGTAAAGTGTTGTAACAAAATTTCACACTTTTCTATGCTTTCCATTAATAATTGGACCTTTCTAATGCTTTAATTGGCCCCATTTTACACTTGCAGGCCTTATTTAAGCGCATTTTTTAAAATAATCTTGATAAACATCATTTAAAATATCTAAATTTCAAAACCCACTTAAAATTCCTTAAGTGGGACTCATTTTCCATTAGGGGTGAATGAGTCCCCTTTAGCACAAAACTCAAAATAATTTCAAATTTTTGGCAGGTTTTTATTTTCTAAGATCTAATGTCAGCCTATGATGTGGTATTTTTGAGAATTATTGCATAATTGTGTATAAATATAGGTTTTTTCCACTTATTTCATTCTCCCTATTTTCCTAATCATTCCAACAAGAAATCAAGTGATTTAGCATTCAAGAATCTTGTCTACAAGAGCATTGGAGCCATTATTTGCATGTCTGCATAATTCTACTTCAAGGGTTTGGTGAATTGTAGCATTGTCTTTGTTCATTCATCATTCTCTTTCCATATTTCATTTCATTTTTAAGGGTTTAATTACCAACAAGGGGTTTGACCAAGGCAAACCCCTATTCACTAACTCCCAACAATTTTTCCCTCTCTTTGCATGTAATTTGCAGGTTTAGGTTGTAGATTTATCAATGAGTAAGATTGGAAAAGTTTCCATCAATTTGTTGAAGTCATTCAAAGTTTTCAAAACCCTAGGAGAAGTTTGGAGAACACCTACAGGTTGAATTTTCCAGTTTCAAATCTGGAAACCTGTTAGGAGCAGAAGTGTAGACTGAGGGATACGAATTCCACTTTTGAATTTACATAAATTAGGAAGTGGACTAATTCGCCATCAATGGAAAATGAGTCCCACTACTTAGGCTGAAACAAAGATTTTTGTAGTTCTGAGTACCTAGTTGTCTAAAACCTGTTCTACCAGAATCCTTCCAAAATAGGACTAAGTCACCCATATTGGTGTATGAGTCTTAGTTAGCATCAATAGTTACTTCTCCAAGATTCTAGAGCTCCATTCCATCCTTTTCTAGTCTCCAGGTGCACACTTTCAATTTCATAAGTTTTTATTATAGTTTATTTGCATTTCTAGGCCATTTTGCATATCACAACATGTTTTGAAACATCTTTCATTTTCTAAGTTTTGTATTAATAGATAATTCCTTTTATCAATCTCTTTTGATCATTTTAGTCTCTTTTGCATTGGAATATCAAGGGTTTGTTCTTGAGTGCGAGCATTATGAAATCATATCCCTCTTCCTTAATTCTCCTTTTAGTGCGGATAAAGGAAGTTGTTCATTCCATTTCCTAAACATTTATTTTTTAGTTCTCCTAAAACTCTCCTAATAGGAAAGGTATCATGGTGCAAGAAAATATTAACACTATCATATGAAAACCAAAAATCAACCTCACTTTGAAGCATCTTGAATTGCTTGATATGGATCCACCCTTGAACCAAATGTTAGGAGTTTATGACAAGTCAAATTCTACTCCTCAAAACAAAAAGGTTACATGTGCTATAATAATTACCAAGCAAAATGATATAGAAATACAAAAAAAATTGAAGAAGGCACAAATTTATTGGAAGAGGCTTCAAAAACCTTTGAATTCATTTCTACATCCATGGGGGAATACATGATCATAACAAAAGATTCTAAAAAGAGAATAGAGAAACTGGTAATGGCAATACACAATTCAAAAACATCCACTTCAACCACCTCCAAAGCAAAGACAATGTCTAAGAAAAACTTTGAGGAAATTGAACAACCACCAAATCCAACAAATGTGACAAAACTTTTTGGAAGATGTTTTAAACTTTTGAAGCAACCTAGAAAAGGATGTGATGCTATAAAGCCTAATGTTCTTGGTTATTTTCCATCAAAACAAAAACTTTCATCCAATTTCAACGCTATTACAAAAGATTCTTGTAAGACAACTTTAACGTTGGTACATCCTAAACTAATAGAAATCTCATTAAATATGTATCAAGCAAAAAATTTGTTTACTTATCAATATAAATAACATTAGTTACTACTCTGTGCCACTCCTTTCCATGTAATATTTGTAGGATCATAGCATACTCACTATTGCAAGGAGCAATATATCATCATCCATTCCAGGCTCATCTTTGTCCTGCACTAAGTGGGGGAAAGGGGTTAAGTAGCCTTGTCTTTGTATGTCACTTGTCATTATCTCTTTTGGCTAGTCATTAACCTTTCATGAACATATAAGAGCAAGCTTGTGATGTGGATGACGTGCCTTAAGTTGGCTCGCATGTTACATACTTATCCATGATGTGGCTTCATTCGGAAACATATGACTTGGCATAGGGATTTCCAAATAAGCTATTGTGTCTTCTTCTACTTTAAAGCAATTGCTCAAATTAATGATGTTAGCAACCACTTTCAAGTGGGGGCATACATCAACACTCATAATTCATTGTGTGATTTTTTTCTTCTTGTGATGTGTCCTTTTCTTGGTAGTGTCATTGGATTTGATTTCCTCTAAGAGCATGATATTTCTTTGACTTGTCCTCTTTTCGAAACATTAATTACAATGTTCTCTAAGATGAGACCTTGCATTTGTCCTCTCTTGAAGATGTTAAGTACAATGTTCCCTAAGAGGAGACCTTGCATGAACTAAGCAAAATCCATTTGAATATTCCTTACACCATTTACAATGTCTATGAGTTTCAAGCATATGAAGTTTTTCTTTCCTAATAAAGCTCAAAAAATCATTTTTGTGTGGCGTCTTATTAAAGTTATTAGGGAGTATAACTTTGGTATGGTTGAGCGGGAAGCCTCACTGAGGCATGACTTTCCCCATTGCCACTTGTGTGTGTGAATCCATACGAGCAATGAGTGTAAGTTTCTCACCTTTTAGGACTTCTCACCCAACGGATAGCCCTGAGTTTCATCACCTTAGAGTGAGCATGCATTTTTCAAACAAACATCCTAGATCTGATCCACATCGTGTTGGACAAACAGTCAAATCTTGATCTGATTACTTTATTTTTCTCTTTCATCTTTGGAATTGTATGCTTGTGCCTTCTCATTTTTCTTGATACCATGTGTGTTCCCTTTGTGCTTATGATGGTTTGACATGGGATCTTGATTCTGAGGGCTTGATCACCCCTCTTGATCGTTGTTGTCCCATCTTTCTAGCATTGATTCATGGGAATCCCTCTTGATGTGTATTGGTCTACTTTAGTGTGAGTTTGAACCAGGTTCATCATCTTACTAAAGTGGTGGCTAAATGTGGACACCGAAAAAGTAACCCTTCTACTTTTCCTGTCTTGTTTGGGTCCTCTTTGTGATTTTAACTTAATTGCACCTTGATTTAATTTTGTAATGTGGATAACACATTCACGTTAGGTCTTGGTCCCTTATGAATTAATAATAATTTTACGATTCCTTACAAACATGTTGTGAAGTTTTGTAACACACTTTCATACTATTCTAGGATCTTGTTAATGTATTTCACCTAAATAACCTCTTTTTATCACTTACCAAGCCTTATTTCAAAGTGTTGTAAAGTGTTGTCACAAAATTTCACATTTTTCTAGGCTTTTCATTAATAATTGGACCTTTCTTATGCTTTAATTGGCCCCATTTTACACTTGCATTCCTTAAGTGTATTTTTGAAAATAATCCTGATAAACATCATTTAAAATATCTAAATTCCAAAATCCACTTAAAATTCCTTAAGTGGGACCCATTCACCATTAGGGGCAAATGAGTCCCCTTTGGCACAAAACTCAAAATAATTTCAAATTTTTAGCGGGTTTTTATTTTCTAAGATCTAAGGTCAGTTTGTGATGTGGTATTTTCAAGAATTATTGCATAATTATGTATAAATATAGGGTTTTTCCACTCATTTCATTCTCCCCAATTTCCTAATCATTCCAACAAGCAATCAAGTGATTTAGCATTCCAGCAACTTGTCTACAAGATCATTGGAGCCATTACTTACATGTTTGCAGAATTCTACTTTAAGGGTTTGGTGAGTTGTAGCATTGTCTTTGTTCATTCATCATTCTCTTTCCATATTTTATTTCATTTTCAAGGGTTTAATTACCAACAAGGGGTTTGACCAAGGTAAATCCCTATTCACTAACCCCCAACAATTTTTCCTTCTCTTCACATGTGATTTGTAGGTTTAGGTTGTAGATTTATCAAAGAGAAAGATTGGAAAATTCTCCATAAATTTGTTGAAGTCATTCAAATTTTTCAAAAACCTAGGAGAAGCTTGGAGAACAACTATCAGTCGAATTTTCTAGTTTTGAATCTAGAAACCTGTTAGGAGTAGAAGTGCAGACTAAGGGCTATAGATTCCACTTTTGAATTTCTAGAAATTAGGAAGAGGACTGAGTCACCATCAGTGGTGAATGAGTCCCACTACCCAGACTCAAATAGAGATTTTTGTAGTTCAAAGTACCTAGTTGTTTGGAACTCGTTCTAGCAATCTTTCCAAAATAGGACTAAGTCACCAAATTTGGTGTATGAGTCCCAATTTCCATCAACAATTGCTTCTTCAGGATTCGAGAGCTCCATTCCATCCTTTTCCAATCTCCAGGTGCACACTTTCAATTTCATAAGTTTCTATTATAGTTTCTTTGCATTTCTAGGTCATTTTGCATATCACAACATGTTTTCAAACATCTTGCATTTAATAAGTTTTTCATTAGTAGTTAATTCCTTTTATCAATCTCTTTTGATCATTTCAATATCTTTTGAATTGGAATCTCAAGGGTTTGTTCTTGAGTGTGAGCATTGTGAAATGGGATCCCTCTTCCCTCATTCCCCTTTTAGTGCAAATAAAGGAAGTTGTGCATTCCATTTCCATTGTCCACACTAGTAGTGTAATCTAAATGAAGGATGCAAATGATGAAATTAAGAAATAGGAATTTATGATGTATGTACCTAGGAAGTTTGGAAATGTGATGAGGATTCCAAAAAATGAAAAAATTCTATCAAAATTTTCTATGGAGGACTAAGATGCCCTTACTGTTGTCTTAGTCCTGCTGCTATTATTTGGGACAAATGCAAAATATTCAGATGCCAGAACAAGATCCAAACAAATCTCTACAAAATTTCACTTAGAAGACTAAGATTCCCTAGGTGGTAACTTAGTCCTACTTTGAATTTATGAAATCTCTAAATGTGGTCTCAAGTTCTAGGGTCTACACATCCTTCATTGAATCTTCAGATCTAAACCTATAAATAACATTACTTAGGTAGAAAATAGAATAATAATGGAAGATGGAATCAATCAAGAAATAATTCATTAGGCTTGGAAGTATGGCTAGTTGCATCTCCAACATAGAATCTTTCATTATCCTCCATAGGAATACTATTGGAAGGGAATTACTCTAAGAGGGGGGTGAATCAGAGTAATATATTTAAAAAAAAATGATGACGTGAAATGATATTTAAACTCTTTTTGATCTTGTACAAAATGTGACTTTATATATGCAATGTAAAAACTAAACTTTGAATGATTGGAATAATGACTTAATCAAATACAACATGAATACCTAACAGCTAATGTTAAATCATGATGGATAGTGTTCATATAATATTGAATGAACAACTTTTTGATGTTTTCTTTTGCAAGTATACCAAACTTTCTAATGACATAATTTAACCTTCAAACTTTGCACATTAACAACTGAACCTTGAACTTTAAGGAAAATTCAAACAATGATAAAGAAAAAAATGATTGAAAGAAATATTATGCAAGATAGGCACAAACCACAAAAAGAGACAAAAAATTGTCGAGGGGAAAACCCTCTTGGGGTAGAAAAACCACTCCAAAATTCCTTACAGGCTTAATTATTAACTTATTACAATGTTTTTCAGAGCACCAACTGAGTAACAATGTGGAGAACCAACTCCAATAACAATGTGGAGCACCAAATCCAATAACAAACTTAAGCACCCACTTCAATTAGAAGCACAATAGGATACAAGAATAATATTTTCAATAATTCTCACTACAAAATGTATTTGCATATGACAATACAAATACTCTCACTGAAAATCCCAATGTAATCTTTGTCATATAACCACTGACATATACAATATAAGCCCTCTTTTCTCTTTTAAATACAAAATGATATCATAGTAATAAACCCTCTTTTCTCTTTTAAATACAAAATGATATTACAGTAATAAACCCTCTTTTCCTCTCTTCTCTTCTCTCCTTGAGTCATGGATTTGATCCATATATTTATACAATGAACATAAAACAATTATCTTTCTCAAAAACCCATATCCACAATAACTAGGGTTTTGATAAACTGGAAAATAATGTAGTTAAATCATGATACCCATAATGGGTTTGAAGAATATCCAAATAAATCAAATGTATAGTTGCTAAAAAATAAACCCTTGAGTATAAACTCAGGTTAAACACAAACTGAAACTAATCTTCAACAAATTCTTAACCACAAAATCAGTTTCTTAAAACTGATGCAAGATTTTCCAAACTGAAAACCAAATACCTATCATGGTAGGAAAAACATTACCAACTGACTGCGTAAAACCTTCATAACAGTCTCACTTAATCTCATCCATCTTTCAGCTCAAAAACCAACTAAAAACTATAGATTCATATTCTCTATGGCGGCGCTGTGATACCTCTTCAAATCAAAAACAAAAATAATGGCTTTTCCTTAAATCCTTTCAAAGCAAAGACTATTGAATGCCTTTTCACTTTTTTGATAATGTTTAAAATCTGAAAGGATCCTAATCAAATAACAATAATCACTTGATGTCTAATAGCATGATTAACAAAACATAATGATGGTTGTCGTTACAACTTGACAACAAATGTTACTGTCATGACAATGCAAAGTCAACTTCCTTGTAAGTATAATGTGATGTAGCCAATACAAATAATAACATGGTATGCTCGATGGTGTAATAAATGCTCAGTGAAAACAATGATAAGCCTGATAAATGAAGCATACTTGGTGTGATATGGCTGACACATATGAGTGATATGAAATATAATATGTTGTGGTCAACAAGCAAGGATGTGATCACTGATAGAATGATAGCCAATAGCCATGTAATGGCTTTCATTTGAAACATTAACATTATAACCATTGCAATATAATATGCCCGACCCAAACTATATCAAATGATGTTACAAAAAATAAATTCCTTTCCATTGTATGCCTCAAAACATGAAAAAATATAACCCTGATACCAAAGTCATTATCATATACCTTGAGACAAAGTCATAACGACTTAAGTTGTCTCACAAAGATACCTAATTACCACATGTGCTTTAGCGTATTGCAAATGCTGACCATGCAACCAAAACATTATGCATATAAAGCCTACAGCCATGTTGTTTTAAAAGGTCATTGCCATGTAAAGTGTTTAGAAAAATGATGATGCATTATCATATGCAAAATGTGGAGGATCTCGACCAAATAAACATATAACTTGATTTTCAAAAAATCAACTTAGGCTTATAATATAAGTCACACTAAATGACCATACAAGATGTTTATGAACATTTCAACATTGATCATCAAAGTCACCTTATAATGCCTGTGTAGAAACCATTGACATAAGGATATTGCCAAGTCAAAAATGCCATGAGATATGTAATAGAAATCTGCATTATCAACTTGAACCTGTAAATGTATACCTTGCCAAAGTATATGCCAGAGTATGTATGCAAATGTGATCAATGCTCCAAGTCCTACACACAAGTTTGAATGATCAGTACAATTATATAAACTAAATCAACAACACTATCCAAAACAACTAAATTCCATAAAATTGAATATGTAGGAACCATGTGCAAACTAAACAATGATGCCAATGACAATGAAGAAAATAAAAACTATGAGAACACAATGTCAAATCTATGAGAATCAAATGATGCCAACTAGAATGGTGATAACAACCAAACTATTTTGACAATGTTTTGACATCAAGGACAAATGCCACAAAGAGAAATTCAACACATCCATCATTAGTCTTTGGCAATGCTAGATCTTGACTTGAAAATGGATTTGAAAAACTTGCAAAAACACAATAGAGGGTTGCTCCAAGCCTTCAATTCCTTGCTTCTTGAAACTCTCCCTCAAAATTGCTTGTCTCAACTTTATTTAACTTCAAAACTTATTTGCTTAGTTGAAAATGGGGTGTGAATCTTACTTTTATAGGCATCCCTATCTAATAACCTAATTATTAGATCCCAAAGGCCGATAAAATGTCAAATTAATTCAAATATTTTTATTTCTCACTCTTAATTCCTAAAAATAAAGCACTCAGGACTAGGACACCCTAGGTGGAATCTTGGTCCAACTAAGGGAGACTAAGACACCACCAAGGGTGTCTTGGTCCCACAAGAATTATTTTACAAATTTGAAAGGTGGGTTACCAAGACTAATGGTTGTTTATGGATTATGGTCAGGTTTACAAATGAAATATGCCTCGGGATGCACCAAAAGGGTTCTGAGGGGCCCATAATAAGTTACCTAAAGGGAATTGAATGCAAGGGGTCCCAAAATAGGTCCAAAATAAGTGTGAAAATGAAAAGGAATGCATTTTCTACGCTACATGTAGCCCCCACTTTAGTGCCCATATGACACTATGTGCATATGCAAGCTCAAGTACATCAAAAAGAAACTTTATAAAAGGATAATCATATGGATTCATTAGGGAGAATGAATCCCCCACTATAGTTACCTAAAAAACCACAATGTTAGGAATCACATCCTGCATCACAGATTCATTAGCAACTCAAATATAATCCTCTTATCTAACTTTCCTAGAAAATTAAATTCAAGGGTAGATGTATGCCCCCCTTTGATTCTACTTCCTTTATGGAGGTTGAATCAAGGTATAAATCCAACCACATCAAGTTGCACAAGTCCATCATAAGGAATTTATAAGTACCATGCCACCTAATGATAGACATTTGATGACAACAAGAGCGGAACCATGATTCCAATGCAACAAACAACCACCTTATTCTCCTTTGGTCATTCAATAATATCCTAGGAATCCAAATTGGATTGACTATCAACCTCAAATATGAGTTGATTCTCAACAAGGAAGACCTAGGAGAGGGTTCTTTAAGCTTTGATGGGTTCACCACCAAGTAAAAGCTTAGAAAAGACACTTTAACATTCAACTTGCAAAACCTATTAATACAAGCTAAATGAAGGATGTAAATTATGATGAAATTAAGCAATAAGAAGTTATGATGTATGTACCTGGGAAGTTTGGAAATTTAATGAGGATTCTAGAAATGAAAAAATGTTATCAAAATATTCTATGGAGGACTAAAACACCCTTACTATTGTCTTAGTCTCGTTGCTATTTTTCGAGGCAAATGTAGAATCTTCGGATGTCAGAACAGGATCTAAACGAATCTCTACAAAATTCCACTTGGAGGACAAAGACACCCTAGGTGGAAACTTAGTCTCACTTTGAATTTATGAAATCGCCAAATATGGTCTCAAGGTCCAAGGTTTGCACTTCCTTCTTCACTAAATCTTCAAATCTGAACCTGTAAATAACCTTCCTTAGGCAAAAAATAAAACAATAATGGAAGATGGAATCAATCAAGAAACAAGTCTTTAGGCTTCAAAGTATGGATAGTTGCATCTCCAACCTAGAAACCCTAATGATCCTCCATAGGCATCCATCATTAGTATTTGGAAATGCTAGATCTTGAATTAAAAATGGAATTGAAAAACCTGCAAAAACACAATAGAGGGCTACTCCAAGACTTCAATTCCTTTCTTCTTGAAACTCTCCTTCAAACTTTCTTGTCTCAACTTTCTTTAAATTCAAAACTTATTTTCTTAGGTGAAAATTGGGTGTGAATCTTACTTTTATAGGCATTCCTATCTAATAACCTGAGTATTAGATCCCAAAGGCTGATAAAATGTCAAATTAATTAAAATATTTTCATTTCCCACTCTTAATTCTTGAAAATAAAGAACTCAGGACTAAGATGCCCTAGGTGGTGTCTTGGTCCTACTAAGGGGGACTAAGACACCACCAAGGGTGTCTTGGTCCCACAAGCCTTATTTTGTAAAGTTGGAAGGTAGGTTACCAAGATTAATAGTTGTTTATGGATTTTGGTCAACTTTATAGATGAAATATGCCTTGGGATGCACCAAAATGGGTATTAGGGGCCCATAATAAGTGACCTAAAGGGAATTTATTTGCAAGGGGTCCTAAAATAGGTCCAAGCTAAGTGTGAAAATGAAAAGGTATGCATTTTTCTACACTACATTAATAAATCATTTCAGTTATAAAAAGAATTCAATATCATTTACTATCAAAACAAAAGTTGTGTAAATCACAAAAAATCCATGATGCCTCCTAAATGTAGCTTAAATAAAGTTTACATGATGGATTTCAACATAAGAATCTTTCTACTACAACTCTCAATGAATGTATTATAAGAAAAAAACAAAAAATTTCACACTTGAAGTAATGTCATCAAACATTTATTCCATAAGTATGTTAGTAGGAGTTAACTAAAAAAAAATTGTTTTTTACATTTCTTTTATCAATATTCCACGTGGAAATGGAATAATCACTAAGAAACCCTAACAATAAAAAATGAAGTAAAGGTTCAAGAAAGGAAATTCCAATGTACTATTGTGTAGTGGTGACGAAGGCACTTATCTGAGCATGACCTACATACAAATCCCCACCATAGAGTTGCCATCCACCCAAAGAGAAAATAATCAATGCAAGGATTTGAGCAATATAAGTCTAAAGGGTTATGTTGTAATGGTAATGGAATCACCATAAGAGCACAACCAAGGAAAAAATTATTGTGACTATAATTATGTGATCCATATCTATTGGTCATGCGGCACAGGTGTTCTATAACAAATATAGGATGCATTCATATGTGACCCAAGTTTAATGTGGCTATGTTGTGATAGAAATGGAGGCACTCATATGAGCACTTGATTCATGCATAAATTAATCATTTTCATCAAAATTAGGTGTCAATAATCACTGGATGCATTCAGGTTGACTCAGATTTAACATGTTACAATCTAATGATAGCATGATCCATGAGCGGTTACCTCTTGCTGCAATAAAGAGCCTATAACTCTAGTTGATATGTAGATTGGTTTTGTTATATCAATTATGTAGTGCATTCAAGAACAACCCATGTTTAATGGGCTATTCTAGAGAGTGATCAAGATTTTCTAAACCATATGAATGTTAATTAAAAGTGTACAACTTAAACTACAGACCAAGTTTGTTACATACTTGAATGCAATCTTGGATTACCATAAACTATAATAATGTGATATTCTAATAACCATCATGGGAAGTATTAAAGCAAGACCCATGCTATATAGGATACATTTCCTTGACCCAATTTACATACCTTAATGATTAAGCACAAACTTCCCACACACTCTAGGATACAATCCAAGATCATACCACACCCTATCAAGACAACTAATTTTTTGACCCAAGATTTAAGACTATTTTTTAATACTTTTGGTAAGAGCATGACTAGGATACAAACCCTAGGCATTTGTAGAGACATAAACCATAACTAAACAATTAAGAAAAAACCCAATACCAATTTTTTTAAATATCCATATAAAGAAAGCACCCAATGTCCTTTTTTTAATGCCAAGATAGTCAATAAAAAAGGGTTCACCAAACATAAATTTTTTTAATGCCTCAGGAAAATGATAACAAAATCAAAATTTACAAAACTATGTGTAATACAAGAAAAGGTTGGGACCACATTTGTTTCCCAGAAAAAATATTATCTTGATAGCAAAAACCATCTAGTACCATTTTTTTTAAATACCCATTTCAATTGAAAACCCTACATTGAAATACCCAAACAACCAATAAAAAATATTAAGCATCAATTTTTAAACATACCTAGATATCCAATAACTAAACAACCAACATCAAAAAATTCAATAGCCAAATAGTACTTCACAAAAACACCCAACATCAAATTTTTCAAATACCCTAAAAAAATTAAGAATGGTTTCTTACCTCTAAGATGATCCACATCAAAAAGCTCAAAATCCTCAAGACATACTTCTAGGTGGGGAGTTGTCTGATAGAAGGCTAGATCTGGCCACATTCTAGACCTGTACCTTGAAGCACTACTAGCAAGAGATTCCTCCACTGGGTAAGCCCTTTGATTACTACTCAATATCTCCATATTCAAAACCCTTCAACCTTTGTTTGTTTTCCCAAACTATTTCTTCTAAGTAGTAATTAAAAATTGTGGGAAAATGGTGGTCTTATATCATTTGATTTTTCTTATACATTTATAATATATATATATATATA
>VDFB02105785.1:35891701-35904620 GCA_007258455.2 Sequoia sempervirens | reverse complement strand
TTTTCATTTATGAAAACTGACAATGCTTGGAACACTCACTTCTTATAAATCCTAAGCAATTCCTTACAAATTTTATAACCCTATTCAAGCATTTTAATTAACTCCTTGAATTAAAGCTAAAAAAAGAATAATACATTCAAATGGGCCCCATTAGTGATCCAAATCTGCACCCCTAATGCCAAGCTATGAAAGAAAACTTAACAAGTTTGGATGTAACATGGGATTGCTTTTAGGTTGTGGGTGTCCTATTCGAAAGCATACCTCTAGATTATGGGCTGGCTCCCCTTTTTGATGCCACCTAACTAATGATTTCTAAGGTAAAGGGGTAAAGAAGGCATAAAAACATAATGGTACATTAACTGAAAATACCTAAGGTGATACACCAAAAATTAACTTTGACCTAATAACAACCTATCACATTCAAATCAATATCATAAAACTCTATTTACACAACTCATTTTCACATGCATTTCACATAAATAATTTATAAGAAGGTTTATAAACATGACTTTTAGAAGGAAACAAAAGGCCTCACAACTATCAACACTATTGACTAAAACAACTTATAACCTGTTAACATGCGTTTTCTACTAAACAAATGCCTAAACATTAGACAAGTTTGCAAGGAAAGATAAATTTCACAAAACAAACTGATCAATCACTAACATCATACTATGAAACATGAAAGGAGAAGGTAAAATGCTCTATTTTATTGATTTCAAAGTTACTCACTATATAACATGTCCATCTAAGTTACAATACTGCGCCATGCTGAAAAATAACTCCAAAAACCAAAGCTATCACTCTATTGGAAAGAAATAACTAACTTCAAAATGCCAAAATGAAGTTACTAAAGCAAAACCCATCAAAACCCCTCACACATGTCCATATAGAAGGTTCTGGTTAGATGCAACAATGAGGCCAAAAAATAACCTTCTAAAATCACTCCAAAAAGTCCTCCAAATGGTCCAAGGTAAAGCCAAGACCATAGTCATGCCAAAAGTGTGACAAAACAACCTCCAAAATAGCACACTTTTCTCCAAAATAGTCAAATGCACCACTCAAACACTCTCCTCATGTTTGCAAGTCATCATTTTGTCTCCCAGCTTTGACCCATGCAATATGTGTGTTTTGAAAACACAAGGCACTAATTTGCATTAAAACAAGATAATTTGTTTAAGTGATTTATAATCCATCACTTAAACAAATCACTTTACATTTCAAAGACCAATGCAAAAGAACCCACCATCAATATTAAATTACATTATATTTGCGTGTGAATAATATCAAAGTGATTAGAAAATCACTTAAATGATGTTTTATACTTTGAAACAAAATGCAAAAATATAATGCAATATCAAAATGCTCAAAGTGTTAAACAAGAGAAATAAAACTCCAAGACTGTTTCATCATTTACACTTACCTTCATTCTACACTTCAAGGCAACACACTTGAATTCCAACATTTATGATTTTCAAAGGAAAAACAAAGGCCCAAATTCTGTCTATGTGAGCTTGAGGGGACTCCACACACATCTTGGAAGGTGCATTCTGTAGTTTTCAAGGAATCATATGACATTACATGTTTCAAAGATTAAAGGAATAACTCAAACTTAGCATTTCACGTAACATTTTGAGGACTTAGCAATTTTACAGGGAAATAAGGCATCAAGGTTTTCAAAGGCATGGGGAAATTTTTTTTTTCCTAAGTCCCTAAATACTCACCATTTGGCCCCCCACTACATTTAATTTTTTTAAATTTTTTAAAATGAAAGGGAAAAAGTTCCCATTTTCCATTCCCAAGATAGGGTTTTAACCCTAAAGAACAAAATATGGAAAAATGTGGAAAAAGCATTCATTTTTACCATCGAGCATTCTGGAAAGAGACATGCTACCACCATATGGTTTGAAGCTTGCTTAGAAAATGGTGATTTCGGTTGGTTTCTTGGGCCAATCTTGATGAAAATCATAGAAAAAGGATAGGTAAATTGGGCTTTTGTAACAAAAATCTGTGTTTTCACTTTTTTGGAGGCCATTTCATGCATTTTGACCATGGCCTATAGTATTTTCTAATCAGTTTGTTCCAATTTTCTCCTCTTTTTTGTCTCATCTACTTTCATAGCCACCATGAGATGGTATGGAGCTCAAATGCAAGATTCAATTTTTTTTGAATATTGCAAACAAAATGAGCAAAAAGCTCAGGTAAACCTCAAATCAACTCCATTTCTTCTAGTTTTTTAGTAAAAGGAAGCTCGTTTCAAGCCCTCAATCTAAAAGATAAAGAAAAAATGTTTACTTTTCTTCTTTATTTTGCATTTACATGAAGAAAGCCCACATTTTTCATTGTTTTTGTGAGAAAATATGGTTCCTTTGGCCATGGCCATAAGAATGCAAAATGACTTCATATATTTGTTATTTTCTTTTAAAAACTTCATGATAGCCTTTTGAAAGGCTCCATGTTTGCAATTTTAACTCAAACCCTAAGTGTTTTTTTGATTTGGTGAAGAAAAAATAGGCTTTTGGCCATGGCTATAAGAGATAAAATGGGGTTTTATCACATTTCTTTGTTTCTTGATGGAAATGTCCATTCTAAAAACCCTACTCAAGGGTTTGTACCTTTGCATTAGATTTTTTTTGGCCTACCATCTTACTCTTTGAAAAAAAAATCTAGGCTTGATTCCTTCCTTTCAAGATCCTAGCATTAAAAATATGGGTATTTCCATTTTCATGTATTGGAAGTTGAAAATTGTCTCTGCCTTTTCCTTTAAGACAAACTATGGACAACACTGAAACCCCTCCACATGTGGCTAGGGTCTACATTAGTTGGGCCTTCTTTTCTATGCAAATGAGGGGTTTGTAATTTCTAGGTCGCTACAAAACCTATACCCCTATTCACTTTTCCTCATGTATTTTTAAATGATTTTCTTTGCTTTTTTTTATCACTCTTATATGATTTAACAAAGGAACCACACACCTTAACATTTGCAACAAACATACTATCAGAAATTATGGTTAAGGTCATTTTATCGTTCATTAATTTAGGACAGTCCATTTCTAGTTTACAAAATTGGGTTTTTGACGTGATCTAGTATGCTTTTGTGTTACCCTCTTGGCTATTGAATTAGAATACCAAGAAATTTTCCCAACTTGATCATGAAAAATCAATGACTGAGTTTGGCCAAGGACATCTAAAACTAACTGCAATCCACTGTTATCATCAATAGAAGAAAATGTTTGTAACTTGTTAGTTTCTCCATCATCTATTTTCAAATTGGAAGTTTCCTTTTGAAGTGTTGTCATCATCATATTCATTTTTAGCTTCAACTCATATTCTTCTTGAATGAAGGCACTATATCACATGCACCAAACTTTGCATTTAAACACAATCTTCATGATTTTTCTCCAATCTATGAAATTTATGCTTCCAATGTATATTTTTTCTAATGATTTCCAGTCAATTCCTTTATTTGAAAACCCCTTTTTTTCATTCTATATTCTATATATCCCACACTATTGTCCACAGTGTAGCATAGTGGATTCCTTATTGTCTCAAGTATAGGCATTTATAGACTATTTCCAAATTGTGAAGAAGCAATGTATCATCTTCAACAAGAAAATAATATTGACCATCAGTCATACCTCCAACAACATAGTCATTGGCTTCTCTCAATTTCCTAATACTCGTACCAGGTCTCAAAAATTCATACAAACAATTGTCCCATTGATGGGAAAATTGCCCCAAAATTTGTGTTTACATGAAAACACAATATTCAATGTTGTCCTTTCTTTTGAATACCATGATTCTCTTGATTCAAATCATGTCCTTTTCATGCTTTTGAACACTACACTTGACAATGACTATCATGTCTCCCTTAGCTTTTGGTTGTGACTGCAAGTCCACACTGACCTCTACCACATGTTTATCTTACTGATCTCTAATACCATTACTCTTTGATAGTGAAAACCTTTAAAACAACTCACTTTGATAATCCAAGACTATCACTCTCAGAAAAGATCACTGTACTATTTTTTACTAGGTCAACACATTTTGTAAACTTGAGCTACTCTTATATACACTATGCTTTCAAGTGAATTATATGTTAAAACTAAAAGAGCAGGTCTTGTTGTATGTTTCATTTCATCATGGTTTGAGTATTCAATGGATTATACTCATGCATTCAATTAGTTTCCCAGGTATTGAAACCACTGTCCATTTAATGTAGATGCACACATTTATCTTTTTAGGTATAGAGTAGACTGAAAGTAGTCACCTATACCTTGATATGATCTTGCATGAGAATTGTTTTTTGTGTGTTCCTTGACTAGCTTCTTGATGAAAATTGTTCACTTTCCATTATATTATGGTGCTTTGACACCTTGGATGCTCTACCACATGTAATTTCCCTGTATGCTTCTTTATTTTGGTCCTCAAACAATCATTATGCTTAAGGTGATTTTCCTTTGTTCACATGCTAACTGAAACACAAATTTAGAAATATTGTTGTTTGGCTCCATCCACTCATAGCATGCTTACTTATTTTCAATCAAGTATTCTTATTTATTGAAAAGGAAATAAATTTTTTATAGAATGATCATTTCCCACTCTTGATCTTTTCTCTTGATGTCTATGGCTGATCATTTTCCCATGATTGCAACTTTTTTCATGTATGATTTCCCATTGATCCTTGTTGTCCTATAGCATCAAATGAATATGTGGTTGCCTCTTCACTTGTGCATGTCTTACATCACTTGTTAGTGACTCCTCTTCATTTCTAGTGTCCTAATGCTTTCAAATGTCCAAATGTTGGCATCTTTTGTGAAACAAATTTCCTTTTCATAGCCCCTTTTTTATCATGCTTAGGGGTTGCTCCATTAGAAGACATTGTGGTTTGATATGCATTTCATTCATTGTGCCTGATATCATCATGGTTATAGTTAATATAGATGGCTTCCTTAATTAATTCATTGTAGTCTCAACATTGCATTGATATTGTGAAGTGATTTGCTTCCATTTTGTTCATTGATTTCTTTGACACAAGTTATGCACTATAAGGGTATTGCATTATTTTGACCTTAGAAACTTTGATGCCCCATATCATACATTCATTGTTGATGTCATCTAGCATGAGGGGTAGCATGTATTATCCCTTCTTTGACTACCCCAATCCTCATGGTTCCACAACAATTTCTTGTTGTTCCACATGTTTGCTACCTAGTTTCCACAATATTTTTTCCCTTTTGATCATGTGCAACAATTAAACACTATCTCCTCACCTTAAACCTAGTGGGAAAACAAATGTGACCTATGTTGGTGACCTGAAAGATCACCATCCTATGTGATGTGTGGTTTTCCAATAAGGTTAAGGTGAGAGGGACTTGAAAATACCTTGGATTGTTCCCTCTTTCTGCCCCATATGCTTCATTATGATTTCAAGCATGCCTTGATTTCTTCTTCATTATTTAAGAGATGCATAATTGAACTTGATACATCTATGATTGAACTTGATGTATCTCTAAAATCACTTACTTTCTTTTATAAAATGGATCATGGATCCACTTAAGATGATTGAAAAACATGTCCAGCAAATTGTACCTTACTTTTGATATGATGGAATCCATATGATTGATTCATTATGAAGAGATGATGTATAAACTCTTGATAGATCAAATTATATGTTGCATCTTTTGAATCTGATAATGAAATTTGATCAACTGGTGTGATTCCATATTGATTTAATGCATTAATAGCATGTATATATTTGATCAAGTTGATCAACTTCCTACCCTCTTAAAACATCAGAGGGAAGCATGTTGAGCTCTACCCTCGTGGGAGCCACATTTACCCCACATGTTGTAATTAGCTGAATTAGAATAGTAAGAAGACTTGTCCTGTATTTGGACATGAAGAAAACAAGTTAGAAAAATAAATGCATATTTTGGATGTGTTTGATGACTTCATTGTTCCCTTAGACACCTAAAGTATGCATTACTTATTTAATGCATTTGGAGATCATTTTATACATGCATAGGTGTATGTTCATGTAAGGTTTGATAATTTAATTGCTTAGAGCATTGCTCTAATATCATTGCTATTTCCAAATGACATAATTAAAAACAATGAGGAAGTAGGAGGCACAAGCAGCTCAGATCAATAATAGTGGATGACAACACACCTTGAACTAGTCATTCTCAGGCAATGATTGGTCTCTCTCCTTATATGCACATTTATATTTGTTTACTTATTCATGCATATAATTTTGGTTATTTTTATTGAATAAGTAAAGTTAGTCTAATGACTTGTGTGAGAAAAATATGCACTTTTGTATCAATAAAGATTACTTCTTTGTTCAGAAAATATTTGTGGTAAATCCCTCTTATGTTACATGCACTTGTATAAATGTAGTAATTTGTAAATGTAATCTTTTAAATTATTTCATTTATGCAATTAAATCTAATATAGGAGAGGATAATATGTACCTTTCTCTTAGTCTGAAATCAAAGAGCTCTACCTGAATGAGCTATTAGTGAGATTTAGGTAATAGGAACATATGAAGATAAATGATAACACCATTAGTATTTCTCATTCATAACTTGTAAGAAACATACATAGGAGATTATTTTTTTCTAGACTAATATTTGTTTTGATGTCAGTAGTTTCTATAGAACTCATTTAAGATTACTACATATAGGATTTAATGCCCCTTACAAGCTACCAACCTATTATCAATATTCTATTTAAAGTACCTTTCCTGAACTTAGCTTTCAACTAAAACCCTATTGAGACTTAGAATCTGACCACCGTAATAAGCCCTTAAATCCCTTTTATAGAATAAGGGAGCAACAAGCATCAAGATTAATTAGACTTAAATTTCATTACATTTGCACCTGAATTTGAGAAATCACCTGAATGGAAGAGTAAAAGACCACATTCCATATTCCTTGCATGAAGAAATGTTAGCTCCTCAAAAGGTAGAGTTTTTTACAACAATGTTAGATCCTCATAATTGTTGACCAAAGAAGATTATCCACTAGCAGCTCCATCAAAAACTTGTATATCATCTAAAAATAGCATACATTTCACTAAGGTCATTTAATCTGACACTTCTCCAATATACCATCCCAAAAACTTTCCACATCAGCACTAGAAACAAGAAATCACATGAATGTTGAGTAGGAGAGTCTTGTCAAATGGGGCATGGTTTCATCAAAAAAAAAAAAAGGAAACATTCATCACTCTGAGTCATTAATCTCAGAGAATACTCACCCATGTTTTGCTCATGGTGGGACTGGAGAAACCATCACTACCTCTTTGTTAGAATCCTTATATGGTACTAGGGAGAGAGGATAATAATCACCCTCTGGATTTGTTTTAGCCTCACTATCTAAAGGGTTATTAGAGACTTCACTTGGATAATTTCATCCTCCAAGATAGGCCTTACAATCCTTACTCTCATTTATTTCCTTCTTTTCATATTCCACCAGTCAAGCTTCTCTTTGTGTTTGACCAATTCTTCTAAAACGATCTGGCCCTATAGATGGTAATTATCCTTGTCACCATACTTCTTGAATTTATTGTGTCCCCTTATACTTTTTGGCATATCAATCTGAGCTCCTTGTGTTTCAATTTCATCCTCAAGAGCATTTTCCTCATACTCAAGAAAACTCAATTCCTTAGACTCTCGAACCACCATGGTAGACCTACTTAACGAAGATAAGAATGTCTACTTCTTAACTCATGAATAATTAATCTTGCACACTTCTTCACTAACCCACGCCTCATATTCACTACAAACTAAAATATGATGAAGGTAAACAATAAGCAATCTATATTAAATAGGAAATTTTAAGTATGCAAAATTAATGATCCAAGAAATCCTAACACGATCAAGTTGATAACTTAACAACTTGGCTTTGAATCTAGGCCATTGATTTTAAAACATTTAAAACTTCATCCATGGTGATCTAAGCCTCATTTTTTATGCCTAAATTAGAAAATTTCTCATAGAAAATAGTGATTCCAACTCAAGTGTTGCCACGTCTTCTCTCAATCTTGATTAATCATATGTGATCTATCAATCATCATGTACCAACAATCTAATCCATGATTTTTTCATTAATATCAGAAAAGTACATAAGACCAGTGTTTCTTGGAGAGAATATTTCATTATATACTTCATCGCTCATAGGTTGTCTTCCCCAAATTTTAGGGTGCAATCAGTGATGAAATTATTAATGTGATGATGTTCAGTCTATTGGATCATCCTATTTTAAAACCACATCAATGGTTTTCCAGTCATCTCATTGCCTTCCTCTATACGATGTCCTCAAGATTCTACCATGTTGCCCTTTCTTCAATAGCCATCACTTATCATGGATAAATCTCATTCTTCATTGGCCTTAGTGGCAATGTAAACATCCTCGTGATGAAATATCAGCCCCTAGATCTACAGACTGTTCCTTGATCACGTCCTTCTTTCCATCGGGCATTGCTAATTTAAACTTCGCACCTTGGCTCCTATCACCGATGGGAGATGTAATGAAGAAATCATATTTAAAATGTACACCTGCATGAAAATAAATGGTACAATATACATTTCACATAAGATCTTATCATATTAGTGCAAGAAATATTTTAGAGAATACCATCGCTCATCGCTAATTTCAAACTGAAGCATTGCAATTAATCCACAATGAGTGATAAAAAATAAGGCTGTCACTCATCACTAATTCTCCTCATACAGTTTGCAAGCAATTAGTGATGAGAGGGATTAGATAGTTACAATGTGTATGTCGTATTGCTATTATGGAACTTAGCACTTAAAACATATCCATGATATGCAACAAACAACATAAGGCTGCGAGCATCACTCATCACTATTACAATATTGAAGAATCAAAATCCATTAGTGACAAGTGATCCCTAAACAATACAAGGAACATCATTCATCGCACATTCGATTTAAGAGCTCTGACAACTATTTGTGATGAGTGATATCAAATAAATATCCCTTCATTACTTGTCGCCAATTCAAAACATGCACTTTGGGAGAAATCAATGATGAGAGATAAGGTAAGATGGCCATCAGGACTTAATTGAAAATATTTTTGGTATGTGATCATAGGTATTTTTGATGGAGGGGGACCATCTAGGATGATATGAGAAAATGTGCTCGAGAACTCCTAAGTCATGAAATGCAAAGGATGTAAAGACCAAAATTCCATCTACTTAACCTTATAAGAAATGGGAAATTCAGACCTAGGCATGAGGGACTGGTCACCTAATGACACTGAATAACATAAAACATAACTTAGGCAACTAGAGACTAGGAATACAAGTCACTGCAATAATAAAACAATCAAGGGTTGTAGCACTCATAGACCACTTTTGCAAGGTTTTAATCAACACAAAAATCCTAATACAGTGATGGGGACATGACCAACTACCAAAAATGAGGACCCAAGCCAAAATTTTCATAGATTTAAGGTGGAATGAGGAAAATTTTTAGGGGTTCTACCACATGGCTTGGCTCCACGAAAGTCGTCCCTTTAGTTGTGCATAAATGCTTAAAGTTTCATTTTTGAAAATGAAGTATTCACTGTCCACCATAGTGGCTTTAATCCATTTTCCTCTAAAGGTGAATTTTCCTTAGATGCCTTCTAGCCCAAACCTATGGAACCTATCAAGTCGTGAGAAGACTTCTTTTTCTTGTCCTACCAAAATTTCAAGGAAAAGAAGATAGCATAACCATCCCTCTGAAACATGTCCCCATCCACCTCTAAGCCTACCATCCTTGACAAAACAATGATTGAACCTAAACAAGTCCCAAATGCCCAAGACCAACATGAGAAAAAACCTTCACACACCTCATACAAAATATTGAGACATCGACAACAACCCCATCACACCTCCTAAAATAAAATAGGTTTACAAAGTCAAAGAAAAAGTGGTTGAACAATCTCATATGGTTCCTGTTGTTCCTCCCCTTATGGAAGAAAATAAACATATGGTTGATCAACTCGCTCCTATACAAATGTAACTTGAAAAAAAAACTAAAATAAATAGAGGTGCTAGAGAGCATAGACATAGATGTCATTCCATTGCTCACATGTTACATGAATAATTAAACAAAGAAAATCAAAATATTTACAAACTTGACTGAAGCAATACATGACCAGCCTCCCTCTTCCTTGAAACAAAACAATCCAATACAAAAACCACAACAAGAGTTGAACTCTTCCATGTATATTATAATTTTTCCTCCTATGGTGGTTAACTTGGATGATGATGACGAGATCACTAAAATTGACGAAGAGGTGCATAATGAATTGAATACATTGTTTTCCTCTTCCATGAGCTTAGATTACAAATCTCCTTCAAAGAGTGTTGAACTTGGTGCTACCCCTATTTTTACACTTGCTCTTGTCCCCTTAGCTAGTTTCCCACCTTCGTTATACAATGAAAATGACTGGGAGGCAGATCTAACCTGCTTTAGGTTGACTCACTCATTCCTTTCTAGTCTTACACATTTACTTTTTTCATTTTCATTTTCTTTTGCATGATTGCATGTGCATAATGTGATCTCCCATGATGTTATTTTTGATTCTCTCTCTCTTTGTGACATTCCTATATTTCTACCTTCATTCTTCTCTATGTTGTAAATCTTTTCACTTTTTATCTTTTTTTTATCATTTTTCTTGTGTTTTCCTTTTGGGGATGATGCAAGCTGTCGAGACATCCATGTCTCTTCCATGTTAACCCAAAAGGATTTTTCCTTTTATCTTTTCTTTTCTTTGTCTTGTGTTTTCCTTTTGGGGATGACACAAGGAATTGAGACATTCACGTCTCTTCTATGTTGACCCAAAAGGATTTTTCCTTTTCACTTTTCTTTTCTTTATCCTATGTTTTCCTTTTGGGGATGACGCAAGGCTTTGAGAAATTTGTATTTCTTCCATGTTTACCCAAAAGTATTTTCATTTTTTTTCACTCTCTTTGTGTCATTCTTCCAATTCTATGTGTATTTTGGGAATGATGATTGTTTTGAGCTCTCTAAAAAAATTGCAGTAAAGAACATATTGACCCCAAATCCATAGATCCCTTATGTGTTTGGTGATTCTCATTTTGGGTATGACCCCTCTCTTCTCTTTTCTTTTGCATGACATAGCTTTACTTGGAAACATATGACATGCATAGGGATTTTTGAGTTAGATCTCATGCCTTCCTTTTCTATTTTCATTTATCATTTTCTACTTTAAATTAATTTCTCATAGTATGGTGCTTAGCATTTTCTTTAGAGTGGGGGAATAGATTGGCATTATTCTTTTGTATTTTTCTTTTTCATGCTTCATGGTGTAGTCTTCTTACTTTATACAATGCATTTTTTCACTTTTTGGATGACATTGGGTGTGATTTCCTTTAGGAGCATGATCTCTCTTAGCATATTACATTCCTCTTAGTGGCTTGATGCAACACACTGCATCCCCTAAGTTGTGAATTTTCTATTCTTTGATTGGTCCTCTTTTGGAAAAATTAGGCGCAATGTTCCCCAAGTTAAAAACCTCACATGAACTAAGCAAGACTCCTTTGAAAATTCCATATTTTGTATATTGCATGTTGCATTTATATGGCCACCTTGAATAATATATCTTTCACTCCTATCGAGCCATCTTGTTTGTTCATGAGTTCCAAGCATATGAAGTTTTACTTGCTTCATGGAGCTCAAGAATCATTTTTCTATGGAATCTTATTAAAGTTATTAGGAGGTATAACTTTGGTATGGTTTGAGAGGAAGCTCGACTGAGGCATGAATTTCCCCATAGGGCCACTTGGATGTGTGTGAGTGCATACCAGCCATGAGTGTATATGTCTCACTCTCTTAGGACTTCTCACTCGGTGTACAACTTGAAGTTTCGTCACCTCAGAGTGAGTATGTATTTTTTGGACAAATAGCCTAGATCTAATCCACATCGCATTGGACAAACAGTCAAAGCTTGATCTACCCCATTTTCATTTTCTTGTTATCTTTGACATTGCATGCTTGTTCCTTGTTTCTTTTTATCATTTCAAGTGTGTTCCTTTGTTCTTATGTTGATTTTCCATAGGACCTTGGTGCTAGGGGCTTATGCACCCCCCTTAGTCATGATCATCCTATCTTACTAGAATTGGTCTATTTGAATCCCCCTTGATCGTTGTTGCATTTGGTCTAATTTAATGTGAGTTGGAAGCAAGTTCGTCCTCTCCCTAAAGTGGGGGATAGATTTAATGATAGGAAAAGGTCCCCTTAACTTGGCCTTGATTTAGTGTTGTAATATGCCTAACATATTCACATTAGGTCCTGGGCCCTTGTGAACTAAATGAACATCAATGATACCTTTTCTTAAGTTTTGTAAAGTTTTGTAACAAACTTTCACACTTTTCTAAGGTCTTGTTAATCAAATACACCTAATAATCCTCCTTTTTGCATTAATCTTGCCTTATTTTAAAGTGTTGTAAACTATTGTAACCCACATTGACACTTTTCTAGGCTTCTCATTAATAATTGGGCTTTCTTATGCTTTAATTGACCCTATTTTACATCCACAAGCCTCATTTATGTGTATTTTCAAGAATAATCCTAAAAAATCCTTTTAAAACATCAAAATATTCTCAAAAAGATAATGTGGGACTCATTCGCCATTCTAGGAAAATGAGTCCCCTTAGGTGGGACCCATTTTCCAAGAGTGGCGAATGAGTCCCATTTAACTTAAAATAAAAATTAATTTAAATCTTTAGTAGGATTTTATTCTCCTAGATCCAATGTCAGCTAGTAGTGTTGTAATTTTGGGAATTCATGCATAATTGAGAATAAATACAAGGTTCTTTCACTCATATTCACACCTAGAATTCAAGAGAGTTCACAAGAGCATTCAAGCATTCACAAGAG
>VDFB02105785.1:35844679-35891601 GCA_007258455.2 Sequoia sempervirens | reverse complement strand
AAAAAAATCTATTTGGTGAAAATTTGAAATTTCAATGCAGTAGTACTTAAATTTCAAGGAAAAAATAAGAAGTAGGTGTTTGTCTGACCACCCTAACCACAATAAAATGATAATATTTTTTATAATATTTTAGATATAAGTGGGGGACTCATGTCCCGATGTGATGCATATTTTTTTGTAATTTGTTTCCAACTAAATAATTAATTATGAATTTTTTATTACAACTTTTAAAAATATAAAAAGTTGTATGCTTGACCACCTTAACTTGGTAAAAACTTCATGAAATTCAATTTTTCTTTTAATCCTATAGTATGTGAGGCATAGAATGTGACACATGTTTCGAATTCAAAAAATGTGATACCATTTGAAAGCTATATATGTTTTTCAATCAGCTTATCAATTAAGACTTTAGTCGTAATTCAAAAAGAAAATGAATAATAATTATTTATTAAATTAAAAGTAAAGCATAATTTATATTGGTGGAACTTGCTTAGAATCTCCTCTTAAAACCCTTTTCATTTCATCAATTTTGGGTAAAAAGAAGTTGCCAGCCACATACCCTACACATACCCATCATATCGACATGTTTTGGCCATCGTGATCCTGCACATACCCTGAAGCTTGACCAAGTATGTGAATAATTTTCTCTTTTTGAAAATATTAGAGATGATCATCAAAAGGATGTCATGTTTTCAACTAGTGATGGTAATGATGATGCTGCTCCATATGAGTCAGGTAGTGAGATATCACAAGAAGAAGAGAGTAGAGTAAAGGTTGAAAATGTACACCTCAATGCAACAAATGAAATATGTGGTTTCAATTCTTTTGAAAATTCCAACACCTATAGTCCTATGGAAGATATAAGATTGAACATTCATTTTGAAATTTTTTAACATAGTTACCATATTGACGAGTCGTCTTGTTGTAGTAATGATGATGGCATTGAATATGGTAAATTCTCTATTGATTGTGATTATCCTCATGAAGTGGAGATGGAATCTTTGGATGCAAATGAGGAATGTGCTGATAATGATGGGAATGCATGTTTGTTTGAAAAGGAACAATATTCTTCCTATGAAGATTTTTTAGAATGTGAGCCAAAGATGTTAACCATTAATGATGTGAATGAAATTGAAAATATATCTGTATGATCTTCTAGAGATTTTGAATATAATGGTGATATAAAAGAGTTAGACTTGCATGTTGAGGAGGAATAGGCTTTTATGACAACAATGAATGTAAGGGAAAATCCCTTGTTTGATGAACCTCCATCTACACTAGAGATAAGAAATAATAAACCTTATTGGTGTAGAGATAATCTACTTTTTATTAAGGATTCTTTTGGTGCATTTGGTACAAGGTTTGAATGTGGCCTTATGCAAATAAAGCAACACAATGATGTGATTTTTGAGGGAATTTACTAGGAATGTTTCACATTTGGTGTAGATGTTGTAGACAAGGTTGAGTGTCAAGATGCTAACTACTTGAAGGAGTATGAATACTTCTAGTTTCCAATTCAGTTGGGAGGTATTCTGATGGAACATGAAAATGAGGTGAAGAGTAAGGGACATTAGTTTCAATATGAACATGTTTCATATAATGAACATAATACATATGTGTCATGTGATGATAAAATTATTCAATTTATGCCTAATACTACAATGAAGAATGTCAGAGATTACAGTGGCATTGTTATGCTTAGAAAAGTTGTGAGAGATGTTAGTGGCACTAACTGTAATCAGAAATATTTTCACTTGTTTAGAAGAGGCTTGACACTTGTTTTAGCAAGAATGAAGTCACTCTTATTACAATCGTATAATAGGGAAAAATGTGGATGGAAGGACATCAGTTCTTTCAAGAGGTTGGTTTTTGATAGAGGTAGGAATTTTCCTAAGGTTTTCATGGCTTGGTGTGACCAAATAGGAAATAAAACCTAGTTAGACTGTAGATTGCATACTACAATTTTCACTTCTAAAGAAATTTTCAAGTAGGGTGGATATTTGGTCTCCCTTTCTATGTTTTTTGGCCTATGTACAATTTTGTACATATGTTGTTTCTTCTTGTTTTTGTTCTTGTGTCTGGTTTGCTTCACCTAAAATTTTGGGATGTTAGCATGCCTAGAAGAGGCGTGTGTCCCCAATAGGAGCCACTAGTGGAATCCCTAAAAAAATTTCCTGGTTCCACCTTAAATCTATGAAAATTTTGGCTTGGGTCCTCATTTCTAGTATTTGGTCATGTCCCCATCATTGTATTAGGATTTTTATGTTGATTAAAACCTTGCAGAAATGGTTTATAAGTGCTCCAACCCTTAACTATTTTATTATTGCAATGACTTGTATTCCCAGTCTCTGGTTACCTAAGTTATGTTGTATGTTATTCATTTCCATCAGGTGACCGGTCCCTAATGCCTAGGTCTAAATTTCCCATTTCTTACAAGGTTAAGTAGAGGGCCTTTTGGCCTTTACATCCTTTGCATTTCATGACTTAGGAATTCTCGATCCCATTTTCTTATATCATCCTTGAGGGTCCCCCTCCATCAAAACAACCTATGAGCACATGCCTAAAATGTTTTCACTGAAGTCCTGATGTCTATCTTACCTTATCACTCATCATTGATTTCTTCTTGGAAGTACATGTTTTGAATTGATGATGAGCGATGAAGTGATATTTCTTTGATATTACTCATCACAAATAGTTGTCAGAGCTCTTAAATCAATGCATGGTGAGCGATGTTCCTTGTATTGTTGAGGGATCCCTTGTCACTAATGGATTTTGAGTCTTCATTATTGTAATAGAGATAAGCGATGCACCTGACCTTATGTTATTTTTGTGTATTATGGATACGTTTTAAGTGCTGAGTTCCACATCAACGATACATGATACACATTGTAACTATGTAAATCCGCTCATTGCTAATTGCTTGCAAACTATATGAGGAGAATTAGTGATGATCAATCGCCTTATGTTTTATCGCTCATCATGGATTCATTGCAAATCTTAAGTTCCAAATTAGCGATGAGAAATGGTATTCTTTGAAAGTTTTCTTGCATTAATATGATAAGATCTTATGTGCAATGTCTTTTGTACCATTGATTTTCATGGTGTACATTTTTAAATTTTATTTCTTCATTACATCTCCCATCGCTGATAGGAGCAAAGGTGCAAAGTTTGAATTAGCAATGCATGATGGAAAGGACATGATCAAGGAATGGGTCATAGATCCAGGGGCTGAAATTTCATCATGAGGATGTTTACATTGCCAATAAGGCCGATGAAGAATGAGATTTATCAACGATAGGTGATGGCTATTGATGAAAGGGAAATGTGGAAGAATATTGAGGAAATCGTATAGAGGAAGGTAATGAGATGACTATAGAAACATTGATGTGGTTTTAAAATAGGATGATCCAATAGACTTAAAATCACCACATCAATAATTTCATCGTTGATAACACCCTAAATTTTTGGGAAGATCAATGATGAGCAATACAGTATATAAGGAAATATTTTCTCCAAGAAACACTGATCTTATGTACTTCAATGATATTATTTAAAAAAGCACAGATTAGGTTGGTGATACATGCTAATTGACAAATCGTGAATGATTAATCAAGATTGAGAGAAGAATTGGAAACACTTGAGATGGAATCACTATTTTCTATGAGAAAGTTACTAAAGGCATAAAAAATGAGGCCCAGATTGCCATGGATGAAGTTTTAAATGTTTTAAAATAAATGGCCTAGATTCAAAGCTAAACAGTTAAGTTATCAACTTGCTCATGTGAGGAGTTCTTGGATCATTGATTTTGCATGCTTCAAATTCCCTATTGAATGCTGATTTCTTGTTGTTCACTTTAGTCATATTTCAATTTGTAGTGAATGTGAGGCATGGGTTAGTGAAGAAGTTTGTGAGTATTAATTATTCCTGAGCTAGGAAGTAGACGTTCTTATCTTAGATAAGTAGGTCTGCCATGGAAATTTAAGAGTCTAATTAATTGAGTTTGCTTGAGTCTGAAGAAAATGCTCCTAACGATGAAATTGAAACACACAGAGCTCTTGATACGTCAAAAAGTAGAAGGGGACATAGGAAATTCAAGAAATATGGTGACAAGGAGAATTACCGTATATAGATCCAAATCATTTTAGAAGAATTGGTCAAACACAAAGAGAAGAGGCTGGTGGAATATGTAATGAAGGAAAAAAGGAGAGTAAGCATTGTACGGCCTATCCTAGAGGATGAAATTCTCCAACTAAAGTCTCTAATAACCCTTCAGATAGTGAGGGTGACACTGATCCAGACAGTGATTATTATCCCCTCTCCCTAATACCATTTAAGGATTCTCAAAAAGAGGTGGTGATGGTTTCTCCAGTCCCACCATGAGCATGTGCCATAGAAAAATGGCCTCTTGTCATTTTCATGGTATTTTAGGCCTTTCTCCATGATATTTGGTCCATTTTGCTCTAATTTATTGATGTAATGTGGCTTAAACATTCACATTAATTTCTTAAAATTCAAATTGTGATGTCTTGTGAAGGTGTTGTGAAGTTTTGTAAGACATTTCTACACTTTTCTAAACTCTATTCATTATAACTTACCTAAGAATCACCTTTTCATCACTTATCAAGTCCCACTTTGAAGTGTTGTAAAGTCTTGTAACAAGATTTCACACTTTTCTAGGCATAATTTCACTATTTACACCTTTCTTATGCTTAGTTTGACCCCTTTATGCTGTTATAAGGCTTAATTAAGTGCATTTTTTAATGTAAACCCGACCAATAACATTAAATGCGACTTAATTCTTGATACCATTTTCAAGTCCAAGGTGGGACCCATTCACCATGGGTGGTGAATGAGTCCCTCTTTTCTCTAAATTCAAAATATATCAAATTTCCTTTCAGATTTTTATTCAAAATTACTTGATGTCAGCTTGTGATGAGGTATCAATGGGTTACTAAGGCACAAGAATGTATAAATAAGTGTTTTTTACATCCATTTTAAGCCTTTTCATTTAAGTATTCAATCTCCTACAATCTTCTAACTTATTCAAGCATTCAACTAGTATTTGAGCACTTTGTATTGTATAATCAATCATCAATCAAGCATTCAAGAGCAGCCATTGACATATCTTCAAATTTTCTTCAACAAGGGTTTGGTAAGTTGATAGCATTTGCATGTTATTTGTTTATCATTCTCTTTCATTTCATTATTCTATTAATGGTTTGATTACCAAAGTGGGATTTGACTAAGGAAAATCCCTATAACCTAACCCTTAAACATTTTTCCCCTCTTGCATGTGTGATTGCAGACTTTTGTATGTAGATTTCACAAGAATTTGGGTGTTGAAAAGTGGACAAGAATTCAACAAAGTGTTTCAAGTCAACAACATCTTAGTTCAAGCTTGGAGAATACATTCTACCTATTTTCTACAGATTTGACTTCGGTAACCCAACAAGCAAACAACCTTAGATCTGATGCTCTAGAATTGTCCCCTAATTTCATATAATTTTTGGAGAGGACTAATTCACCATCAGTGTCGAATGAGTGCCACCTTAAGGCTGGAAGGCTAGATTTTTTCAGATTCTAGATCTTGACACTCAAAAACTTGTTCCCAATAATTTTCATCAGAAGTAGGATTAATTCGCCATCAGTGGCAAATGAGTCCGACTTGTGATTTTCTATAATCTCATTCAACATTCAGAAGATTCTAGATTCTCCAATCTCTTCCTAGGTGCACTCTGAATCAACCTTCTTCCTTTATGTTTTGCATTCGTTCCTTCTTATTTCATGTTTGCATGTCACATTTTGTTTTCCAACATTGCATAAATCTTAGGTTTTTCATTCAAAATTAGTCACATAGATCATCTAATTACACTTAGTTCCTTCCATTTAGTCTAAATAACATCATACATTTCATGATTTGAATGAACCTAGCTATCATTTTTGGCTTACCTCTCTCCTTTTAGGTGCAAAACCTTGGAAGAGTTAGAGAGTCTTGTGGTGCCAAAAATCTACGGTTCATTTTATTGAACCCGAATATTGAACAATTTAGATTTCTGATTTCAATTGAATCTTGCATCTTAAACTTCATTTGCATCAACATTCAATTAGGGTATTGATTTTTTTTTGCATCCTAGGGTTTCTTAATTTACATTAGTGAAAGACACATTTAGATTTCATTTTTCATCAATCATATTAGTGAAAAAACTGAAAATATGCATCTACATTCTTAATTGGCATCTAAAAAGAATTAGAATCACATTAAACTTTATGAAAAACACAAAAAATATCATACTGGGACTCATTCACCACCCTGGGAAAATCATTCCATGTGCATATTTCAAATTACATTTTTAGGCAATTTTTTGGGCATTTCTTGCATTTCTGTTATCTGTTGTTAGTTATTTGTTTCAGTTTGCAGAATTTCTATTATTTTCATTTTGCACTCTTAGATTACCTTGCATTTGCATTCACCCCATCTTTTGTGGTACTTGTATGAGTGTTTGGTGCCCCATTGATAATACTTTAGTGAGACAAAGTTCTAGACTCATGGCTTCCTGCAATAGCACTTTCGTTGTGGACCTTGGGATCTCAAGAGCTCCTACTCCTAGTATGGACAATGGTGCATTATGCATGGACAATATCACTTCTATTCCTTCACCTTTCCATCCAATGAATGTTTACACACAAAACAACTCCATCCACAAGAAAAGGTCATTAATATTCATGAGGATTTTTCACACTTACAAGACATGTCCCTTGAAAACATTTCCACCACTGCCAAAGGAACCATAGAAAACCTTCATTGTTTGATTGAAATTGATGATGGCATACAAGTAATGAAAATAATTTCTGATATTTACAATAAATATTATTCTTCTAATTCCCAATCAACAAACATAGGTCCAAGCCAAGGTGGAACTCACATTCCTCCCCCTTCAACCATAGCATCCATACCAACTTATACCACTCCCCAAGTTACAACAACTAGGCAATAGGTTAGTCATGTGGCACCTTCTTTTGTAGTTCCAACTAGCATTCCTATTTCTCTTGTGGCATTGCAAGTCCTTTCTACCACCTTCACCCCTCTTTGTGTTCTTTTCACTTCCCCTCACATTACGTATACCCTGCCACCATTTTCTCTTCCATGTCATACCACTTACCCTGATCCCATCATTACACAACTCTTTAATATTGTTTCATCCATGCAACAAAAAATCTCCACCATTAGCCAAAGTCAAAATGCTCCACCCACATATCATGTTTGTAGTAGCCCATTATCCTTAGAAATCTTACACACACATATGCCACAAGGAATTGAAACTCCTAGGTTTGAGAAATACGAAGGCAAAGGAGACCCTATTAACGATGTCAATGCTTATACAACTTTATGTAGTGATTTTTTCCTTGATGATAAACTGTTAGCTAAACTTTTTCCTAGGACCATGAAAGATACTACATTGGAGTGGTTTTCCAACTTGCCCAATAATTCAATTTGATCATTTAATGAGCTTGTGGTGCCTTTGTAAGTCACTTCCAAGTTCATATGACCCCTAAAAAGATAATGGATGACCTAATGGACTATAGAAAAAATTTTGATGAGAAAGTCGCTAATTTCATTTCACATTATCAGTCATTGTATGCTCAAGTAGATGCCAAAATTCTTGATTCACATCTATAGAAGATGTTTATTGAAAAATTGCACACAAACCTTCAGGATAAGTTAACTATGATGAAATTCCCCTCATTCATGCACTTATGCACAACCCTGTGTGAATATCATAACTCAGTTTCAAGTCGTGATTTAAAACCCACTTCTAATAGAGCTGAGAAGTCTGAGCAAAACAATCAAAACAACACACAAAATTTTTGCAAACCAAATAGAGGATTTTTATAGTTCAATCCACCTCCTCAACCACAAACAAACCCACTTGTTCCAAGTCAAGTGGAAACTGTTAAATAAATAGTGCCTTATACCTATGGGGACCTGAAGAGACAATTTACTCCCTTACTTGATACCCTCCCTAATACAATGAACCAATTCCTCCATCAACAAATGATCACCTTGCCTACCATCAAACCACTTGAAGGTTTAGTTGTAGATAGAGAGGGAACATTAAAATGAGGTATTGAAGTAAGTGTTTGAGACAAAGCACACAAAGCTGAATGTTTCCCACTCAAGTTAGAAGGTAAAAACTAGTATGAAGGGTGTCAAAGTGGGATTCAAATTAAAATTGAACTTAAAATTAGGGAATGATATATGCACTGTAATTCTAAACTAGGGTCAATTTTACACCCACAAATTCAACCTTGGATAAGGCTCAAGAAAATAAAAATAAAGGGACTCTTAGGATGTGTAAGGTCAGGTTAAAGATAATTGTCAACTTCTATGCACCACTTGTACTTGATAGTCATTCCATTCAAGAGAAATAAGCCAAAGTGAGTCCAAAAATAGAGGGAAAACTATTAATTATGCATCTTCACCCTTACATTTCCGCCCAACTTTACCTATATGTGGCATGCTATAATAAGGTTAGGATAAAGTTAATTGCCAACTTATAGGTTTGAGAATCAGTTTGGGTTGAGTGTTTGGTTAACACCATCAAGTATGCAAGTCGTAGATGAAGAAGAAAGGGTTGGTGCTTATGCAAGAGGCCATTGAGAATCAAATAATACAAAAATTTACTTGTATATTTTGTTTTAATGAAATGTTCAAATAAATTGAATGCATTGATTTGTGTTCTGTTGCAATTTTAACAATGATTTGAAACTTGATAGGCAGAGAAGAACTACCTGTAAGTGGTTGTGAAATTGTGAGTTTATGTTTGGTGAATGTTTGATTAGTAGAGGGGAGGCCCTCTTGCCTTAGTTTCATACAAGGATTGGAAATGTATGCATTCCTATGATGAACCTTTTGGACTAGTTATGCATGCTCTACAAAATATTATCATAA
The DNA here is from genome assembly GCA_007258455.2 of Sequoia sempervirens. Lineage (NCBI taxonomy): Eukaryota > Viridiplantae > Streptophyta > Pinopsida > Cupressales > Cupressaceae > Sequoia > Sequoia sempervirens. The sequence continues at coordinate 35,882,651 of VDFB02105785.1, read as the reverse complement.
CCAACTTGAAAACTCCCTTTTAAACTTCACCATTTGAGATGGTTGGTTACATATGTTAAATCAATTGTGTTCCCTTATTAGTTCTAAAAATTGATAAAATTTAAAGAGGAGAATTCTTCTTCTTATGGAGAAACTCACCATCAAAAATCTAGAAAATTTATTACAATATTTCTATTATCCTTACACAAGAAATAAAGTGAAAGATTTAATTCAATTATTCTCTCTTTTTAGCCATTTTCATCACCAAAATGACCATGACACTAAACAATGTAAGTGTCTCAAACACTTAGTTCAATACCTCATTGATTCGAGTCGTTTGTCCATTGTGAGTGTTAATGATCAAGGTAATAAGTTTTTTGCACCCCCTAACCATAATTTACAAATATTTACCAATCCCATTCCTAAACACAATGTTTAATTTGTCAAGGATAGTGAATGTTCAAACCCTCAAGTTGTGAACATCGATACAAATAATGAAAAATTTGATATAAATCAAAACATTACTCAAGTCAATCCTATGGATGAACTTTTGGGTGTGATAGATGTTATCCCTTGTAACTGCCCAACCAACAAAAATCTTGATATCACTTTTTTCTTCTAAAGATATATTTCAAAAACTTCTTGATGGTCCTCTTTACATAGCCGACAGAATCTATGATAAGCCCACCAACGGGATATTAATAGATCCCACCTATGGTGAGAATATGTTCATGGAAGAGTTTCTAGTATTACATGAGTTGTATCAAGATGACTATAATAAACCAACTGCATGGATTAAAACACATACTTGTTTTGTGTGCCCTACAATTGGACTGATTGTACTTCCCTTACAAATAGGACCCAAAACTTTGGAGGTAACATTTTCAATTATTCCACAATAAGATCAATTTCATTTGCGGCTAGGCCACCCTTGGCTTTGCTCAATGAAAGTGGTCCCTTCAGTTGTTCACAAGTGTTTGAAGTTTCCACATGGAAATGAAATATTTAGCATACACCATAGTGGGTTTAATCCATTATCATCTAAAGGTAATTTTTCCTTCGAAGCCTTTTGGCCCACACCTATGGAACCCATCACACCCCATCAAGATTTATTTTTCATAACTTATCAAAAGTTCAGAGCCAAACAGATAGCCGAGTTGTCTCTTGGTAACATGTCCCTGTCCAATTCCAATTCCCCTATTATAGATGAAACCATGCTTCAAGTTGAGTTTGACATAAAAAAAACCATACAACCTCATGAAAAATTACCCTTAGACACTTCCTCACAATTGTTTAAATGACCAAGGGAAAATGAAACCAGTTATGTCATACCTCCTCGCATAAAACAAGTGTATAAAGATAAAAAGAAAGTGGTTGACCAATCTTATTTGGTTTCTTCCATTCTTCCTACTTTAGAAAAAAAGGAAACTATAATGAATCAACCCACTCTTACATCTCAACAAATTCAAAATACAATTAAACGCAACCATGGTGCTAGGGAATAGAGGCGTCATCATCATCTCCTTGTTAATCAATCTCGAATGGAAGAAGATATAGAAAACCAACCTCCACCTGTGACTAAATCAATTGATGACCACCTCATTTCCCTTGATCCACCAATAGATAACAGAGTCTATCCATCACAACAAAATGAACAAATTCAACAACCACAACTTTTAATACATCCTTCCTTGGAAATAACTCTTCATCCTCCTGTCGTAATTAATCTTGATGATGATGATGATGAGGAGATCACAAAAATAGATGAAGTGCATAATGATTTAAACTCTTTATTTTCATCTACCATGAGCTTAAATGATAAATCTTCTCAACCAAGTGAGGAACCTAGTACATCCCCTAGTTTAACACTTGCAATTCTTCCTTTGGACATTCAACTACCCTCCCAATATACTGAACATGATTGGGAGGCAGGCGACTTGTTAGATGGTTGACTTGCATTCAACTCACTAGCCTTTTATATTCATTTTCCTTTTTCTTTTCATTTTTTTCTTTTATGTGCATATCATGTTCCCCCATATTGTGTGTTTGATGTTTTCTCTCTCATCATACACTTCTTCTACTCATACCTCTCTTCTATATTTTGTACATCTCCTTTTTCTCTTTTTCTTTTGTGTTTTCCTTTTGGGAACGATGCAAAGTGTTGAGATGCCCTATCTCTCTTGCATGTTGACACAAAAAGGTCCTTTTTCATTTTTCATTTTTGTTTTGTGTTTTCCTTTTGGGAATGACACAAAGTGTTGAGATTCCCTATGTCTCTTCCATGTTGACCCAAAAGGTCCTTTTTCCTTTTCATTTTTGTTTTATGTTTTCCTTTTGGGGATGATGCAAAGCGTTGAGACGCCCTATGTCTCTTCCATGTTGACCCAAAAGGTCCTTTTTCCTTCTTCATTTTTGTTTTTGTTTTCCTTTTTGGGACGACGCAAGGCATTGAGACCGAAAAGTCTCATTCATGTTGACCCAAAAGCTTTTCCTTTTCTTTTTTCTTTTCATTTTCTTTTCTCTTTTTTTTTTCCTTTTGGGGATGATGCAAAGCATTGAGACTGCAATGTCTCTTCCATGTTGACCCAAAATGGACTTTGTTTTTCTATTGTTTTTACTCTCTTTGTGTCATTCTTCTAGTTCTATGTTCTTTTGGGAATGATGAAAGTTTCAAGCTCTTTCATAAAAACATTGCAACAACAAACATACTAACCCCAAATCCATAGATCCCTTATGTGTTTGGTGTATTTATTTCTAGGGGGAAAATCCCTTTTATTTTTCATTTTCATCTACATGATGCAACGTAACTCAGAAACATATGACTTGGAATAGGCCTTTCTGATTTGACTCTCATGTCTTTACCTTTTTCATTTTCTTTCCTTCACTACTTTAAATTAAATGCTCATAGAACGATGTGTGACAATTCCTTTAAAGTGGGGGGCATACATTACCATATTTCATTTGCATTCTTAGTTGATCTTAGTGCAGCCTTGTCATTTCATACAATGCATTTTTCACTTTATGGAAGACATTGGGTATGATTTCCTACATAAGTGTGATCTATCTTAGCACATTACATTCCTCTTGGTGGCTTGATGCAACACACTACATCCCCTAAGTTGTGCATATTTTATTCTTTGATCGGTCCTCTCTTGGAGACATTAGAAAAAATGTTCCCTAAGCGATAGACCTTGCATGAACCTAACAAAACTCCTTTGAACATCATTTTCCATTTTATGTTTTACATTTTTACATTGTACATTTTTGCACTTTTTTCCACCTTGCATAACACAACTTGCATGCCTGTGGTACCTTAACTTTTTTCATGAGTTAGAAGTATACAAAGCTTTGCTTGTCTCATGAATCATGAATTGACATTTTCTCTTGTGGTACGTTGTTAAAGTTATCATGAGTTATAACTTTGATATGGTTGAGAGGGAAGCCCATCCAACAACATGACTTTCCCCATAGCCACCTTTGTGTTTGTGAGTGCATACCAACTAGCACATGTATCTTACCTTTTTTGGGTCTTCTCACCCAATGGACCACCATGAGTTCAGTCGCCCTAGAGTGTGTATGCATTCACTTTTTCAAAACAATCAACCTACATCTAATCCACAACTAGTTGGACAGATGATCAAAGCTTCATTCTATTCTTTCATTTCAACATTTGTGTTCCTTTGTTCTTATGTTTAGTTTTTCATGGGATCTTCATCCTAGGGGCTTGATCATCCCTCTTGATCATTTTTATTCCATCTTGCTAACATAAGTGCACTAGGACCTCTATCTCAATATGCATGGCTACTTTAGTGTGAGTTTGAAGCAAATTCATCATGTCACTAAAGTGGGGGCTAAATGTGCCATAGAAAAATGGCCCCTTTTTCATGGTCTTTTAGAAATTTATCCACAATGCTTGGTCCATTTTTCTCTAATTTATTGATGTAATATGGCTTCAACATTCACATTAATTTCTTAAAATTCAAATCGTGACATCTTGTGAAAGTGTTGTCAAGTGTTGTAAAACATTTCTACACTTTTCTAGACTCTATTAATTATAACTCACCTAAAAATCACCTTTTCATCACTTATCAAGTCCCACTTTGAAGTGTTGTAAAGTCTTGTAACAAGATTTCACACTTTTCTAGGCATAATTTCACTATTTACACCTTGTTTATGCTTAATTTGACCCCTTTATGCCCTTATAAGGCTTAATTAAGTGCATTTTTTAAAGTAAACCTAACCAATAACATTAAATGTGACTTAATTCTTGATACCCATTTTCAAGTCCAAGGTGGGACCCATTCACCATGGGTGGCAAATGAGTCCCTCTTGTCTCTAAATTCAAAATATTTCAAATTTCCTTTAAGGTTTTTATTCAAAATTACTTGATGTCGGCCTGTGATGAGGTATCAATGGGTTAGTAAGGCACAATAATGTATAAACAAGTGTTTTTTACATCTATTTTAAGCCTATTCATTCAAGTATTCAATCTCCCACAATCTTCTAACTTATTTGAGCATTCAACTAGTATTTGAGCACTTTGTATTCTATAATCAAGAATCAATCAAGCATTCAAGAGCAACCATTTACATATCTTCAAATTTTCTTCAACAAGGGTTTGGTAAGTTGATAGCATTTGAATTTTATTTTTTTATCATTCTCTTTCATTTCATTATTCCATTAAGGGTTTGATTACCAAAGTGGGAATTGACCAAGGAAAATCTCTATAAGCTAACCCTTAATATTTTTTCCCATCTTGCATGTGTGATTGTAGAATTTTGTATGCAGATTTGAAAAGAATGTAGGTGTTGAAAAGTGGAAAAGAATTCAATTTTTTTTTTCAAGTGAACATCTTATTTCAAGCTTGGAGAAGACATTCTGTCTGTTTTCTATAGATTTAACTTTGGTAACCGACAAGCAGACAACCTCAGATCTAGTGCTATAGAATTGTCCCCTGATTTCATTGAGTTTTGGGAGAGGAATGATTCACCATCAATGGAAAATGAGTCCCACCTTAAGGCTAGAAATCTATATTTTTTCAAATTCTAGATCTTGACTGTCAGAAACCAGTTCTTGACAATTTTCATCAAAAGAAGGATTGATTCGTCAACACTGGTAAATGAGTCCCACTAGTGATTTTTTGTAATATCAGTTAGCATTCAGAAGATTCTAGATTCTGTAATCTCTACCCAGGTCCACTCTGAATCAACCTTCTTCCTTTTTTGTTTTGCATTTTTTCTTTCTTAGTTCATGTTTGCATATCACTTTGTGTTTTCCAACATTGCATAAATCTTAGGTTTTGCATTCAAAATCAATCGCATAGATCATCTAATTGCATTTATTTCATTCCATTTGGTCCAAATAAGATCATACATTGCATAATTTGAATGAACCTATCTAGCATTTTTGGCCTACCTCTCTCCTTTTAGGTGCAAAACCCTAGAAGAGTTAGAGTCTTGTGGTTCCAAAAATCTATGGTTTAGAGAAAAAATAGGTGATTATCCTCTGATATTGATGACAAGAGTGATGATTGCACCCTATTTTTTATTTTAATGAAACCATACCCCTTTTTTTAAGAATCTCCTACTCAGGATTCATTTGATTTCTTGTTTCTTGCAGTGATGTGGAAATTTTTTAGGCTAGTATATTGGAGAAGTGCCAAATTAAATGGCCTTGATGGAATGTATGTTATTTCCAGATGATATGCAAGTCTGTCCTAGAGTTGCTAGTGGAGAATCTTGTTTGGTCAATAGTGATGAGGATTCAACACTGTTGCAACAAACTCTATGTTTTGAGGACCTGGCATGTCTTCATGAAAGGAATATGGAATGTGTTCTTTTACGCTTCCATTTTCCTAAATGATTTCTTGTAACTAACTGATGATGTCTCAAACTCTGGTGCAAATGAAATGAAATGTAAATGTAATTAACCTAATGCTTGTTGCTCCCTTGTTCTATTAAAGGGATTTCAGGGCTTATTACGGTGGTTGGATTCTTAAGTCTCAATAGGGTTTTAGTTGAAAGCTAAGTCAAGAAAGGAACTTTGAATATAATAATGATAATAGGCCAATAGCTTGTTAGGGGCATGAAATCCTCTATGTAGTAATCTTAAATGATTTTTATAGAAACTACTAATATCGTAACAAATATTAGTCTGGAAACAAATACTCTCCTATGTATGTTTCTTACAAGTTATGAATGAGAAATACTAATGGTATTATCATTTATCTGCAAATGTTCCATTTGAATGTGTTATTATATTTTTAGCTTTAATTCAAGGAGTTAACTAAAATACTTGAATAGGGTTATAAACTTTGTAAGGAATTGCTTAAGATTTATAAGAAGTGAGTATTTCAGGAATTGTGAGTTTTCATAAATTCAAAGAAGTATGAAAATATATTTAAATTGAGTAGTTTATATATTAATGATTCTTACATATTTGACTCTATTGCTCCAATTGATAAGAAACTGGTCAATTTTTTGGAAAATCTTGCATAAAATGAACAAATAGTGCACCTGGCCTTGGACTTAGGATAAGACAATATTCATTTAAAAAATATTTTCAAAGATAGTGTGGGTAAGGAATATCCCCAATTCCTAGGAAATAGATAGTCATTCATTGATAGATCCACAAAATTTTTAGTGAGAAGGATTTTATTTTCAATAAATAGGAATCAATCTATGTATAAATGTGTTACTAATAAAATATACTTCACAAAAACACAATTGGAATCACCCTCCTAGGTTTCATAGAGCCTGAAGTGAAGGAGTAAGGACCACAAAATCCTATACTTTTTGTCTTGGCCACTAACCCTATAGTTCTTCACTATAAGAGTTGGCTACTTTTAGAGAATTGTTTGATTCTCCTGTAAAAATCACTAACATCATGGATGGCCTAGCTTCACACAAAATTTGTCTAACAGTGGGATGGTGGAGAATGAGACATCTAATGTTTTCCAGTCCTATTTGCAATTGTAAGGTGATTGATCCCATTGTAGGGAAAGAAAAACCATTATGTGTATTGATCCATGCTTTTAGTTTATAGTATATATGTTTATAGAGCTCATGAAAAAGTAAGAATTCCTTGGTGATCACATTCTGGTGCAGGGGCACCTACAACCATGTTTCAAAATTTGCTTTGGTAACATTTTGTCATGAGGAACTTTGGATGAGTTTAGGGTTCTTTAGGTGTTTTAACACAATTTTTTTTGTAAATAAGGTCTACATAGACCATCCTTTTATGTATTTGGTGATGTTTGTGTGGTTATTTGTGTCTATTAGGCAACATTGCAAATAATACCAAGTGCAAATTAGCAGTTGTTAAGACACTATTTTAGGGAGACATGGAAAGTTTAGCCTTTTAAAAGATAGTTGAGGAAGTTGGACATTGGTTTTTGGATTTAAAATGTATTTAAAGGATTTTCAATAGCCCAGGTAGTGGTTGGAGAAAACTTGTAATGAATTTTCCTTAAGAAATACAATGTTCACTTTGCAATTTACTGTGTTTTCTTTGTTTCCAAAACTTTATACACTTTGTATGTGCCACACAATCTGTGGTTGGACTTGAAACTCATATGATCTTCAAGGGTCATGGAATAGATTCCTTTTGGATTAAATTTGAGGGTTTGATTTTGTGTTTTGTGGGAGATTTCTTTATTTCTTTGTAATTATGTTTATAAAATGGTGAAGGCCCTGTTTTCTCATTAAATAATGTAAGACAACCATCCAATCTACTATTTAATCTATTTCTTGATTGGATGGCATAATATTTTAATAGATTAAACATTTATATATTTTAGAGTGATGGGGAAACAAATTGAAGCGTGAGGAATGTTATCCTAGAATGTAATTCTATGTTTTCCATGTGAAATGAGGGTATTAGTGTGGGGTTTTGGAAAAATATTCATGAATCTATCAAGGGGATGGTTTTATGACCATGTGTAGAGAATATGAGAAATATTAGGTGCATTGCTTTGGTCTGGGAAGCTCAATAATTGGGAGATTGAGTAAAGCCCTAGTATTTTGTAAGAAAATGAAGTTTGGTTGAACAGTAGGCTAAAGGCCTCAAACCTGAGTAAGGGTTATGAAATATGTGGTTAGGAATCATAACACAACTCTTTCCAAGGATATTTTGTAAGAACAAAAGGATTTGAAGGTACTATGCTTATAAACCAGGGCTAATTCTAGTAGCCTTTTCCATGCTAGGTCTATGGGAAGTCAAATATGATCCAAAAGAGTTGCTACTGAGTCTGGGATATGTTGTATATGTCCCAAAGCTGTATCAAAATCCTTTTTTTTTTTGTGAGTCATTTGGAGAGATTGGGGGAAAATTGGCTAAAACCAATTCATGAGTGCTACAAGGGAAGTTTTGTGTGAATGTTGCTAAAAGAGGAGTTGAAGTGATTTGACATTGAAAGTTGTTTGGTAATATTTGTATTGATGTTTTGTGAGAATATAACACCCCACTTTGCATCAAAGTGGTATTAGAGCATCCAGGAGTAGGTTTGTTTTCATTTTCTAGGTTGTGAAGATTAAGGAAGAAGTGAAGAGTTTAGTATTCAAAGATGCCTTCAAAAAGAAAAGATATGGCTAAAAAGATGAAGGAGATAGAAGACATACATTTTAAATAAATTAGAGAATTGGAGGAAAGAATCATAGATTTGGAGACAAACAAAAAAATGGATGTGGAAGAGAGTGAGTCAGGTGAAGAGGAAGACAATGAGTTTGAAAATATGGAAGAAGAGCTTGACCCAGAGGATCAAACAATTGCAAAGTTGTTGAAGGAATTAAGAATGAAAATCAAAAGGTAAAGATTGATGTTCAAAAGTATGGTGGGAGTCTAAATGATGAAGAGTTACTTGATTGGATTGCTGCATTAGATAACCATTTTGAATGTGATGAGATTCTTGAGGAGCAAAGGGTAAAGATTGCAAAGACAAAGTTCCAGGTCCATGCATTGTTATGGTGGGACTACTTTCAATCAGAGAGGAGAAAGCAAGGCAAGTCTAAAATCACCTCATGGAACAAGATGGTATCAAAACTCAAAGGTAAATTCTTACCCAAGGATCATCAAGTTCAAATGTTTAAGAAATTACAAAGCTTAAGGAAAAATAAAAAGTTTTAGGTCTGGTCATCATGAGAATGAAGATGAAAAATTTGCTAGATATATGGGTGGTTTGAGGTTTAACATACAAGATGAATTTGTTTTGGCTAACCCTAGGAATTTAGAGGAATGTTACCAAATGGCAATTAGGGTGGAGGAGAAAATGAAGAGAAGGAACTACAAAGCAGTTAGGGGAAAAGGTAATGCATCAAGAGGTAGAGGATCTATACCTAATAAAAATCCAAACAATGAAAATCAAGAATATTCCATGAAAGGACAAGAGTAATATGATTTCAAAGGTGGATGGAGAGGCACAAGGGGAAGATTTGGAAGAGGTAGGATTTCCAATTTGTTTTTAGGTACATGTTACACTTGCAATGAATTTGGCCATCCAACCTACAAGTGTCCTAAGAATTTTGGTGCTTCATCAAGTGGAAGTAAAGGTGATAAAAGAGATCAACTTGTGTAATAGGATGAAGAGGAGAGCATGTTGGAGTTAAAATGACACTGAGAGGGGGGGTGAATCAGTGTCTTAACAGATTTGACCAATTTTCACAAAATCAAAAACCATAGCTCAGATATTTTCTCAATATACTCTGATTAATGCATTCATGAGTTGAATGTAATCATTTATAGATAGAATTGAGAAAAGTAATAACCAAATAGTGAATTGAAATAATCAACAACACAGTAAAGCAAAGGAAACTCAAAAGAACAAGAAGACTCCAGATTTTACCGAGTGGAAAACCCTCCTGGGGTATAAAAACCACTCCCTAAATACCTTCTTGGCTTAATCTTTTAAGCAAAAGTTCACAATGCCTTATAAGCTGATTTTTGAGCACCCACTCAAGGAGCACTAGCCCCTCATTTTGAGACACCCATCTCAAGGAGTATCAACCCCTCAAATTATTTTTTGAACAATAATAGTGACTTAGAGGATTTCTCTATTTTCAGTTAAGCACATATCTTTTTGCAGAGTCATTCATACATTTCCATACAGACAAGAAATGATACTCTCAAAATTGCAATCAACAACATTTTTTAGTTTTCAAAACTGGTATATATTTACATTTCAAGTATGTCGGTTGTGAAGAAATCTTCAAAACGTGTTTCACCAGATCTTCAGATTCTCTTGCTGATTTTTGAATATAAAGCTAAATACTGACAGACTATTGATGATGGGAAAAATCAAGAGTTATGGTTATCAGAGAGCTGCAAATCATCCAAAAAATGCAACAGCTCAAAAATAAACTCAATGTATATCTTGTCATGTAACCATTCTAAGATTTGATGCCAATCCATGAAGATAACCACTAAGTTTTGAGTCTTCGTAACTATTCACTGAGACAATCAGATAGTTTTGTTGAAACAATTTCACCGCCAAACATTCCTTTTAGTTAACACTTTTGCTATGAGCCATTAGATTCAGGAAGAACATATAGCAAAAACATCATGTCTCATCCATAGGCTTCCTTAGAGTATTATTCATTCACTGAGAGATCAGAGTCTTTCTCACCGAGACACCCTTCTGTTCTTTCACTGTCACTATAGCCTTTTCTTTAATTGCTTTCATCATGACCCAACAATGTCGGGAAGACCTCTCGCAGACCACATGATGTTCTATCAAAAGCCCTCTTATGATGTCACTGTAACATACCAATATCGGGGAGACCTCCTGTAGAGCACACCATGTCTTTCCGAAATACCTTAACCACTTGTGTGTCGCTGTGACTTGATACAGTCAGGGAGATGTTATACAGCCAACATTGAGTTTCACCGATGGGCTTGTTTGCTGAGATATAATGAAACTTCTCACCGAGATTATCTTTATTTCATTCACTATCACTGTGACCATACGATATCAGAGAGACCTCTTGTAAACTTCAATGTTTTTTCGAGAGCCATATAACATTCTTTTGGTCGATGAGACAAAAAGTATCTCTCATAGAAAATAAATCATCATTTGTCTTTGCTAAGACTCAGTATAGTCGGGGTGACCTCTTATAGACCACTTAAGTTTCTCCAAAAGTCACTTGATACACATTTTCACCGTAACATATCGTTTTTCTTGCTGACGAGTCCATCCAACCTATATTTGTCACTGTAGCTTCAATCTATCGAGGAGACCTCTCGTAGAAAGCTTCATGTAAAACCAAAAAACCTTCATTTACTCAGAGTCACTAAGATAGGATAGATCCTATGCCGACATAGTTCTTTTATGTTTTCATTGGTGAGACCAGAGGTCACTCGCCAAGACCTCTTGCCGAAAACCCTAGCTTTTACTAAAGAAACCTTTTGTGCCAAGTTGGTAAGACACCATGAGATCGCCATGAATTTTCATCGAAGCTATAACTCTCACCGATAATCCTTCATATGCATACGGTCGGTGAGACAATATGAATTTGTTGAGATACTAAACTGAATACTCCAAGTCTAGCCAAAGTGTATCCTTTTAATGCACCCGTTAGTGAGACCAGAAGAGTTCGCTAAGACCATATGACAATGCCACAACTCTTCGCTGATAGACTTCCTCATGCACTAGTCTGGGAGACAATATGTCTTCACTAAGACCCCAGCTAGATGGCCAAACACATGTCAATAAGCTTTTTCTGAAGCAGGTCATTGTGTCATTGCATGTTCGATGAAACATTACAGTGAAGATAATTTCATTTGTTGATAGAGAACACTTTTATGTCGCCAAAACCAAAGACACATCTTGCTGAAATAACCTTGCTTGTTCCAGTCGCGAAGACAATGGGAATGTCATGCCAAAAACAACCTGTATGATAAATTCAATCGCCATGACATTTGAAATTTCTTGCCGATAGGCAACTTAGAAATTTCAAAGTGGATCGGTGAGACCTTGCCATTCTCACACCGATATGAGTAAGCCCAAAAGAGAAACAACCAAAGCCTGTGATATGCATGGGGAACCATTCTAAAACAGATTATCAATGAAAACAAACTGAAAGAGATTTTTTCATCAAGGAAACTCTATAAACACAATTGAGATTCAACAAACTCCCCCTTTGTCCTTGATGGCCAAACACCAAAGAATCTCCCCATTTTTGCCTCAAGGAAAAGAATAGAATAACACAACTAAGAAGCCAATCAGAATACCATGAGAAACAGTTGCAAAAAATATAACAATGCAAAAACCAAGAATGTAGGAGAGTTGTAAGTGAAGTAAATCATATAACATGCTCCCCCTAAGCCAATGCATGGAAAATCAGAGAAGTAAATATTGAGAGATAACTCCCAATCGAAGTCTCAACCTTTCAAATAACTCTTTAGCTAAGGGCTTAGTAAAAATATGAGCCACCTGATCTTGAGAGCTAACAAACTATAAATAGACTTCATTAGCCAAAACCTTTTCTCGAAGAAAGTGAAACTTGATAGTATTATTTTTAGTGTGAGAGTGCAAAACAAGATTTTTGGAGACACTTATCATACTTGTGTTATCACAGAGAATAGAAACAGGTTTAGGAATTTCAATACCCATATTAGATAGAGTTTGACTCATCCAAAGAACTTGAGTACAACATGAAGTGGCAGCAGTGTATTCTCCTTCTACAGTAGAGAGAGAAACTGATTCTTGTTTCTTGTTGTGCCATGCCACTAAACGATCACCAAGAAAGAATATAGCACCACTAGTGCTTTTCCTATCATCCAAATAACCAGCCCACTCAGCATCAGTATATGCAATCAATGAAAAATCAGTGCTTCTAGGATACCAAAGGCCATTGTAGACACTAAAAAATGTCCTAAGTCTGCGAGCATCATTTTTCTTGGTCATTGTTCTTTGATAATTGAATAACTTTAATTATTCAATTAGGTGTGACTGCATTCCTCTATTAATTAAATAGTTTTTAATTATTTAATTAATTCACCTTCTCATCTTTATTCTATCTTGATCAATTAAAATTATTTAATTGCGTCACTAATATATCCATTTCTTCAATAATTAAATAAATCATTTTTTATTTAATTATTTATCTTTCATCTATAGTCAAATAATAATAATAATCATTACTTGACCTTTTATTCTTCTATAATTAAATAATTGTCAAAATTATTTAATTGTGTTTCATTCCTCTCTTTTGGATAAATAATTCAAATTAATTATCCATGCTAATTTCCATCTCTCCATTTAATTAAATTGATAAATTTAATTAAATGCTCCTCTTTCATTTTCTCTAAATAAATAATTTGGATAAATTATTTATTTTCCATTCCACTTGTCATTTTCCTCCATTTTGAATAAATAATTTAAAATAAATTATTTATGCACCTCCACCTAGTCAAAGATGCTCTGTCATAATCCTCTGTCATAACATTCATTTATGTCATAGCCTGCATGCCTTGCATGTCTGTCATAGCTGTCAGGCGTCATAGTCATCAACGCCATAGCTTTTCCATGCATGGCATATTCTTGGTGCATCAATTCTAGACCGTTGATCTTGACATCTTTTCTGAGACTTAATCTCAACCATCCATTCTGTAACATCTCTCTCATGCATTCTCATCCATTGATCTTGGAATATTTCTAGAAGATTAATCTCAACCATCCAATCCAATGGTTGTCTATAAAAACAACCTTCGTTCTCCATTTTTGATCTTAACAACTATTTTTCTCCAACTTTCTTGCTACCATTTGCAGGTTTTGCACAAGTGTTTCAACAAATCTAAGGGAAAAGTTGCATAACAAGAAGGAGAGCAAGAGAAAGAATCAACCATAATGGGGAGTGATTTCTTTTATGTTTTGCATTTTTTATTATCTCCATTATTTGTTTTCTCTTGTTTGGATGTGGTTTAATAGTTTAGAAGTGTTGGCTGTCACTTTATCTATTCTATTTGATTTCTAACCCCATCTAACATTTTGGTGAACCTGACGTGAAATAGAGAATTTTGTGTGTTCTTGCTTATTTTTGTTGTTTTGCAGATTAGAGCCAAGAATGCATATGAAATCCCGTCATCTTCATTGGAACACAAAAAAATGGACGCATAAAATTTTTTTAAACATTTTCTGGGTTTTGTAGGTCTCATTTTCAGCTTTCCAGAACATTAAATGGTTTGAAATTTCATTAAGATTTAAGAAAATTATGGTCATTTTACTAATCACAGTTTTTTAAGATTTAGTTGTTAAATTCGATTTTTTTCTTTTGTTTATAATACTTTTATTATGTAGGATTTTGGAAAACTTTTTTTTTGAGTTTTGAAGCTTTATGTCTTAGCCTTCCACAGATATTTACAATTTAAATTTTTGTTTAATTTTGAAAAAGTTATCACTTTTTTTTTTAGTTTGTTGTTTTCATTCAAGTTTTTTTTTGGTTTACTAATCTTTTGTTTGTAGTGTATGGCTTTTAAATGGAGCTCCCAAAAATTGCTTCTTTTGGAGTAACAAAAAAATTGAGCTCTTAGTTTTTAATTTTCTTTGACTTATTTTTTCTTAGTTTAGTTTAGTTTTTTCATTTTCTAGTTTAGTTATTTACTAACTTTTAGTTTGGTTTTTAATTTCTAACTTTAGATTTTTAATTTAGATTAAATTTTTATTTTAAAATAGTTTTTTATCTTAGATTAGCTTCATTTTTTTTTTGCCTAGATTAATTTTTCTTTAAATTTATGTTGGTTTTTATTTTGGTCAAGTTTTGGTTTTGTGACTAATTTTGTTAATTTGGTTTCTCTTGCTAGATTCGTTTGATAAAGAATTGAAAATCAAAACATACGCTTGCCAAAGAAAGGAGGCATGAAACTACTAATGAGATTTTAATGCAGGACATTCGTCGAAGACATGTTTTTGAAACCAATTGTCTTTTAGATTATAAAAAAATTCTTTTGGGGCATTAAAATAAACATGTGCTTGATTGTGTCTGACTATGTTTGAAGGTGGTAGGGGATTATGCTCTCACCTTGTGAAAACTAGGTGATCAGAAAACCAGACCCACCTTATTTTTTGTCACCTTCACGACTTAATAATCGAAGTATCCTCTCCCCTTGTGCTTTTGAGTGATCCTAGGTGTAAGAGAAATAGTTATTATTTCTAGAAATGGGCCTTCCTTAAGGGAAAAAGTACTCACCTTAAGGGACAACTCGACCGGTAACAGGTTAAAGCCAAGCCACTTCCATCCGGGATATAAAATGGGTGCTTGAGGAAAGTTCAAGTACCACGAGTGTGGATGTGTCACACGGACGGAGTAGTACTCCCATAAACCCTATTGAGCGTAACCTCTTTAGGCTAGAGTGCCACCTAATTGGTGATTAATCTCTCACCCCATGTGTGGCCACTCGAACGGATGCCCTAACTAAACACCTATTGTTTTAGAAGCCAATCATTTTCAGTCGTTGCTTGGTATAGTGCAGGGTACAGTATCATGCCCGGAGATACTCACTACTGACTCCCTTGAGTAGAGATAGTAGTTCTTGGGAAGTGATGACCCAAGAATTTGAAGTTGGTGTGCTCGAATGACGTTAATGAGCCATGGAGGGGAGCCAAAGCCACCAAACTTCTAAGCTATCCACTCTCGAGAAGGAAAGGTGTTTAGCACCAATCCGGGGTATATCAGTGGGCTATATCAAGTATACAAACCCTTGGACTATTAGGATTGTGTTTGTCTCATGTGTGTTTGCATACACCAAAACATCGTACTTGCCAAGTGTTTTCTGGATTTTCAAACAATATTCACCACATTCAAAAATCTAAACACAAAAAATCAACCTCAAACAAACATCACACCTAGTAACTTGCAACACCTCAAAACATTTCCAAAACCATCAACCAAACATGTCTAACTGTTATCCTCCATATTCATCCACAACCTATGAATGAAACCAAAGGATTGAATATCTTGACCATCGTTTGAAAGAGCTTGAAAAACAACTTGAATCCCAACATTTGAATGAAGTGATGCAATCATCTCATAAACCTTTATCCTTACCCAAAACTACATCATCCAAATTCAATATCCATGATTTTCTGCAAAGGCTAAATGAGAAACCTAAATCTATGTCCTCAAACACAAATAATCTTGACCAATCCTACCATGTCATGCATCTATCTTCATCTCCCATAATTCAAAATGAACCTCATGAGTCTTCCACCCAAGTTAACGATTTCATCCAACCATCCTCTCCTATCATACCATCTACATCCAATTATTCATCTCAATCTCTTAGTCCAAAGCATGCTAGCATAGACTCCCTTGCACATCAAGATCAAAGCATTCTTTCTACTCCATCCAATGATACCAAAATTCTGCAACCCCTTCCAATCTTTGACCAAGATCCCATCTCTCAAGAACCTCATGATGATCCCCTTATCTCCTTTTGTTTCATTCAAGATGATTCCCTTCCATCTCAAGAGAAAATTATCCTTCAAAGTCCTCCTTCCACCTCATCTAATGAATCCATACCATCTCATGTTTCCATCATATCCAATGATCAAGATATGCTTTCCACAAAATCTCAAGATTCCCTTCCTCATCAAGATCAAGATAAACATCCATTCAAGGATACCCTTTCATTCCATGATGATGTTCATCCTTCTCATGATCAAGACATGCCTTTAATACCACTTTGTGATGATTCCATACCTAATAAAGAGCAAGCTAATCCATCTCCTACACCTCTTGATCCTTTTCCAAGTCAAGATCAAAGTACCCCATCATCCCCATGTCAAGATTCTATCACACATCCTAATTCCCCTCATGACCACAATCCTCCACAAGAGTCTATCACCCCTATTCAAACTATCCATGAACCTCTTACCTATCAAATGGGTTCCCTCACTTTTATCCAAGGTGGTTTACTCGAAGATCTTGTTATTCCTTCCATATCAGAACCACCTCATGATGGACTTGCATCTTGTTTCATAAACAATATATATCCTATTGGAAAACGAATGTGTCAAAGTATGAACAACAAAGGAAAAGGATTAGGCCTTCACGAACAAGGTATCCTAGAACCCCTTTTTATCCAATAAAATCCATATTATCATGGCCTTGGTTATACACCTCATGCTCAAGACATTGGTATCCATCGTAAGTCCAGATTCCATCAAAATAAACCTAAATATCCTAGTCCATCACACCTTCCGTCTATCCTAGGTCCTTATCCTAGTTCATCAAACCTTTTGTCTATCCTTGGTCCTTATCATCCAAACCCTAGTTCATCAACCCTTCCATCCATATTGGGGCCCTACATCCCTCCATATCCTATTCATCAAGAACAACAAAGGCACACATCCTTGATGCCCTCTCAAAATTCTACCTACATTAAGCCATCCATAATAACTCCATATCATTCATCTCCATCCACCCATCCCATTGCTCTTGGAAGCAATTTGGGTGCCAAATGTCAAAAACTTCCATATCAAAATCCACATGTATCACAAGATCAACATGTCTCCTTGAAGAGCCATGCAAAAATAAAAGAAAAATTGATCCCAAGTCAAAATAAAAATCCAAAAGGCCACAAAGGCCCATCAAGTCAAAAGAAAAATCCAAAAGGCCACAAAGGCCCATCAAGTCAAAAGCAAAAAATTCAAAGGCCACAAAGGCCCATAAATCAAGAAGAAAAATTTCAAAGGCCACAAAGGCCCATAAAGCAAAACGAATAATCTCAAAGGCCACAAAGGCCCATGAATTAAAAATCAAAGTCAAAAGCTATGTGGATTCCTAAAAGTCTCGTAGAAGCAATAAAATCTAAATTGGCATCCAAATTTTCTAATCCAAAAGCTTCCTCCTATCATCCATCTAATAACCTATCATCTTCCAAATTCATTTTTCGTCCATCACTCCACCACCCTTCAAGGTGTGTGCCGATGTTGATCTTTCCATCCATTCCATCCTTTTCATTTATCCATCAACAAGCCTTCCAAACTCCTATCCATTATCCAACATCCATCCCCCATTATCCTCCTTTAATCCAAACCTTTGCATAAGTCCTTAGCTTCTTCCATCATACCATCAATATACCTATGTTTATGAGTCTAATCCCTCTTTCCATGGTTTATTAGAGCACATATTAAAGGGATATTAGCTGTGAAACTTGATGCTTGAGTCCTTCCTCCATCTCCCTATCATGCATATGTTACCTTCCATTTTCATTATCCCTATCCATATCCTATCTTCCATAGTCCTCTTGTACTCTACACTTGGGGGCAAGTTTCATCCATCCTTTCATTCATATCCATTATCCTCTTTAAATTCATCCTTTACCTTTCCACCTTTGATCTTGACAAGGTTAAGAATCTTCTTGAACATCATATATCTTATCCTATACACTTTATCCATATCTTCCATACCATATCCTTCACTGTATCCATATTCCACCATCCTATCTTAATGCATCCTTTCTTCCCTTCCTTGGTCTTGATGAAGAATAGGAGCAAAATACTTAGGAATTGTTTCCATATCTTATCGATCTTGATCATCTTATTCATTATCCTTATCTTTGCATTCTTCCATTTCATATCTCCTAGCTTATCAAAATCCATGTCCCATTTCCTTCCCTTGTTCTTGATGAGATTAGGGGAAAAATTACAAACGCATGCTTTGGATTTCCTTTCATATCCTTATGTGCTACCATTCCATCATAGTTCACATCCTTATCATTTCTCCATGATTAAATCACCTCCAATGTTGGTCATCATGTCCCTTTGCAACCTTGAATCTTATCATGTGAATCATATTTGAGCCTAGTTGTAAAACATTATCCAATCCTCATATTTTTTGTCAATCAATCATAAAAAATTATCAATCTTATCGTACTTAGAGGAATTAGTGATCCTAAGTACTTATCATCATCATGCCTTATGGAATCGATCATTCCTGGCATCCAATCAACGAACCATTATCATCTTTTGACAAAAAGATATGTTGCTTGTG
The DNA here is from genome assembly GCA_007258455.2 of Sequoia sempervirens. Taxonomy (NCBI): domain Eukaryota; kingdom Viridiplantae; phylum Streptophyta; class Pinopsida; order Cupressales; family Cupressaceae; genus Sequoia; species Sequoia sempervirens. The sequence continues at coordinate 35,863,686 of VDFB02105785.1, read as the reverse complement.
TGACATGTTTTGCAGTGAATCTTTCATTTTGATCTATCGTTTATCCATGGTTGCACTACCTCTAGTGTGGGGCATCTTATTCCTTCAATCAGTCATATCACATTTCATTTCACTCCATCTTTAAAACTTAAAAAAATTAAAAATCATAAAATGTCCTTAAAAAAATAAAAAATCATAAAATATCTTGAAAAAATTCAAAAAAATCATACAATGTCCTAAAAAAATTCAAAAAAATCATAAAATGTCTTGAAAAAATTCAAAAAAATAAAAATCATAAAATGTCCTAAAGAAATCTAAAAAAATCAAAAATTCCAAAAAATAGTGGCACTTTTAGATCACCGCACAGCTTTGAACTTCAAAAAAATCAAAACATGCAAATGTTGACAATCAAGCAAACATTAGAACATAAATATCAACCCATCTTACAAATCCAACCAAAACACATAAACTGTAACGAGAATCATTTTTTACATCGAAGCAAAACACCTGCTTGTTTGTTGATCTTTGCTTATTTTATGATTTTATCTTTGGTGACATGTCTTTTAGCTTCTTCAAGATGTCTTTGACTAGAGAGGCAAGGATGGGGCATGTTCACTTGTTTGTTGTTTATGGATTGTTTCTTATTCACATGATGACTTGTCTTAGGACATGGTTGTCTAAAACCATCAAGGACCTATGAGTCTAATGTGGATGAGAGCATTCCTTGTTTGATAGTGTCTTCTATGCAGTAAGTATTCAGGTCATCTAAGGTTCTTATAACTAGATGCTTATACTTCATTACTAAATAAAAATGCAAACAGTATTCAGGTCATCTATATGTTTATGTTATCTAGATGCTTATACTAATTTGCGACATAATAAGACCAATGATGATAAAAGCACTTAAATGGTACAAGAAGCTTCATCAACTTCATTCTCTTCCATCTTGCATTTCATTTTCTTCATCTTTCTTGTTGTGGGGAAATTAATCAATTGTTTAACTCACTGATATATGTCTCTTGAACCAAATCTCAAATCAATCAACCTGCTTCTTGAAATTTCATGTCCCCTTAATCAATCAATCAATCCATCATTGTAGCAACTTGTCTTGCGTAAGCATCATTCTTAATCAACTTAATCAGCTCAATTAGCTTCATCAACTCATCAACCTGGCTATACTGATCATTTCCATCAATTGTTCAGTTACGCCCATCAACTTTGCATTTTCATCAAAATGTACATCACTACTTTATCACTTGCACAATATCAAGTATCTAATCACTTTTTGGACATCTATCAAGAGATTAATCTTCTTACAATTTGTTTGATCAATCTCTCGAGGGGGCATATCATTCTTATCATAATCCTTACCAAGATATCTTTGGGGCATGTATCAGTTGATCAATCTTTTTCTTTGAAACAATGCAACAAGTTGTATTGTCTCAAAGAGGGGCAAAATGTAGACACTAAAAAATGTCCTAAGTCCGCGAGCATCATTTTTCTTGGTCATTGTTCTTCGATAATTGAATAACTTTAATTATTCAATTAGGTGTGACTGCATTCCTCTATTAATTAAATAGTTTTTAATTATTTAATTAATTCACCTTCTCATCTTTATTCTATCTTGATCAATTAAAATTATTTAATTGCGTCACTAATATATCCCTTTCTTCAATAATTAAATAAATCATTTTTATTTAATTATTTATCTTTCATCTATAGTCAAATAATAATAATCATTACTTGACCTTTTATTCTTCTATAATTAAATAATTGTCAAAATTATTTAATTGTGTTTCATTCCTCTCTTTTGGATAAATAATTCAAATTAATTATCCATGCCTAATTTCCATATCTCCATTTAATTAAATTGATAAATTTAATTAAATGCTCCTCTTTTCATTTTCTCTAAATAAATAATTTGGATAAATTATTTATTTTCCATTCCACTTGTCATTTTCCTCCATTTTGAATAAATAATTTAAAATAAATTATTTATGCACCTCCACCTAGTCAAAGATGCTCTATCATAATCCTCTGTCATAACATTCATTTCTGTCATAGCCTGCATGCCTTACATGTCTGTCATAGCTGTCAGGCATCATAGTCGTCAACGTCATAGCTTTTCCATGCATGGCATATTCTTGGTGCATCAATTCTAGACCATTGATCTTGACATCTTTTCTGAGACTTAATCTCAACCACCCATTCTATAACATCTCTCTCATGCATTCTCATCCATTGATCTTGGAATCTTTCTAGAAGATTAATCTCAACCATCCATTCCAATGGTTGTCTATAAAACCAACCTTCCTTCTCCATTTTTGATCTTAATAGCTATTTTTCTCCAACTTTTTTGCTACCATTTGCAGGTTTTGCACAAGTGTTTCAACAAATTTGAGGGAAAAGTTGCATAACAAGAAGAAGGAGAGCAAGAGAAAGAATCAACCATAATGGGGAGTGATTTATTTTATGTTTTGCATTTTTGATTATCTCTATTATTTGTTTTCTCTTGTTTGGATGTGGTTTAATAGTTTTGAAGTGTTGGCTGTCACTTTATCTATTCTATTTGATTTCTAACCCCATCTAACAACCATAATTAAGAGTGCCTTGAATATATTTAAAAATCCTTTTAATAGCAATGACATGGGATTCTTTAGGTGATGCCTAAAACCATGCAACAGTGCAAACTACCTGCATAATGTCAGGTCTAGAGGCAGTTAAATATAACAGACTTCCAATCATTGATCTATATTCAGTTTGATTTGTATCAGGGGAATCATCAAGCTTAGTAAGTTTGCATCTAGTAATCAATGGAGTGCTAACCGGATGGCATTCATCCATCTGAAATTTCTTAAGCATCTCTCTAGCATACTTGGTTTGATAAGGAAATATTCCATTTTCACATTGAGAGATTTGAAGACCCAAGAAGAAATTTAATTCTCCTAATAATGACATTCCAAATTCAGATTCTATTAGCTGAGAGAAATTTTTACTTAATGTAACATTGATGCAGCCAAAGATAGTGTCATCAAGGCAAATTTCAACAACCAGAATATCAGATCCTTCAGTTTGAACATAAAGATTGCTATCTACACCTCCTCTAACAAAACCATTTGAAATTAAATGACTCTCAAGCCTAGAGTACCAAGCTCTAGGTGCTTGTTTTAAGCCATAGAGGGCCTTTTTCAATATGTAAACATGATCAGGCTTATCTTTGCACATAAATCCTTCAGGTTGTTCAACATAGACCTCTTCATCTAAATAGCCATTTAAAAAATTAGTTTTGACATCCATTTGATAAATAGTAAAGTCTTTATAAATAGAATAAGCCAAGAATATTCTGATAGATTCTAATCTAACAATGGGTCCAAAGGTTTCATGAAAATCAATACTTTCTTGTTGAGCATAGCCTTTGTAGACAAATCTTGCTTTATTGCGAATGACATTACCATTTTCATCAAGTTTGTTTCTATATATCCATTTGCCTCCAATGACATTTTTGTCATTCTGTCTTGGGATTAACTCCCAAGTTTTATTTTTCTCAATTTGATTAATTTCTTCTTGCATAGCATTAAGCCAACACGAGTCTGTGAGAGCTTCATTAAAATTTTTAGGCTCAAACTGAGTAACTAGACAGAAAGCTATTTTTTCCTTTTCATTAGATTCTGCAGCCTTTCTTCTAGTTTGAACCCCTGCATTTTTATTCCCAATTATCTGATCTTTGGGATGATAATTAGTTAGAGCTTTTGATGCAACCTTTTCAGGACTTGTTGTTTCAATTCTGGGGCTTGCTGACTCAGTTCCTTCTGAAGTAATTTCTAGTTCAAGTTCTTCTTCCTCATTATCCTGCAAAGATTTAGCATAAAAATGTGATCTCACATCAAATTTTTCATTAACAACTTCACCTATCTTATTAAGCCTTTTGTTAAGGCATTTATAAGCTTTGCTGTGAGTTGAGTATCCCAGAAAAATACCCTCATCACTCTTTGATTGAAACCTCCTGAGATTATCATCATCCTTTTTGAGAAAAAATTTACTTCCAAAATTTTTAAAGTATTTGACAGAAGCAGTTTTTCCATTCCACAGTTCATAAGGAGTGTGTTTAGATTTTACTCTAATCTGCACTCTATTCAAAATGTATACAACTGTATGAACATCTTCTTTCCAGTACATATCAAGCAACTTAGCTTCATCTAACATTGTTCTAGCCATTTCTTTTACAGTTCTATTTTTACATTCAACTGCCCCATTTTGTTGAGGTGTTTTTGTTGCAACATACTGTCTTTTAATGTCGTGATGTTCACAGTAATCAATAAACTCTTGAGATGTGAACTCAACTCCTTTGTCAGATCGCAGACATTTAAGTTTCAAATCAGATTCCTTCTCAACCAATTTATGGAAGATTTTAAACATTTCAAATGCTTCTGATTTGTGCTTGAGAAATGCAACCCAAACCTTTCTAGTATAATCATCCACAAACAACATAAAGTAACTTTCACCATTAATAGACCTTGTTCTGGTTGGTCCACATAAATTAGTGTGCACAAGTTGTAAAGGTTTTGAAGAAGAATGTTCTTTTGTTTTGAAGCTAATTTTAGTTTGTTTACCACTTAGACATTCTTTGCACATAGAATTTTCCGGTTTGTTAAGTATTGGTAAACCTCTAACATTCTGATTCTTACTTATTCTAACTAGATTTTCAAGCTTTATGTGTCCTAATCTTTTATGCCATAACCAACTTTCTTCAATTTGTCTCATTAAATGCATACCTTGATTATTGTCATTGCTTGATGTGTCGAGAAGATTGTACACATTTCCTTTTGTCCTACTTCTGGCTGCAATAGCCTTTCCTATCTTGTTTTTAATCTCACATCCTTGCGAAGTTAAAAGAACATGATAACCACTATCACAGATTTGACTAACACTTAGAAGATTGTGCTTGAGACCTTCCACATAGTACACATTATAGATAGGAGTGTCTTCATTCAGAAGAAGTGAACCTCTATCTTTAATTTGAATACCAGAGTTATCACTAAACTTAACATATCCACCTACATAATCTTCAAGATTTACAAACTTATCCTTGTCGCTAGTCATATGGTTAGAACATCCACTATCCAAGACCCATAAGTCCTTTTTCTTGGAATGAAAATCTATTTGAACCAATATAGTTTGCTCAATGGTGTTGACTATCTTAGGTTTCCAAACCTTTTTAAATTTCTACTATTTAGATTGCATATCAGTTCTACACTGTTTGATAGAATGTCCCAAAGCATTACATTTAAAACATTTGATTTGTCTAACAAAACCATAGTGTTTCCTAAGACCAAACCTGGGTATTCTAGGATTCATAAGCTTGCAAGTGCTCACCTTCTGGCCAAATTTTTTGCAGAAAAAACAATAACCATAGAAGAAAGGATTGACTTTGTATGAAGATCTATTACCTCTTAAAAATTGAACATGATCCTTACCAAAATATGAGTGATTTGAACTAGAACCTTTGACTTCAGAAGAGGGTTTTTATTTTGCATGGTCAAATGAGCATTCACCCTTTTCAAAACCAACACTAGTTTTATCTTTGTACATCTTCTGCTTGCTGAGCATCTCATTTAGTTTTAGAGTGCTTTCATATTTCTCAATTTCCTTTCTAAGATAGACTACTTCTTGTTCCAGTTTTTGAATTTCTTGATCTTTGCAGCTTACAGTCTCTCAAAGATAGTCTTCAACTCTTTTATCTTCTTCAAGCTGAGTTTTTAGAGAGATCATTTCTTGATCTGGTTTGTGTTCTTGAGCTAGGACTTTTTTTCTAAGTTTTCTAACCTCTTACAAAGCACATTTCAGCTCACTTTCAAGATCTACTACACCTTCTTCAATGTCAAAGGTGTTAGAATCATTTTTCTAAGTAGTTTAAGCCATGAATAAAGTTTCATCTTCTTTAGCTGATGAATTTTTAGACTCAATGTTAGATTCATCCTTACTAAATAGACTTTTCTTCTTTTTGAAATTGAAGTTTCGTTTAGGTTTGAAGGTCTTCTTCATAGGCTGTTTTTCAGTTGTCTCGTTGTCACATATTTGATCATTATAGGGACACTTTGCAGCAAAGTGTCCTATTTTTCCACAGTTAAAACATTTAAAGGGAAGTTTTCCCTTATATTTTCCTGATCCTTTTTTAAATCTTCTAACAAAATTGGATTCTTTAGAATCAGACAATTATGATTCACTGACTTCGACTTTTTCTTTCTTTTCAATGTTGAAGGCAGTTTCTTTACCTGTTGAATTTTTTTGCTAGCTCTCATTTCATAGGTAGTAAGTATTCCTTGTAGGCTGTCTAAGGTAAGCTTGTCAAAGTGTTTGTTTTCTTCTAGGGCTGAAACCTTAGATTCAAATTTGGATGGTAAGGTTCTAACAACCTTTGTGACCACATCAAATTCATTAACCTCTTGACCTAGACCTTTCATTGAATTGACAACTTCATCTACTCTTAGGAAATATTCAACCACTTTTTCATCATCCTTCATTTTCAACTCCTCAAACTGATGTTTGAGTGTAATGATTTTTGACAGTTTGACTTTCTCATTCCATTGATATATAGTTTCAAGTTTTTCCTAGATTCCATGAGCATATTTGCAATGCATGACTTTAATGAACACATCTTTAGTTAACCCACACAAGAGGGCATGCTTAGCTCTAGCATTTGTTTCATAATTCTTCTTTTTAGCAACATCAGTGGGAATAGTGGCTGGTACATTGTAATCTTCTAAAACAATGCACCAAACATCAACATCAAAAGAAACAAGAAAAGCTTCCATTCTGATTCTCCAAAACACATAATTAGTTCCATCAAATAATGGAGCTCTAGATACAGGGGCACCGTCTTGAATATGTGCCATTAAAAGACAAAATCCAAGAGCAAGATCAATCCAAGGTAATTAAACCTATTAGAGGACCCTACGCTCTGATACCAGTTGTTAGAGTTAAAATGACACTGAGAGGTGGGGTGAATCAGTGTCTTAATAGATTTGACCAATTTTCACAAAATCAAAAACCATAGCTCAAATATTTTTTCAATATACTCTGACTAATGCATTCATGAGTTGAATGTAATCATTTATAAACACAATTGAGAAAAGTAATAACCAAATAGTGAACTGAAATAATTAACAACACAGTCAAGCAAAGGAAACTCAGAAGAACAAGAAGACTCTAGATTTTACTGAGTGGAAAACCCTCCTAGGGTATAAAAACCACTCCCTAAATGCCTTCCTGGCTTAATCTTTTAAGAAAAAGTTCACAATGCCTTATAGACTAATTTTTGAGCACCCACTCAAGGAGCACTAGCCCCTCATTTTGAGACACCCATCTCAAGGAGTACCAACCCTTCAAATTATGTTTTGAACAATAATAGTGACTTAGAGGATTTCTCTGTTTTCAGTTAAGCACATATCTTTTTGCAGAGTTCATTCATACATTTCCATACAGACAAGAAATGATACTCTCAAAATTACAATCAACAACATTTTTTAGTTTTCAACACTGGTATATATTTACATTTCAAGTATGTCAGTTGTGAAGAAATCTTCAAAAAAAATTTCACTAGATCTTTAGATTCTATTGCTTATTTTTGAATATAAAGCTAAATACTGACAAACTATTGATGATGGAAAAAATCAAAAGTTATGCTTATTAGAGAGCTGTAAATCATCCAAAAAATGCAACAGCTTAAAAAGAAACTCAATGTATATCCTATTATGTAACCGTTTTGAGATTTTATGCCAATCTATGAAGATGACCACTGAGTTTTGAGTCTTCATAACTATTTTTCAAGACAATCAGATAGTTTTGTCGAAACAATTTCACTGCCAGACATTCCTCTTAGTTAACGCTTTTTCTATGAGCCATTAGAGTCAGGAAGAACATATAGCGAAAACATCATGTCTCATCAATAGGCTTCTTTAGAGTATTATTCATTTGCTAAGACATCAGAGTCTTTCTCACCGAGACACCCTTCTGTTCTTTCACTGTCACTATAACCTTTTCTTTAATTGCTTTTGCCATGACCCAGTGATGTCAAGAAGACCTCTCGCAGACCACATGATGTTCTATCAAAATCCCTCTTATGATGTCACTGTAACATACCAATGTCGGGGAGACCTCATGTAGAGCACACCATGTCTTTTTAAAAGACTTCAATCACTTGTGTGTCATTGTGAGTTTATATAGTCAGGGAGATGTTATACAACCAACATTAAGTTTCACTGATGGGCTTGTTCACTGAGACATAAGGAAACTTCTCACTGAGATTTATCTTTGTTTCATTCACCATCACTGTGACCATACGATATCGAAGAGACCTCTTGTAGACTTCAATGTTTTTTCGAGAGCCATATAGTATTCTTCTAGTCGATGAGACAAAAATTATCTCTCACAGAAAATGAAATCATCATTCGTCTTCGCTAAGACTCAGTATAGTCGAGGTGACCTCTCATAGACCACTTAAGTTTCTCCAAAAGTCACTTGATACACACTGTCGTCGTAACATATTTTTTTTCTTGCCGATGAGTTCATCCAACCTATATTTGTCACTGTAGCTTCAATCTATCGAGGAAACCTCTCGTAGAAAGCTTCATCTCAAACCGAAAAACCTTCATTTACTCAGAGTCACTGAGACAGGATAAATCCTATGTTGACTGAGTTCTTTTATGTTTTCATTGGTGAGACCGGAGGTCACTCGCTAAGACCTCTCATTGAAAACCCTAGCTTTGACTGAAGAAACATTTTGTGCCAAGTCAGTAAGACACCATGAGATTGCCATGACTTTTTATCGAAGCTATAACTCTCATCGATAAGCCTTCATATGCATATTGTCGGTGAGACAATATGAATTCACTGAGATACTAAACCAAATACTCCAAGTCTAGCCGAAGTGTATCCTTTTAATGCACCCGTCAGTGAGACCAGAAGAGTTTGCTAAGACCATATGATGATGCCACAACTCTTCTCCGATAGAATTCCTCATGCACTAGTTGGGGAGACAATATGTCTTTGCTAAGACCTCAGCCCGATGGCCAAACACATGTCGATAAGCTTGTTTTGAAGTGGGTCAGTGTGTCATTGCATGTTCGATGAAACATTACACTAAAGAGAATTTCCTTTGCTAATAGAGAACACTTTTTTGTCACTGAAACCAAAGACACGTCTTGCTGAAATAACCTTGCTTGTGTTGGTCACCAAGACAATGGGAATTTCATGCTGAAAATAGCCTGTATGATAAATTCAATTGCCATGACATCTAAAATGTCTTGCCAATAGGCAACTCAGACATTTCAAAGTGGATTGGTCAAACCTTGCCATTCTCACACCGATATGAGTAAGCCTGAAAGAGAAACAACCAAAGGTTGTGATATGCACAAAGAACCATTCTAAAATAGATTATCAATGAGAACAAACTGAAAGAGATTTTGTTATCAAGGACAAACTATAAACACAATTGATATTTAATAGAGCATTAGTTCATCAAGCTATCCTGCAAACCCTGAAGTTGGAGAAGGTTTGATGCTCAAAAAAAAACTTTTGAATACTTCCAAAGAAGTAGAACCATTGTATAGGAAGAGCCTTTTCAAAAGCACTTGCAAGAGCAAGGGAACATTATGTAAAATTGTGATTGATTCTGGCTCAACTAAAAATATGGTGTTATGTGAAATGGTGAACAAGTTAAACTTGCAAAGGATTCCACCTGAATTTCCTTATAAGGTATCATGGTTAAGTGATGGTCAATATTTGTTAGTAAATGAGAAGGAAGTGGTTGAATTTTAGATTGGAGGTTATAAAGACAATGTTTTTTGTGATATCCTTCCAATGGATTGTTGTCACATACTCCTAGGTAGACCTTGGTAGTATGAAAGGTGTGCCATGTATGATGGAAGAGAAAATGAGTACACTATAATGAAGGATGGTCATAAGTTTGTCTTGAATCCTTGGGTGGAAGATGGGAAATGTAAGGAAAAGGTCATTATGTGTGGATGAAAAGAACCTTTGAGTGTTGTGAGAGAAAACAAAAAGGTAGATCCTAATATTTCTTTAAGGATTAATAATGCAGGGACAATAGATGTGAAAGAAAAAATAAGGATAAAATATGATTTGATAGAGAGTAAACAAGGTGTGATGATTGGAACCATTGTATGTCCTTTGGTAAGCCAAACAGTTGAAGGTAAAGATGCAAAGGTTGTCAAGTTAGGGGGTACAAGAGCACAAAGGTCTGATAGAGCAAAGGGACTACTGGCAAGGATGCAAGGACAATGTGGACAAAGATTTAGAGACAATCCCTCATATGGAGATGAGTTTAAGGTGAACCAAGTTCTAAGGAATGCTAACAATTTTTTGTCTATAGGTATAAGTGAAGGAAGGTAGATGGAAGTAGGTAAGAGACCACTGATAGGTTTGAACATGGAAGAGAAGACACATCCAATGACAACCATAGTAAAAAGTACAAGGTACACCATAAGAATAGAGCATCATGAAGCAAAAGGCATGGGTCAATGGCAATGTCCTATGGATCAGTGGTGTATTACTCAATCTTGGGCATGGTGGTATCAACCCCAACTCATGGGGCATGAGTTTATTTTAGGGGGTTTGTATGGTGCAGGGGCACCTACAACCATGTTTCAAAATTTTCTTTGGTAACCTTTTTTCATGAGGAACTTTGGATGAGTTTAGGGGTCTTTAGGTGTTTTAACACAACTTTAATTGTAAATAATGTCTACATAGACCATATTTTTATGTATTTTGGGATGTTTGTGTGGTTATTTGTGTCTATTAGGAAACATTGCAAATAATACCAAGTGCAAATTAGTAGTTGTTAAGGCATTGTTTTAGGGAGACATGAAGAATTTAGCCTTTTAAAAGATAGTCGAGGAAGTTGGCCATTGGTTTTTGGACTTAAATTGTATTTAAAGGCTTTTCAAAAGCCCTAGTAGTGGTTGGAGAAAACTTGTAATGAATTTTCCTTAAGAAATACAACATTCACTTTGCAATTTACTATGTTTTCTTTGTTTCCAAAACTTTATACACTTTGTACGGGTCGTACAATCTATGGTTGGCCTTGAAACTTGTCTGATCTTCGAGGGGCATGGAATAGCTTCCTTTTGGATTAAATTTGAGGGTTTTATTTTGTTTTTTGTGGGATTTTTTTTTTTTTTGTGTAACTGTGTTTCTAAACCAGTGAAGGCCTATTTTCTCATTAAATAATGTAAGAAAACCATCCCATCTATGGTTTAATCTATGTCTCAATGGGATGGCATAATATGTTAATAGAGTAAAAATTTATATGTTTTAGAGTGATGGGGAAATGAATTGAAGCGTGAGGGATGTTATCCTAGAATGTAATTATGTGTTTTTCATGTGAAATGAAGGTATTAGTCTTGGGTTTTGGAAAAATATTCATGAATCTATCAAGGGGATGGATTTATGACAATGTACAAAGCAAATGAGAAATTTTAGGTGCATTGCTTTGGTCTAGGAAGCCCAAGAATTAGGAGATTGAGTAAAGCCCTAGTATTTTGTAAAAAAATTAAGGGTTTTGTTGAACAATAGGCTAGAGGCCTCAAACCTAAGTAAGGGTTATGGAATATGTGGTTAAGCATCACAAAACAAATCTGTCAAAGGAGATTTTGTAAAAACAAAAAGATCTGAAGGTATTTTGTTTATAAAACAGGGCTAATTCTAGTAGTTGTTTCCATGCTAGATCTATGGAAAGTCAAATATGATTCAAAAGAGTTGCTATATTGAGTCTAGCATATTTTGTGTAGGTACCAAATGGGTATCTAAATCCATTACTTTTTTGGTGAGTCATTTGGAGATTTTGGGTGAAAATTGGCTAAAACCAGGCCATGAGTGCTACAAGGGAAATTTTTTGTGAATGTTGATAAAAGAGGAGTTGAAGTGATATGAAATTGAAAGTTGTTTGGTAATCTTTTGATTGATGTTTTGTGAGAATCTAACGCCCCACTTTGCATCACATTCTCACCATAGGAGGGATCTATTAATATCCCATTGGTGGGCTTGTCATAGATACGCCTGGATATGTAAAAAGGACCATTAGGTATGTGTTTAGTTTTTTCCTTAGAGGAGAAATCAATGTCAAGATGATTTTTAGTTCAACCCTTATGAGGAATTATGTCTATCACTCCTACCATTTCATCCATAGGATCATTATCTATTGAATCATGTTGAATAGGATCAATGTTATCATCATCTGTATCAACATTCATCACATCATTCTTTGTAGTTTCACTAGCTTTGACAAATGAAATATTGTGTTTAGGCATGGGTTTGGTAAATATTTGTGAGTTTTGGTTAGGAGGGTGAACAAACACACTAAAAATTCCAATGGAAAGATGAACATAATCAATGAGGTCTTGCACAAGATGTTTAAGACACTTGCAATGTTCAGTTTCATGTCCATTTTGTTGGTCGTAGTGGAAATAATTATTTGATCTAAATATCAAGGGTAAAGGCTTATTGGGATTAGGTTTTTTGATGGGACGCAAGGTAATCATTTGCTATTCTAATAGTTGTGACATTGTGTTATGAAGGGTATTGAGTAAGGAAATGAATTGTATTTTTTGGTGTCCAAAGTTAAAGGGTATCGAGGCTTTGATAGTAGATACTTGGTTATTTACATTTTGAGTTGTTTGTTTAGGGAGATTGAATTGAAGGAAATCTTTATTTTATTTTCTAAAAGGTAGGGAATGGGTTGCAGGCTCAGACTTCTTTGTTTGGCTAGAAGTGGACCTTGTATCTTGACTACTAACCAAATTTTGATAGTCATGGAGGGTAGTACACAAGTGAATAAACTATGGGAATTTAATCATGGTGATTTTTTCTTGAATCTTGTTGTGTAAATTTTCTATAAACATATTCTGAAGTTGAGCATCGAGAACCTTGACATTGATTTGGGAATAAATCAATTGATAGTGTGAGATAAAGTTATTTTTCTTTTCTTCTTCTTTTTGCTTACATCTCATCAAATCAACCAAGGTCATCTCAGGAGTCATATGCACTTGGAAATGATATACAAATGCCTCAACAATTTCATTGAATGAAAAAATTGAGTTGTTTGGTAAAAAAGAAAACCTTTCCAAGGTAGTATCTTTCAATGACCTAGGAAAAATCTTAGCCAAACATTTATCATCTAGGAAAAAGTCACTACATAATGTGGTGTAAGCACTGCCATGGTTAGAGGATATCCATTTCCTCTGTATTTCTCAAATACAAGAACTTATATTCCTTGTATCATCGGTGTTCACAATATCTCCAACCTTTGGACAATGGACTAATTCTAACATAATATGTAGGTGGACCATTTTGATTTTGATTGATGGTGGAAACTTTCTTTTGGAGGGATGCAATGGTTTGGAAGAGTTTATTAATGAGGGGTTCATTGCTTGTGTTATGAGATGGACATGAAAGTGGTGAAGGGGTGTATGTGTTCATAGGACAAGTGAATGCATCACTTATGGGTGGTAAAGTGGTAAGAGATATAATGTGCAATGCCACAAAAGAACTAGGGATGCTAGCAGGAATACCCAAGGAAGGAGTCACATTACTAGTTGTTTACATTGTTGTTGTGACTTGCAGGTTGGTATAGGTAGGTATTGAGGCAATTGTTGTGGGAGGAATTTGAGTTTCTCCTTGGTTTGTGACATTAATTGCTGGTATAGTGTAGCTAGTGGTTGGGGTATGGTGTTCTCCAAACATTTGAACTATGTTTTTCATGAGGTCAAGGCCATCTTCACTTTCAAGCATACAATGAATTTTATCTATAGTAGGAATTGCGGTAGTTGAAATGTTGTCATTTTGTACTTGATGTTGTAGGTTTGCTAAGTCCACATGAATTTGAATTATGTTTTCTTACAAGACACTATGATTCCTTGTTTCAACTTGCATACTACTTGAAGGCAAAGAGTTTCTAAAGATGCTATCCATACCCAGTGTACTAGTGTCAACACTAGTGGTGAAAGAGTTAGAAAACCCAAGATCCACAATGATTCTTCTATTGTGGGATGACATGAGTCTTGAACTTTGTCTCACTATAGTGTTAGCAATAGGACACCAAATACTCATGAAAGGGATATTAAATGCAAAGTGAGAGTAATGTAAGCTAAGAACAATGAAATAATTAAAACATAAATTTTGGAAACTGAAATAGAGAATCGATAATAGCAAACAAAAACTCAAAAAAAGAACTGTAAATGCCAGAAAATGAAATGCAAAGGAAATAGCCAAAGGGGTGATTCCTAGGTGACAAATGGGTCCAAGGATATTTTCAGCATTATAAGTCACTTTGAGTGGGTACATGTTTTATGTTTTGATCTATGTCGAGAGATACATGCATATTGTGAATGATTTCAACAAAGAAGTAGATAAGAAATTCATTTCTCTGCAGCTTCCACTAATGAAAAGAATTTGAAACCTAGAGTACTATGATTTAAGTCCCTATTGAAATGTTAATGCAAGCTAATTCTGGGATGAAAATGTCTCCAAATCAAAATGGAAATGTTCTAAATCTGCGAGGTTCTACCAAAATGAGAGTATTAGTGATTTTTGGGATAGATGTTGTCAACCTTGATTTTGAGATTCATAGAACTATACCAAACTGATTTCATTTCAGGGAGTGACTAAAGAGATCTCAGTAACAAGGGAAAAGAAATCTTATAATTGGGGTTGTCACAGGGACTGAATGCCAAACTACTAAGGGGTTTTACTACAAGTTTAGACTTCCAGGAAAAAAGATATGAAATAGAAGATGCAATACTATTAATTTGTACTGTGAAATGGCCACAAAAGGTAGACAAAACCACTTTAAATGTAAAGCAGAGAAATTCACCTAGGAATCTGAGAGGAGCGTAATGGTCTAGACTAGAAAATCTAGTGATTTGGGACTCGCACAAGCCAGAGCTGAGTCAGTCCAGTTTCTGGAAAAATGTACAAGATCAAAAATATGCTAAAAGGGTATCCAAATCTACAAAGTCCTAAAAATTGACTAGTATTGGGACTCATTCGCTAGAAGTGGAAAATCCATTCAATTGGGATTCTTTGAAACTTCAAAGGCTGATTTTGATCTTCTCTATCTGCTCTACTCTTTTAGACTAATTTTTGGATCTAGATCTCTTATTTTCCACTTGTAGGTCTTCTCTAAGGTTCTCCAAGGCTTGATGATAACTTTGACCACTTTGAACAACTTGTAACTTTTCTCCAATATTGCTCCTTGTGAAATATGCAACATAGACCTACAAATCACACACTAAGGAGAGAGGAAAATGTTGGGGGGGTTAGTGGATAGGGGTTTTCCTTGGTAAAACCCCTTGTTGGTAATTAAACCTTGAAATGAAAGAAAATATAAATGGAGAATGATTTATGACCAAATATCAATGTTGTAACTTAGCAAACACTAGCAATAAGGTGCTACAAATATGCTTGAAATGGTTGCAATGGATTTGGTTCTTAAATATTGCTTGAAGAAGATAGATCTTGTATAAGCACTTGCTTGAATCATAAATTCTAGATCACAATTTTTAGCACAATAACAACCATGATGGATGAAATCTTTGACATGATGATTGAAACTTGTATGGTACTCTAAAATGCTAGATAATCTGCCCTTGAATTCTCTTTAATTCTCTTGTGAATGCTTGAATTCTCTTGTGAACTCTCTTCAATGCTAGGTGTGAATATGAGTGAAAGAACCTTGTATTTATACTCAATTATGCAAGAATTCTTGAAATTACAACACTACAAGTGGACATTGGATCTAGGAGAATAAAATCTCACCAAAGATTTAAATCAATTTTAATTTTGAGTTAAATTGGACTCATTTTCCACTCTTGGGGAATGGGTCCCACCTAAGGGGACTCATTTTCCTAGAATGGTGAATGATTCACACCTTAGCTTTTTGAGGTGGGTTTTTGGGATTTTGATGTTTTAAATAGTTTTGTCAAGATTATTCTAAAAAATACACATAAATGAGGTTTCTGGATGTAAAATAGGGCTAGTTAAAGCATAATAAATCCCAATTATTAATGACAAGCTTAGAAATGTGTGAAAGTGGGTTACAAAACTTTAAAATAAGGCAAGATTAATGCAGAAAAAGAGGTTTATTAGGTGTATTTCATTAAAAATACCTTAGAAAAGTGTGAAAGTGTGTTACAACACTTTACAACACTTAAGAAAAGGTACCATTGATGTTAATTTAGTTCACAAGGGCCCAGGACCTAATGTGAATATGTTAGGCATATTATAGCACTAAATCAAGGCCAATTTAAGGGACCATTTTCCCATCATTACAGGGATCACCCTCCAGGGTCTTGCAGAGCCTAAACTATAGAGGGGAAGTATTAAAGGCTTTCACTTGTCAAGTTAGCCAATGCCTGCTAATTACTAACCATTGAATTTGGAAAATTCATAGGTAATTATGAGATCATCTTGGTTTATTTAAAACATCAATAGATTGGTGACTCAGTTGGGGACAATACTTGTCTATGCATCTCTAGTTGTAGATCTAATATAGTCAGAGTCAATTCTTTGCATTGTTCATTGTTGTATGAAGAATAATTTCATCAAATTATCATCGTAAGTTAAGTATTCCTTTTGTGAGTCTAGGATCTACTTGTCTCTACAGTTTCTTGCTAGTTTTTCTTTAAATTTTATCAATCTTTATAATTTCTCTCAAGAATTTACCATAACATTTCGAATTCCCACAAAGTGGGTGGTTACTCTAAAAGTATCTTGTGTTGGTGCATTTTAATTTCAAGGAGAGAAGAGAGAGAGATAATTGTGAGAATAATTTCAAATAATGAATGGAACTAGAAGCAACATAGATAAGAATCCTAAGCAAAAGCTAGCAAAATATTTTCCTTGCAAAACAAAGCCATCATGAAAGGAAAAAAGTGAAGATAGAAGTATGTATGTTAATCCTCATGTAAATGGATCTTCTAATTCAAATCAAGTTGGTCAAAATGAAATGTATAAATATGGTATGCCTCCTGATAATGAGGAAGATCCCATTATAAGAGAAGCTAATATGACAACTCAACTTGCTACTCTTAGTAAGCTAGGTTCTAATAAAAAAACCTCACAAGAATCTTAGACCTAGAATCTAGGATAGGTAGTTGGTCACCAGAGGAGGGAATTTTGGGGCTTCTACAGTTCATAAGGATTTCAAACCAAGAGGTAGATCTAGAAATATAATTTTTAAAGCTTCTACATAAGGGGAGGGGTTGCATTTGACAAGTTATACTCCTAAACACTATGAATTAGAGGTCACTCTAGATGATAAAGAGGACATAATCAAATATATGGCATTCCTTATAGAGGAAGCTTTAATGCTTAGTGAGTTAAATAAAATATGAGACAAGGAACGGGAAGAAAAGATACTAGCTACCATGTATGAAAGTGAACATCTTAAAGTGAACATCCCTACTAGTACCACAATCACAAGCACTTATGCAAGTTCTATAGTGACTACTAAAGTTTCAGATCCTTCTACAAATACTCATAAATCCAAGAATATAGACCTTGGGAAAAAACCTATAGGTCAACCTAAAACCACAACTATCGCTACTAATACAAATATTGCATCCACTGCTATTTCTACAAATAGAACACTTGGCCCTACAATCTTGACATTGTAGTTATCAAATGAAAAATTGCAAAAGAAATTGGATAAAATGTATATTATGGTTAAAAAAACTAAAATGGAAAGGAAAATTTCTTTCTTAAGTCATCAATACCTAGTTCCCATGCTTCTACCTCTTAGAATACACCCCATTTAGAAGCTCAAACTACTATTATGAATACAACTTCTACATTTAATCATTCAATCCCTACATCTCAACCACACAATAATCAATCTTGTGGAAACATTCCTAGTGGGAGTGGAGGTAGCAGAAAAGGTGGAGGTGGTGGAATTTCTAGAGGGGTTGGTGCTAGAAAGAACACCAACTCTGGAAATCATAATATTGGTGGTAGTTGTGGTGGAGGAAATCAAGGTGGTGGAGGTGGAGGATAGGGTGGTGGAGGTTCCCATTCTTCTCATTCTAGTCAAGGAGGTGGAAGAGATCCATTTACTAGGAGACCAATGTAATTGGATAGGTATAAGAAACTATGCTTCCTTTGGATACATGGTTATTCTAACCCTCTCCTATAAGATATAAGAAATGTGTTGGTAAGATTCTCTAACAATAATGCAATTAGTGTAGAGGACCACTTAAGGTCATTCAAAAATATGATTGATGATTTTAAAGTGGAATATGAAGATGTGATGATGACACTATTTATGCAGTCATTAACTAAGGGTGCTAGAGACTAGTACAAAAGTTTACCAGTGGAAAGCATTGGTTCTTGGTAGGAGTTCAAGAGGTTATTCAATGACCAATATGGAGAAAAAATAAATCTAAGGTTCATGCTAAGTGAATTTAATAATATTACCAAAGGTCCTAATGAGATGGTTTTTGACTTCAACATTAGATTTTAGAAAGTAATGAATAGACTACTAACTAATTTGAGGTCGAATGAGCAAGTATGCTTGGTTAACTATTGCAATGCTTTTGATTCTAAGATGAACTATCAACTAAGATAAAATAACCCTCAAATATTGAGGGATGCTTTTGAAATTGCATTACACATTGAGAGAAATAGAAGATCCTTAGGAAAGGTGGGCAAAATGGACTATGTTAAACTTCTCAAGAATCCTAAACAAGATAAAGGAGTGATTGGAAAGGCCTCTTCATCTGATGAAAAACTAGATAAGCTTATTAGTTCAATGAAGGACTTGAATTGCAGACTTGCAAAGCAATAGGAGGGGTTATCAAATGACAAACCTAAGTTCCAAAGGAATGAGAATCCCCCAAGATTGCAAGACTTCCCATACAATAAAAATTTGCACAATGACAAGCTAGTCTAGAATAACTAGAAGAATGCACAAAATCAGGTTACACCTAACCCATTGCAGAAAAATTATACCAATTTTG
>VDFB02105785.1:35779288-35844579 GCA_007258455.2 Sequoia sempervirens | reverse complement strand
CATAATTAAGAGTGCCTTGAATATATTTAAAAATCCTTTTAATAGCAGTAACATGGGACTCTTTAGGTGATGCCTAAAACCATGCAACAGTGCAAACTACCTGCATAATGTCAGGTCTAGAGGCAGTTAAATATAACAGACTTCCAATCATTGATCTATATTCAGTTTGATTTGTATCAGGGGAATCATCAACCTTAGTAAGTTTGCATCTAGTAATCAATGGAGTGCTAACCGGATGGAATTCATCCATCTAAAATTTCTTAAGCATCTCTCTAGCATACTTGGTTTGATAAGGAAATATTCCATTTTCACATTGAGAGATTTGAAGACCCAAGAAGAAATTTAATTCTCCTAATAATGACATTCCAAATTTAGATTCCATTAGCTGAGAGAATTTTTTACTTAATGTAACATTGATGCAGCCAAAGATAGTGTCATGAAGGTAAATTTCAACAACTAGAATATCAAATCCTTTAGTTTGAACATAAAGATTGCTATCTACACCTCCTCTAACAAAACCATTTGAAATTAAATGACTGTCAAGCCTAGAGTATCAAGATCTAGGTGCTTGTTTTAAGCCATAGAATGCCTTTTTCAATTTGTAAACATGATCAGGCTTATCTTTGCACATAAATCCTTCAGGTTGTTCAACATAGACCTCTTCATCTAAATAGCCATTTAAAAAAGTAGTTTTGACATCCATTTGATAAACAGTAAAGTCTTTATAAATAGAATAAGCCAAGAATATTCTGATAGATTCTAATCTAGCAATGGGTGCAAAGGTTTCACGAAAATCAATACCTTCTTGTTGAGCATAGCCTTTGTAGACAAATCTTGCTTTATTGCGAATGACATTACCATTTTCATCAAGTTTGTCTCTATATATCCATTTGCCTCCAATGACATATTTGTCATCCGGTCTTGGGATTAACTCCCAAGTTTTATTTTTCTCAATTTGATCAATTTCTTCCTGCATAGCATTAAGCCAACATGAGTCTATGAGAGCTTCATTAAAAATTTTAGGCTCAAATTGAGTAACTAGACAGAAAGCTATTTGTGCCTTTTCATTAGATTCTGTAGCCTTTCTTCTAGTTTGAACCCCTGCATTTTTATTCCCAATTATCTGATCTTTGGGATGATATTTAGTTAGAGCTTTTGATGCAACCTTTTTAGGACTTGTTGTTTCAATTCTGGGGCTTGCTGACTCAGTTCCTTCTGAAGTAATTTCTAGTTCAAGTTCTTTCTTCCCAATATCCCGCAGAAGATTTTAGCATAAAAATGTGATCTCACATCAAATTTTTCTATTAAATAAAATTCCCCACCTATCCATAAGCCCTTTTGTTAAGGCATTTATAAGTTTCTTTGTCGTGGAGTTGAGTATCCTAAAATCTCACTCTTTGATTGAAACCTCCGGAGATTATCATCATCCTTTTTGGAGAAAAAAAAATTTACTTCCCAAAATTTCAAAGTATTTCAATTTAAGCAGTTTTTCCATTCCATACCATAAGCATGTTTGGGATTTTCACCTTAGTCCTGACTCTATTCAAAATGTATACAACCCAGAAGGAACATCTTCTTTCCAAGATATATCATCAAGCAACTTAGCTTCATCTTAACATTGTTCAGCTTTATTTCTTTTTGCCAGCTTCTATTTTACATTCAACTGCCCTAGAATTTTGTTGAGGTGTTTTTGTTGCAACATACTATCTTTTAATGTCATGATGTTCATAGTAATCAATAAACTCTTGAGATGTGAACTCATCTCCTTTGTCAGATCGCAGACATTTAAGTTTCAAATTAGATTCCTTCTCAACCAATTTACGGAAGATTTTAAACCTTTCAAATGCTTCTGATTTGTGCTTGAGAAATGCGACCCAAACCTTTCTAGTATAATCATCCACAAACAACATAAAGTACCTTTCACCATTAATAGACCTTGTTCTAGTTGGTCCACATAAATTAGTGCGCACAAGTTGTAAAGGTTTTGAAGAAGAATGTTCTTTTGTTTTGAGCCACTTAGCTCAAGTTTACCACTTAGACATTCTTTTGCACATAGAATTTCTTCCTCGTTTGTTAAGTATTGGTAAACCTCTAACATTCTGATTCTTACTTATTCTAACCAAATTTTCAAAGTTTATGTGTCCTAATATTTTATGCCATAACCAGCTTTCTTCAATTTGGCTCATTAAACACATACCTTGATTATTGTCATTGCTTGATGTGTCGAGAAGATTGTACACATTTCCTTTTGTCCTCCTTCCAGCTGCAATAGCCTTTCCTAGCTTGTTTTTAATCTCACATCCCTGCGAAGTGAAAAGAACATGATAACCACTTTTATCATCGCATTTGACGCAACACTTAGAAGGATTGTGCTGACCTTCCACATAGTACACATTATAGATAGGAGTGTCTTCATTCAGAAGAAGTGAACCTCTACCTTTAATTTGAATACCAAAGTTATCACCAAATTTAACATATCCACCTATATAATCTTCAAGATTTACAAACTTATCCTTGTCGCCAGTCATATGGTTAGAACATCAACTGTCCAAGACCCATAAGTCATTTTTCTTGGAATGAAAAGCTATTTGAACCAATATAGTTTGTTCAATGTTGTTGACAGACTTAGGTTTCCAAACCTTTTTAAATTTCTCCTGTTTAGATTGCAGATCAGCTCTGCACTGTTTGATAGAATGTCCCAAAGCATTGCATTTAAAACATCTGATTTGTCTAACAAAACCATAGTGTTGCCTAAGACCAAACTTGGGTATTCTAGGATTCATAAGCCTACAAGTGCTCACCTTATGGCCAAATTTTTTGCAGAAAAAACAATAACCATAGAAGAAAGGATTGACTTTGTATGAAGATCTATTACCTCTTAAAGACTGAACATGATCCTTACCAAATTCTAAGTGTTTTGAACTAGAACCTTTGACTTCAGAAGAGGGGTTTTGTTTTCCATGGTCGATTGAGCATTCACCCTTTTCAAAACCAATAACGGTTTTATCTTTATACAACTTCTGCTTGCTGAGCATCTCATTGAGTTTTAAAATGCTTTCATATTTCTCAATTTCCTTTCTAAGATAGACTACTTCTTGTTCCAATTTTTGAATTTCTTGATCTTTGCAGCTTACAGTCTCTCGAAGGCAGTCTTCAACTCTTTTAGCTTCTTCAAGCTAAGTTTTTAGAGAGATCATTTCTTGATCTGGTTTGTGTTCTTGAGAAAGGACTTGTTTTTTGAGTTTTCTGACCTCTTGTAAAGCACATTTTAGCTCACTTTCAAGATCTACTACACCTTCTTCAATGTCAAAGGTGTTAGAATCATTTTGCTGAGTAATTTCAGCCATGAATAGAGTTTCATCTTCTTTAGCTGATGAATCTTCAGACTCAATGTTAGATTCATCCTTACTAAATAGAGTTTTCTTCTTTTTGAAATTGAAGTTTCGTTTAGGTTTGAAGGTCTTCTTCATAGGCTGTTTTTCAGTTGTCTCGTTGTCACATATTTGATCATTATAGGGACACTTTGCAGCAAAGTGTCCTATTTTTCCACAAGAAATGACATTTAAAGGGAAGTTTTCCTTTATATTTTCCGATCCTTTTAAATATTCTAACAAAATGGGATTCTTTAGAATCAGACAATTTTGATTCATAGACTTTGACTTTTTCTTTCTTTTCAATGTTAAAGGCAGTTTCTTTTCCTGTTGAATTGTTTTTGCTAGTTCTCATTTCATAGGCAGCAAGTATTCCTTGCAGGTCAAGCCTAAGGTGTTTGTCAAAGTGTTTGTTTTCTCTCTAGGGCTGAAACCTTAGATTCAAATTTGGACATGGTAAGGTTCTGAACAACCTTAGTGACCACATCAAATTCATTAAACTCTTGACCTAGACCTTTCATTTCATTGACAACTTCATCAACTCTTAGGAAATATTCAACTACTTTTTCATCATCCTTCATTTTCAACTCCTCAAACTGATGTTTGAGAGTAATGATTTTTGACAGCTTGACTTTCTCATTCCATTGATATATAGTTTCAAGTTTTTCCTAGATTCCATGAGCATATTTGCAATGCATGACTTTAATGAACACATCTTTAGTTAACCCACACAAGAGGGCATGCTTAGCTCTAGCATTTGTTTCATAATTCTTCTTTTTAGCAACATCAGTGGGAATAGTGGCTGGTACATTGTAATCTTCTAAAACAATGCACCAAACATCAACATCAAAAGAAACAAGAAAAGCTTCCATTCTGATTCTCCAAAACACATAATTAGTTCCATCAAATAATGGAGCTCTAGATACAGGGGCACCGTCTTGAATATGTGCCATTAAAAGACAAAATCCAAGAGCAAGATCAATCCAAGGTAATTAAACCTATTAGAGGACCCTACGCTCTGATACCAGTTGTTAGAGTTAAAATGACACTGAGAGGTGGGGTGAATCAGTGTCTTAATAGATTTGACCAATTTTCACAAAATCAAAAACCATAGCTCAAATATTTTTTCAATATACTCTGACTAATGCATTCATGAGTTGAATGTAATCATTTATAAACACAATTGAGAAAAGTAATAACCAAATAGTGAACTGAAATAATTAACAACACAGTCAAGCAAAGGAAACTCAGAAGAACAAGAAGACTCTAGATTTTACTGAGTGGAAAACCCTCCTAGGGTATAAAAACCACTCCCTAAATGCCTTCCTGGCTTAATCTTTTAAGAAAAAGTTCACAATGCCTTATAGACTAATTTTTGAGCACCCACTCAAGGAGCACTAGCCCCTCATTTTGAGACACCCATCTCAAGGAGTACCAACCCTTCAAATTATGTTTTGAACAATAATAGTGACTTAGAGGATTTCTCTGTTTTCAGTTAAGCACATATCTTTTTGCAGAGTTCATTCATACATTTCCATACAGACAAGAAATGATACTCTCAAAATTACAATCAACAACATTTTTTAGTTTTCAACACTGGTATATATTTACATTTCAAGTATGTCAGTTGTGAAGAAATCTTCAAAAAAAATTTCACTAGATCTTTAGATTCTATTGCTTATTTTTGAATATAAAGCTAAATACTGACAAACTATTGATGATGGAAAAAATCAAAAGTTATGCTTATTAGAGAGCTGTAAATCATCCAAAAAATGCAACAGCTTAAAAAGAAACTCAATGTATATCCTATTATGTAACCGTTTTGAGATTTTATGCCAATCTATGAAGATGACCACTGAGTTTTGAGTCTTCATAACTATTTTTCAAGACAATCAGATAGTTTTGTCGAAACAATTTCACTGCCAGACATTCCTCTTAGTTAACGCTTTTTCTATGAGCCATTAGAGTCAGGAAGAACATATAGCGAAAACATCATGTCTCATCAATAGGCTTCTTTAGAGTATTATTCATTTGCTAAGACATCAGAGTCTTTCTCACCGAGACACCCTTCTGTTCTTTCACTGTCACTATAACCTTTTCTTTAATTGCTTTTGCCATGACCCAGTGATGTCAAGAAGACCTCTCGCAGACCACATGATGTTCTATCAAAATCCCTCTTATGATGTCACTGTAACATACCAATGTCGGGGAGACCTCATGTAGAGCACACCATGTCTTTTTAAAAGACTTCAATCACTTGTGTGTCATTGTGAGTTTATATAGTCAGGGAGATGTTATACAACCAACATTAAGTTTCACTGATGGGCTTGTTCACTGAGACATAAGGAAACTTCTCACTGAGATTTATCTTTGTTTCATTCACCATCACTGTGACCATACGATATCGAAGAGACCTCTTGTAGACTTCAATGTTTTTTCGAGAGCCATATAGTATTCTTCTAGTCGATGAGACAAAAATTATCTCTCACAGAAAATGAAATCATCATTCGTCTTCGCTAAGACTCAGTATAGTCGAGGTGACCTCTCATAGACCACTTAAGTTTCTCCAAAAGTCACTTGATACACACTGTCGTCGTAACATATTTTTTTTCTTGCCGATGAGTTCATCCAACCTATATTTGTCACTGTAGCTTCAATCTATCGAGGAAACCTCTCGTAGAAAGCTTCATCTCAAACCGAAAAACCTTCATTTACTCAGAGTCACTGAGACAGGATAAATCCTATGTTGACTGAGTTCTTTTATGTTTTCATTGGTGAGACCGGAGGTCACTCGCTAAGACCTCTCATTGAAAACCCTAGCTTTGACTGAAGAAACATTTTGTGCCAAGTCAGTAAGACACCATGAGATTGCCATGACTTTTTATCGAAGCTATAACTCTCATCGATAAGCCTTCATATGCATATTGTCGGTGAGACAATATGAATTCACTGAGATACTAAACCAAATACTCCAAGTCTAGCCGAAGTGTATCCTTTTAATGCACCCGTCAGTGAGACCAGAAGAGTTTGCTAAGACCATATGATGATGCCACAACTCTTCTCCGATAGAATTCCTCATGCACTAGTTGGGGAGACAATATGTCTTTGCTAAGACCTCAGCCCGATGGCCAAACACATGTCGATAAGCTTGTTTTGAAGTGGGTCAGTGTGTCATTGCATGTTCGATGAAACATTACACTAAAGAGAATTTCCTTTGCTAATAGAGAACACTTTTTTGTCACTGAAACCAAAGACACGTCTTGCTGAAATAACCTTGCTTGTGTTGGTCACCAAGACAATGGGAATTTCATGCTGAAAATAGCCTGTATGATAAATTCAATTGCCATGACATCTAAAATGTCTTGCCAATAGGCAACTCAGACATTTCAAAGTGGATTGGTCAAACCTTGCCATTCTCACACCGATATGAGTAAGCCTGAAAGAGAAACAACCAAAGGTTGTGATATGCACAAAGAACCATTCTAAAATAGATTATCAATGAGAACAAACTGAAAGAGATTTTGTTATCAAGGACAAACTATAAACACAATTGATATTTAATAGAGCATTAGTTCATCAAGCTATCCTGCAAACCCTGAAGTTGGAGAAGGTTTGATGCTCAAAAAAAAACTTTTGAATACTTCCAAAGAAGTAGAACCATTGTATAGGAAGAGCCTTTTCAAAAGCACTTGCAAGAGCAAGGGAACATTATGTAAAATTGTGATTGATTCTGGCTCAACTAAAAATATGGTGTTATGTGAAATGGTGAACAAGTTAAACTTGCAAAGGATTCCACCTGAATTTCCTTATAAGGTATCATGGTTAAGTGATGGTCAATATTTGTTAGTAAATGAGAAGGAAGTGGTTGAATTTTAGATTGGAGGTTATAAAGACAATGTTTTTTGTGATATCCTTCCAATGGATTGTTGTCACATACTCCTAGGTAGACCTTGGTAGTATGAAAGGTGTGCCATGTATGATGGAAGAGAAAATGAGTACACTATAATGAAGGATGGTCATAAGTTTGTCTTGAATCCTTGGGTGGAAGATGGGAAATGTAAGGAAAAGGTCATTATGTGTGGATGAAAAGAACCTTTGAGTGTTGTGAGAGAAAACAAAAAGGTAGATCCTAATATTTCTTTAAGGATTAATAATGCAGGGACAATAGATGTGAAAGAAAAAATAAGGATAAAATATGATTTGATAGAGAGTAAACAAGGTGTGATGATTGGAACCATTGTATGTCCTTTGGTAAGCCAAACAGTTGAAGGTAAAGATGCAAAGGTTGTCAAGTTAGGGGGTACAAGAGCACAAAGGTCTGATAGAGCAAAGGGACTACTGGCAAGGATGCAAGGACAATGTGGACAAAGATTTAGAGACAATCCCTCATATGGAGATGAGTTTAAGGTGAACCAAGTTCTAAGGAATGCTAACAATTTTTTGTCTATAGGTATAAGTGAAGGAAGGTAGATGGAAGTAGGTAAGAGACCACTGATAGGTTTGAACATGGAAGAGAAGACACATCCAATGACAACCATAGTAAAAAGTACAAGGTACACCATAAGAATAGAGCATCATGAAGCAAAAGGCATGGGTCAATGGCAATGTCCTATGGATCAGTGGTGTATTACTCAATCTTGGGCATGGTGGTATCAACCCCAACTCATGGGGCATGAGTTTATTTTAGGGGGTTTGTATGGTGCAGGGGCACCTACAACCATGTTTCAAAATTTTCTTTGGTAACCTTTTTTCATGAGGAACTTTGGATGAGTTTAGGGGTCTTTAGGTGTTTTAACACAACTTTAATTGTAAATAATGTCTACATAGACCATCTTTTTATGTATTTTGGGATGTTTGTGTGGTTATTTGTGTCTATTAGGAAACATTGCAAATAATACCAAGTGCAAATCAGTAGTTGTTAAGGCACTATTTTAGGGAGACATGAAGAATTTAGCCTTTTAAAAGATAGTCGAGGAAGTTGGCCATTGGGTTTTGGACATAAAATGTATTTAAAGGCTTTTCAAAAGCCCTAGTAGTGGTTGGAGAAAACTTGTAATGAATGTTCCTTAAGAAATACAACATTCACTTTGCAATTTACTATGTTTTCTTTGTTTCCAAAACTTTATACACTTTGTACAGGCCGTACAATCTATGGTTGGCCTTGAAACTTGTCTGATCTTTGAGGGGCATGGAATAGCTTCCTTTTGGATTCAATTTGAGGGTTTGATTTTTTTTTGTGGGAGATTTCCTTTTTTTTGTGTAACTGTGTTTCTAAACTAGTGAAGGCCTATTTTCTCATTAAATAATGTAAGAAAACCATCCCATCTACGATTTAATCTATGTCTTAATGGGATGGCATAATATGTTAACAGAGTAAACATTTATATGTTTTAGAGTGATGGGGAAATGAATTGAAGTGTGAGGGATGTTATCCTAGAATGTAATTATGTGTTTTTCATGTGAAATGAAGGTATTAGTCTTGGGTTTTGGAAAAATATTTATGAATCTATCAAGGGGATGGATTTATGACAATGTACAAAGCATATGAGAAATTTTAGGTGCATTGCTTTGGTCTAGGAAGCACAAGAATTAGGAGATTGAGTAAAGCCCTAGTATTTTGTAAAAAAATTAAGGGTTTGGTTGAACAGTAGGCTAGAGGCCTCAAACCTAAGTAAGGGTTATGGAATATGTGGTTAAGCATCACAAAAAAAATTTGTCAAAGGATATTTTGTAAAAACAAAAGGATCTGAAGGTATTTTGTTTGTAAAACAGGGCTAATTCTAGTAGCTGTTTCCATGCTAGATCTATGGAAAGTCAAATATGATTCAAAAGAGTTGCTATATTGAGTTTGGCATATTTTTTGTAGGTACCAAATGGGTATCTAAATCCATTATTTTTTTGGTGAGTCATTTGGAGAGTTTGGGTGAAAATTGGCTAAAACCAGGCCATGAGTGCTACAAGGGCAGTTTTTTGTGAATGTTGATAAAAGGGGAGTTGAAGTGATATGAAATTGAAAGTTGTTTGGTAATCTTTGGATTGATGTTTTGTGAGAATCTAACACCCCACTCTGCATCACATTCTTACCATAGGAGGGATCTATTAATATCCCATTGGTGGGCTTGTCATAGATACGTCTGGATATGTAAAAAAGGACCATTAGGTATGTGTTTAATTTTTAACTTAGATGAGAAAGCAATGTCAAGATGATTTTTAGTTCAACCCTTATGAGGAATGATGTCTATCACTCCTACCATTTCATCCATAGGATCATTATCTATTGAATCATGTTGAATAGGATCAATGTTATCATCATCTGTATCAACATTCATCACATCATTCTTTGTAGTTTCACTAGCTTTGACAAATGAAATATTGTGTTTAGGCATGGGTTTGGTAAATATTTGTGAGTTTTGGTTAGGAGGGTGAACAAACACACTAAAAATTCCAATGGAAAGATGAACATAATCAATGAGGTCTTGCACAAGATGTTTAAGACACTTGCAATGTTCAGTTTCATGTCCATTTTGTTGGTCGTAGTGGAAATAATTATTTGATCTAAATATCAAGGGTAAAGGCTTATTGGGATTAGGTTTTTTGATGGGACGCAAGGTAATCATTTGCTATTCTAATAGTTGTGACATTGTGTTATGAAGGGTATTGAGTAAGGAAATGAATTGTATTTTTTGGTGTCCAAAGTTAAAGGGTATCGAGGCTTTGATAGTAGATACTTGGTTATTTACATTTTGAGTTGTTTGTTTAGGGAGATTGAATTGAAGGAAATCTTTATTTTATTTTCTAAAAGGTAGGGAATGGGTTGCAGGCTCAGACTTCTTTGTTTGGCTAGAAGTGGACCTTGTATCTTGACTACTAACCAAATTTTGATAGTCATGGAGGGTAGTACACAAGTGAATAAACTATGGGAATTTAATCATGGTGATTTTTTCTTGAATCTTGTTGTGTAAATTTTCTATAAACATATTCTGAAGTTGAGCATCGAGAACCTTGACATTGATTTGGGAATAAATCAATTGATAGTGTGAGATAAAGTTATTTTTCTTTTCTTCTTCTTTTTGCTTACATCTCATCAAATCAACCAAGGTCATCTCAGGAGTCATATGCACTTGGAAATGATATACAAATGCCTCAACAATTTCATTGAATGAAAAAATTGAGTTGTTTGGTAAAAAAGAAAACCTTTCCAAGGTAGTATCTTTCAATGACCTAGGAAAAATCTTAGCCAAACATTTATCATCTAGGAAAAAGTCACTACATAATGTGGTGTAAGCACTGCCATGGTTAGAGGATATCCATTTCCTCTGTATTTCTCAAATACAAGAACTTATATTCCTTGTATCATCGGTGTTCACAATATCTCCAACCTTTGGACAATGGACTAATTCTAACATAATATGTAGGTGGACCATTTTGATTTTGATTGATGGTGGAAACTTTCTTTTGGAGGGATGCAATGGTTTGGAAGAGTTTATTAATGAGGGGTTCATTGCTTGTGTTATGAGATGGACGTGAAAGTGGTGAAGGGGTGTATGTGTTCATAGGACAAGTGAATGCATCACTTATGGGTGGTAAAGTGGTAAGAGATATAATGTGCAATGCCACAAAAGAACTAGGGATGCTAGCAGGAATACCCAAGGAAGGAGTCAAATTACTAGTTGTTTGCATTGTTGTTGTGACTTGCAGGTTGGTATAGGTAGGTATTGAGGCAATTGTTGTGGGAGGAATTTGAGTTTCTCCTTGGTTTGTGACATTAATTGCTGGTATAGTGTAGCTAGTAGTTGGGGTATGGTGTTCTCCAAAGATTTGAACTATGTTTTTCATGAGGTCAAGGCGATCTTCACTTTCAAGCATACAGTGAATTTTATCTATAGTAGGAATTGCAGTAGTTGAAATGTTGTCATTTTGTACTTGATGTTGTAGGTTTGCTAAGTCCACATGAATTTGAATTATGTTCTCTTACAAGACACTATGATTCCTTGTTTCAACTTGCATACTACTTGAAGGCAAAGAGTTTCTAAAGATGCTATCCATACCCAGTGTACTAGTGTCAACACTAGTGGTGAAAGAGTTAGAAAACCCAAGATCCACAATGATTCTTCTATTGTGGGATGACACGAGTCTCGAACTTTGTCTCACTATATTGTTAGCAATAGGACACCAAATAATCATGCAAGGGATATTAAATGCAAAGTGAGAGTAATTTAAGCTAAGAACAATAAAATAATTAAAACATAAATTTTGGAAACTCAAATAGAGAATCAATAATAGCAAACAAAAACTCAAAAAAAGAACTGTAAATGCCAGAAAATGTAATGCAAAATATGCAAAGGGACTGATTCACCCAAGGTGGCAAATGAGTCCCAAGGATGATTTTTTTCAAAAAAATTATAGTCTTTTAATTAGATTTTATGTTTTTTATGTTTTCTGATCTATGTCTGAGATGCAAATACAGATTGTGAATGATTTTCAATGAAATTAGATGCAGAAATTCAAGCTATATGAGCTTTCACTAATGAAAATTTTGAAACCCTAGAATGCAAGTTAACCAATTCAAGTCCTAATGAAATGTTAATGCAAGCTAATTCTAGGATGAAAATGTACTCCAAATCAGAAAATGAAATGTTCTAAATGCAGGTTCACCAAAATGAAATGGTTATTTTCTGGGATGAATGTTATCATATGATTTTGGTCATAGAGCATACCCACAAACTCAATTTCATTCAAGGGTAACCCTAAAGATCTCAATGCAAAAGGGGAAATAAATCTTATAGTGGGGTTGTCCTAGGGACTGAATGAAAACTACTAAGGGGTTCACTACCAAGTTTAGACTTGGAAAAGATAATGAAATGAAAGATGCAATACTAAAACCTAATTGAATTTCATGCACTATGAAATGGCCTATAAAAGTGAACAAAACCACACAAAAAAATGTAAAACAGAAAGTGTCCACCTAGGAATCTAGAGAAGGCATAATGGAGGTCTAGAATTCTAGAAAATCTACTTTTACTAGTGATTGGGACTCATTCGCCAAGCTCAGTGAGTCAGTCCAGTTTCTGGAAAAATGTACAAGATCAAAAATATGCTAAAAGGGTATCCAAATCTACAAAGTCCTAAAAATTGACTAGTATTGGGACTCATTCGCTAGAAGTGGCAAATCTGTCCAATTGGGATTCTTTGAAACTTCAAAGGCCGATTTTGATCTTCTCTATCTGCTCTACTCTTTTAGACTAATTTTTGGATCTAGATCTCTTATTTTCCACTTGTAGTTCTTCTCTAAGGTTCTCCAAGGCTTGATGATAACTTTGACCACTTTGAACAACTTGCAATTTTTCTCCAATATTTCTCCTTGTGAAATATGCAACCTAGACCTACAAATCACACACTAAGGAGAGGGGAAAATGTTGGGGGGGTTAGTGGATAGGGGTTTTCCTTGGTCAAACCCCTTTTTGGTAATTAAACCTTGAAATGAAAGAAAATATAAATGGAGAATGATGAATGACCAAATATCAATGTTGTAACTTAGCAAACACTAGCAATAAGGTGCTACAAATATGCTTGAAATGGTTGCAATGGATTTGGTTCTTGAATCTTGCTTGAAGAAGATAGATCTTGTATAAGCACTTGCTTGAATCATAAATTCTAGATCACAATTGTTAGCACAATAACAACCATGATGGATGAAATCTTTGACATGATGATTGAAACTTGTATGCTACTCTAAAATTCTTGATAATCTACCCTTGAATTCTCTTGAATGCTCTTGTGAATGCTTGAATTCTCTTGTGAACTCTCTTCAATGCTAGGTGTGAATATGAGTGAAAGAACCTTGTATTTATACCCAATTATGCAAGAATTCTTGAAATTACAACACTACAAGTGGACATTGGATCTAGGAGAATAAAATCTCACCAAAGATTTAAATCAATTTTAATTTTGAGTTAAATGGGACTCATTTTCCACTCTTGAGGAATGGGTCCCACCTAAGGGGACTCATTTTCCTAGAATGGTGAATGAGTCACACCTTAGCTTTTTGAGGTGGGTTTTTGGGATTTTGATGTTTCAAATAGTTTTGTCAAGATTATTCTAAAAAATACACATAAATGAGATTTATGGATGTAAAATAGGGCTAGTTAAAACATAATAAATCCCAATTATTAATGACAAGCTTAGAAATGTGTGAAAGTGGGTTACAAAACTTTAAAATAAGGCAAGATTAATGCAGAAAAAGAGGTTTATTAGGTGTATTTCATTAAAGAGACCTTAGAAAAGTGTGAAAGTGTGTTACAACACTTTACAACACTTAAGAAAAGGTACCATTGATGTTAATTTAGTTCACAAGGGCCCAGGACCTAATGTGAATATGTTAGGCATATTATAGCACTAAATCAAGGCCAATTTAAGGGACCATTTTCCCATCATTACAGGGATCACCCTCCAGGGTCTTGCAGAGCCTAAACTATAGAGGGAAAGTATTAAAGGCTTTCACTTGTCAAGTTAGCCAATGCCTGCTAATTACTAACCATTGAATTTGGAAAATTCATAGGTAATTATGAGATCATCTTGGTTTATTTAAAACATCAATAGATTGGTGACTCAGTTGGGGACAATACTTGTCTATGCATCTCTAGTTGTAGATCTAATATAGTCAGAGTCAATTATTTGCATTGTTCATTGTTGTATGAAGAATAATTTCATCAAATTATCATCATAAGTTAAGTCTTCCTTTTGTGAGTCTAGCATCTACTTGTCTCTACAGTTTCCCGCTAGCTTTTCTTTAAATTTTCTCAATCTTTATAATTTCTCTCAAGAATTTACCATAACATTTTGAATTCCCACAAAGTGGGTGGTTACTCTAAAAGTATCTTGTGTTAGTGCATTTTAATTTCAAGTAAGGAGAGAAGAGAGAGAGATAATTGTGAGAAGAATTTCAAATAATGAATGGAACTATAAGCAACATATATAAGAATCCTAAGCAAAAGCTAGCAAAATATTTTCCTTGCAAAACAAAGCCATCATGAAAGGAAAAAAGTGAAGATAGAAGTATGTATGTTAATCCTCATGTAAATGGATCTTCTAATTCAAATCAAGTTGGTCATAATGAAATGTATAAATATGGTATGCCTCCTGATAATGAGGAAGATCCCATTATAAGAGAAGCTAATATGACAACTCAACTTGCTACTCTTAGTAAGCTAGGTTCTAATAAAAAAACCTCACAAGAATCTTAGACCTAGAATCTAGGATAGGTAGTTGGTCACCAGAGGAGGGAATTTTGGGGCTTCTACAGTTCATAAGGATTTCAAACCAAGAGGTAGATCTAGAAATATAATTTTTAAAGCTTCTACATAAGGGGAGGGGTTGCATTTGACAAGTTATACTCCTAAACACTATGAATTAGAGGTCACTCTAGATGATAAAGAGGACATAATCAAATATATGGCATTCCTTATAGAGGAAGCTTTAATGCTTAGTGAGTTAAATAAAATATGAGACAAGGAACGGGAAGAAAAGATACTAGCTACCATGTATGAAAGTGAACATCTTAAAGTGAACATCCCTACTAGTACCACAATCACAAGCACTTATGCAAGTTCTATAGTGACTACTAAAGTTTCAGATCCTTCTACAAATACTCATAAATCCAAGAATATAGACCTTGGGAAAAAACCTATAGGTCAACCTAAAACCACAACTATCGCTACTAATACAAATATTGCATCCACTGCTATTTCTACAAATAGAACACTTGGCCCTACAATCTTGACATTGTAGTTATCAAATGAAAAATTGCAAAAGAAATTGGATAAAATGTATATTATGGTTAAAAAAACTAAAATGGAAAGGAAAATTTCTTTCTTAAGTCATCAATACCTAGTTCCCATGCTTCTACCTCTTAGAATACACCCCATTTAGAAGCTCAAACTACTATTATGAATACAACTTCTACATTTAATCATTCAATCCCTACATCTCAACCACACAATAATCAATCTTGTGGAAACATTCCTAGTGGGAGTGGAGGTAGCAGAAAAGGTGGAGGTGGTGGAATTTCTAGAGGGGTTGGTGCTAGAAAGAACACCAACTCTGGAAATCATAATATTGGTGGTAGTTGTGGTGGAGGAAATCAAGGTGGTGGAGGTGGAGGATAGGGTGGTGGAGGTTCCCATTCTTCTCATTCTAGTCAAGGAGGTGGAAGAGATCCATTTACTAGGAGACCAATGTAATTGGATAGGTATAAGAAACTATGCTTCCTTTGGATACATGGTTATTCTAACCCTCTCCTATAAGATATAAGAAATGTGTTGGTAAGATTCTCTAACAATAATGCAATTAGTGTAGAGGACCACTTAAGGTCATTCAAAAATATGATTGATGATTTTAAAGTGGAATATGAAGATGTGATGATGACACTATTTATGCAGTCATTAACTAAGGGTGCTAGAGACTAGTACAAAAGTTTACCAGTGGAAAGCATTGGTTCTTGGTAGGAGTTCAAGAGGTTATTCAATGACCAATATGGAGAAAAAATAAATCTAAGGTTCATGCTAAGTGAATTTAATAATATTACCAAAGGTCCTAATGAGATGGTTTTTGACTTCAACATTAGATTTTAGAAAGTAATGAATAGACTACTAACTAATTTGAGGTCGAATGAGCAAGTATGCTTGGTTAACTATTGCAATGCTTTTGATTCTAAGATGAACTATCAACTAAGATAAAATAACCCTCAAATATTGAGGGATGCTTTTGAAATTGCATTACACATTGAGAGAAATAGAAGATCCTTAGGAAAGGTGGGCAAAATGGACTATGTTAAACTTCTCAAGAATCCTAAACAAGATAAAGGAGTGATTGGAAAGGCCTCTTCATCTGATGAAAAACTAGATAAGCTTATTAGTTCAATGAAGGACTTGAATTGCAGACTTGCAAAGCAATAGGAGGGGTTATCAAATGACAAACCTAAGTTCCAAAGGAATGAGAATCCCCCAAGATTGCAAGACTTCCCATACAATAAAAATTTGCACAATGACAAGCTAGTCTAGAATAACTAGAAGAATGCACAAAATCAGGTTACACCTAACCCATTGCAGAAAAATTATACCAATTTTGTTGATGAGCTATCATGGCTCATGGACTGCCAATTGCCTCTCACCTCCCCAATATGAATTTGCACAATATCTAGAGGAAGAGAAAGCTCCACCTATTGATTATGATCCATCTCATGATCATAGTGAAGAGATAAATGTCCTCATCAGTAGATT
Source organism: Sequoia sempervirens (assembly GCA_007258455.2). NCBI lineage: Eukaryota > Viridiplantae > Streptophyta > Pinopsida > Cupressales > Cupressaceae > Sequoia > Sequoia sempervirens. The sequence goes on along the minus strand of VDFB02105785.1, from coordinate 35,827,931 downwards.
TGACTTTGTTAATGAAGAGTGTTCTTCTTCTTAGGAGTCTCATGAGATTGAAATTGATGACCAAAGACAAAGGGTGGGAGCTATCAATAACAAGTCCTTTTTGATGAAGACACTGAAGAGAATCACAATTTATTTTGGAGACTGGTGAATCTTATATAACTCTTAGAAAAACATTTAATCAAGAGATTGAAATAATGAAAAATGCCTTGGTTGTACAAGAAATGAATAATTAAAACCTTAGGAATAGGGTTGTTAGTGATAACTAGGGCCAAGGAGGTAGCATGGTCATTAAAGAAAAGAATACAAATAACTAAGTATCAAAACCAAAGACTAAGCTAGTTGGCGCCAAAGTAAAAGAAAATAAGAAAAGTTGAGTCTAGGTTAAGAAAGCTAATAAAACAAAAGTTGATAGTAAGATCATTTCCCCAGCTATTAAGGAAAAAGCTCAGAAGAAGAGCATTAAACAAGGCAAGAAGGTGGAAAAAGAAAAGGTTGAACAAAGATGTGAGCAAAAACAAGGGAAGGTTGATGAACAAGGTTTGGCATTCTCTAATATTCCCAAGTATACCTTTGTAGACATGTTTCAATTGTTGTCAGAGGTTAAAGTCATGATACCTTTATTAGAGATGATGATGATTGATGAGCATAAACATAAGGAGTTCACCCTTATCAATGGCACAGATACAACTTGTACTAATCAAGTGGTGTGTACTCCACCTAGAGTGAGTAGAAATAACTTACTAAGATCCCTCAAAACTACTTAGGAACTACAATCACTACTTGTCCTATCCAAGTAGATCCATTCATTGTAACTCTGATCATCAATGGAAAAAGTTTAAAAAATTGTATGATAGACTTGAGAGAATCTTTAAACATAATTCCAATTGAAACTATGAATGAGATGGGACTAAAAATAGATAGTTCTTATGGAAAGTACTATGCTATGGATTCTAGGGAAGTACCCGTGATTGGGGTGATTAAAGAAATCCATTAAAAATTAGTTGCATTCCTAGAAAAAGTTTTTACAATGAGAATCATAGTTGTGGAAATTTCACCCAATTATGGAATGTTGGTTTCAAGGAAGTGGAGTACCTCCATGGGAAGTAGTATGCAGTGCAATGTGTCCTATGCTACATTCCCTATCAATGACAAAGACACCAAGCTAGATAGGGAATCTAGCATACCCCACATGATAGATTTTGATTTTGAAGAATATAGAATCCATTTTGTTGATACAGGAATTAATGACTTTAGAGTGGAAGAGTTATAGGTAGAAGGTGACAAAAAACCTCCACTCCTTGAAAAGGAAATGATGAAGTTGTCAGATAATAATGGCCTTTGGAAAATGCATTTTTATGGGGCATGTTCAATGTAGGGGTCAGGTGTGGGGGTAATACTTGTTTCCCCTAGTGGTGGAACTTTCAAATTTCCAATCTTCTTGTTGTTTTTGTGTACAAAAAAATGCAGCAAAATATGAGGCATTGCTATTAGGGATGGGGTTAGCTAAAAAGTATGGTATCAAGAAACTAAGGGTCATTGGTGGCTCAGAGTTAGTTGTTTACTAGGTTAGATCAAAATATGCATACAAGAACAAATGCTTGAAATAGTATAGGAATGTAGTATGGGATTCAATTCACCAGTTCAATGCTTTTGGCATAGAGTGGATAGAGAGGTCAAAAAATTAGATGCCTGATTTATTAGACAATATCACTCTCAGGCTAGATGATATCACTTTTTCTAGCATCTCCAACTTTGAGGTGTACAGGCATGAGCTTCAATCCTTGATAACATCCAAAACTAGAAATTCTTCAATGATGATGAATACATACTAAGGTTTTTTACATGTGTGGACAAGTATGAGGGTCAGGAGAATGACTTTGGAGGGTTTGTTGAGAATATGGATGAACATGATATAGTATTTGGTAATGAAGTCATTCAGCTTAAGACCAATAAGATCCCTAAGGGTCTTCTAGACTTAGAGAGGTTCTTTGATGGCTCTAAAAGAAGAAATACCAAGAATTCATCCACACATCTAGAGGACTTAGAGAGGTTCTTTGATGGTTCTTTGATGGCATGTTTTTTTCTAGTCTTATGATGTCCTAAAGGCTCATAGAGAGGATTTGTTTCATAATGAGATTCCTCTTAAAGCAGATGCAAAACCCTTTAGGAGAAAACAAAGACCCATTCATCCCACCTTGGCATGAAAAATGCAAGAAGAATTTGTGAATATGAGATATACTGGCATAATTATGCCTATTAGGCACTCATCTTGTGTTTCTAATCTTGTACCAATGTGAAAGAAGAATGGTGACATAAAATTATGTGTGTTTTTTAGAAACCTTAAGGTGTCATCATTGAAAGATAACTATCTAGTACCAAACATGTATGCCATGTTACAAAAGGTAACTGGCTGTGAACTTCTATTAATGATGGATGGATTCTATAGATATAACAAGTAAAAGTGAAGGAGTTTGAGTAGTATAAGATTGCATTTACAACTCCTTGGGGTACCTACATATCTGTGATAATGTTTTTGGCCTAATGAATGTTGGTGCTACCTTTCAAAGAGCTATGGATGCGACATTTTTTGATTTTATAGAAATGTTCCTCGAAGTCCACCAATATGATCTAACTTCCTACTCCAAGAAAGTAGAGGAGAATTTCGTGCACTTGGAGAAAATATTTATTAGGGATTTGGAATATGGGATATTACTTAACCCTAAGAAGAGTGCATTTTGAGTTACTAAAGGAAAATTACTAGGACACAGTGTCTAAGGAAGGAGTAAAATTGACCTTGAAAGAGTAGCTACAATAGATAAGATCCCACCACCAAAGAATGTTAATGGAATCCAATCATTCTTTGGACAAATAAATTTGCTGAGAAGATTTGTCACAAATTCTGTGGATATCACCCACCCCATATAAAAAATTCTAAAGAAGTGTGAGAAAGTGGTATCAAGTGAAGAGCCAAGTAAGGATTTTCAAAGCATTAAACAAGAAATCAAGGAGGCACTAGTCCTTAGGACTCATGACTTCTCCAAGCCACTGTATATCTTCTCTTTTGCATCCTTCCATACAATTGTTGTAGTGTTGTAGAAAAATGAGGAAGGTTTTGACCAACCAATTGTATTCTTCAACAAATCATTATAGGTTGCTAATATTGAAATATGATATGATAGAAAAATAAGCATATGAATTGGTTCAGGCAACTAGAAAGTTCAACACTTATCTTGTGGGAGCTACAGTCATTACCTATGTTCCCAATGCTGTTGTCAAGGAAATATTTATGCAATAGGAGGTCATAGGTAGAAGATGTATATAGATAAACATGATTCAATAACTCAACATTGACCTTTAGATTACTAATCTAGTTGAGTTCAAGGTTTAGCTAAAGTAATGGTTGAGACTAATCTAGAGGCTAATCAAATCAATAAAATGAAATATTCAGAGGTGTCACCAATTTGTGACATGTAGATATGTGATTGGTATACACACATTTTCCAATGCCTACAAACAATGCAATGCCTGAAGGACTAACTGACAATGAAAAGAGAAATCTAAAGTTGTAAGTAATCAAGTATGTAATTGTTGATAATGAACTATGGTGGAGGAGTCTAGATGGGTTCCTATTCAAGTGTGTTGATGGTTCCAAAGCTTTGGATCTTTTAAATGAAATGTATAGTGGAGTGTGTGGAGGAAATTACATGGCTAGGAATACTACTCACAATGTCCTAAGCGTAGGTTTTTGGTGGAAAATAGTGTTTAGAGATGTTCACAAGTTAGTGAAGGCATTTGATGCATGCCAAAGATATAAAAAACTCAAGTTCTCAGAAAATTTATCACTAAGGCCTATTGTAGTCCAAGCACCCTTCCAAAAATGGTGCATTGAATTTATAGGGGAAATATAAGACAAATACAATGGAGGACATTCTTGGAGTCTTTTTTATATAGATTATTTCACAAAATGGGTGAAAGAAATTCCTACTAAAAGGAGAACAAGAAAAGTAGTGACTAATTTCCAAATAGAAAACATACTGATCGTGTTTTGGGTACTAGAAAATATTGTCTCTAATAATGCTATGTGTTTCAGATCTGATGAATTTAGAGAATTTTGTGATAAATATAGTATTTAGGAATCCTATTCATCCCCATACCATCCTAAGGGAAATGGTTAGGCTGAGTTGAGTAACAAAAGCTTAATGAAGATCATTGAAAGGATAATAGAAAAGGATAAAAGAGCTTGGAAGTCAAAACTGAAGTTAGTATTGTGAGCAGACAGGGTGACAGTTAAAAAGGCAACATGGTATTTCCCTTTTGATATAGTTTATATCATAGTTACAAGATTACCTCAGAATAATCTGATGAAGATGTAAAGGTTTATCCAAGATTATGATGATGACATGTGTGATGATATGCAACACAAGATTGATTCTTTAGCAAAAGTGGATGAGAGAAGAAGAGAAGCCCAAAAGAAAAATCCAATATTGCAGTTACAAGTTAAAAACTTGTATGAAAAAATAGCCTCTCTAAGAAACTTTGAAGTTGGGAGCATGGTACTTATGTGGAATGTCAGGTTCAAAGACAAGGGAAATCATGGTAAGTTTGATGTTTTATGGTTGGGCCCTTACCTAGTTAGCAATACTCATAGTAAAGACTCCTATTTCCTCTAGAGTGTAACTGGTGAAATTATTGAAATGCTAGTACATGGATAGTTCTTGAACCCATAATTATCTTGAAGTATGCTATTTTCCATGTATAGTGTATATTTTTATATAGTGTATAAAGTTTTCGTTTTGGTTGGGTTTGGGTCTAGTTTGTCTTCCTTGTTAAGGAAGTTCCTTGATTTTTGTTTCTATGTTCTTGTTTGCTTCACCCTAAGATGTCTAAGATCTTGTCATGCCTGCAAGAGGAATGCATCCCCAATAAAATCCACTAGTGGAACCCCTCAAAATTTTGTATTCCATTGATCTTAGGTCCATATCTGGCTAAGTTTCTTGGTCTTGATTATTTGTACTTTGGATAGGGTTTTGAGTTTCATGGTTTACGGTTTATCAACTTCTCTTTTGAAACCTTGGTTCCTTTTTTTCTAATTCGTCATTGATATATATTGGTCCATTTTCTAATGGTTTCCTATGGTTGGTGCCTTGAAATACTTTCATTATCCTAAGTTGGACTTATTCCTTAGGTTTTTTCATGCCTTGGTTACTCATATTACCTAGGCATCCCCATTTTAAAATATACTTTTAAACATGTGCATAATTATCTCACTTAAGTGATACCCATCACATGCCCCATGACCATCACACTTTTCCTCTTTCTCCTCGGCTTCATATCCATGATGCACAATGTATTGTTTTTTTTTCCATCACTGGCCACCTTTGCATCGTTAATTGTTAATTACTTCCTCAAATTGTTTGTGTGATAAGCGATACCTTGCATTTACCTTCAAATCACTATCTTGCTTCATATCATTGATTACATGTCACCCACTCACTTCATTTTAGTGATATGCAATAAATGTTTTTGATTCATCGAGACACCCTAAAGCATCATGGTTTGTTTATCGCTTGTTTATTTCATTTCCATAGTGCACATTGAAATTTTTGATCTAATATGAAGGACACATGTCTCACATCCTAGTCATTGTTTCTTCCTTTCATAGAACAAATTATATACCTGCTCACCCAGATCTTTGTGTAATGTGCACTAAGTGACTAATATCTTGCCACTTGTCTTAATCATGTTCCATCATCCTGCTCCACCTTGCTAATATATATTTATCTCTAAGGCACATAACAACGATGAGCGATGGGAAATGATAGAAAATGGAGAATATACCAAAGAGATGATAAATACACATTTCATAGCTACATTATATCATAGTATTGTATCAAAATTTTCATATGAAAAGCATGATGCATGATGGACTACTATAAAGAAAGAGAAGAAAGGAATATACCAAAGGGGATATTTCGATCAAACAGTTGTAAATGCATCACATAAATCCTATGTATTGTGGATTGCATTTTTCTAAAGGAAATTAAATAGTGATGAGCAATAAAAGTCTATAATATTTTCTCTCACCACGTTGTCTCAATGCATCACTATTATACTCCTAAAAATGAATAGCATTTCAATGATGAGTGATGGGTGAATCAAGGGATATAATACAAAATATTCTTCCCATTGTAGATTCTATTCACATCATGGTTTGCAACTCTTAAAAGCCAAAGAATTTTGGAAATGAGTGATGTCTTTTCAAACATAGTTGGCAGCTAAGTCTTAAAGCAACTGTGTGGCATCACCATGGGACATCACACTAATTGTTCATAGTGGCTCGCAATAAAGCAAAAAAAGGAAAAAATCAGTCAGTGATGAGTATGGAAAATCATTGACCATATTTTTAAACAAATTGATCAATGGTGAGAATTCAAACATGAATGGCTATGTGTCAAAGCACTCTTGTTTTCTTGCATGAGTGATCCATTACCATTAATGGCGTATCTACCTGCATTCAAAGGCCATAAAGGATTGAATTATTAATTTTTGCATCATCTTTGCAAGAATTCAAAGGAGAACATGAAGAAGGAGACCTAAAATGAGCAATTTTAGAAGTAAAAAACCTTAGGGTTCCTGGCTAAGTGAGAATTTTACTTCTTTGTGTTAGTTTGCTAGCAGCATTGTAATTGGGATAAAATTAACTGGTTCTAGAAAAATGAGGTATAGTTTAGGGTTTGTTACAACTACTATTCTGAATTGTAAAAGGTGAATTGTTAGCCCTAGTTTATTTTAAAGAAAAGATAGTAGGGTTAGTCACAGAGATTTTCGTTGAATCAATTTCAGAAAAACCCTAGTTTCTTAGCTCAATTTTAGTAAAACCATAGCCCTCTGTAATCCATTCAAAATGAGTCAAGAAAGTGAATCATCCAAGCCAACCTAGAAAAATAAATGTTAAGGTTGAGGTACAACAACAAGAATTTTTAGAGGCTTCTGAGAAGAAGGGTGTAAAGAGGGACTTCACCTGTTTCATGGAGTGTGACCCTCAAGAGGCACTTCCTCAGACGAAGCTAGTAGTAAAAAGGGCCACAAGAGAAGGTGTCATGATTGAAAAAATGTAGGATTTAACAAGGGGAATAGGAGAAGTAGCACTTCCACAAAGTGGGTGGGAGTTATTTCTATATGCTTTGAATATAAGAGGGGAAAAACATCAAACTTTCCACTTGTGGGATTTTGATATTGGGAAGCTAGTTGTTCCCAATATAATTATAGAGGTTGATTTAATACTAGATATTACAAAGAACTACAATCAAAAGGATAGGATTCTTCAAAGCATAAATTGAACCCCACTACTAGATATCTCCAAGAATCATATTCTAGAGATCTTCAAATTGAATCTTGCTTCCATGGTTTCAATAATTTTTTCTACATTATTCCAAAAAATTGAGAAAAATAAACATGGATATAGAAGACAAGTACTACCAAGACACAAGAGAAGAGACTAAAAAAAAGGGATGTATGGTTTGGTCCAAGGGATGTAGAGTCATTTGAATGTGATGAAATTGAGGATTACTTCAAGAACATGAACTATTTTCTATGCCAGGTTCCTGCAAGGAAGTATGATGTAAGGATGAATGTTGCATTGATGGTGATGGCCCTAGACATACAAAACAAAAACTCAAATAGAGGGTTTGATTATGTGGGCTATCTTGCAAATAATTCACAAGGATCTAGTAGATTTGAGGGATGAAGGACCTCCCTTGATTTTCAATCATTATTCCATATTGATGCATCATTTTGTGGATGGGCCAAAAGGTATGGAGGAACTTTATGAAATTGAGAGAAAATAATGAAAAGGATAATGATCTACCTATGTACATGTGGACACATGTATGGGACCAAAATTTCTTAGAGTCTAATTATGTTGCTTTTTGTAATGGCTTCAAATTTGGTGTCATGGAGAGTTTGGGTTTGAAGTCAATATATAATATTTCAAGGAGCATAAAGGAAATATTAAGACCCCTAGAACTTAGAAAAGGAAAAAATCATGATTACAATTGGGGTGACTGGCATTTACACTTCCACTATACTACCATCAGGGTTTATGGAGCCAAGGTTCCCCAACACTATTTGCATGTTTATGTTTTTGATTGGTTGGATTTTGTGGAGACTATGTAGCAGTTGGATGCCATGGATAAAGAGAATTTCAGAGATGTAAGGAAGGGCTCCCTCATTTCTCCACAATTTTCTTTTGCTTATTTCATTTCCACTTCCAAGGAAGGGTATGATAAATTTGGTATCATGTTAAACAACCTCAAAATAAAGGTTGATGTTGTAAGAAATTGTGACCGAAAGGGGTTTGTGGATAGATAAAGAAAAATCAAACATTTATCTAGATTTTGGCATAACTTCCTCTACATTGAGGATGTAATCAGAAACTTTCTCTCTAATGTTACTTGGTTGGGAGTAAGAGAGAGTGGATGTTAATTTGTAGCACTAAAGAGAATATACCAAAGAAGAATACATTCTATGTCAACCCCTATACCAAAATAAAAGATTCTTATGAGAAAGTTATCGAAAGGATTCATCACTATCAAAACTGAAATTTCTTAGAAAAAGTCAATGAAGTAGAAGAGAATGCTAGATTCATCAAGGAGTAGAATGATGCCAAGTTAAGGAGTCTTCCAACTAAATTATAAGCTCGTGGTACTTAAGGAAAACCATCGAGAGTTGATGAAAAACTAGTAGTCAGTCCTTTGGTTTCTTATTCTAAGATAGAGCATGTTGGAGAAGAGTAATTTGTAGAGCATGTACCTACTGAGAAGCAGGTGGAAAAAAGGTTCCCCTCCCCTATAGTAAATGATTCTTTTGATCCTTATGTCTCCAATGATAGGATTGTAAAATGGGAAAATGATAAGAATGCAAATGATGATGTTAGAGTGAAGGCTTGTAAGGAATTCATGAGTGATGATTCCTTTGTTAAAACTAAATAATTCAAATATTTTCTTATTCAAATAAAAGGAAAGGATATCAATAACAAAATTGAGAGTGCCAAGGCACAAGTGGATCCCTCACAACAAGATGAGGATGAGAAAGAAGAAAAATAGAAGATTATGACTAAAATTTCCACAATAACTCCTATAGAAGCCAACAAGTTGCAATATAGTGGGATGATGTTATTTCCTAGATGGGACCTTTCCTTAATGATTTCATTGGATGCAATTAGAAATGATCCAGGAGCTTCTATGTCTAATGAACTTTTTGATAACAAGGTATTTGGTTTTGGTTTTTTCCCCAAATTACACTCTTTGGAAATTTTGTCTATGACACCAAATATGGGGAAGCCAAAAGCTATAAAATTAGTTCAGGAAGTGATTGGGGTAGTTATGGTGAAAAGAGTAATTGAAATCACCCCTACATAGGTGACTAAGTTGAAAATAGATGCAGCCTTGTTGAGTGTAGATAGAATACACATTTCTTAGGATATATATGGCATATTGTTAAAAATGTATAATTCCCTACTTGATGAATGCCATAAGAAGAGGGCCATTGCAACTCATGCAAGCTCATAACAAAGGGTTTTTCCTTCTCCATCTTCTTCCTCAGAACTATCACCATAGGAAAGGGAAACACTGCCTTTAAGTATTAAGGGATTGAAAGATGAGTTGCAACTAGAGAAGAAAAACATAAAGAAAGCTCGGTCAGAAAGTGCAACGATGCCTAAGGAAATAATTGATGATAATTTTTAGAATAGGATTTCTCTTATATTAAATAAAATAGATAACATTTGGAGTGTGTATATCACTATCTATGAAGCTCAACAAAGGTACATTCAGGTATAGGAAGGTTTCCAGAATGTCTAGAGTAAATGGAGTGCAAGAGTTGGTTCTCTTAATGAAATGGTGGTGAATATTAAGGATGATCCTGAGGAACCCACACACCTCCTAGAGATAATAAAGGAAATTGAATTATTATGAGAGATATTAGCCTTCCATGGAAAATTGGGTGTGCAATTGTAGAATAAAATTAAAATGTTTAGAGACTTGGAAAGATGTGGGGAACCAAAGATCCTAAATGAAGAAGGGGTGGTAAAGGATTTCAACATATGGAAAGAATATTTTGGAGATCTCCTTAAGGTTTTCCCTCAGATTATTTACATTTTAGGAAAACCTAACTATTCTGCATTAAATGTTGCTATTGATGATATGTTTAGAATTAAGGTGAACATGGATACATTTGATAAGGAGGCCAGAGTAATGATGGATGGTAGGTACAACTTGCATGATTCTAAGGTACAAAAGTTATTGGATGTTGGATGGCCTATTGTGGAGGAATACAATACATAGTTTACAAAATTTACAGATTAATCATTTGTTGTATGAATGTTTAAATATTATTTCCTCTTCAATTCAAATTTGATGATGTAGGGATGCTGATGTGGAAGTGCTTAACTATTTTCTTTCTTCTTGTTTTCATGGTTTTCATCCTACAATTTTTGGAGCATGTGGATGAAGTATTGTTTCTCATGAAACAAGTATCTTCATCAACTAATGATCCTTTTAGAAGGCATGAAGTATCTTAACCATCGAATGAAAATGATTTTTTTCTCCTACGGATATGTCCCCCAAGGTTTTGCAAATATAATGGCCTTTTAAGATGAATTGTAAATTGTAAAATGAAAATATGACAAGTGTCATTTGGCCTGAAGATTTTTTTCTCCCTTTATTTTATAAAATGTCATATAAGGCCATTGATTAGGGGTTGTTGTTGAGTGACTTTTAAGAAGCAGATTGTAATAGAGAACACAAATAAACTTTTTCTAAGTTTTGTCTAGGTTTTGGAGTTCTAGTCTTTGATTACTAGCATTGTATATCAATATTGTCACTTTTGAATGTAAGAGGTATATTTCCTGAGCCTTTTTTCTCCAATTGTATACATCACATGAATTATGAATAAAATGGATCAAATATCTTTCTATTTTCTTCATTGTATTTCCATTGAATATTTATTCATTGTCGATGCTCTTGTTCAAAGAAAAAGTTAGTTTGCATTAATATGAATGAAGATGTATGTGACTATATGCATGGATAACTAAGAAATATTGGTTTGGAATTCTGATTTAGATGATGTAATTCATTTTTAATAGCTTTTTTGTGATAGGAAAAATGTTATATGATTTTAATTGAATTCTTTTGGACTCCATACCCTAAGATAGGGACTATCCCATAAGATGTGTTTATGTTACAATTCTTTGGTAGTTCATAGCAATGACATTCAAAACCAATTTAAATCTTTACTTCCAGTCTAAATGTATGTTTTGTGTTGAAAGTCTCAAATAATTTCACCTATCAAGTTTTCCAATCCCTCCTAATTATTGACAATTGAATTTGAAAAATTCATACATAATTATGAGACCAGCTTGGTTTATTTAAAACACTAACAAATTTAATGGTGTACCTACTACAAACTCTTCTTCTAATGGCGATGATTCATTGTCTCTATCTCCTTCTACACAAATGAATAATCCTATTGTTGTGGGAACTACTTCTCATATGGTTTATGTTGTGTTGTCTCTATACAAAACTACTCCTAATGTTGTGTGTGTTGCCTCCCCTAAGCCAATTGTTTCCCCTTCTTTGGAAAAAATTGTCTTAAATATGAATATTTTTTCTTAGAGCTTGGTTATGATTACTTCACCTAAATAATTTGTTGTTCCACTAGTCAATTAATCCAAATGGGATTCTTCCCCTTCTAGTCAAGATGTTTCAATTTTGGTTTTTGATTCTTCTTGAGGAATTGTACAACATAAGAAGAGACATAATTCTAAGAAGGTCACTATTTCATTTAGCATGCCTTTGGAGGAAAAATCATTGGATTGTTGCTCTAGTGCTTAAAATAATGCTCTCTAGGTTTTTGTTTCTATTATGTCCTTTGTTGGTGGCTCCTTTCTTGCTACCTATTTTCATTTTGTTAGTATTCTTCTCCTACTATTTTTGACTAGTTTGTTGTGTTTGGATAGTCTACTTTGTTTATTTATTTTTATCTATTTCTTATTTGTACAGGATGAAGACCCTTCCCTTCTTATCTAATAGGAAACAAATTTATAACATTAAATTAGAAGGAAAGACCCAAACTAGCAATAATTGATGTCATACCCATGTACACCAAGCATATATTAATACTTGTTATGATCACACATCATTTACATAGTTTTTTAATATTATTTTTTAATTTAATATTATTAATCTCATTTTAAAAAATATATATTTATAAAATAAAGAGGGGTTACCTCATATAATACACTCTAAATGAATTTGTTATTAACATGGTGACTCAAAATATTTGTTTGTTGATGGACCACAAATACAATTAATAGATAATAATGATGATATATGTACATTTATTATACCTATATACCATGTACAATAGTCTCTTGTATCACCAAAATAATATAAAATGAGTGTGATGTTAGTCTAAAGGGAAATTGGATCCACCCTTAGAGTTTTTTCTCTCTAGAACATGGGGGTTAGTGTCGAATCATTGGGGGGTTCAACTAGGCCCTTAAGTGGCAATGGAATTCAAAAAAATAGAATTAGGCAACTTGACATAAAAATTTGAATAAGTTATTAACATAGTTTTAAAAATATGTAAGAATAGAATTTGTAGAAAATTGAATGTAATTTCTAAGATACTAGTCCTTTTTTTGAAAGAAATAAATCTATTAGGTGAAAATTTAAAATTTCAATGCAATAGAAATTTCAAGAAAAAATAAAAAGCAAGTGTATGACTGACGAACCTAAGTACAAGAAAAAAATAATATAATTTTTTGAAACTGTTAATATAAGTAGATGACACATGCCTAGATGCGCCACACTTTTTTGTAATTTTTTTTCAAGTAAATAATTAGTTATGAATTTTTTATTAGAATTTTTTTAAAATATTAAAACTTGTTTGTTTGACCACCATAACTTGGTCAAAATTTTATGAAATTATAGTGTTGAAAAATGTCATCGATGACATTTTCACACTTGTTCAGTCCCTCCTTGTAAAATTGAGCTTAATGATGCCTTGACTTAGTGTTGTAATGTGTTTAACACACACATATTAGGTCTTGGGACCTTGTGAATTAAATAAAATTAATCTTGCCTTATTTAGCATGTTGTAAAGTTTTTGTAACACACTTTCAAAATTTTCTAGGGTTTCATAAATAATTGGGCTTCTTTATGCTTTAATTGGCCTTATTTTACATCCACAAGCCTCATTTAATGTATCTTTTCAAGGATGATCCTAACAAAAATCAATATCCAATAAAAATTGAAGTGTTTCTAGGTTGTGTGACCCAAATTTAGTGATCTAGGACTCATATACTACCTTGGGCATATGAGTCCCACCTAGGGTTTTTGGTCCCAATCCTGATTTTACACCTTGATAAGTATTTTTGAATTTGGTCCCATAAATTATTCCTAATGGGACTCATACACCACCTTGGGTGTATGACTCCTGTGTGGCTCAAAATAAAAATTAATTCAAATTATTGGTAGAATTTTATCCTCCTAGATTTGATGTCAACTTGTAGTGTTGTAATTTTGGGAAATTTGGCATAATTAAGTATAAATACAAGTTTCTTTCACTCATTTTCACCCAAAGAATTCAAGTTTCTTCAAGAGTAGACTATCAAGCATTTGAGAGCATTATTCAGGCATCAAGCATCATGTCAAATTCTTTATGCATCGTGTTTGTCTTTGAGCTAGCAATTGTGATGTAGGGTTTCACGATTCAAGCTAGCATTTCATTCAAGATCTATCCTACTCAAGCAAGAGTCAAGATATACATCCATTGGAGCCACTTTATACATTTTTTCAACCTCTTATTGCTAGGGTTTGGTGAGTTGCAACATCATATTTTTTTCATTCATCATTCTACATTCCTATTTTATTTCATTTCAAGGTTTCATTACCAAAATGGGGTTTGAGCAAGGAAAACCACTTTCTACTAACAAAACAACATTTTTCCCTCTCTCTAATGTGTGATTTGTAGGTTTAGGTTGAAGACATATTGAAGAGAAAGTTTGGATAAATTTTTCAAAGTGTTCAAAGTTGTCAAAGTTGTCACCTTACATTGGAGACACTTGGAAGACTTATAAAGGTTTCAAATTAGGGTTTCAGATATAAAAATTAGTTGGGAAGCACATAACAAACCTTGAAGACCATATTCAAAATTCAAAGCTTCAGAAAACCCTAATTGGACTGATACACTTATTTTGGCATATGAGTCCCAATTTAGGTTAATTTTTTAGGCTTTTGTACTTTTAGATACCCATTTGCTAGATTCATGTTTCTACACAGAAATCTAGATCTGGGAATGATTCACCCATCTTGGCATATGATTCCCAGTCAGTATTAAATTTAATGTTTCCATCACTTATGAGCTCCATTCAACCTTCTTCAAGTTTCTAGGTGCACACATTTTATCTTACAACTTTCTATTCTATTTTACATGCATTTCTAGGTCATTTAGTGAAAGATTGCATCATATTAGGGTTAAGCATTTCTTATTAAATTTTATTTATCTTTCCAAGTCATAACTTGGTGGTAAACCCCTCATTAGTTCATAATCATCCCCTATGATATCACTATTGCAAGACCTCTTTCCCCTTTCTCCATTGGATTGAGATCTCTAGGTCATCCTTAAATGAGAGTGTTGAGTTTTATTATTCTATGTCAAAAAACCCTAAGATCCCTAAACAAAATTATTCCCTTCATTTTGGTGAACCTACATTTAGAACATCATAACTGTGATTTGGAGTGCCTCATCATCCTAGATCTTTCTTGCATTAACATTGCATTAGGGTTTGCATTAGTTAATTAGAATTCTAGGGTTTCTAAATTTTGCATTAGTGAAAGTCTATATAGCTTGCATTTTTGCATCTTAAATCATTGAAAACAATACAAAATATGTATTTGCATCTATCTTATTGAAAACAATACAAAATATGTATTTGCATCTATCTTATAGATCACACAAGATAAAAAAACATAAAAGCATTTGAAATTTTCTTCTTTTTTTTGAAAAAATCATCACTAAGACTCATCCGCCCCTCTGGGCGAATCAGTCCTAGTGTAGATTCTACACTATATTTTATAGAATTTAAAACTCTATTTTTGTGCTCCTATTTGCTGTCGATACCTTTTTGTTTTGGTTTATAGAGTTTCTGTTATAGTTTTTTTTTTTTATTAGCTTATATTGTATTTTCATTCATTTTTCATTTAGTATCCCTTGCATGAGTATTTGCTATGCTATTGCTAATACTGTAATGAGATGAAGTTTGACACTCATGTCATCCCATAATAGCACAATCATCATGGATATTGGGTTGTCTAGCTCTTTCTCTCCTAGTATTGACACTAGTACACTAGACATGGACCCTACCCTTGACAACTCTTTCCCTTCAAATAGTATGATGCATGCTAAAACAAGGGTGTGTGTAGGATTATGATGGGCCAAAAAGTGGAAATATGATGGGTATTTGTAGGGTATGTGGTTGATGAATTTTTTTACCCAAAATTGATGAAATGAAAAGGGATTTTAAAGGAGATTCTCAACTTTCCAACAATACAAATCATGCTTTACTTTGAATTTAATAAATAATTATTATTTACGACTAAAGCCCTGATTGATAGGTTGATTCAAAAACATCTTTAGCTTTCAAATAGTATCATATTGTGTTAATCCAAAATATCCATCACATTCTATGCTTCACATACTATAGGATTAAATAAAGAAAAAATGAATTTCATGAAGTTTTGACCAAGTTAAGGTGGTTAGACATACAAGTTTTTATATTTTTTAAAAGTTGTAATAAAAAATCCATAATTAAATATTTACTTGGAAAAAAAATACAAAAAATTATGCATCACATCCGGACATGAGTTCTCTACTTATTTCTAAAACCTTATAAAAAATATTATCATTTTAATGTGGTTAGGGTGGTCAGACAGACACCTACTTCTTATTTTTTCCTTGAAATTTTAGTACTACTACATTGAAATTTCAAATTTTCACCAAATAGATTTAAAAAAAAAAAAACTAGTAGTTTAGAAACTACATTCAATTTTGTACAGATTCTATTCTTACATATTTTTGAAATAATAAATATAACTTAATCAAACTTTTATATCAAGTTGCCTAACTTTGATTTTTTTGATTTTTTTGCCACTTAAGGGCTTGTTTTTTCCATGATGATCCAACACATACCCACAAGGATTGATAGTTTTCTATGAGAAAACATAATTCAAATTCATTATGATTTAACAAACCTCCAAAATCAAGTGAAAATGACAACATTTCAACTACTGCCATCCCTACCATAGATAACATCCACTGCATGCTTGAAAGTTAAGATGGACTTGACAGGTTGTGAAAAAAATAGTTCAAATCTTTGGAAAATACCTCACCTCAACTGTTAGTTTTTCTTTACCTACAATTAATGTCACAAGCCAATGAGGAATTCAAATTCATCCTCCCACAATAGTTTCGTCTATTCCTACCTATACCAACCCTCAAGTCACAACAACAATGCAATTGACTAGTAATGTGATTCCTTGGATATTTTTGCTAGCATCCATAGTACACATGTGGCATTGCATGTCATATCTCATACCACCTTACCACCTATAATTATCCCATTCACTTGTCCTTTTAATAGGGTGATCCCACAAAGTTGGTTTACAATTTATGGGAGGAACTGATTTTTGCTAAAATCACATATTTTTAGAAATTATAATAATTTAAGCCTTTAAAATTTCCATTTAAATCATTACAATTGAATATGGTTTGACCAAACTACCTTATATCAAACCCCCTTAGATAGAACCCCACTAGTTTTAAACCATACCTATAATAGAGTATCCTTTACACCTATCAAAATGCTAATAAAAAACCACTTTTGATTTAACTTTTGGGGGATCAAATGAATTTACTTAAAATTTATATTTTTTAAGTATGTATTGCTTATTATAAGCTTCCCAAAAAGTATAAATTTAAATAAATTTATTTTAATTATTATATTTATTTTTTATTTCTTGTGAATGTAGGTTTTTCACCAAAAATCAAGCTCTCTGTTCTACACATGTGGAAAAATAGCAGATTATCACAAAAAAAATTTTAAAAATATGAGTGCACTAGATATTGAAGTCCTTGATCCAACACACAAAATAATTTGAATTTTGATACATACAAAAAATGTTACGTGTTATATGGCCGCACTATGTTTGAATTGTAATTGGTTTGACTTCGAAACTTGATTAAAGAAAAAATATGGAAGAAAAAACTATCTAACCAAGTGGAAGCACTATATAATAGAGTTGAAAATATAAATCTAAAATAATTATAATTTTATCCTTCATGGAAAAAAAGTTATGGGTTATATGGTGAGCATCACTCTTTAAAAATGTTATTTTCTAAAAAAAAACTAGTTTTTGAATGAGATGGAAAAGAAGTGCAACATGATTCCAAAAATTTTGAAAAAAATATATTTAGAATATACAGACAAAATTTCACGAAACTCTAGTTTGTATCATCTTCAAATTCCTCATGGTTTAGTCGTTATAGGTGCCTGAAAGTGAAGATTTAGTTAAAAAAAATTATTTTAGTGTCCAGTTTGGCCAAAAATTATAAACCACTATTGTGGGATCATCCAACACATAGAAACCTCTACCATTTTTAGCTCCATCTCACAACACAAGCAATGACCCTCTCATAAATCAACTCTTCCAATTTTTTTCATCCATTCAAAAACAAAATTCCACCATCTACCAAAATCAAAATGAACCACCTACATATTATGTCAAAAGAAACCCATTGTCCTTGGAGATATTATGAATAATGATGCCACAAGTTGTATAGGTGCATAGATTCAAGAAATATAAGGGAAAGGGAGATCCTTCTAACCATGTTAATTCTTATACTACCTTTTGTAGTGACTTTTTCCTTGATGATAAACTCTTGGCTAAATTTTTTCCTAAGTCCTTGAATGATATTGCCTTAGAATGGTTTTCTTCTTTACTAAACAACTGAATTCATTCATTCAATGAACTTTTTGAGGCATTTTTCAACCATTCCCAAGTGAATATGACTCCTAAGATGAGCTTGAATGATTTGATGAGATGTAAGAAAAAAGAAGAAGAAAATATTATTGACTTTATATCATGCTATCAATCACTTTATTGCCAAATTGATGTCAAGGTTCTTGGTCCTCCCCTTCAAAAGATGTTCATAGAAAATTTTCAAAGTAAGATACAAGATAATCTTTCCATGATGAAATTACCCTCCTTCATGCACTTATTTAGTGCCCTATGTGATTATCAAAATTCAGTTAGTAGTCGTAATATAAAGTCCACTTCTAGCTAAATTAAGAACTCTGAGTCTACAAACCAAAACAATTACCAATGTTTTGGAAAGAAGAATAAAGGCTTCCTTAAACTTAATCCCCCTCAATAAATAAATCAAAATACCAATTACCAAGTAGCTATTGTTAAATCCACAATACCTTTTAGCTATGGGTACCCAAAAAGACAATTCACTCCCCTACCCAATACCCTTCATAACACAATGTCCCAACTTTTAGAACAAAAAATGATTAACTTGCATCTTGTTAAAACACCCAATCCTAATAAGCCCTTACCTCTAAAATTTAGATCAAATACTTACTGCCATTATCACCGACAAAATGGACATGATATAAGACATTGTAAGTGTCTTAAACATCTTGTGAAACACCTCATTGATTTTGGTTAGTTTTCCATTGGAGGTGTTAATGATCAAGGAAATAATTCTATTGCCCCTCCTAACAAAACTTACAAATATTTACCAATCACATGCTAAAACATAATATTTCATTTGTCAAAGCTAGTGAAACAACAAAGATTGATGTGATGAATGTTGACACAAATGATGAGAACATAGATACAATTCAAAAAAGTCCTATCGATATTGATCAACAAGAAAAAAAATCCTATTGATGGCTTGGTTGCATTGGAAAAAACTCAAAATCATAAGGGATGAACTAAAAATGCTCTTGAGATTGTTTTCTTATCACAAGATATACTTAAGCATGCACACGATGGTCCTCTTTACATAGCTGGCCACATCTATCACCAAGGAATTATTACTTCTACATGATCTCTATGAAGATATATATATATGATAAACCAAAAGCATGGATCAAGACACATAATGGTTTTGCTTGCCCTACGATGGGATCAATCACCTTACCTTTACAAATAGGACTGAAAACATTAGATATCTCATTCTCCATCATCCCATAGTCGGACCAATTTTGTGTGAAGCTAGGCTATTCATGGATTCACTCCATGAATTTTGTCCCACCAATCATACATAAATTCTTAAATTTTCCCTTTGACAATGAAATTTTCACTATCCATCATAGTGGCTTTAACCCCTTTTCTTCTCGTAGAAATTTTTTATTAGATTTCTTTTGGCCCAAGCCTATAGAACCTATAAAACCATGAGAAGATTTCTTTTTCAAGTCTTATCAAAAGTTCAAGGAAAAGAAATAGCAGAATTATCCCTCTGAAACATGCCTCCGCTCACTACCGAGCCTACCATATTTGATGAAACCATGACTGAACCTAAAGAAATTCCAAATAATCAAGACGAACCTAAAAAAGAACCTTCATGGTCTACTTCCTACAAAATACACATAGATAATTAAAATAATCCTGTCACGACTCCTAGAATAGAAAAAGTTTACAAAGTCAAAGAGAAAGTGGTTAGACAACCTCCCATGGTTCATTATGTTCCTCCCCATGGGGAAGAAAATAAACCTATGTTTGACCAGCCTACTTCTACACAAACATAACTTGAAAATACAACTAAAAGAAATAGAGGGGCTAAAGAGCGTAGCCATAAACATTGTGCCCTTGCTTGTAGGTTACATGAAGAAATAAAGAGAGAAAATCAAGATCCAAACTTGACCAAAGCAATGCATGATAAGCCTCCCTCTTTGCTAAAACAAAAAAATCCTATAATGCAATCAAAACAAGAATTTCACCCCTCTTTAAACATTATCATTCGACCTCCGGTTGTGATTAACTTAGATGACAATGAACAGGTTGCTAAAATTGACAAGGAGGTGCATAATGAATGGAATACATTGTTTTCCTCTTCTATGATCTTAAATGAAAATTCTCCTCAAAAGAACATTGAACTTGGTAATAACCCTAGTTCAACACTTACTATTATCCCTTTGGCTAGTTGTCCACCTTCTGTATATGAACATGATTGGGATGCAAATTACTTGCTCATAGGTTTAATTACATGTGCCTTA
Organism: Sequoia sempervirens; assembly: GCA_007258455.2. Lineage (NCBI taxonomy): Eukaryota > Viridiplantae > Streptophyta > Pinopsida > Cupressales > Cupressaceae > Sequoia > Sequoia sempervirens. The sequence continues at coordinate 35,807,587 of VDFB02105785.1, read as the reverse complement.
CTAGTCCTTTGCATTATTTCTTTTTCTTTTGTGTGATTGAACATGTGTAATGTGATCCCCTGTACTATTTTGTTTGATGTGTCTCCCTCTCTTTGTGGCATTTCTCTATTTGTACCTTCATTCTTCTCTATGTTGTAAATCTTCAAAAAAGCTTTTCCTTCAACTTTTTCATTTGTCTTATTTTTTACTTTTGGGGATGACACAAGTGTTGATACATTCATGTCTCTTCCATGTTGACCCAAAAGGTTTTTATTTTTTTTCACTCTCTTTGTATCATTCTTCCAGTTCTATATGTATTTGGGGAATGATGATAGTTTCTAGATCTCTTAAGAACATTTTAGTAAGAACATACTAACCTTAAATATATATATCCTTTATGTGTTTGGATTTTTATTTTTGGGACAACCATTCTCTATTTTTTTTTTCATGACATAACTTTATTTAGAAACATATGACTTCACATAGGGATTTCCAAGTTAGCTCTCATGCCATCTTTATTGTTAGTAGTTGTCATTTACTACTTTAAAGTAATTGATCACAACATGGTGTTTAGCAATTTTCTTTAAAGTGGGGGAATACATTGGAATTATTCTTTTGTATTTGTCCTTTCCATTGTAATGGTGTAGTCTTATCACTTTATGCAATGTATCTTTCACTTTGTGGATGACATTGGGCATGATGTCCTTCAAGAGTGTGATCTCTTTTAGTATATTATATTCCTCTTAGTGGCTTGATCTGACACACTACATTCCCTAAGTTGTGAATCTTCTATTCTTTGATGGGTCATCTCTTGGAGACATTAGGCACAATGTCCCCTAAGTTAAGACCTCATATGAACTACGGAAGACTCCTTTGAATATTCCTTATTGTTGCATTTGAATTTTTAGTTATATGGCCACCTTGCATAATACATCTTCCATCTCTATGGAGCCATCTTGTTTGTTGATGAGTTCCAAGCATATGAAGTTTTTCTTGCCTCATGAAGCTCGAAGATCATTGTTCATAAGCTCCAAGCATACAAAGTTTTGCTTGCCTCATGAAGCTCAAATTTCATTTTTGTGTGGTGCCTTATTAAAGTTATTAGGAGGTATAACTTAGGTATGGCTTTTGACGGGAAGCCCAAATGAGGCATGAATTTACCTTAGCCACTCATGTGTGAGTATGAGCACATAACAGCCATGTGTGTAGGTGTCTCACCTCTTTCAGATCCTCACCCAATGGAAAACTTGAAGTTTTGTTGCCTCAGAGTGAGTGTGCATCTTTTTAGACAAATAACCAAGATTTGATCCACATCATGATGGAAAAATGGTCGAAGCTTCATCCAACTCCTTTTTATTTTTATTTTCTTTTGTCTTTGTATTTGGCAGTGTATTCATGTGCCTTGTTGATGCTCTTTATATCATTTTCATGCGTTTTCTTTTGTTCCTATGTTGGTTTGCCATGGGATCTTGATCTTGGTAGTTTGATCACCCTCTTGATTGTTGTCATCCTATCTTACCAACATTGGTACACTTGGACCCCTCTTGAAGTGAGTTCATCTACTTTAGTGTGAGTTTGAAGCAAGTTCATCCTCTCACTAAAGTGGGGCTTAAATGTAGTGTCAAAAAATATCATCAATGACATTTTAACATTTGTTTGGGCCCTCCTAAAATTGAAATTAATGACGCCTTGACTTAGTGTTATAATGCATTTAACACACTCACATTAGGTCTTGAGCCCTTGTGAATTAAATAAATTTAATCATGCCTTATTTATAGTGTTGTAAAGTGTTGTAACGGGTTGATGCAGCCGGGCCGACGCGCAAGCTGGGTGGAAGTGGCGGAGCTTCAAGCTGCCTGAATGCACACCAGACTGCACTGGGAGTGCACCACAACTCCCAACCCCAAAAGCAAGTAAGTAATTATGAAAATTCAGTATCTTTCAGTTCCTAGTTTTTAGCTGGCAAATTGAGTCCAAACAATCTGCAGACAGGTGGAAACAAACTTTATGAGATAAACCATTTCAAAAGTCCCACTCACCCCACTTACCATGTTCTTGATCCAAACAGCTATTTTCCAAATCACTTTGTAATTTGAGCCAACAACATGTAGAACATCTACTAAGGAAACATGTTCAGTGAATTTTCGAATATTTCTTTTGCTTGTAATCTCTGTCAGCCCTTAATTGTTGTTTTTTAAAATCAACATGTAAAAACAACATAACTGGACCTAAAATAAATATTTTTTGAATCTTTTGTTTTCATTGTGTAGAGAATTGTCTAAATATTGATGCCATATAATTATTTTTGCAAAAAACTTAACCAAAAAAAAAGTTATTACAAAACAAAAATACCCTAATATTTCAAGTTTAAGAACTAGTTTTCTTAGAAATTAATTAAAAAATAACAAATATAATCCAATCTTAATAAAAATTATATATTTAGAAATTAGACATTGTGTTCTCTAATGGGTTTTAATTTTATAGATTGATTCATAAAAGAAAGTCAGTCAGCCATATTGCCAAAGTTTTTTCTCTCAAAATTACCTTGACCTTGTACTTGTAGGTCTAAGCCTAGGTGTTGGGATACCATGCCTTTTTTAAGCCTAAATAGAAATGAAAAACATCTCTTGTGAGTTTCAAACCTTTTTTAACAAGTACACACTTCAAAATGGGTACCTATTCAAAAGAATGAATGGGTATTTGTTTTAAAGGTGAAAAATGACACTTCCCCTAAATGTGGACCCAACTTCTTGCTCAAACCCTAACACACTTTCACACTTTTCTAGGGTTTTCATTAATAATTGGTATTATTTATTCTTTAATTGGCCTTATTTTGCATCCAAAAGCCTCATTTAATGCATCTTTTCAAGGATGATCCCAAAAAAAGCACTATCCATTCAAAATTCAAGTGTTTCTAGGTTGTGTGGCCCAGATTTAGTTATCTAGGACTCAAACACCACCTTGGGCGTATGAGTTCCACCTAGGGTTTTGGGTCTTGATCTTGATTTTACACCTTCCTAAGCATTTTTGAATTTGGTGCCATAAATTATGCCTAATGGGACCCATACACCACCTTGGATGTATGAGTCCTGTGTGGCCCAAAATTAAAATTAATTCATATTCTTGGTAGGATTTTATTCTCCTAAATCTAATGTTAGCTTGCAATGTTGTAATTTTTGGAAATTTGGCATAATTAAGAATAAATACAAGTTTCTTTCACTCATTTTCACCCCAAGCATTCAAGCATTCATGCATATATCAAGTTTGAGTTCACAAGAGCCTTCAATTTTTAACAAGAGCATTCAAATGTCTTCAAGAGTAGATTATCAAGAAATTTAGAGCATTATTCAAGCATCAAGCATCATGTCAAAGTATTCATGCATCATGTTTGTTTTTGAGCTAATAATTATGATGTAGGGCTTCATGATTCAAGCTACCATTTCATTCAAGATCTATCCCATTCAAGCAAGAGTCAAGATCTACATCCACTGGAGCAACTTCATACATGTTTGTAGCCTCTTATTGCTAGGTTTTGGTGAGTTACAACATCATATTTTGTTTCTTCATCATTCTCCATTCCTATTTCATTTCATTTCATGGTTTGATTACCAAAATGGGGTTTGACCAAGGAAAACAACTTTCTACTAACAAAACAACATTTTCCCCCTCTCTAGTGTGTGATTTGTAGGTTTAGGTTGAAGACACATTGAAGAGAAAGTTTGGAGAAATTTGTTAAAGTGGTCAGAGTTGTCAAAGTTGTCACCTTGCATTGGAGTTACTTGAAAGACTTCTACAGGCTGTAAATTAGGGTTTTAGATCTGAAAATCAATTGGGAAGCACAAATCATACCTTGAAGACTAGATTCATAATTTGAAGCTTCGACAAACCCTTACTGGACTGAGATGCCAGTTCTAGCATATGATTCCCAATTTAGGTTAATTTTCAAGTTTTTAAAAGTTTCAAATACCCACTTGCCAGATTCTTGTTTTTGCACAAAAACCTAGATTTGGGACTGATTCATCAAACATTGCATATGATTCCTAGTTAGCATTAGATTCAGTGTTTCCATCACTTCTAAGCTCCATTAAACCTTCTTCAGGTTTCTAGATGAACACATTTCATCTTACAACTTTATATTCTATTTTACATGCATTTCTAGGTCATTTAGTGAAAGATTGTATCGTATTAGGGTTAAGCATTCCTTCTTACATTTTATTTGTATTTTTGGTGGAACTCTCAAATTTTGTAAATTTGAAGTGCCCTTATTGATAATTTTTCCTTTGCACTCAAAAGTGCACCTAAAGAATCTGCGTAAGTGACCTACTTTAGAGGGTCATAATTTGGAGCCAATTGATTTTCATGCAAAACCCCCTAGTGGACCTACTCATGTGACATATGTGAGTAGGAATGTTAATTTTAAAATTCCCATGATGATTTTTGACAAGGTTTTGAAAACAGAAGTTGAAGGGTTTTGGTTTTTTTTTCTATTTGTGAACTCTACCCTTCAAGTTGGCCTCCTGTTCAAATGAATATTTCACAACTAAATAGTTGTGAAGAAAAAATGACTATTGTTCCCAATTATCCATATATTCATGTGCTACTTGGTCTGGTTTCAAAGCCTCATGATAAGATTTAATATTTTTACTAGGCCAAAAGCAAATGCAATTTGTTCAGTTTTGCACCTATATTTTGTAAAACTTTATAGGGAGGTCAACTTTGACCTTAATATCTTTTGATGAATGATGATTCAAGGAAATCCCTCTTACACACATGTTTACTACATATAAATGAGCCTATGTTTCCAATGGAAGCTTCTAAGAAGCTGATTTGATATTATTTTAAATTGGTGATTTGGTGAGTTTTAATTTGTTCAAAACATCTGCAATACCAGAAAAGTCTAACTGAGCAACTTTTCAATTGAATAACTTTCACCTCATTATCTCTTTTTTTGAACTTCCTTTTGCACTCCATTCTTGGTTCAAATGTCAACATGCCTACAAGTTTTCATGGCTCCAGGAGGTCATTTGACTAATTTTCTAGGGCAATTCTAGAGCCCACATAGTCAATTTTTCTCATTGTTTAAAATGCCTAAAAGAAGATTTTGATGACAACCTAGTTCATTATTTTACTTCAAAAACATTAAAAATGTAGTCTCTGATCAATTTAGCATGAAAATTGTTTGAAAATAATTTTTTTTTAGCTAGGCCCACATGGGGACCCAACCTACTTCACACAGTTATGAAGAACTCTAATTTTTTCAATGTTGATGAAGAGTACTTGTGGTTCCCCAGCATATATCACCTTTGGGATGATTAAGAGGAAAGTCTATGAAGGTGTGAAAGAAAATGTGGAATTTTTATTTGTGATTGTGGCAGGTTATTTGTCATTTGGTAATGACAACTCTATACACATGTACAAGAAGATATCTAAGGGACAGTTTCATTGTCTAGTACGGTTTTCTTTTGGGGTATGCAAGCTGCCTAAAAGACTCCTAAGCTAAAACCCCAAAACATAAAGTTAAAATCCTTAGTTAATTGAAATTTAATGAAAGAAGATGGTGATTCTAGTAAACTTGTTGATGTGAATTCAATATTTAATGCATCAAGCACCCACCTCAATAGCCCTCAAAAGGGAGAAGCATTTAAAGAAAACCCATTATTGTTTAATGCATTTGACATCTTTCTCTTTCACGAGGCTTTGATTTATTTGGATTGTTTGAGGAAAACGATAAACATGAAGATGAGATACATTTTATGTTTAGGCAACAAGTTTCAATGATAATCTCAAATCTTGAAGGAATGGCCAAAAAATTTTAAATTCAATGTAAGGAGATGGATTGCAAGGTGGATTTGCAAGAACCAAAGAAAGGGGTAGCCATTAGGCCGATTTGCTGCTAGGGTTGATATACAAGATGATATTCAAAGTTGCATGCCTCTTCTTCACTACAAAGAATAATATAAGTAAAGGGCAACATTTTATGGAAAATACCAAAAAAGTGATCATTGTGTGTTTTGTTTGAAGACTTCAAACTTGAGTCCACAAACATAATGGTTTTTCATCTTACCATAAAATTTGAGGCTTGTACACAAATGTTGCATTGAAAATATAACAGATTAAAGAAGTGGATGGAATACTAAAGAATGAATAGGGTAGAATCTGTAGAATGAGCTAACACATTTTGAATGAGATGGAAAACTGTATGCTATGTGGAACACCATAATTGCTGCATATAAACCAAAATGGAATTGTTGAAAAAGTTTCAGAAATAATCTTGTCGTATATAATTGGAAGGGAATCCACCATGCCAGCTAAAGGGGAAAAATACTACAGGCTTGCACATAGCTAGGTCAACTCCATCTTGCCATTATTCTTAAAGCTTCTATTGTTGTAGCCAATAAAGCTATTTAGAGTTACAAAGTGCAGACATAGATTTTAAGGATTTCGCTGAAAGAGGCAATACCCAAAAAATGATACAATACCCATGGAGAGGCTCAAACCCGACTCTTGAATTTATTGGCATGGTGAACATCATATGAAGTACCATCATACAGAGAGCTTTGTTTAATATTGTGAAGGATTTTTAAACCAATACATTCAATTGCTGCATATAGTACGATGCTTGGCTATTATGAATTAACGTTTCTATATTGGGTAAATGCATATATTTGAGATAGTTGTGTCTCAAGCCTAGATTGGTTTCTATCAATGAGAGGGAACCAATAAAGGAACTGTGGCGATATGGAAGACAAACTATTTGGTGTAAAAAATCTCCAAATGAGTGTGGTCTCAGGAAATACCATGGTAACAAGATACATCAAATGGATGTGTTGAAAGGAAATCAAAATTGTTCGAGGAAATTGAAGGCCACCATGGAGGAGAAACAAGCAAACTAGGAAAGGAATTATGACAGATAAAATGAAATTAGTGATTAATAGAATATGGAGGTGTAGTCAAATCTGGACCACTCATCGCTAATCGCAGGTCTTGAGTTCCTCTTTCCTTTGCAAATGGTGATGAGAAATGGTCATCTCCCATCACTGGTTTATCTCCCATTTCTTCCACTCAACAAGCAATGCACAAGATATGAGCAATGGTGTTCATCACCCATTGTGGGTAAGTGCTCCCATTTTCCCTAAAAACTGGCGATGAACTATACTAAAAAGAAAGAATGTGTTGGGCTCAGTTAAATTCTTTTGGAGTGCCTTTTGATGGGTTTCAAAATACTCAGTAAATTGAGCTGATGTTTCATGTGCGGGAAAAGGTTTTCAAATATGAATAATTCAATAAAGTAAGGCATAGGTAAAGTATTTTGGGTGTTTGATAGTAAATTTTTAAAATTCCTTCATTTTATTTAGTAAATGGGGTAAAATCTCTTCAATGTTGCTGGGAAGATTTAAACAGCTACGGGTAAATTTTTTGCCCTAGACATTTTTTAAAAAGAATGCCTTTCATATTAAAGGAAAAAAAATTCAAATTAAAATACTTGAAATATTGAGTATACAGGGAACATTTTATAAAGTGAATATGTATTCATTGTAACAAATATTATGTGTTGGGTATTTTAAATGAAAAATGCATTTGTAAAATGCAGCCACAACAACTAAAGGGCATAATGAAGTTTTCACGGGAGCAGATTATTTTTACCTACACGTTTAAAATTGAAAAAAGGATGGTGAATATTGTAAATGCAACATACAAAGGCAGGGAAAATATTATTGACATGTAAAAGGTTTTTTTTGGGGGAAAAAAGTAGAAAAATTTGGTGGCAAATCTTCTGTTGCAAATGGAGGTGGGTATGTGCAGGATCATGATGGACCAAAAAGTGGCTATGTGATGGGTATGTGTAGGGTATGTGGCTGATGACTTTTTACCCAAAATTATTATAGAATGAAAAGGAGTTTTTAAAGGATATTCTTAGCTTTCCACCAATATAAATTATGCTTTACTTAAATTTAATAAATAATTATTATTCATTTTCTATTTTGAATTCTGACTAAAGTCCTATGATTGATAGGTTGAGTTGAAAAACATCTATAGCTTTCAAATAGTATCACATTTTTTGAATCCAGAAGCATGTATCACATTCTAATACTTCACATACTATAGGATTAAAGAAAAAAGAATTGAATTTCATGAAGTTTTGACCAAGTTTCAGAGTGAGTCAAACATCACGAATTTTATATTCTTTAAAGTTGTAATAAAAAGTTCATAATTAATTATTTACTTGGGAAAAACTAACAAAAGAATATACATCACATTGGGACACTTAGATCCTCTACTTATATCTAAAATATTATAATTTTTTATCATTTTATTATGGTTAGAGATTAGTGGGTGGGCACTGAATTCTTATTTTTTCCCTGAAATTTAAGTACTACTGCATTGAAATTTCAAATTTTCACCAAATAGTTTTTTTTTTTAAATAAACCTAGTAGTTTAGAAACTACATTAAATTTTCTACAACTTTTATTCTTACATATTTTTGAAATAATATAGATAACTTATTCAAATTTTTATGTCAAGTTGCCTAACTCAGATTTTTCTGAATTTTTTCCCACTTAAGGGCCTGCTTTTTCCATGATAATCTTGCACATACCCAAGTGCAAATTTAACCTCCTAGGGTGTAAATGAAGTGAAATTTATTCTGAAATGAAGGCCAAATTAAAGTGAAATGTAACATGCTAATAGTCTGAAGCTTGTTTTCTCCTTTGATGATATAAAAAGGAATTCAAGGCTATTGTGCAGGGGCCTTTTGTCAAATTATACATATGGAAAATGCATAGTGAGAACACAAAAATACATTTTGAGTCTATAGCTTAGGCTTTGGGTTAGATGAGTAATTTTTTTTAATTATGTGGCTTATGAGCATACCTGAATATAAATTCTAATCTCTCAAGCATGTTGTATCTCCACTTTGATATTATGCATGAATTATTAACGGATTTGGATCAAGGATCTATTCATTAATTGTCTTAGTCACTCACTCTGACATATGATTTAATTGCTACTCTGATCTAATGGATGAGTTAAATTCTTTAGTCAAGTCATTGATTCATGCTTATGTCATTTGGCTTTGGTAAGTAGTCACAAGAGTTTGGGTGTTAATTTGTAATTTGTAAGACAATTACAAAGATTATGGATGTTTAGGATTAAATTTTCCTTGTAGTTAACTTTCCTTTGTTTTGAATCCATGCCCTAAAATATGGCACTAATCTTAAATTTTTTAATGCATTTCCTGTGTTTCTAGTGTTTGATTTGAGACAATCATTCATAAATATACATTACAATTGAATTACCTTTGTTGTATGAGAATTCTCATCTTTTAGTTGTTTAATCTTTGAAGGAATTTCCAACTTCTTTAAAGATTTCATCTATTCAGTAACAAATGAGAATATATCTGTTTAATATGCAATGTATGTGGAATTATTGTGAAAGAGTGTTATAAATACATTATGGGATCACCCTCCCAGGTTTTGTAGAGCCCAAAGTGCAGGAGGAGAGCTGAATTTCTTTCTCTCATTTGTTGGCCCACCTTCTTTAAGGTTGCTGACTATTGGAATTGGAAAATCCATAGGCTTCCTTGAAGATCTAGTTGTTGACTATTGTAATTGGAAAATCCTATAGTATGGGAAGTATAGAATGTGTTTCATCTTTTAGATTCAAAATATATGAAATTTTTTATGAATTATAGATGTTTTTCAATCATCCTATTAATCAGGACTTTAGTTAGAATATATGTAGAAAATAAATAATAATTATCTATTTAATTCCAAATAAGGCATATCTTATATTTTTGGAAAGGTAAAAAATTTCTTAATAAACCCTTTTTGTTTCATCAAAGATAAAGTAAAAAAAGTGTTCAGCCACTTTTTTGTCATATCACCACTTTTTGGACCCCTATGATCCTACACTCACCCATGGGTGCAAATCATTTTTGCCATATTACCTACTATGAACATATTTGTATAACATGCATTAATCATTATAATAATTCAAAACACTAGTCCTAGTAAGATTGAAGTTTTTGATACCTCATATTATAATTATCACCATAATCTAAAAACAAAAAATATTTTTATTATATATGTTTGATCCTTTTATTATATACGTTTGATCCAATAAACTTATATTAATTCCATTTAGAAACAAAAATAGATTACCAAGCTTATATTTTTTATTACATTTGATACAAAATCCAATATATGAGGTGTTGTGACTATTGAGATGCACAAGAAAACTAAAAGGGTGAATCAATTGTAACTTAAAACTTCAAAAACCTCATTAACATTTAGAATACATTCATTCATTAAACCCTTAAGTCTATTATGATGAACTAGCATGAAAATAAAATAATAGAAATTGAAACAACCTAACACCATACACAAGAGAACAATAAATTTAATTAGTAGCCCACAATATAAGTGATATCAACATTGAATACAATATGGCTCACTGTTAGAAGGGATCACTACCAAAAGAAGAAAGGTTCACTATCAAAAAACTCAATAATAGAATAGAAAAGAAGATGGAGAAGTGATGTTATACAAATAAAATCATCTCAATGCACCAATAAATCCACCAAAATGACTTCTACACTTTTGTAGTCTAACTAAAGAATTGTAGCCACCTTTTACTAACTGCATGTTGTAAACTAACACTTGAAAGCTCACACTACTATACTCAATTTCACACTCTAACACACTACACTTCACATCATTTTGCATCACACATATCTATCTTTCAACTATCTTACTCTCATTCAACAACTTAACTCATACCTATACCTTCCTGAACCATCAATTTTTGGGTATGAGGCTTTTAGGCTACTCTTGCACTCTTAGGATGTTTCACCTAAAAGGAGAGAGATAAAACTCACAAAAAATCAAAGTGGTTCACACAAATTAAGATGTGTATGAGGCCATTAAGGCTAAATGAGATGATCTAAATGCAACTAAGTTAAGTAATTGACTGATTATGAATGAAAAATCTAAGAAACAAGTGATGATTGAAAACACATTGTGATATGCAAGCATAAACTAAATTATGAACAAATGTAAAACAAAAAGGAAAGCTGAATCATAGTGCACAAGGGTAGAGAATGAAGAATTTGGAATGTCTTGAATGATGATAGAGGTCACTAAAAATCAATAGTGGGACTCATTTGCCACTGATGGCGAATCAGTCCTACTTCTAATGAAAACTTTTGAAAATAGGTTTCTAAGTGTCAGGACCCAGAATCTGACAAAATATAACTTTTCAGCCTTAAGGTGGGACTCATTCACCACTGATGGTGAATCATTCTTGATGGAACTTTCAAATTTTGAAAAATTTGAAGTGCTCATTTTGAACCCTAAGGACTTTTATTTTTATCTAAAACCTTTGTTACATTGGATATAGGGTTCTTATATGGGGGTTTAGGGTTTTGTTCATTTTAGTTGCTTGTAACATTCTATTTTGTTGTTAACTACATGGTGCCTATATCTAGTCATATAAAAATTTCATTCCTATCAATGTCATCAAGTGACCAACCTCTCTTGCCTAGGTCTAAAATTCTCATCTTATAAGGTTAAATTAAGGATTTTTTGGCATTTGCATCCTTTTTATTTCATGATTTAGAAGTCTCGGGCCTATTATTCTAATAGCATCCTAGGGTATGCCCCTCATTAGAACAACTTAAGTGCATGTGCTCAAAGTTTTGACTTAATTCCTGATGGCCCTCATAACATATCGCTCATCACTAATTTCTTAATAGGTACATAGCTTGAATTGGCAACGAGTGATGGAATGGTATTTTCTTTGACATCTCTCATTGCTAATGGATTTTGAGCCTTCAAATATATAATAGCAATAAGCAATGCTTTGGCCTTTTTTTCTTATTGCGCATCACAGATGGTCATAAAATGATAAACTTGGATTAGCGATGAGCGATATGATGTAATTTCCTTTATATCACATGATCGCAGGTATGTTTTAAATGCTAAGTTCTAGATTAGTGATCTATGATGCACATTGTTAAATTTGTAAACCCTCTCATCGCTAATTGCTCATAAACTATATGAGGATCTAAATTAGTGATGAGCGATGGCCTTATTTTTTATCGCTCATCACAAATTCATTTCTAAACTTAAGTTTTGAATTAACGACGAGTAATGTTGTTCTCTAAAAAAGGTTTCTTAAATTGCTAATATGATGAGATCCTATGAGTGATCCCTTTTTTGCCATTGATTTTTATGCAAGTGTACGTGTCTAAATCTAGTGCCTACACTACATCTTACATCACTGATAGGAGCCTAGGTGCAAAGTTTGAATTGGTGATGCATGATGGAGGAATGAACATGATCTAAGAAAGGGCCACAAACCTAAGGGCTGAGATTTCATTACATAAAAAACTTGCATCACTGATGGAGCTAGGTGAGGATGAAGTAAAACAGTGACAAGAGATAACTACTACATGAAATAGGAAACATGGGAGGATCCTAAGGATTTAGCGTAAAGAAAAAAGGAAGTGAGAGGACTAAGGAACCATTGATGAATTTTTAAAACAAGATGATCCAATGGACTAGAAATCATCACATGAATAATTTCATCATTGATTCTACCCTAGAAGTTGAGGAAGATTAGCGATAGGGGATGAAGCGTATAAGGAAATTCTCTCTCAAGAAAGTAGGCTAGTCTCATGTACTTCACCAATATAAATGAAAAGGCATGGATTAGGTTGTAAATACATGCTAATTGCTAGATCACATATGATTAATCAAGGTTAGAGAAGAATGTGGCAACATTAAGATAGCATCACTATTTTCTAGGAGCAATTTGATAATGTTGGAAAAACAAGTAAAGACAACTGAGAGGGGGAATGAATCAATTGTCACAAAATATTTAAACATTTTAAACTTTAGTTAACTTAATCTGATATATAATGAATGAATAGTAAACCATGAATAATCAACACATCAGAAGCATAGAGAACACCAAGAATTCTTTTACGTGGAAACCCTGTTAGGGGAAAAACCACGGTGGATGTTAGTCCATAATATTATACCCTGTTAAAAGTATAATTAAAGATAATGGGAATGCACATGCATTCAAGCACACTGCCTAGAGCTCACAACTCAAATACAAAAGGGCTCACTGCCCAACAATACACAACAATATGGATTAGATCCACAGTGTATGAATTGAGAAAATAGCTTCTACAAAAGTCTAATTACAGTTCCAGTTAAGCACAAAAAACCTTCTTCACACTTTGTTCAAACTTCTTCTCACTTTGCTTTGCAATAAAATGAATAGATCAATATTCATGTAGTTTCTCTTCTCTGGATTTCCTTCACTTCATACACACACTAACTTCTCTCAAACAATCACTCTTATATATCCACAACATGAAATTACATCAACAACCTTGTTGGCCAAAAATATAAAACATATTTACAATGTCAGCCCAAATTTACAAATAAATTTGCAATGTGAATGAAACACCATTGGCTAATATTATGACACAACCTAAAACAATATCCTCAAGTGTTCCAAACATTCACATTTAAATCTTCAAGGATCCACAACATGTTACAAACATCACGTCGGCCAAGAACATGAAAACCTGAACATACTAAGAAAAATCTTCGACCACGAGCACACTGATCAACGCAGATGTACAACAAGGATATAGAATTATCTAGAAGCATCCAAAAACAATAAGTACTAATAGAGAAACATTTGAAACAATATAAATTACCAGAATCACATAAACTTTAATCAGGAACACTGACAGAACCCACTGAAATACTGTTAGAACACAACTATTCATAGCACGATCAAATCTTCACGTGGACCTCTAAAACTTCTGGTAGATGAACTAGATACTCTCAGCAATAAACTCTTTAGTCCACAACAATTGATCTTCAACATATAGATCAAGACACCTTCATGATCTTCTCTATTCCACTGGAAACTTGCAACTCTTACTTTAACAATTTTCTCAATATCCTTGACATATACAACCTTTAATACAATAATGCTAATAGTGTTGACATTAGTGACAACCACATATTAGCAACACAACCATATAATCCAATAGATAATGGTAAAAAAATGATGCTCATGGCTACCTTAGATGAAATTTTAATTTTTCTAAGATCAATGGCCCAAATAAAAAGCCAAACTATTAAGTTACCAATTCGCTCACACAAGGAGTTCTTGAATCATTAATTCTGCATGCTCAAATTTTCTATTTAATGTAGGTTGATCATTGTTCATTCTCACCATTTTTTCAGTTTGCAATGTATATGCGGCGAAGTGTGAAGTGGAGTAAGAGCTTATTTGTTTGTCTTGAGTTGAATTTTATTGTGCTTAGTAGCTTGGATTCAAACTTGGTTCTCTAATTTGGTTAGGAATTTCTCTGATAGGTTGGTCTCAATTGTCTAGGTTGTAGGTGTATCTCCATACATAGCTTTTTTCTGAATCATTAAATTTTCCTTTTTTTGAAAATGGTGAAAATTGGTGCAAAAACTTAGCCTATTAGAAGGTCTAGCCATCTCAATGTGTTTGAGTGTCATGAAGATATAACTAAGCAAGAAGCCCTAGCTTCTCCTGAGGGTTCAAAGGGTAAAAGGAGGGTTGGAGGTCATAAGAAGAAATCAATTTTGCAGAGTACATACCGCTTGATAAATAGGACCCCTCCAGGAAAGGTGGTCGAGTTCAAAGGCAAGGAATTTGCATAGCTAGTGAAGAAGGCCAAGAAAAAAGAGAAAAGTCATAGGGCCTGCCTGGGAAAACACATTTCTCCTATTGTGCTTTCTAATACTCCTTCAGATGATGAGGTTGATACTGACTTGAACTATGACCAGTACCATTGTTCTCTAGTGCTATATGGGAGCTCTAAAAACAACGTGGCAATGTTCCCTCCAATTTCACTGGGCACAAGAGCAATCGAGCATTCTTTGATGGAGACGACTTTGAATAGGGTCACCACCTTGTTTTAGTTCTTGATGACACCATGGTATTTGAATAGGAGGTATTTGTTTTCATGTATCCATGGTTTGTCTTTTGCTTTCCCATGTTGATGTGGAAGTCCTCTAGAAGATATGAATGGAATCTTTTTTCTTTCAACAATGAACATTATGACAGTGATTATTGGTATCCTGCACATGTTTTTTTCCTTTTGTCCTCCACTATTCTCAAATGATTGCGTATGAAACCGCCTGGGAGTTTTTCAAGGAGTCAATTATAATTAGGTTTTTGAAATGAACTAAAATGAAAGTGAAATTTTAATTCAGCTTGGTGTTTTTTGCTCACATATTTTAAAAAGGGTATTTCATGGCTGAAAAAAGAGAGTTCAAAATTTTGAGTCTAGAAGGAGTCACAGTGAATACTATGCTCTAAATAGTGTTGGTTGTTTTTAATGGAGCAACCAGGTTGGTCTTCTATTCTACCTATGGAGTAGCAAACTCAATTCAAGGGTAGCTCAGAGGACTTGGACCAACTGACAAGATTCAGTCAAAGACTGAGATCTTCTACTCTTTAGGCTCTACAGAACTAGGGAGGGTTTACCCACACAATGCTTTAAAGAAGACTAGACATTGCTTTTTATAGTAGATGACTCTTGATGCCAAGTATTGAGAACCTCAAATATGTCTTTGATTCTCAGTAACACTATATTTTCAGCAACTAGGAGGTAGGGAAAGACATCAAACAAGACTAATTAGATAAAATGAATGTTCTTAAGCAAGATAATTGAAACCCTAAAGACAAATAGCATATATCAAATTAGTGCCACATCCATTGGGCTAGGATTCAAGACAATCTGCAAATAGAAGGAATGATTACTTGGAAAAATAAAGCCTATGTGAAACTAACCTTATTAATCCCATAGCTAGTAATCAGATCTTAAATACTACTTATCAAATCCTTCAATCATACATATAAATTTCTGAGATGATGAAAGCAATTTAACCCGTTCCTTGAACAAGGGCTATTATCAAAACAGACAATGCAAGAAAGTATTACAAAGGCTAATGGAATGATCCTTGATTAGTTTCATTAGCAATTCAAATGTACAATCAAACGGAGAGACTCAAAGACCTAAACAAATACATTCGGATTCTGGTATGCATCCAAGAACCTTACAATTTATAGACTATAACCTTAGACCTCAAAATTTGGTAAAAACCTAACTCTGTGACTTAGTGCTCTTTCTTCATTCTGATTTCAGTATCTAACCGAAGACCTCTACAAATGATTTAGAAATTCATTTTAAACAGTCTAGAGATCGCCATCTAGCTCAGAGCCACATCAACATGCCACGTCAGACCCCAACTACATTGTGACCAATCAAAACACTTGTTGTGACCTTCAACAACTTCTCAGGTCTTATAAATGCCACTAGTCAGGTTGTTGCATGAAAGAAATTCTCGCAAGAATGAAGCCAAGCAATCAATGTCAAATCTGCCACTCAATCTGGGCTCCCATACTCGAGCCATGCCATCCTTGTCCTAGAGTCGTCGCCATAAATTCTCGTTCAGTGGATCCAGTGACCCTCTCATTTTCCAGCATGAATGCTCCAAGTCTTCTATTTTTCATGCGCAAACATCTTTGAAACCCCAACTATGCACATGTTTGAATCTCCACTGTCGATCACCAAGATCAGAGGGCTGTCGTTTAAATATCATCAGCCGTTGAGGTAGGAAACCACCATCGGCAAGACAAAGCGGTGTCGAGAAGACCACAGGTTGAGAATCTTATGTTACATTGAGCACTCATGATAGTCGGCAAGAGGCAATCGGGTCGGCGAAACATCCCAGTGAAAATCTATGTGTTTGATTGAGCAGTCAAGTTAGCAAGACTGGGTGCACATCGGTGTGAGATTTCAACTTAGAATAACACCCCATTGGTGAGAGAAAGCTCACTCGACAGGAGGTCATGGTGACACCTAAACAGACACACTATCGTCAAGAGAAGATGGACTCAGGAAGACATCGTATAGAGTCAAAATGCTTCATCAAAATGTATTTCCTTTATGTAATATCCATTTGCCAAGACAAGGGCATATCCCTCACCAAAGCAATCCTTTCACTTTGTTCACAGTCGCTATAGTCACCTACCATCGACGAGACACTATAGAGATTTCACCAAGCTTCATCAAAGACATCATTTCAAGTTGTTGTGACTTATAAAATCTCCCACCGATGAATTCACTTGCCAATTGTATGTTGTTGTAGCATGCAATCCTTAGTGAGAGGTTATGTAGACATTACATTGTTATACCGAGAAGACATTTATACACATGTTTGCTGAAAGAATTTAGGACCTTCACCGAAAGCCACATATTGAACCATTGTCGACAAAACCCGACCC
The DNA here is from genome assembly GCA_007258455.2 of Sequoia sempervirens. Taxonomy (NCBI): domain Eukaryota; kingdom Viridiplantae; phylum Streptophyta; class Pinopsida; order Cupressales; family Cupressaceae; genus Sequoia; species Sequoia sempervirens. The sequence continues at coordinate 35,790,256 of VDFB02105785.1, read as the reverse complement.
CATCACCATGACCACACACTAAAGTAAAAGTCCCACTGAAGCATTAAATCCTCCATCACTAGTCAGCATAACAAGATGACATCGTCGAGACCCTTCAATGAAAGGTATAACCCATGCCAAAAGAAAATCACAAGATACTGTCGGCAAGACTCAATAGATTCTCTATGTCATATATCGATGCCTCAAGCCATTGCCGATAGAACCCATACTCGATTGCCAAAACAAAAAATAGGGTCTCGCCAACAACCACCTGTAAATAAATTCCAGTCACTATCACAAATGATAAGTCTTGTCGATAGGCAACTCAGAGTCATTCAAGCAAAAATGCATAGTGGGGGGTGGCCAAAAGGATCTCAAGGAGACAAGCCGGGGCTGACAAGAGGTAATCCCAAGTGCCAAAGGTCTTAGCGAAATCAACGTGGGGCTAGGGAAAATGGTAGTAAGGGGCCTGTTGCTAATGAGAAACAAGGCATAAAGGATAACTTAAGTTGCATGTGTATTGGCCAGGCAGGTCAATGAATCAAATCAACCGAATCGGAATAGAGCTCGTCAGGCAACGGAACCGAACAAAGACCGACTGACCATCAAGATAAAGGAAATAACTGAATCTTCAGGAAAAGGAGAGTCGACGAACAAGCTGGAACCAGAAAAGGTTCAAACCAATTCGAAATCCACTTGCCAAAAGGAAGAAAGGAGAATATGAGAGGAAAATGACCAGTGATAACCTAAGGAAGAAAAAGAAAACAAACTCGAAATCGATGGGGTCGAACCAGGATAGATCGTGAAACAAGGAACCGAACGCCAGGTGGAAAAGAATTTCTGGATTCAGTTCAAACTATCCGATAGAACAAAAGAAGAAATAAGACAAGAGAACAAATTAAAGCCAAAATCGGGGAAGAAAAAGCCGAGGCAGAACTAACAAAGGTACTTAGAGGATGAAACTATTTGGGAGGCTCAACCCTTAATGGGAGCCAACATCATGCCAAAGATAAAGCATATGGCTAAAATTTTATCATGGAAAAACAAAGTACACAACTAAGACAATAGAGAGAACCAAAAATGGCACTAACATAGGCTCTGGTTGGGGATGTATACCCTTGGTGGGCATAGCAAGAATTCAGATCAATGGGAGAGTAGACCGGAGAGACAAAAGGCCAAAAATAGACTAGGAGCTAACCAGACAGGGTTAGCAAACGCAACAAAAAGGAAGAGACTAGGAAACCAAACCCTAAAACTATTGTTCATGGAAAAAGATATACTTTAGGTGAAGTACCCTCATGAATTGTCCGCTGAGCGAGGCAATTCAAAGAGTCACATTATTTGATTCTTTATTTCATTTAGTGACGCTGGGCCGCAGGTAGAAGATGAGGGAGCCAGCATTTACCCTTGTAGGCTGAGATTACGCTGCGTGGTGACGTTTCCCTAGCTTGTGCTTTGGCTTCTGCAATGCGCGGCAGTATAGAGTGTACTTTTTCTCACAGAGAGTACAGAGTACGGTGCCTCTATGCAGGGGTGAAGGCTGCAGTACTTTATCTTCAGCTTTCGCAACCCGGATCAATAAGCTTCCATCATTGCCAACCTCTTGATTCTCTGATTTTGTATTTGATGGGAAAACCTGTGAACAATGGTTAAGACCATATGGAGACACAATCTAATCATGACCATCTACCTGATAAAACATATTAGTACTTCTTAAGAGGTCAGCACATTCAACATGATAAACATTTTCAAAATCACTATGCATTTGAAATTTAGGCATACTTTCAAAATACTAACTGTTATGTGACAACAAGCTGTCATATTCACTATTTACATTACCCTGAAGCTGAAAACAACTAGCTCTAGTGCTCTGCATATTGTCACATTCTATGAAAACTTCATCAAGTGTATACAAAGGGATACACTCACCATTCAACACATCTTGCAACTACTCTATATCATTTTCAGTAGGAGGAGGCACATCATTAGTGCAATGATGGTTTAAAATACTACTCCCACTTCCTCTTTTCACTTGGCTCTATTCTTCATCATGTTGGCAATGAGAGTCATCAAAGGACTCTAACTCATCCTCATGGGTTGTCCAACTGTCATCATCATCCCAATCTTGCTCATCATTGAGCAACTCTGGTTCAGAAGCATAATTTGATTTCAGACTAAAATTAGTGTCATCATGACCTGTAAGATCACCATTAGAAGGGGCATCAGAATCACTTGTATCATACCTTGCATCCTACAGGTCCTCATTTTCAAGACCGATATGAGTTGCCCACAACAACCTAGAGTTGTTGTGTGCAAAACTTTGATATTCACTGGCTAACAAATCTAATATTTGTTCACAACTTAGTAGGTCAATGTTCTGTCCTACCCTCTCAACCACTTCTTCCTCTTCTTGACCTCCACCAGGACTGGATGCAATACCAAGCAACAAATTAGGATATCCCAAGGTATCTTTAGAAAGATTACCTTCATGAGAGTGAAACTCCACATCCTCATAGTCAAACCTGATATCCTCTAGAGCACTCCCTACATTAGCAACTTCATTTGTCTTCTCATGAAGACTTGTGTCAAGACTGCACTCACTTGTGCACTTGAACTGCTTAACTGTCTCATCACATTGCCAATTACACCTCCCATCTTCAAAGAGCCAGTCCAACTGATATTCCTCTTCGGGTTCTTGGCTTGTGAGACTCAACCTCTGATCTTCTGCTTGGGGCATCACTTCTGCAAGTTGTTCAAAAACAACTTCCTCATCATCTGATGAAGCAACACCTCTAGTCTCAATTTTCTCAACTATGCACCTGTCTGAAGAAGACTGATCATCCATTTGTACAGAGTTGTTATCTTTATCAGCATGGGTGCTGAAAAAAGAAGACAACAGGCTTTGTATATATTTGTTTCTCTACTTTTCTAGACTATCTAGGACTGTGTAGGCCATCTGCATGCTCAGTATCTTGAATTCTTTCAATAATGCACTAGATCCTTCTTCATAAGCTTCAAAATACATGTGGATACAATATGGAGTGTCGGGTCTAAAATTCTTTGGGATTAGTGACAAGGCAGTAGCAAATCTATGACTAAAATCAACACTTGACTCCTCATCTTGTTTCTTAATTTTCCTTAACCTTTTGACTAGGCCTAAAGGATCTCTTGCAAATTGTTGTCTATAAGCAGCCACTAATTCATCCCAACAAGGAAAAGATGTATCAGGGAAACTAAAATACTAGTCTCGAGCTCTAGCTTCCAGGGATCTGACAAAAAATCTCATCCATGCATCTTGATACTTAAAAGAATTTTTCTCCATGAAACTGGAAAAACTCTCGACATGTGCATCTCCTCCACAAAAATTATATCCATGAAATCAAGGCATCTCTTTATATACCTGAGCTGACATACATTCAACTTTGTAATCAACCCATGACAAATCTAACTAAGCATACAATGGGTTAGAAGAATTAACAACTGGTGTGACAACCTAACAAGTAGATATAGTTTGATTGTCTCTAAGTTGTTGAAAAATTAGATGTCTCTCATCCATTTCTCTGAGACCTCTTTCAAATACAACCTTCCATTCAGGCCTTATCTTGGTCTTGTGCATCCTTGAGTCTTTATCAGACTTAGGAAACCTTTTGACAATCTTTTTTATGGCTTGGTGCTCCATAGATATTACAAATCAAAGCTCACTAACTGTGCATAATTACAACAATAACTAACATATGACAAAACAAGTGGATGACCACCCTCAGGGTGTATAAATACATTCTCATCATCCACACAAATTGAGACTTGAGCACTAGACACAATCTTATAATGGAACTGCAACTATATTCAATAGATCCAACAAATGGAAATGTGCTAACACCATTCATTACCTTTCCCTCTAGTAGTACTGAATCACTAAATAGGGAAACGCATTATTACTCTCTCAAATGTTCAAAAACATGAAGAATACCTGGAAAGGTTGCAGCTCTGGAATATTCATCAAATCTTCAATGGGTTTACCTTGACAAAGTTGCCACCTCTTTGTAGAGGACAAAACTTCAAATGATATGAAGTTCACTTATATATAAGTCTTTCTCTTAGCTCATTCCACTAGTAGAGCACCGTGAATATTTTAGGTTGACTGCACCAAAACTTTCTCCAGGACTGAGATTCTTCAAACTTTGAACAACACCAACATGGCATACAAAGATATGACTCTATTGCACACTGATATGACTAGTTTTTGGATTCTTCGAGATATTTTACAAGAGGGGGAGGCACATCGTAAAAGCTATGATGGCTTCAACTTCTAGTCTTGTTTTCTCTTCTTTTTATATCTCCCTAGCAGAGTCGCCATCTTGTTGGTTGTTTTTAATGGAGCAACCAGGTTGGTCTCCTATTCTACCTATGGAGTAGCCAACTCCAATCAAGGGTAGCTCAGAGGACCTGGACCAACTGACAAGATTCAGTCAAAGACTAAGATCTTCTACTCTTTAGGCTCTACAGAACTAGGGCGGGTTTACCCACACAATGCCTTAAAGAAGACCAAACATTACTTTTTATAGCAGATGACTCCTGATGCCAAGTATTGAGAACCTCAAATATGGCTTTGAATCTCAATAACATAGTACTTGTAGCAACTAGGAGGTAGGGTAAGACATCAAACAAGACTGATTAAATAAAATGAATGTTTTTAATCAAGATAACTAAAACCCTAAAGACAAATAGCATATATCAAATTAGTGCCACATCTATTGGGCTAGGAGTCAAGACAATCTACAAAGAGAATGAATGATTACTTGGACAAATAAAGCCTATGTGAAACTAACCTTATTAATCCCACAACTAGTAATCATATCTTAAAGACTACTTATCAAATCCTTCAATCATACATATAAATTTCTGAGACGATGAAAGCAATTTAGCCTATTCCTTGAACAAGGGCTATTATCAAAATAGGCAATGCAAGAAAGTATTACAAAGGCTAATGGAATGATCCTTGATCAGTTTCATTAACAATTCAAATGTACAATCCAAAGGAGAAACTCAAAGACTTAAACAAATACATTGAAATTCTGGTATGCATCCAAGAACCTTACAATTTATAGACTATAACCGTAGACCTCAAAATTTGGTAAAAACCTGACTCTATGACTTAGTGCTCTTTCTTCATTCTGATTTCAGTATCTGACCAAAGACCTTTAAAAATGATTTTGAAATTCCTTTTAAATAGTCTAGGGATCGCCATCCAGCTCAAAGCCACATCAACATGCCACGTTAGACCCCAACTACATTGTGACCAATCAAAACACTCGCTGTGACCTTCAACAACTTCTTAGGTCTTATAAATGCCACTGGTCGGGTTGCTGTAGGAAAGACATTCTCGCATGAATGAAGCCAAGCAATCAATGTCAAATCTGTCACTAAATCCAAGCACCCATACTCGAGCCATGCCGTCCTTGTCATAGAGCCGTTGCCATGAATGCTGGTTCAGTGGATCTAGTGACCCTCTCATCTGCCACCATGAATGCTCCAATTCTTTTGTTTTTTGCACGCAAACATCTTTGAAACCACGACTGTGTGCATGTTTGAATCTCCACTGTCAATCACTGAGATCAGACTTCTTTTGTTTAAATATCATCAGTAGTTGAGGCAGGCAACCACCGTTGGTAAGACAAAGCAGTGTCAGGAAGACCACAGGCCAAGAATCTTATGTTACATCGAGCACTCATCATAGTTGGCAAGAGGCAAATGCGTCAGCAAAACATCCCAGTGAAGATCTATGTCTTTGATCGAGCAGTCAAGTCAGCGAGACCAGGCACACATCGGCATGAGATTTCAACTTAGAATAATGCCCCATCAGTGAGAGAAAGCTCACTCAATAGGAGGTCATGGCGTCACCTAAACAGACACACTATTGGCAAGAGAAGATGGACTCGGGAAGACATCATACAGAGTCAAAATGCTTCATAGAAATGTATTTCCTTTATGTACTATCCATTAACCAAGACAAGGGCATATCCCTCACTGAAGCAATCCGTTCACTTTGTTCACAGTCGCTATAGTCACCTACCATCGGCAAGACACTATAGAGATTTCACCAAGCTTCATCAAAGACATCATTTCAAGTCATTGTGACTTATAACATCTCCTGTAGATGAATTCACTTGCCAAATGTATGTTGTTGTAGCATGCAATCCTCAGTGAGAGGTTATGTAGACATTACATTGTTATACTGAGAAGACCTTTATACACCTATTCGCTGAAAGAATTTAGGACCTTCACCGAAAGCCACATATTGAACCACTGTCAGCAAGACCCGACCCCATCACCATGACCACACACCAAAGTAAAAGTCCCACCAAAGCATTAAATCCTCCATCACTGGTCAGCATAACAAGATGACATCGCCGAGACCCTTCAATGAAAGGTATAATCCACACCGAAAGCAAATCACAAGATACCATCGACAAGACTTAATAGATTCGCTATGACATATATCAATGCCTCAAGCCTTTGCCGATAGAACCCCTACTTGATTTCCAAAACAAAAAATAGGGTCTCGCCGACAACCACGTAAATAAATTCCAATCGCTGTCACAAATGATAAGTCTTGCTGATAGGCAACTCAGACTCATGCAAGCAAAAACACATAGCGAGAGGCGGCCAAAAGGATCTCGAGGAGATAGGCCGAGGTCGCCAAGAGGTAATCCCAAGCACCAAAGGTCTCAGCAAAATCAATGCGGGGTCAGTGGAAATGGTAGCAAGGGGCTAGTTGCCGACGAGAAACAGGGCATAAAGGATAACTTAAGTTGCATGTGTACAGGTCAAGCAGGTCAATGAATCAAAAATCCAGTGAAATAGGAACCAAACAAGGTCAGAGCTGAAACCAAGAAAGAGACAAAGACCAAAATGACCACTTGAGACCAAAACCCAACCTAGATCCGCCTCCGCAAAAGACAAAGGAAGGGAGATGGGAGTGGAATAGAACCTGAAACTAGAACCCCTGAAAAGGTGCCAAAACCTGTTCTCATTTCGATCCCACACTCGCCAAAGGAAACAAAGCAAAAAATAAAAATAAAGGGAAGAATGCGGAGTGGAAAATGACCAATGACCAACACAGGATAGAAAGGAAAAGAAACTCCAATCACGTGGAATTGGAACCGGGATGCATGTGTGAACAAGAACTAGAACTTTAGAATTTGGAAAAGTTCTAGTTCCATTCAAGCATCCATTCTGCCTCCGATGAAAAAAAGAAAATCCAAGGAAAACAAAAGAGAAAGGGGAACTGAACTAAATGCCCAAAAGCGGGGAAAAGAAAAGCCAGGAAAAACCCTAACACAAGCCGCCCCACCAGAGAGATGAAAACTAGCATGCTAGGCTCAACCCTTGTGGGAGCCCACTTGTCCCACATGCCAAAATGAGAGACACTCCATAGCTAAAATTTTATCATGAAAAACCAGAGTACACAACTAGACAATGAGAAAACTAGAAATGGCACTAACAAATAGCATAATAGAATGTAAATAGATACTTTAGTAGATATATCACAATCAAATCTAAGGTGAATGTTATACTGTATACAAATCTTAAATATGGTTTTACAAAGAAATGTAAAAAATGAAGAAGAATTTTTAGTTCTAAAATGTTGCTCTCCTGTGTATTTTCTTCCAAGTTATGAATGAAGTTGTTAATTATGATTTCATTTTTCTTCTATCATTTGCACTAAATGGATGAACTTGTTTTATTCTTTAGTTCAATGAGTTGATTAAATGCTAAAATGAGGTCATTAGTTTGTGAGAAAAGGATATAGGATTTAGTAAGGAAGTGATATTTTGAAATACAGCGAGTTAGATGTTACAAAGTGGCATTTTAATAGTCCATTAATTTTTGAAGCTCGGTTAGAATTGTATTATTGATTGATTACAAGTTATAACTCTTCTTCTCCCTGAGATAAGGCACTGATTGTTTTAATATTTTATCTTATGGTTAGTTGAGCTAGTATTGAATTTGGCCTAGGATTCAAGATGAAGAACGATTCATAAAATACTCTAAACTATATTGCCCCAACTTTAAGTATATCAGTGCATTCCTTGAAATGACTAACACTTCTATCTGAGGTCTATAACATATTTGATAAGGTGAGTTTCTTTTGATAGTTCATCTGTGTGAGGAAATACTCTTGACCTAATGTGAGATATTATGAGGATACATAGATTACGCTCCTAGGTCTCATAGAGATCAAAGAGAAGTGAAGTACCAATTACTTTACTTGAGTGTTGGCCAATCCTCATCCTTGCTAATAATTGAGTTGTGCAAAATGCATAGGCTAGGACTGAGATTAAGTTTGGTTCTAAAAACATAACCAACAAGTCCTCTCCCAAATTTTTTTGAAATAAGGGACCAATTCTATAGCGCCAAATCTAAGGTTGTCTTCTTGTCAGGTTGATAGAGTCAAATCTATAGAAAACAGACTGTAGCTTGTCTCCAAGCTTGAAATAGGTTTTAGTTGACTTGAAACACTTTGTTGAATTTTTCACCACCTTTCAACACTTAATTGCTTGATAAATCTGCATACACAAGTCTACAAACACACATGCAAGAGGGGGAAAATGGTTAAGGGTTAGGTTATAAGGATTTTCCTTTGTCAGATTCCACTTTGGTAATCAAACCCTTAATGAATAAATGGAATGAAATAAACAAGGAAAGATGAATAAAAAAATGCAAATGTCCTAAATCCACCAACCTTGTTGAAGAAATATGAAGATATATGAATGCCTACTCCAAGATACTTGATTAATACTTGATTAAATGATGAAAAGTGCTTGAATGCTTGAATGAATGAGTGAATTAGTGAACTTGATTAATGCGGGGTTAAAGTATATGTAAAAACACTTATTTATACACACGTATGCCTTAGTAACCCAAAGATACTTCATCACAGGCTAACATAAGGTGATTTTAAATAAAAACCCAAAAGAAAAATTGAAATGTTTTGAATTTTGAGCCAAGAGGGACTCATTTGGCACCCATGGTGAGTGGGTCCCACCTTGGACTTGCAAGTGGGTGTCGGGAATTATCTTGCATTTAATGTTTTTGGTTGGGTGTACATTCAAAAACACAATTAAGTCTTATAAGGGCATAAAGGGGTCAAATAAAGCATAAGAAAGGTGTAAATAGTGAAATTGAGCCTAGAAAGGCATGAAATCTTGTTACAAGACCTTACAAAACTTCAAAATAGGATTTGCTAAGTGATGAAAAGGTGATTTTTAGGTGAATTGTAATGCATAGAGTTTAGAAAAGTGTAGAAATGTTTTACAACACTTCACAACACCTTCACCAAGATGTCACAATTTTAATTTTAAAGGTCCTAATGTGAATGTTTAAGACACATTACAACGATAGGAGTATGTCTGGGATCATGATGGCTTAAAAGTGGTGACTGATAACAATTAGGTGCTAATGTAGGGTATGTGGTAGAAACAAAAAGCTTTTTTACCCAAAATTGATGAAATGAAAGGGTTTTTAGAGGATATTCTCAGCTTTCCACCAATATAAATTATTCTTTATGTTGAATTTAATAAATAATTATTATTTATTTTCTATTTGAATTACAACTAAAAGTCCCTAAATTGATGAGATAGTTAGAAAAAAGCATCCTATGGCTTTCAAAGCGATTATCACATTTTTTTTTTAATTTGGAGAGCATGTATACCAAAATTTACCTTACGTATGCTATAGGATTAAAAAGGAATTTCATGGGATTTTGAGAAATACGATTTAAAATTGAGTCAGACATCTGAGGATTTTATATTCTTTAAAAGTTGTAATAAAAAGTTCATATTAATTATTTACATGGAAAAAACTAACACAAAAATATGCATCCCATTGGGACATGAATCCTCTACTTATATCTAAAATCTTAAAAATATTATCATTTTATTTGTAGTTAGGGTAGTCAAACAAAACAGCTATTTTAATTTTTCCCTGAAATTTAGTGTTGCATTAAAATTTCAAATTTTCACCAAATGGATTTTTAAAAATAAACCTAATTATTTTAGAAACTACATTCAATTTTTCCTATAGATTCTATTCATACATATTTTTAAAATAATATAGATGCTTATTCAATTTTAAATCAAGTTACCTAACTCTGATTTTTTTGCACAAACTTTTCGCCACTCAAGGACTTGTTTTTTCCATGACGATCTTCCACATACCCATTAAATAAAGGAAAAATGGACCAAGCATAATGATGAAAGAGTTGAAAGATAATGAAAATGTCAAAGGGCCATTTTTCTATGTCCCATTTTTCCCCCACTTTAGTGAGAGGGATAAGACTTGCTTCAGAGCTCACATTAAAAGTGAACATGCATTAGGGAAAGGATCCCAGTATATATTTATCAAGATGGAATGTCTGAAAATAGTCAGAGGGATGATCAAGCTCCCAAGATGAAGATCCCATGGAAAAATAAACATAAAAAAAGGGAAGACAAGTGTGAAATAAAAGAGAAGAATTAGATTGAGTTTCGATCATATTTCCAACTAGTTGTGGATTAGATCTTGGTTGTTTGTGAGAAAAAGAGAATGAATACTCACTCTGAGGTGATAGAACTCATGGCAGTTTTTCAAGTGAGAAAACCAAAAAAGGTAAGATAGATATGCTAGTTGGTATGCACTTGCAAACACAAAGGTGTTGTTGAATGGGCTTCCTACTCAACCATATTAAAGTTATACCTCTCGATAAATTTAACAAGGTGCCACAAGGGAAAATTTAATTTCATGCTTAATGAGACAAGCAAAGCATCATGGCAGAACCCATGAAGACAAAGGAAGGTACCACAAGCCAAAGTTGCATTATGCAAGGTGGAAAAAATGTAACATGTAAAATATGTTCAAAGGAGTCTTGTTAAGTTTATGCAAGGTCTGTCACTTAGGGAACATTGTGTCTAATGTCTCCAATAGAGGACCAATCAAATAATAAAATAT
>VDFB02105785.1:35690653-35779188 GCA_007258455.2 Sequoia sempervirens | reverse complement strand
TAAATCCTCATGAGCATTAAATGCAATGTAAGTAGTTGAGCGGCATAAGTCACGTGAATCAATGCATTTTGATTTATTTGCATCCCAAAGGCATACTTGATGATCCAAACTTCCACTTGCAAAAATCTTCTAACGAAATGAATGAAGGTGAACCATGCAAATAACCAATCATTCATTCATTCCCTTTGGTAACCATATTCACAACTAGGAAAGATAGGAAGCATAGGTAAGGTAGAATGTGCTTAGATTTCCTTAAAAAAATTCAAGTAATATTAGACAGTGGGTGGTATCATCGGTATTGGGAGGTTTTGGATTGCATACTTTGAATGGCATTGAATTTTCAAAAGCATCGTATATCCATCATATCACTCTTATAAAGATTTCTGAGTCCCATATATTAGTCACAATCTTCCTTGGTAGAAACCATACCATACAAAGAGACAAATAAGGAATGACATGGGACTTGGGTTCAGGCTTTGTACCACATTTACCAGCAGATTTCTCCCATAGCCAGTGCCCTCTCAGTGCTTTGAAAAGTAACCATCATATCTTCAATTAATGTGTGTGAGCATGAGGATGGGAATAAATAGGCGACATTATCATATGCTCAAGACTCCAACATTAACTGAAATGTAGGGACTTAAAAGCGCCATTGTGGATGTCAAAATTTGCAAGTGGCAGTGCTATTTTAATGAGACAAGTAACATGAGAATATGTCCATATTATGAGAAGAACAATAGCGGATGTTAAGTTTAAACCAAACCATAAAAAGCTCTTAAAGTTACTTGTCTAAATGTGTAAGACCCCCTTTTCATCGTAACAATAAAAAGAGTGCCCCAAATTAAATGAGCAAAAGACCAAAATTGTCAAAGACATCAAGAGTCACAATGGCTGCCTACACATTTACCACCGAGCTAATAATAATGTAACCAACTGAAATGCACAAATTAAATCCACCTAATGTAACTAAAAACCCCAATTAGAAACATGTCTCATTTGTATCCACAAAATGAAACACTAACACATTAGTTTGATGTTAAGAGAATTACTCAAAATTTCATTGATCAAAAGATGCATGCTTACTACAAACAATGGCCATCAATAAAACTCTATTAATGCTTATTGCATAGCCAACAACATTCACAAAAAGCATAACAGTAAAGCGTAAAATAGTAAAATTGTTTGACATAATGCCTAAAAGAAATGTCACATAACTTTTAAGCAACAGCTAGGTGTAAGAGGCAGTGAACAAAAGTATCTTCAAGCTAATGCGTTTGGTAGGTGCAAAGCTAACAATAATAAATTCTAAGGAATAATGTAAGGCCAACGTGTTTATGACATAAAAGAAAGTTTTCACACTCATGCAATTAGCAGCTCTGAACTTGTGCCTAACCACTTAAAAAAAAGAGCCATTCAAACTGATGTAGTTGGCAGGTGTAATGCCAGTGACCCCAATCTTGATTGTGCTATACATACCATGCCAATCTTGAATGATGGAAAATTTTGATAAAAACAACCTCAAAATCTCTTGTTGACATCGCCCACACATTCATCATGCAACCACAATCTAATGCCTGATTTACTCAAGCAAGAAGGAAACCTTTCCCACCAGCATGTGGGCTCACTTGGAATAGGTTTGTTTTCATTTGGGTTGCTAGTCAAGCAAAAAATAAATCCTTTGGGGATTCTAAAAACAAAACCTATCTTTGGAAACTAAAAAAAAATGAAATTGCCTATACGCCAATGGAAATGTTGCTTTTGCAGAGCTGACGTAAGAAATAGTCTAATGTGGGAATGGTAGCTTTCATATAAGTTCAATGTAAAAACTAAATCTACCAATGAAAAGCAACAGACACACAAAGCTTGAAGGGTTATTTTGAACAAAAAATGAAGTGGTTTCTAAAGCTTGAGGTTGATAAACACCTTGAATAAGTCTTTGAATGACATTGGAATAGAGACAAAAGACTTTAATTTCTGATAATATGCATTAGACATTCCCCTATTTTAAATTCCTTTAAGAGAAGCAAGGATCTTATATTCCTATCAATATGACTAGATACCAAAGATGTATAAATCAATGCTTGAAGAGAAGAAAATATTGTATATTTGTATTCAATGCATACAAAATCTGGAAACAAAAGCAGCATGTTAAATTTTTTTCTTTTGTTGTTGGGCCCTCCTTCTAGTGCCAAATGTGTGAACCCCAATCCTAATACCTGCAAAAAAATGAGAACAAACACATTAAGTTAGAGATTGCAAGCAAGAATAAGGATTCCCCATGAAATCCATTTACAAAACTTAAATTAGGAAAATAAACAATGAAGAACACAATGAAAATAACAAACTAGATTGAATTCTAATTTAAATTTTCAAACTCATGATCCCATGGGGGAATTGGTGCCAGGCCCTATCCCAATTCCTATGATACAAGATTGATATGTGTTGATGATGATTGATGAATGATCCACTTTTTTGATGAAGATTGATTGAGGATGTGGTACTAAAGATCCACCAATGAGAAGAGGCCACTTGTCAACTTGTGATAGGTTTAAGGAATGAGCACATTTTGGTCAATGTGTGAAAGAGGGGGAGATTTGAAATTTGAAATTGAGAGTTAACTGCTGAGTGGGAGACATGTAAGAGAGAAGTTATTGCCATGTTGGATGTACATGTCAACTTGTCTTCATATTCAAACTTGAGGAATATGTTCAAAAGATGCTTTGTTGAGGGAAAATGAATAATTTATAAATGAATTAAAATGCTTTATTGGTGCAAGTGGGAAAAGGTAGAGGATGTGATGGGTGGTTAGATTAGTTTAATCAGGATTAGCTTAACTTATATGATGATTAGGTGTTTTGACCCATTTGACTTAAATATTTTGATTTATTTAAATCAAGAGGGAGAAATATGAATTTTGAGATTTAATTAAATAAAGTTTTAATTTATTTAATCAAAGAGGGAATGATAGGCTTAAATTAAATAAAGTTAATTTATTCAATTTAAGTGGATAATCCTTAGAGATTGAATTAAATGAACCTAATTTTCCTAATTAATGGATTTAATGAACTTGATTAATTTAATGAGTGGACGAATGTGAACTTGGTTTACTTGATGAATGGACCTAATTAAATGCATGATGCTAATTTTGCATGTCTATAGTACGTATAAGTGCAAGCTTGGGATGTGAATGACATGCCTTAATTTGGCTCACATGTGACATACTCATTCATGATGTAGTTCAATTTGGAAACATATCACTTGGCATAGGGATTTTTGAATAACCTCTCTTGTCTTCTTCTACTTTAAAGAAATTTCTCACAATAATGGTATTAGCAACCACTTTAAAGTGGGGGCATACATCGACATTCACGTTTCACTGTGCTATTTTCTTTCTTCTTGTGATGCATCCTTTTCTTGGTGGTTTAATTGAGATTTATTTGCTTTGAGAGCATGATATTTCTTTGAATTTTCCTCTCTTGGAGACATTAGGCATGATGTTCCCTGAGAAGAGACCTTGCACAAATCAAGAAAAATCCATTTGAACATTCCTTACACTATTTTTCATTTATAACATCTATTATATGGCCACCCTGCATAACACACTTTGCATGCCTCTGGAGCCATCTTATTTGTTCATGAGTTTCAAGCATAAAAAGTTTCTCTTGACTCATGAAGCTCGAAAACTATTTTTTGTGGTTCCTTATTAAAGTTATTAGGAGGTATAAATTTGGTATGGTTTGAGGAGGAAGCCTAACTGAGGCATGACTCTCCCTTAGCCAATCATGTGTGTGTGTGAGCGCATATCAAACATATGTGTCTCACCTTCTTGGATTACTCACCTAGTGGACATCCAAGAGTTTTGTTGCCTCAGAATGAGTATGTATTTTTGGACAAACAACTTAGATCTAATCCACATTAGATTGGAAAAATGGTCGATGCTTGATCCACCTTTTTATTTTTGCTTATTTTTATTCTTCTTTCTTTTAGTCATTGAAATTGCATGTTTGTGTATCTTGTTTTGTTGCATATCATACACCTTATGTGTGTCCTTTTGTGCTTATGTCAGTTTGACATAGGATCTGGGATCCTGGGGGGCTTGGTTACCTCCTTGATCTTTGTTATCCTAGACCATCCACATTGGTATGATTGAACCCTTCTTGAAAGTCTACTTTAGTGTGAGTTTGAAGCAAGTTCATCCTCTCACTAAAGTGGGTGGTAAATGTAGTGTAGAAAAATGTATCCCTTTACATTTTCACACTTGATATGAGAATAATTAATAATAAATTAGACTTAATTTCATCTTGATCTAGTGTTCTAAGGTGTTTTACACATCCACATTAGATCTTGGGCCTTTTTTAAGCTAAATTAACTTAACTCTACCTTAATTTTTGAATGTTGTAAAAATTTATTTATTTACATCTTCACATTAAATTTGGGAGGCTTGTAAACTAAAGTTGACCTAATCTAGTGTTGTAATGTGTTTTACACATTCACATGGGATTTAGGGCCCTTCTAAGCTAAATTGACTCAATTTTTAATTAATTTAGTGTTGTAAAGTGTATTTATTAGCACTTTCACATTGAATTTTGGGCCCTATTGCATTTATGACCTTTATATCATAATTAATAGGCTCCTATGACCCCATATTGTGCATCCCAAGGCATGTTTTAACTAAAAACCTGACAAGATCAACATATAAGCCTAATTCCTTGACTCTTCAATAGTTTAGGACTAAAAATAGCCCTTGTCGGACCTATTCATCACCTTGGGTGAATGAGTCCCATCTAGGTGGGACTCATTTGCCTAGGAAGTAAAATGAGTCCCATTTGGCCTATTTTTAATGTTATGAGCTAGACATGTGGGTATTTAATTCAAATTTCTTCCATGTTGTCCTTTGGAATCAAATTAATAGTCATTTCAGTGCATTTACTCTATAAACAAGCTTTCAAATACTTATTTCACATAGAAACATAAGCATTCATGTTATCAAGTCAAGCACACAATAGTTAGCACTCCAAATCTTCATAAGGTCATCAAGAAAGCTTTCAAGATCATTTCTAAGGCATTCAAGGGTAGATTCTTAATCAATTTTTGTAGGAATTCAAGATCCATCATCATGTCAAGGGTAGGAATCATCAAGCACATTATAGAGCTACTGTTGTGTTGTAGCATTAAAGTTCCAAGATCAAGCATTGTTCTACACCTATTGTCAAGATCAAGATCTACATCCTTCATGGTCATTTCATGTTGAGTTGCATATTTATAAGACATCACTTACAAGAAATCATTCAAGGTATCATTTTTCATGTTTTGTATCCTATGTTTCATTTTTCACTTCCTTGTTTCATTGTTTCATCATTTGGTTTAATTACCTAAAAGGGGTTTGATCAAGGCAAACCCCTATTCCCTAACCATCAATAGGTTTTTCTCTTATTTACATGTGTAATTGCAGATATAGGTATCTTGGAGTTTGAAAGATCATTGAATACTAAGTTACATGATTGTTAGAGTTGTCTCCCCATTTGCAAGGTCTTAATCCTCACAAAAAGTTCATTTATAGCCCTAAAATCAGTTTCAAATCTGGAAACCTACAGGAACAAATTGAGCAGAATGAGAGATGCAGATAAAAACTTTGAAGCTCCAAAAAATATAAACTGGACACATTTTCCACAAGTGGCGAATGAGTCTCACTGTAGGTGTTTTTCAAAAATATTTGCAGAGTCAGAAACCCTTTTGTGTGAAACTTGCTTCTGTGCAAAAATCTAGAACTATGATTGATTCACCTAGAATGGCGAATGAGTCCCACCAGGTCAAAATGTTGGAATTTCCAACATTTTAGGACTCCTTCCAGTTATATTCAAGTTTCAAGGTGCACAAAATTCAGCTCACATCTTTTTGTTCTGTTTCATATGCATTCTAAGTTATTTAATTCAAGTTTGCATCATATTATGGTTTTGTGTTTCATCTTACATGTCATTTTCTTTTCCAAGTTTAAATTGGTGTTCAACCCCTCATTAGCTTACTTTCAACCCCTAGGACAATCCCTTAATAGATTTCTTTCCTCTATTCCATTCTTGGGGTGAAGATCTCTAGGGCATCCTTGAATGTTAGTTGGAGAAAAGTGATGTTCTATGTCCAAAACCATAAAGCATCCATTTTTCAACTAATCATCCATATCAGAACAAAATAGTAGGTGTAATTCACCTCAAACTCTATTGTGGTAATTGATTTGTAAGGAAGTTTGCACTCCATGAACATTCTCTTTGCACATATAGAAAAACATGTAAAGTTCTTAACCAAAGCTCCAGAAATGAGTATCTTATGATTGCATGACTCCTAATTTTTCTCTAAGTATGACAATACCTGAGCAATACCTAAGCTTTTGGTGTTTCTAGATACAAATTGAAGCAGAAAGGTGTAGTCTCAATTTGAAGGAACTGTCTTTGGATCTCTTCCCTCAAAAGAGGGTTGAAAAGATTAGAAGAAAATCAATACCATAATTCTTAAGTAAAAATTTGTATCAAGCCAAATGTCAAAATGTATAATTAAAAATAAAAATCCTTACAATTGGACCTCAAATTGTTCCAAGCATATTTATGATTTTATCTTTAGAATGTAGGAACTTTCTTTGTCGGAGCTTCACGACCTCAAATTGGATCTCCAATTGGACCAACAGATTTATGATTTTATCTTTAGAATGTAGGAAATTTCTCTATTCGATATTCATGACCTTAAATTAGATTCGAACTTTGACTAGTAGATTTATTATTCTCTATCCACCAACATTTGTATTTGTATACTCAGGTTCAACTTCTAAGCAAAAACAAGTGGAAGTGTTTGAGAACAGCTCAAGGTACTCTCCAACCTGGTTATGTCACTGATAGCAATCTAAGTTTTCCTGAACCATCCATACCCAAATATTGCATCACAATTTATTCTCCCTACACATAAAAATGCCACATATTAACCCCTTCTAAATAAAACATTTAATCATCATAAAACCATAATTAATTGAACTGAAAAGAAAATAGGGGCATGTGGGAGTGCCCACCTTATTCTCCTTTGATCATTCAATAATTTTATAGGAATCCAAATTGGATTGACTATCAACCCCATAGGTGAGTCAATACTCAACAAGAAAGACCTAGGAGGGGGTTATTTAATATTTGAGGGGTTCACCACCAAGAAAAAGCCTGGAAAATATACTTTAACATTCAACTCACAAAACTTAGTTGTTGACATCGAAAAAGTATGCCTTCTACTTTTTCTATCTCATTTGGGTCCTCATGATTTCTGCTTAATTGTGCCTTGATTTAATATTCTAATGTGGATAAAAAATTCACATTAGGTCTTGGTCCCTTGTGAACTAATAAGAATTTTATGATTCCTTACAAAAGTGTTGTGAAGTGTTGTAACACACTTTCACACTTTGCAAGGATCTTGTTAATGTATTTCACCTAAATAACCTCTTTTTATCACTTACCAAGCCTTATTTCAAAGTGTTGTAAAGTGTTGTAAAAAAATTTCACACTTTTCTAGCCTTTTCATTAATAATTGGACCTTTCTTATGATTTAATTGGCCCCATTTTACACTTGCAGCCCTTACTTAACTATATTTTCAAAAATAATCCTAATAAACATCATTTAAAATATCTAAATTCTGAAACCCACTTAAAATATCTAAGTTGGATAGCATGTGACATACTTATCCATGATATGGCTTCATTTAGAAACATATGACTTGGCATAGGGCTTTCTAAATATGCTCTTATGTCTTCTTCTACTTTAAAGTAATTGCTCACAATAATGATGTTAGCAACCACTTTAAAGTTGGAGCATAAATCGAGACTCACATTTCATTGCATGATTTATTTCTTCTTGCGATGCTTCCTTTTCTTGGTGGTGTCATTGGGTTTGATCTCCTCCAAAAGCATGATATTTCTTTGACTTGTCCTCTCTTGGAAACATTAAGTACAATTTTCTCTAAGATGAGACCTTGAATTTGTCCTCTCTTGGAGACGTTAAGCACAATGTTCCCTAAGAAGAGACCTTGCGTCAACTAAGCAAAATCCTTCTAAACATTCCTTACACCATTTACAATGTCTATGAGTTTCAAGCATATGAAGTTTTTCCTTCCTAATAAAGCTCAAAAATCATTTTTTCTTTCTAGAATCTTATTAAAGTTATCAGGGGGTATAACTTTGGTATGGTTGAGTGGGAAGCCTGAAAAGGGCGTGACTTTCCCCATAGCCACCTGCATGTGTGTGAGTGCATACCATCCATGAGTGTATGTTTCTCACCTTTTAGGCCTTCTCACCCAATGAATAACCATGAGTTTCATCGCCTAAGAGTGATTATCCATTTTCTAGACAAACAACCTAGATCTCATCCACATCGTGTTGTAAAAATAATCAAAGCTTGATCTAATTATTTTATTTTTCTCTCTTTCATCTTTGGCATTGTATGCTTGTGCCTTGTCATTTTTCTTGATATCATGTGTGTTCGCTTTGTGCTTATGATGGTTTGACATGGGATCTTGATTCTGGGGGCTTGATCACCCCACTTGATTTTTTTTGTCCCATCTTACTAGCATTGGTTCATGGGAATCCATCTTGATGCGTGTTGATCTACTTTAGTATGAGTTTGAACCAGGTTCATCCTCTCACTAAAGTGGGGTCTAAATGTGGACACCAAAAAAGTAACTCTTCTACTTTTCTTGTCTTGTTTCGGTCCTCCTTGTGATTCTGGCTTAATTGTGCATTTATTTAATATTGTAATGTGGATAATTCATTCACATTAGGTCTTGGTCCCTTGTGAATTAATAATAATTTTATGATTCCTTACAAAAGTGTTGTGAAGTGTTGTAACACACTTGAATCACACTTTTCTAGGATCTTGTTAATGTATTTCACCTAAATAACCTATTTTTATCACTTACCAAGCCTTATTTCAAAGTGTTGTAAAGTGTTGTAACAAAATTTCACACTTTTCTATGCTTTCCATTAATAATTGGACCTTTCTAATGCTTTAATTGGCCCCATTTTACACTTGCAGGCCTTATTTAAGCGCATTTTTTAAAATAATCTTGATAAACATCATTTAAAATATCTAAATTTCAAAACCCACTTAAAATTCCTTAAGTGGGACTCATTTTCCATTAGGGGTGAATGAGTCCCCTTTAGCACAAAACTCAAAATAATTTCAAATTTTTGGCAGGTTTTTATTTTCTAAGATCTAATGTCAGCCTATGATGTGGTATTTTTGAGAATTATTGCATAATTGTGTATAAATATAGGTTTTTTCCACTTATTTCATTCTCCCTATTTTCCTAATCATTCCAACAAGAAATCAAGTGATTTAGCATTCAAGAATCTTGTCTACAAGAGCATTGGAGCCATTATTTGCATGTCTGCATAATTCTAGTTCAAGGGTTTGGTGAATTGTAGCATTGTCTTTGTTCATTCATCATTCTCTTTCCATATTTCATTTCATTTTTAAGGGTTTAATTACCAACAAGGGGTTTGACCAAGGCAAACCCCTATTCACTAACTCCCAACAATTTTTCCCTCTCTTTGCATGTAATTTGCAGGTTTAGGTTGTAGATTTATCAATGAGTAAGATTGGAAAAGTTTCCATCAATTTGTTGAAGTCATTCAAAGTTTTCAAAACCCTAGGAGAAGTTTGGAGAACACCTACAGGTTGAATTTTCCAATTTCAAATCTAGAAACCTGTTAGGAGCAAAAGTGTAGACTGAGGGATACGAATTCCACTTTTGAATTTACATAAATTAGGAAGTGGACTAATTCGCCATCAATGGAAAGTGAGTCCCACTACTTAGGCTGAAACAAAGATTTTTGTAGTTCTGAGTACCCAGTTGTCTAAAACCTGTTCTAC
This sequence comes from Sequoia sempervirens, assembly GCA_007258455.2. Classification (NCBI taxonomy): domain Eukaryota; kingdom Viridiplantae; phylum Streptophyta; class Pinopsida; order Cupressales; family Cupressaceae; genus Sequoia; species Sequoia sempervirens. The sequence continues at coordinate 35,769,294 of VDFB02105785.1, read as the reverse complement.
CAGAATCTTTCCAAAATAGGACTAAGTCACCCATATTGGTGTATGAGTCTTAGTTAGCATCAATAGTTACTTCTCCAAGATTCCAGAGCTCCATTCCATCCTTTTCTAGTCTCCAGGTGCACACTTTCAATTTCATAAGTTTTTATTATAGTTTATTTGCATTTCTAGGCCATTTTGCATATCACAACATGTTTTGAAACATCTTGCATTTTCTAAGTTTTGTATTAATAGATAATTCCTTTTATCAATCTCTTTTGATCATTTTAGTCTCTTTTGCATTGGAATATCAAGGGTTTGTTCTTGAGTGCGAGCATTATGAAATCATATCCCTCTTCCTTAATTCTCCTTTTAGTGCGGATAAAGGAAGTTGTTCATTCCATTTCCTAAACATTTATTTTTTAGTTCTCCTAAAACTCTCCTAATAGGGAAGGTATCATGGTGCAAGAAAATATTAACACTATCATATGAAAACCAAAAATCAACCTCACTTTGAAGCATCTTGAATTGCTTGATATGGATCCACCCTTGAACCAAATGTTAGGAGTTTATGACAAGTCAAATTCTACTCCTCAAAACAAAAAGGTTACATGTGCTATAATAATTACCAAGCAAAATGATATAGAAATACAAAAAAAATTGAAGAAGGCACAAATTTATTGGAAGAGGCTTCAAAAACCTTTGAATTCATTTCTACATCCATGGGGGAATACATGATCATAACAAAAGATTCTAAAAAGAGAATAGAGAAACTGGTAATGGCAATACACAATTCAAAAACATCCACTTCAACCACCTCCAAAGCAAAGACAATGTCTAAGAAAAACTTTGAGGAAATTGAACAACCACCAAATCCAACAAATGTGACAAAACTTTTTGGAAGATGTTTTAAACTTTTGAAGCAACCTAGAAAAGGATGTGATGCTATAAAGCCTAATGTTCTTGGTTATTTTCCATCAAAACAAAAACTTTCATCCAATTTCAACGCTATTACAAAAGATTCTTGTAAGACAACTTTAACGTTGGTACATCCTAAACTAATAGAAATCTCATTAAATATGTATCAAGCAAAAAATTTGTTTACTTATCAATATAAATAACATTAGTTACTACTCTGTGCCACTCCTTTCCATGTAATATTTGTAGGATCATAGCATACTCACTATTGCAAGGAGCAATATATCATCATCCATTCCAGGCTCATCTTTGTCCTGCACTAAGTGGGGGAAAGGGGTTAAGTAGCCTTGTCTTTGTATGTCACTTGTCATTATCTCTTTTGGCTAGTCATTAACCTTTCATGAACATATAAGAGCAAGCTTGTGATGTGGATGACGTGCCTTAAGTTGGCTCGCATGTTACATACTTATCCATGATGTGGCTTCATTCGGAAACATATGACTTGGCATAGGGATTTCCAAATAAGCTATTGTGTCTTCTTCTACTTTAAAGCAATTGCTCAAATTAATGATGTTAGCAACCACTTTCAAGTGGGGGCATACATCAACACTCATAATTCATTGTGTGATTTTTTTCTTCTTGTGATGTGTCCTTTTCTTGGTAGTGTCATTGGATTTGATTTCCTCTAAGAGCATGATATTTCTTTGACTTGTCCTCTTTTCGAAACATTAATTACAATGTTCTCTAAGATGAGACCTTGCATTTGTCCTCTCTTGAAGATGTTAAGTACAATGTTCCCTAAGAGGAGACCTTGCATGAACTAAGCAAAATCCATTTGAATATTCCTTACACCATTTACAATGTCTATGAGTTTCAAGCATATGAAGTTTTTCTTTCCTAATAAAGCTCAAAAAATCATTTTTGTGTGGCGTCTTATTAAAGTTATTAGGGAGTATAACTTTGGTATGGTTGAGCGGGAAGCCTCACTGAGGCATGACTTTCCCCATTGCCACTTGTGTGTGTGAATCCATACGAGCAATGAGTGTAAGTTTCTCACCTTTTAGGACTTCTCACCCAACGGATAGCCCTGAGTTTCATCACCTTAGAGTGAGCATGCATTTTTCAAACAAACATCCTAGATCTGATCCACATCGTGTTGGACAAACAGTCAAATCTTGATCTGATTACTTTATTTTTCTCTTTCATCTTTGGAATTGTATGCTTGTGCCTTCTCATTTTTCTTGATACCATGTGTGTTCCCTTTGTGCTTATGATGGTTTGACATGGGATCTTGATTCTGAGGGCTTGATCACCCCTCTTGATCGTTGTTGTCCCATCTTTCTAGCATTGATTCATGGGAATCCCTCTTGATGTGTATTGGTCTACTTTAGTGTGAGTTTGAACCAGGTTCATCATCTTACTAAAGTGGTGGCTAAATGTGGACACCGAAAAAGTAACCCTTCTACTTTTCCTGTCTTGTTTGGGTCCTCTTTGTGATTTTAACTTAATTGCACCTTGATTTAATTTTGTAATGTGGATAACACATTCACGTTAGGTCTTTGTCCCTTATGAATTAATAATAATTTTACGATTCCTTACAAACATGTTGTGAAGTTTTGTAACACACTTTCATACTATTCTAGGATCTTGTTAATGTATTTCACCTAAATAACCTCTTTTTATCACTTACCAAGCCTTATTTCAAAGTGTTGTAAAGTGTTGTCACAAAATTTCACATTTTTCTAGGCTTTTCATTAATAATTGGACCTTTCTTATGCTTTAATTGGCCCCATTTTACACTTGCATTCCTTAAGTGTATTTTTGAAAATAATCCTGATAAACATCATTTAAAATATCTAAATTCCAAAATCCACTTAAAATTCCTTAAGTGGGACCCATTCACCATTAGGGGCAAATGAGTCCCCTTTGGCACAAAACTCAAAATAATTTCAAATTTTTAGCGGGTTTTTATTTTCTAAGATCTAAGGTCAGTTTGTGATGTGGTATTTTCAAGAATTATTGCATAATTATGTATAAATATAGGGTTTTTCCACTCATTTCATTCTCCCCAATTTCCTAATCATTCCAACAAGCAATCAAGTGATTTAGCATTCCAGCAACTTGTCTACAAGATCATTGGAGCCATTACTTACATGTTTGCAGAATTCTACTTTAAGGGTTTGGTGAGTTGTAGCATTGTCTTTGTTCATTCATCATTCTCTTTCCATATTTTATTTCATTTTCAAGGGTTTAATTACCAACAAGGGGTTTGACCAAGGTAAATCCCTATTCACTAACCCCCAACAATTTTTCCTTCTCTTCACATGTGATTTGTAGGTTTAGGTTGTAGATTTATCAAAGAGAAAGATTGGAAAATTCTCCATAAATTTGTTGAAGTCATTCAAATTTTTCAAAAACCTAGGAGAAGCTTGGAGAACAACTATCAGTCGAATTTTCTAGTTTTGAATCTAGAAACCTGTTAGGAGTAGAAGTGCAGACTAAGGGCTATAGATTCCACTTTTGAATTTCTAGAAATTAGGAAGAGGACTGAGTCACCATCAGTGGTGAATGAGTCCCACTACCCAGACTCAAATAGAGATTTTTGTAGTTCAAAGTACCTAGTTGTTTGGAACTCGTTCTAGCAATCTTTCCAAAATAGGACTAAGTCACCAAATTTGGTGTATGAGTCCCAATTTCCATCAACAATTGCTTCTTCAGGATTCGAGAGCTCCATTCCATCCTTTTCCAATCTCCAGGTGCACACTTTCAATTTCATAAGTTTCTATTATAGTTTCTTTGCATTTCTAGGTCATTTTGCATATCACAACATGTTTTCAAACATCTTGCATTTAATAAGTTTTTCATTAGTAGTTAATTCCTTTTATCAATCTCTTTTGATCATTTCAATATCTTTTGAATTGGAATCTCAAGGGTTTGTTCTTGAGTGTGAGCATTGTGAAATGGGATCCCTCTTCCCTCATTCCCCTTTTAGTGCAAATAAAGGAAGTTGTGCATTCCATTTCCATTGTCCACACTAGTAGTGTAATCTAAATGAAGGATGCAAATGATGAAATTAAGAAATAGGAATTTATGATGTATGTACCTAGGAAGTTTGGAAATGTGATGAGGATTCCAAAAAATGAAAAAATTCTATCAAAATATTCTATGGAGGACTAAGATGCCCTTACTGTTGTCTTAGTCCTACTGCTATTATTTGGGACAAATGCAAAATATTCAGATGCCAGAACAAGATCCAAACAAATCTCTACAAAATTCCACTTAGAAGACTAAGATTCCCTAGGTGGTAACTTAGTCCTACTTTGAATTTATGAAATCTCTAAATGTGGTCTCGAGTTCTAGGGTCTACACATCCTTCATTGAATCTTCAGATCTAAACCTATAAATAACATTACTTAGGTAGAAAATAGAATAATAATGGAAGATGGAATCAATCAAGAAATAATTCATTAGGCTTGGAAGTATGGCTAGTTGCATCTCCAACATAGAATCTTTCATTATCCTCCATAGGCATACTGTTGGAAGGGAATTACTCTAAGAGGGGGGTGAATCAGAGTAATATATTTTAAAAAAAATGATGACGTGAAATGATATTTAAACTCTTTTTGATCTTGTACAAAATGTGACTTTATATATGCAATGTAAAAACTAAACTTTGAATGATTGGAATAATGACTTAATCAAATACAACATGAATACCTAACAGCTAATGTTAAATCATGATGGATAGTGTTCATATAATATTGAATGAACAACTTTTTGATGTTTTCTTTTGCAAGTATACCAAACTTTCTAATGACATAATTTAACCTTCAAACTTTGCACATTAACAACTGAACCTTGAACTTTAAGGAAAATTCAAACAATGATAAAGAAAAAAATGATTGAAAGAAATATTATGCAAGATAGGCACAAACCACAAAAAGAGACAAAAAATTGTCGAGGGGAAAACCCTCTTGGGGTAGAAAAACCACTCCAAAATTCCTTACAGGCTTAATTATTAACTTATTACAATGTTTTTCAGAGCACCAACTGAGTAACAATGTGGAGAACCAACTCCAATAACAATGTGGAGCACCAAATCCAATAACAAACTTAAGCACCCACTTCAATTAGAAGCACAATAGGATACAAGAATAATATTTTCAATAATTCTCACTACAAAATGTATTTGCATATGACAATACAAATACTCTCACTGAAAAACCCAATGTAATCTTTGTCATATAACCACTGACATATACAATATAAGCCCTCTTTTCTCTTTTAAATACAAAATGATATCATAGTAATAAACCCTCTTTTCTCTTTTAAATACAAAATGATGTTACAGTAATAAACCCTCTTTTCTTCTCTTCTCTTCTCTCCTTGAGTCATGGCTTTGATCCATATATTTATACAATGAACATAAAACAATTATCTTTCTCAAAAACCCATATCCACAATAACTAGGGTTTTGATAAACTGGAAAATAATGTAGTTAAATCATGATACCCATAATGGGTTTGAAGAATATCCAAATAAATCAAATGTATAGTTGCTAAAAAATAAACCCTTGAGTATAAACTCAGGTTAAACACAAACTGAAACTAATCTTCAACAAATTCTTAACCACAAAATCAGTTTCTTAAAACTGATGCAAGATTTTCCAAACTGAAAACCAAATACCTATCATGGTAGGAAAAACATTACCAACTGACTGCGTAAAACCTTCATAACAGTCTCACTTAATCTCATCCATCTTTCAGCTCAAAAACCAACTAAAAACTATAGATTCATATTCTCTATGGCGGCGCTGTGATACCTCTTCAAATCAAAAACAAAAATAATGGCTTTTCCTTAAATCCTTTCAAAGCAAAGACTATTGAATGCCTTTTCACTTTTTTGATAATGTTTAAAATCTGAAAGGATCCTAATCAAATAACAATAATCACTTGATGTCTAATAGCATGATTAACAAAACATAATGATGGTTGTCGTTACAACTTGACAACAAATGTTACTGTCATGACAATGCAAAGTCAACTTCCTTGTAAGTATAATGTGATGTAGCCAATACAAATAATAACATGGTATGCTCGATGGTGTAATAAATGCTCAGTGAAAACAATGATAAGCCTGATAAATGAAGCATACTTGGTGTGATATGGCTGACACATATGAGTGATATGAAATATAATATGTTGTGGTCAACAAGCAAGGATGTGATCACTGATAGAATGATAGCCAATAGCCATGTAATGGCTTTCACTTGAAACATTAACATTATAACCATTGCAATATAGTATGCCCGACCCGAACTATATCAAATGATGTTACAAAAAATAAATTCCTTTCCATTGTATGCCTCAAAACATGAAAAAATATAACCCTGATACCAAAGTCATTATCATATACCTTGAGACAAAGTCATAACGACTTAAGTTGTCTCACAAAGATACCTAATTACCACATGTGCTTTAGCGTATTGCAAATGCTGACCATGCAACCAAAACATTATGCATATAAAGCCTAAAGCCATGTTGTTTTAAAAGGTCATTGCCATGTAAAGTGTTTAGAAAAATGATGATGCATTATCATATGCAAAATGTGGAGGATCTCGACCAAATAAACATATAACTTGATTTTCAAAAAATCAACTTAGGCTTATAATATAAGTCACACTAAATGACCATACAAGATGTTTATGAACATTTCAACATTGATCATCAAAGTCACCTTATAATGCCTGTGTAGAAACCATTGACATAAGGATATTGCCAAGTCAAAAATGCCATGAGATATGTAATAGAAATCTGCATTATCAACTTGAACCTGTAAATGTATACCTTGCCAAAGTATATGCCAGAGTATGTATGCAAATGTGATCAATGCTCCAAGTCCTACACACAAGTTTGAATGATCAGTACAATTATATAAACTAAATCAACAACACTATCCAAAACAACTAAATTCCATAAAATTGAATATGTAGGAACCATGTGCAAACTAAACAATGATGCCAATGACAATGAAGAAAATAAAAACTATGAGAACACAATGTCAAATCTATGAGAATCAAATGATGCCAACTAGAATGGTGATAACAACCAAACTATTTTGACAATGTTTTGACATCAAGGACAAATGCCACAAAGAGAAATTCAACACATCCATCATTAGTCTTTGGCAATGCTAGATCTTGACTTGAAAATGGATTTGAAAAACTTGCAAAAACACAATAGAGGGTTGCTCCAAGCCTTCAATTCCTTGCTTCTTGAAACTCTCCCTCAAAATTGCTTGTCTCAACTTTATTTAACTTCAAAACTTATTTGCTTAGTTGAAAATGGGGTGTGAATCTTACTTTTATAGGCATCCCTATCTAATAACCTAATTATTAGATCCCAAAGGCCGATAAAATGTCAAATTAATTCAAATATTTTCATTTCTCACTCTTAATTCCTAAAAATAAAGCACTCAGGACTAGGACACCCTAGGTGGAATCTTGGTCCCACTAAGGGAGACTAAGACACCACCAAGGGTGTCTTGGTCCCACAAGAATTATTTTACAAATTTGAAAGGTGGGTTACCAAGACTAATGGTTGTTTATGGATTTTGGTCAGGTTTACAAATGAAATATGCCTCGGGATGCACCAAAAGGGTTCTGAGGGGCCCATAATAAGTTACCTAAAGGGAATTGAATGCAAGGGGTCCCAAAATAGGTCCAAAATAAGTGTGAAAATGAAAAGGAATGCATTTTCTACACTACATGTAGCCCCCACTTTAGTGCCCATATGACACTATGTGCATATGCAAGCTCAAGTACATCAAAAAGAAACTTTATAAAAGGATAATCATATGGATTCATTAGGGAGAATGAATCCCCCACTATAGTTACCTAAAAAACCACAATGTTAGGAATCACATCCTGCATCACAGATTCATTAGCAACTCAAATATAATCCTCTTATCTAACTTTCCTAGAAAATTAAATTCAAGGGTAGATGTATGCCCCCCTTTGATTCTACTTCCTTTATGGAGGTTGAATCAAGGTATAAATCCAACCACATCAAGTTGCACAAGTCCATCATAAGGAATTTATAAGTACCATGCCACCTGATGATAGACATTTGATGACAACAAGAGCGGAACCATGATTCCAATGCAACAAACAACCACCTTATTCTCCTTTGGTCATTCAATAATATCCTAGGAATCCAAATTGGATTGACTATCAACCTCAAATATGAGTTGATTCTCAACAAGGAAGACCTAGGAGAGGGTTCTTTAAGCTTTGATGGGTTCACCACCAAGTAAAAGCTTAGAAAAGACACTTTAACATTCAACTTGCAAAACCTATTAATACAAGCTAAATGAAGGATGTAAATTATGATGAAATTAAGCAATAAGAAGTTATGATGTATGTACCTGGGAAGTTTGGAAATTTAATGAGGATTCTAGAAATGAAAAAATGTTATCAAAATATTCTATGGAGGACTAAAACACCCTTACTATTGTCTTAGTCTCGTTGCTATTTTTCGAGGCAAATGTAGAATCTTCGGATGTCAGAACAGGATCTAAACGAATCTCTACAAAATTCCACTTGGAGGACAAAGACACCCTAGGTGGCAACTTAGTCTCACTTTGAACTTATGAAATCGCTAAATATGGTCTCAAGGTCCAAGGTTTGCACTTCCTTCTTCACTAAATCTTCAAATCTGAACCTGTAAATAACCTTCCTTAGGCAAAAAATAAAACAATAATGGAAGATGGAATCAATCAAGAAACAAGTCTTTAGGCTTCAAAGTATGGATAGTTGCATCTCCAACCTAGAAACCCTAATGATCCTCCATAGGCATCCATAATTAGTATTTGGAAATGCTAGATCTTGAATTAAAAATGGAATTGAAAAACCTGCAAAAACACAATAGAGGGCTACTCCAAGACTTCAATTCCTTTCTTCTTGAAACTCTCCTTCAAACTTTCTTGTCTCAACTTTCTTTAAATTCAAAACTTATTTTCTTAGGTGAAAATTGGGTGTGAATCTTACTTTTATAGGCATTCCTATCTAATAACCTGAGTATTAGATCCCAAAGGCTGATAAAATGTCAAATTAATTAAAATATTTTCATTTCCCACTCTTAATTCTTGAAAATAAAGAACTCAGGACTAAGATGCCCTAGGTGGTGTCTTGGTCCTACTAAGGGGGACTAAGACACCACCAAGGGTGTCTTGGTCCCACAAGCCTTATTTTGTAAAGTTGGAAGGTAGGTTACCAAGATTAATAGTTGTTTATGGATTTTGGTCAACTTTATAGATGAAATATGCCTTGGGATGCACCAAAATGGGTATTAGGGGCCCATAATAAGTGACCTAAAGGGAATTTATTTGCAAGGGGTCCTAAAATAGGTCCAAGCTAAGTGTGAAAATGAAAAGGTATGCATTTTTCTACACTACATTAATAAATCATTTCAGTTATAAAAAGAATTCAATATCATTTACTATCAAAACAAAAGTTGTGTAAATCACAAAAAATCCATGATGCCTCCTAAATGTAGCTTAAATAAAGTTTACATGATGGATTTCAACATAAGAATCTTTCTACTACAACTCTCAATGAATGTATTATAAGAAAAAAACAAAAAATTTCACACTTGAAGTAATGTCATCAAACATTTATTCCATAAGTATGTTAGTAGGAGTTAACTAAAAAAAAATTGTTTTTTACATTTCTTTTATCAATATTCCACGTGGAAATGGAATAATCACTAAGAAACCCTAACAATAAAAAATGAAGTAAAGGTTCAAGAAAGGAAATTCCAATGTACTATTGTGTAGTGGTGACGAAGGCACTTATCTGAGCATGACCTACATACAAATCCCCACCATAGAGTTGCCATCCACCCAAAGAGAAAATAATCAATGCAAGGATTTGACCAATATAAGTCTAAAGGGTTATGTTGTAATGGTAATGGAATCACCATAAGAGCACAACCAAGGAAAAAATTATTGTGACTATAATTATGTGATCCATATCTATTGGTCATGTGGCACAGGTGTTCTATAACAAATATAGGATGCATTCATATGTGACCCAAGTTTAATGTGGCTATGTTGTGATAGAAATGGAGGCACTCATATGAGCACTTGATTCATGCATAAATTAATCATTTTCATCAAAATTAGGTGTCAATAATCATTGGATGCATTCAGGTTGACTCAGATTTAACATGTTACAATCTAATGATAGCATGATCCATGAGCGGTTACCTCTTGCTGCAATAAAGAGCCTATAACTCTGGTTGATATGTAGATTGGTTTTGTTATATCAATTATGTAGTGCATTCAAGAACAACCCATGTTTAATGGGCTATTCTAGAGAGTGATCAAGATTTTCTAAACCATATGAATGTTAATTAAAAGTGTACAACTTAAACTACAGACCAAGTTTGTTACATACTTGAATGCAATCTTGGATTACCATAAACTATAATAATGTGATATTCTAATAACCATCATGGGAAGTATTAAAGCAAGACCCATGCTATATAGGATACATTTCCTTGACCCAATTTACATACCTTAATGATTAAGCACAAACTTCCCACACACTCTAGGATACAATCCAAGATCATACCACACCCTATCAAGACAACTAATTTTTTGACCCAAGATTTAAGACTATTTTTTAATACTTTTGGTAAGAGCATGACTAGGATACAAACCCTAGGCATTTGTAGAGACATAAACCATAACTAAACAATTAAGAAAAAACCCAATACCAATTTTTTTAAATATCCATATAAAGAAAGCACCCAATGTCCTTTTTTTAATGCCAAGATAGTCAATAAAAAAGGGTTCACCAAACATAAATTTTTTTAATGCCTCAGGAAAATGATAACAAAATCAAAATTTACAAAACTATGTGTAATACAAGAAAAGGTTGGGACCACATTTGTTTCCCAGAAAAAATATTATCTTGATAGCAAAAACCATCTAGTACCATTTTTTTAAAATACCCATTTCAATTGAAAACCCTACATTGAAATACCCAAACAACCAATAAAAAATATTAAGCATCAATTTTTAAACATACCTAGATATCCAATAACTAAACAACCAACATCAAAAAATTCAAATAGCCAAATAGTACTTCACAAAAACACCCAACATCAAATTTTTCAAATACCCTAAAAAAATTAAGAATGGTTTCTTACCTCTAAGATGATCCACATCAAAAAGCTCAAAATCCTCAAGACATACTTCTAGGTGGGGAGTTGTCTGATAGAAGGCTAGATCTGGCCACATTCTAGACCTGTACCTTGAAGCACTACTAGCAAGAGATTCCTCCACTGGGTAAGCCCTTTGATTACTACTCAATATCTCCATATTCAAAACCCTTCAACCTTTGTTTGTTTTCCCAAACTATTTCTTCTAAGTAGTAATTAAAAATTGTGGGAAAATGGTGGTCTTATATCATTTGATTTTTCTTACACATTTATAATATATATATATATATAAATTTGTATGCATAGGTGTCAACTATAGCCTAAATTGATGGCTAGGAAGATTTTCTCTTAACAAACAAAGTTTGATGCAAAAAACTAGTCATTTATTTAGTCATTTATAGTTGTGTTGCAAAAAATGAGTAGAATTTAGTCATTTTTAGTTGTCATGACTAAAATTTTTTAACTTCATTTATTTTCTAAATTCTACTAGTGTACATCAATTAGGCTGGCATAATTAGATTTAGCCTATTTTAATTCATCACTACCTTGTCAACTTCATACTTGATCCAAAATCTTCTTCGTGCTCAAACCAACCATGCAAAACTTAGTATAGGTCAGCATGGACCTAAAATAGATCCCTTTAACATATGCAGTACATATTAAACTTCTCAACACATATCAAGTATTATGCCAGCCAAAAATTAGACCTAATCACAAAATAAGTTAACTAAACACATGTAACTCAATGATCCATCTGATCATGTAAACACTCACCATCAGTAATATATAGTGTACCAACATCTATAAACCATATCCCAAAATTGTAGAGTCTAAATCAAAACACTGGAGGAATGCAGACTAGATTACTCATACCCATTTACACTGTATAAAGCCAAAAACTATATGTCAAACTTTTTTTACTTGTAACTTTCAGTCTATTTATCCAAAATCACTGAAAAATTGATCATAAGTCCATTTAGTATCTAGGAATAATATACTATAACCTCATACACTGATCTTATTACACAAGCAATTCCAAACCAAATTATCGGATTAAGATATCTTCATTTTGTTTACTAGATTAGATAAAAGTGTCAATAATTAAAGTTGACATCAATGACAACACATCAAAGTGTTCCTTGATTCTTTCAACATACCTATCATCCTATAAAGTATCATTTCTTTTGAGAATGTATTAAAATGAATATACTAACATTTGTGGTAGAATATTTGATATGTTAGCAAAGTAAAAAGGAAATAAGAAATACTCTACACCTCTTAAAAATGTTAGGCATTCCAATATGACACTAGGAAAAAAATATTAATGGAATTAATTATGGGGATGTAAAAGATAAATAATATTGATGTAATCTAGCTTCTTCTAGATATACTATTTAATAGTCCTTATTTTTGTCGGCCCACTCATCTATTTTTCACTAATATTATATAAAAATATTCATAAAAAAAACACAAAAACTTCACAAAATTTCCAAAATTCGATTGGAAAATAGAGCCACCTCAAAATTCCTAATCAAGTGGAAAAAATTTCTAATTGACGATGCAACATGAAATGATGAATGATTCATAAGAAAGATTTTAGAGTTGCTAAGTATTGAGGGAAATTCATTTTTGAAGGGGAAGGGAATGTTATAATCCTAATATGATATATTCCTAAATATATATTATATATTCCTATGGATAAAGACTTGTGGCATGCTTAATTCTAGCATAAATGGGTAAATACAAAAAGGTGGGGGGCTAAAAGGGGGCTTAAGTGGCCACTTTTTTTTTTGAAATAAGGAAATACTGACCTTGGATGTGAAATTGAGGATACTTACACTCAAAATTTTGAGATTAAACAAAAACAAGGATCGTAGTGCTCTGAGTCTACTTTCTAAACTACTAATTTATTTTGAAAATGGTTGAGATTAAGGGGCTAAAAAGAGGGACCCACAAAAATTAGTTGTTTTTGTCAAAAAAACATAACATAGCAACTTTTGTGGGAATGTAGCATGGTGAACTTTTTTTTAGTATTTTTAAAATCACTTCAGTGAGAAATTAGCTAACAGTATGTACTTGATGCATGATTTTTCTAATAATTTTTTAATGAATATTTCAATTTTTTACTAATTTTCAAAGTGGACATTTCCTGAAAAATAGAATTTTGGTCGTGCTACCCCTACAAATTTTGGAAACTAATTGATTTTTTTTTTTTAATATTTGTAGAATGGATTCTAGTTTCTAAACATGTAATTTATTTGAAATTTCAATGAACGGTTAATTTAGAATGAAAAAAACACCAAACACTTCTTTTTTTCCAAAAAGGAGACACAAACAAAAGAAATTATAGATCAAAGGCTTAACATTGTCAAAAAGTGAAAAATTACATCATTCGATAGCTAAGAGAGAGCCTAACATTACCCAGGTGTTTGATTTGCTCGACATTGAAACACATGCAATCTTGATGGTAAGCACAAACCTAATTATGTGAAATATTGTAGAATTTGCAAAAACACGTCTCTAGTCATTGGGAAGGCCCTCCAAGCCTTTGGGTTGGTATTCCATGGAAAATATCAAGTCCAAGGATTTGGGATTCCCAAAGCAAGATATAACACGAGCGTGTTATAATGCGCTTGTGTTATTTGAATGCATTGACAAAATGCGACTGTGTTATATGAATGCATTGAAAAAATGTGAGCACGTTATAACGTGCTCACATTTTTTTCTACATTGAATTTATTTTCTTCTCTTTTTTTTCATTCTTCTTGTTATCTTTCAATGAAACTATATAAATGAAATAAAAATTTACATATAGGTGTTTAATTTCTTATACTTTAAGTTATATTTCATGTATATAGTTTCAGGATGTTTGAGAGTGGTTTCAAATATCTAGGAGTTATAATGCAAATTCTAGTTTTTGGAAGATCTCAAAAATTTCAAACTTAGTCAAATTTAAATAATCAAGAGATCAAATTTAAGCAATCAGAAGTTGTAATATTTTTCTCTCTATCTCACTCATTTTTTATCCCTTACACTCTAGACCTCTCTCTCACTATCTCCATCCTTTTATCTGACTCTCTCTCCCTTGATCTCAAGAACTCTCTCTCATTTTCCTTCTCTCTCTCTCTCTCTCTCTCTCTCTCTCCCTCCATACTCCCTTTCTTCTTCCCTATCTACTCTCTATCTCCCAATCCCTCTCTCTACCTACCTTTGCATCCATCACACCCTACCACTCTCTCTACACCTCTCTATCTCACCTTTCTCTCCCTCCCTACCTCCCCTCCCTCCCTCATTCCCTCTCTACTTCTCTCTATCTCTCCTCTCTCTACCTCTCCTTCCCTCTCTACTTATCTTTATATCCCCTCCCCCTCTCTCTACCCACCTCTCCTTCCACCACTTTGTATTTCTCTATCTCACCTCTCTCTCCCTCACTACATCTCCCTCTCTCTCTCCTTCCCTCTCTACTTATCTATATATCCCCTCTCCCTCTCTACCTACCTCTCAATCCATCATAGCCTACCACTCTCTCTCTCTCTATTTCTCTCTATCTCACCTCCCACTCTCTCCATCCATACCTCTCCCTCTCCATCCCTCTCTACTCTCTATCTCCTTAATCCATCTCTACCTACCTCTCCATACATCACTCCCTACCACTTCCTATACACCTCTCTATCTCACTTATCTCCCTCCCAAACTAAACCATTGATTTTTGGCTCTCTAGGACTTCTCTAACTCTTCTAGGGTTTTTCACCTAAAAGGAGAGAGTTAGGTCCAAAAATGCAAACTAGTTCATTCAAATTATGTTGTCCAAGATGTTTTCAAGAGTAAATGAAGTAAACTAAATGCAATTGAGTGATTTAAATGAATGAATTTGAATGCAAAACAAAGAATTAAACTATGTTTGAAAACACACAGTGATATGCAAACAATGAATTAAATGAAGTAATGATGTAGAACATATAAAGAATTGAGATGAAATAGAATGCACCTAGGCAATGTCTGATGAATCTATAATTTTGTGGATGCTAACTCAAATCACTGAATTTTCATAGTGGGACTCATTTTCCTAGGGTCAAAAAATAGTCATCCTACTAGTGAAAAAGTGTCAGAAACTGGTTTCTGACTGTTGGGATCCAGAATCTAACAAAATTTAGACTTTCAGTCCTAAGGTGGGACTCATTCACCACTGGTGGTGAATTAGTCCTCTCCCAAATTTCTAAAAAATTAGGAGACAACTCTGCAACACCAGATTTGTAAATCTTTGATTGTCAGGTTGTTCAAGTCAATTCTACAAGAAACGGGCCGAAAACCTTCTCCAACCTTGAAATATGAATGAGTTGAATTGAAGCACCTAGTTGACTTGTTTACCAATCTTCAACACCAAAAGGCTTGTCAAATTTGCATACCTAGGTCTGTAAACACACATGCAATAGGGGGAAAATGGTTGAGGGTTAGCAAATAGGGGTTTTCCTTGGACAAACCCCAATTTTGGTAATCAAACCCTTAATGAAACAATGAAAGGAAAGAGAATGATAAAATAATAACATGCAATATCTAACAACTTACCAAACCCTTGATAATGCAAATATGAAGTAATGTCAATGGATGCTCCAAAGTGCTTGAATATTGCTTGAATTGATGTAATATGCTTGAATTCTTAAATATGACGTGTGAATGTTAGCGAATTGAAAGGGATGTAAAATGAGGTGAAAATCACATATTTATACACAATTGTGCCTTAGTTAACCATTGATACCTCATCGCAGGCTGACATTAAGTATTTTTGAATAAAAACTCAAAAGGAAATTTTGAAAATTTATAATTTGGAGCCAAAGGGGACTCATTCGCCACCCATGGCAAATGGGTCCCACCTAGGACCTAAAAGTAAGTGTTAGGAATTAAGTTGTATTTAATGTTATTTTTCAAGTTAACATTCAAAAATACACTTCATTAAAGCATATGAGGGCATAAGGGGTCAAACAAAGCATAAGAAAGGGATAAATAGTGAAGATGTGCCTAGAAAAGCATGAAATCTTGTTACAAGACTTTACAACACTTCAAAATAAGACTTAATAATGAATAAAAAGGTGATTTTTAGGTGAATTCCAATAAATGGAGTATAGAAGAATGTAGAAATGTCTTACAACACTTCACAACACCTTCACAAGACATCATTATTTGAATTTTGGTACCTAAATATGCATGTTCAAGCCATGTCACAACATAAAATCAAAGAAAAATATATCAAATACCATGAAACAAGACCTAAAAGGCCATGAAAATGACAAGGGGCCATTTTTCTATGGCACATTTATCCCCCACTTTAGTGAGAGGATGAACTTGCTTCAAAATTACACTAAAGAAGCCATGAACATCGAGAGGAGGGTTCAAATGTAGTTACGTTAGCAAGATGGAATGACAATTATCAAGAGGGACGATCAAGCCCCCAAGATGAAGATCCGATGGAAAACTAAGTATAAGAACAATGGAACACACAAGTGTTGAAATGAAAGAATTGAATGAAGCTTTGATCGTTAATCCAACTAGTTGTGGATTAGATCTAGGCTGATTGTTTGAAAAAGAGAATGTTTACTCACTCTACGGTGAAAAAACACATGATGATCCATCGGGTGAGAAGGCCCAAATGTACTCACTCTGGGGCCATGGAACTTCTGATTCTCCATGAGGTGAGAAAGCCCAATAGGTAAGACACATATGCTAGTTGGTATGCAATTACAAACACAAAGGTGGCTATGGGGAAAATTCATCCCACTAGGTGGGCTTCCCACTCAACCATAATAAAAGTTACACCAACTAATAACTTTAACAAGGAACCACAAATAAAAATGTCATGAACAAAAAGAAAGGTACCACAGGAATGCAAGTTGGGTTATGCAAGGTTGTAAAAGATGCAAAAATGTAAAGTGTTAAGTGTTAAATGTTCAAAGGAGTCTTGTTCAGTTCATGCAAGGTCAGTCACTTAGGGAACATTGTTTCTAATGTCTCCAAGAGAAGACCAATCAAAGAATAATATATTCACAACTAAGGGGATGCAGTGCGTTGCATCAAGCCACCAAGAGGAATGTAATATGCTAAGATAGATAATAATTATGAAGGACATCACACCCAATGTCATCCACAAAGTAACGAATGCATCATCTAAATGACAAGGATACACTAGGAACCAAATTGCAAATGAATTAATGGTAATGTATGCCCCCCACTTTAAAGGAATTGCTACACATCGTTCTGTGAGAAATTACTTTAAAGTAGAGAAGAAAATAAAATAAAAAAATAAAAAAAGACATGAGAGCCAACTTGGAAATCCCTATTCCAAGTCATATGTTTTGAATTTAGGCTACGTCATGTCAAGGAAAAGGAAAATCAAAGAAAAGGGATTTTTCCCCTAGAAAAGAAAGCACACCAAATACATAAGGGATCTATGGATTTGGGGTCAGTATGTTTGTTGCTGCAATGTTTTGATTAAAGAGCTCAGAAATGTCATCATTCCCCAAATCACATAGAACTGGAAGAATCACACAAAGAGAGTGAAAACAAAGGAAAAAAGAAAGTTCATTTTGGGTCAACATGGGAGAGACATTGCGTCTCAATGCTTTGTATCATCCCCAAAAGGATAACACAAGCAAAATTAAAGAAAAAAAAAGGTGAAATCTTTTGGGTCAACATGAAGGAGACATTCCAGTCTCAATGCTTTGCATCATTCCCAAAAGGAAAAAACAAAACCAAAGCAAAAAATACAAGGACCTTGTGGGTCAACATGGAAGAGACATAGGGAATCTCTACACTATGCATCATCCCCTAAAGGAGAACACAAAACAAAAATGAAAAAGACAAGGACCTTTTGGGTCAACATGGAAGAGACATAGGGCATCTCAATGCTTTACGTCATCCCCAAAAGGAGAACACAAAACAATAGAAAAAAAGACAATGCGCAATGAATAGAAGAATAGAGATACAAATAGAATAAGGGTACAAAGAGAGAGAACATAAAACACACGATACAGGGGAACATGATACACACATGAAAAGGGAAAAAAAAGGAACAAGTAGTGCAAATGAAAATCAACCATTAACTAAGTTATTGGTTTATAAATCTGAAATGGTTAAGCAGGAAAGGAATAACATAGTTAAGAGACAAAGGAAAATGCATTACAAGGACAAGGCTAAAAACTTATTGCCCCCCACAAAGTGTAAAGGAAATAATTAGTCAAGGTGGGCGATGGTAAAGGATCATGAAATAGGGAGAATAGGAAACTCTACAAATATGGTATGACAAAGTCAATTAGATTGCTTTAAGGTATGATAGGGAAATAATCAGTATCAGTGAAGTGATACTTATCCAGTATGTCCTTCAATGTTCGACATTCTTCAATTCGATGTCCAAGAATACAATGATATTTGAAAAATGGTATGTTAGAGTCTTTCAGAAAAATAACCAACCTATTCATAGGTGGTAAAATTATAAGACCTTTGTTTAAAAGCAGTTGAAGTCTCCTTCCACATTCAAGTGGAGGATGTGTAGGAAACTTGAGCTTCTCCAATTTGTAAGGTCACTTCCATTTGCTAGATTCTTCTTGTTCATGAATACATGGAGGAAGGGGACCCATCGGGATCCTAACATCCTTGTAATTAGAAGGAGAGAATGGTTTTTCACATGGAAGAAGAATTTTTAAGTCAGGAGAAGCATCCAAGATCATTGTACTAGCATCCTAAAGTCTCCTAGGTTGAAAAGGATGTCTATTAGGATGACAAGGATCTTAGTATCCTAATCATGTTGTGTGTGCATCGGTTGACTATTGTTCAAGAAGTTGATGGATGTCATGTTCATGTTTTGTGTCACAACTTTGTTTACTTAAGATAGTGTTCAGCCTTTACCATATGTTGCTTCAAGGTTTATAGGAGTGTTGGTGTCTTTTTCATCATAAAAGGGTTGTGTGTGTGTTGGGTTAGAGGAACTAGGTCCACTAGTTGGAGGAACCTAAGGTCCTACATTGATTTCAAGATGTAAATATGCAAAGTGATCAGGAGGTGCAATAGTAGGTAGATCTTGTGACTTCATGGATGGATAAAAGGCTCCATTGGCTTCTAGGTTGTCAAGGTAGTCATTGTAGAAATTTTTCATGCTAAGATCATCTTCTCCAATGATGTCTACATCACGAGCAGGACAATCATGAGGAGTTGAAGGAGCATGTGTGAGTTCAAGGTCATTAGGGTCACAACCAAAGGCATAATTGGACATGTCTACCAATGATTTTACTGAATTCCAAAAAATATTGAAAGAAAATTCCATAATGTAAATAAACTAAGGTACAATAAATGATTAAAAATGAAGAATATTTGTAAATGAAAATAGAATGAAAGAATAGGAAACTGTAATGCAGAAAAATGCCAAAAAGATGTCAGAAATGTTCTATAAAAAGTGCAGAGGGACTGATTTACCTAGGGTGGTGAATGAGTCCCGGTATGATTCTTTTTTATGTTTTTCAAAAATTTAAAGATGAATTTAATGCTCTACAGAATGCAATCAAGGATGCAAAATGCAGATTTTTAGTTTTTTCAATCAGAGGCAATGCAAAAATGAAATCTAAATGAAGTTTTCACTAATGCAATATGAAAAGTCCTAGAATGTAAAAAAAAAACAATGTCCTAATTGAATGTTGATGCAAATGTAATCTAGGATGCAATATGAAAATTAAATCAAAAATGCAAAGTGTTCAAAATGAAGGTTCACCAAAATGAACCGTTGATTTTTGGCTCTCTAGGAATTCTCTAACTCTTCTAGGGTTTTTCACCTAAAAAGAGAGAGATAGGGCCAAAAATGAAAACTAGTTCATTCAAATTATGTTATGCAGGATGTTGTCTAGACTAAATGAAGTAAAATAAATGCAATTGAGTGATTTAAATGAATGAATTTGAATGAAAACCTAAGATTTAAACTATGTTTGAAAACAAACTATCATATATGCAAACAATGAATTAAATGAAGAAATGATGCAAAACAAAAAGAAATGAGATGAAACAGAGTGCACCTAGGAAATGTCTGATGAATTTGGAATGTTGTGGATGCTAACCAAAATTATTGACTTTTCATAGTGGGACTCATTTGCCCAAGGTGGTGAATTAGTCCTCCTACTGGTGAAAAAGTGTTAGAAATTGGTTTATGACTATCGGTATCTAGAATTTGACAAAATTCAGATTCTCAGTCCTAAGGTGGAACTCATTTTCCACTGGTGGCAAATCAATCCTCTCCCAAATTTCTGAAAAATCAGGAGACAACACTACAACACTACATCTAGAAATCTCTAATATTTGGGTTGCCAAAGTCAATTCTTCAAGAAACGGGCAGAAAACCTTCTCCAAGCTTGAAACATGAATGAGTTGACTTGAATCATCTAGTTGACTTGTTTACCAATCCTCAACACCAAAAATCTTGTCAAATATACATACCTAGGTCTGTAAACACACATGCAATAGGGAAAAAATGGTTGAGGGTTAGCAAATAGGGGTTTGCCTTGGACAAACCCCACTTTTGGTAATCAAACCCTTAATGAAACAATGAAAGCAAAGAGAATGATAAACTAATAACATGCAATAGCTATCAACTTACCAAACCCTTAATAATGCAAATCTGAAGTAATGTCAATGGATGCTCCAAAGTGCTTGAATATTGCTTGAATTGATGTTGTAATATGCTTGAATTCTTAAATATGATGTGTGAATGTCAAAGAATTGAAGGGGATGTAAAATTAGGTGAAAATCACTTATTTATACACACTTGTGCCTTAGT
Source organism: Sequoia sempervirens (assembly GCA_007258455.2). NCBI lineage: Eukaryota > Viridiplantae > Streptophyta > Pinopsida > Cupressales > Cupressaceae > Sequoia > Sequoia sempervirens. The sequence goes on along the minus strand of VDFB02105785.1, from coordinate 35,748,366 downwards.
TAACCGTTCATACCTCATCACAAGCTGACATCAAGTTTTTTTGAATCAAATCCCAAAAGGAAAATTTAAAACTTTTGAATTGGGAGCCAAAGGGGACTCATTCACCACCCATCATGAATGGGTCCCACCTAGGACCTGAAAATAAGTGTTGGGAATTAAGTTGTTTTTAATGTTATTTATCAGTTAACATTAAAAAATACATTTAATTAAAAAATATGAGGGCATAAAGGGGTCAAATAAAGCATGAGAAAGGGATAAAAAGTGAAAATGTGCCTAGAAAAGCATGAAATATTGTTATAAGACTTTACAAAACTTCAAAATAGGACTTAATAATGAATAAAAAGGTGATTTTTAGGTGAATTACAATAAATAGAGTCTAGAAGAATGTAGAAATGTCTTACAACACTTCACAACACCTTCACATGTTGTCATTATTTGAATTTTAGTACCTAAATATGCATGTTCAATCCATGTCACAACATAAAATCAAAGAAAAATATATCAAATACCATGAAAAAAGACCTAAAAAGCCATGAAAATGATTGTAAGGGGCCATTTTTATACGGTACACTACCTTTTCCCCTATCTATTCTCTATCTCTCCTCTCCCTCCCTCTAACTCTCTCTCTCGCTCTCTCTCCCTCCTCCCTCACCCTCTTTCTCTCTCACTCTCTCCTCTCTATCTCACCATTATCTCTTTCCCTCTTTGTAACTCTCCTTCTCTATATATCACCTTTCTCTCTCTACCTATCTTTATCTCACCTATCTCACTTTACCTCTCCCTTCCTCCCCTCTTTGACCCTCCCTCCCTCCTTCCCTCTATCTCAATCTTTCTCTACTTCACTCTATCTCACCTATCCCTCTCTACCTACATATCCCTCTATCACTCCCTACCACACTCTCTCTATTTCTCTCTATCTCACCTCTCTCTCTTACCTCCCTCGCTCCCTCCATACCTCTCCCTCTATCTATCCTTCCTTATCTACTCTTTATCTTTATCTCCCCTTCCCTCCCAACCCCTCTCTCTCTCTCCCCAATCCCTCCCTCCTCTTTATCTCCCCCTATAAGGGTTTAGGGTGTAAGGTTTAGTGTTTAAGGTATAGGATTGAGGTGATAGGGTTAAGTGTATATGGTATAGGGATTAGGTTTTAGGATATTAGGTATAAAGTTGAGGGTATAGGGTATAGGAATGAGAGATGAGGTTTTACGGTCTAGGGTTTAGGGTTGAGAGATAGTGTTTAGGGTTGAGAGTATAAGGTTAAGTGTATAGGGTATATAGATTAGGGTTTAGGATATTGGGTATATAGTTGAGGGCATTGGGTTGAGGGTTTATGGTTTAATATTTATGTATACGTTTGAGGGTTTAGGGTTGAGGTATATGTGGACATTGGAAATGGATGCTTCATTTCCTTGTTCACAAAATGGATACAAGGAGAGGGATCTGATTTTGCAATATTCACATTCAAGGACAACTTAGAGATCTCAACCCAATGAAGGATGTGAGATATCTGACTATAAGGTATCCTTGGATATGATTAAGACAAGAAAGGGGTTCACCACCAAGTGTAAACTTGGAAAATACAAAATGTTTGAAAACATAGTGTGATATGAAAAAATAACTAGGAAGAGAAGTTGAATGCAAATAAAATAAAATATAAACACCAAATAGAAAGAGTGCACCTAGAAACTTGTAGAGGCTAGAGTGAAGACTAGAAATGGCTCTAAAATTTTGGAAAATCTAATTTTTTAGCCTACTGGGACTCATCTGCCAATCTAGGCGAATCAGTCCTAGATCAAGATTTCTTCCTAGAAAGTTGTTTCGGGGAAAAGGGTACTAGAATCTACAAAAAAATCTGAAAAAAACATTCAGTGGGACTCACTTGCCATTAATGGTGAATCGTTACCATTTTTCTTTTTCAGAAATTGGAGACTCTGATCTGCACTCCAACACCTGCACTTTCCTTTCAAACTAAGTTTTAGATCCGAAACTATGAAAATGCCTGTAAAACATAATAGAACTTGATTTTTAATGGGGGGTTTTCCTCGGTCAAACCCCTAGCTTGGTAATTAAACCATGAAGGGAATAACGAAATGTGCATACAAACCCTAGCCTTAAGTGTGTCTAATACTAAGAAATTTGAAACATGATGCAATCATATTCTAATGTGCAAGAACAAGATGCATGAAAGAACTTGAATGATGTAGGATTCACCTTAGGATATCTCCACTCACGTCAAATTAACCACAATGATGTGTAAACCTTCCTTAGGCTGAAAATATAGTGATGGTGGAAGATGGAATCACTTAGAAAACAAGTCCTTAGGTTTGGCTTGATGGATAGTTGCACCCCCCAACCTAAAATTATTCATGATTCACCATAGGCATCCATGATCAAACCTTTACAATGCTATATCTTGAATAAAAGTGAGTTGAAGGCCTAAAAAACACTTGAATGTTGCTTCAAAGCTTCAACTTTGTTGCAAATAGACTTGTAAATGCTCTTGTGAAAGATTATCAACACTTGACTCTTGAATTTGCTTGGATTTCTTAGATTTGTTGAAAATGATTTAGAAAATTGTATTTATAGGAATTGACACCTAATTGACTATTATTTAGACCTCAAAGGCCAAAATCCACCAGAAATTTGAATGAAATTGGAAAATTTTCCACTCAAACATGAAAAATTCCCCAAAAGGGACTCATTCACCACCCTTGGTGAATGGGTCCCACCAAAGGGGACTCATTTACCCAAGGTGGAAAATGAGTCCCACCTAAGGTTTTTGAGGTGGGCTTTCAAGATTTGAATGTCTTAAATACTTTTTAATAGGATTTTATATGATTTTTGAGTGGAATAAGCCTTGAGATCTGAAATAATGGGTCCTAGGGGCCTATAAATGTTGATTTAAAGGATAATTAATACAAGGGTGCCCAAGATAGGTCCAAATTAGACCAAGGATTGTACTATCTCCAAGAAGGTAGTACAATTTCAGTGGTCACATTTAGCCCCCACTTTAGTGCCCATATGACTCTATGTACATATGCAAGCTAACGAACTCTAAATAGTACACTTTATCTCATAAAAGGATACTCGTTCAAAAGACAGAAGAATGAAGCCCCTAGTGTAGTTATCTACAAAACCACAATGTTAGGAACCACATATTGCAACATGAATTTTTTAGTTTTCTAGAAAACCTCTTATCTAACTTTTTGAAATCAAATTAGAGGGTAGATGTATGCCCCCCTTGATTTCGCTTGCTTTATGGAGGTTGAATCAAGGTAGCAATCTAGCCACATCGAACATGGTAAGTCATATCAAAGAAATTTTTTGAGTACCATACCACATAACGATAGATAGTTGGTGATGCCAGGAGTAGAATCATGATTCCAACACAACAAATGGTGTTGAAAATAGAGCTCTCTAGCACCTGTTATGTTAACTTGAATGAAAAAGCACTTTTTATCCCTAATATAGTAAAATCCCTAGTTTTAACATACATAAGAGAAAAAAGTGAAGTAAATTATTACTTTAGCTTTTACCTTTTTGCAACTTGAGGTTGATCAAAGAATACTGAAAGATGTCAAGTAGATGAGACTACAAGCCTACAAGACTGAACGTGCTACAAGACTATGTGGCACACAGAAAACGTCATCATGAGGTGAGTCAATTTTGTTGCCTTCAATTTGTCTTTGCACAGTTATTTTATGAATTTTGTATATTTCTAGGTTAATTTAGGGCCTTGAAAAAGAAAGTTTATAGATTTTCCCCTCTTTTCGTGAAGTGTCTCATTGTTTCGCAAAGTGTCCCTTTTGTTCGCAAAGTGTCCCACTTTTTCAAGAAGTGTCTCATTTCTTCGTGAAGTGTCCCAAAAGGGGTTGAAATTGTCTAGGGCCTTTAGGAAAGCACACTAGAGAAACTTTAGTACAGTTTTATGATGATTCATGTAGCCATTGAAGAGATTAAATTGATCATAGGGCACATTTATGCTTTATTGATAGGTACCCACCCATTCGCATAAACATCTAGGTGGAAGATAGCTTAGATTTCTCAAAGAATTAGCCCCCACCTTTTGAATAGATGGACTTGACCTATTATACGATGTAAGGATATATTGGGTGTACCTCATACCCTCCATGAGGTACCATGATGCAATGTTGATGGCTCTAGCCAAACACTAGGATTATGACATGTGTACATTCCACCTTCCTACTGGTGAGATGATGATCACTCTAGAGGATTTCCATCACATACTTTTAGTTGCTATTCAGGGTGAGTGGGAATTCTTCTAAGGAGATCAAACATTCCATGAGAAGAAGGCTGACATGTAGTATTGCCTGAATGGACTAGTGCATGATGAGCAAGTGAGGGCACAAATTGATCTATGGATGTTACTATATTCATGAGCCCTACTGGTTACATAGATTATGATGCACAAAATTTCACTAGTACTTGTCCCTGATGGGTGGATAGTGCATCTAGAGGGAGGACTAGTACACTTGACATGAGGGATGATAGAGCATAGGATAGTATACGCCAGGGTGAATTGTATCCTAGTGCACTTATACTATGATCTTGGATGGTTTTTCTTTCGGGAGGTGGATAACATGGTACACTATATGCTTCTACAGGTTTGGTGCCTTGAGAATATCACTTGTACCAGACCTATCGGCTTCTTGTGTTCGACAACCGTGGGGTACCCTAGGCCTTTAGCTATCCTGTATGATGATTTTGGCAGTATGGTGATTTACACTTTTGGACAATGTGGTTTGAACAACTAGAGGAGGATGCGATCCTTTGAAGACCATATCAGCTTACACTTCAGTGGCCAGATCACACTTGGCAGATGAGGAGATTACAAATGGACAGATTTTTGATTGGCCAATAGGATTATATAGTATGTCCTTTCTACTATGATTGGGTCATATGATAGTTTGGGTAGGTCTAAGCACCACCTAGGGCATGACCCTTCTTCAAGAGGTTAGTGTGGGGTACTTAGAGACTTGGTGATACAATATGGTTCACTGCAAAGAATGTTGTCTACAATGATTCTGGGTACTCAAATCAAGATATGCCTCTAGTCTCTGACGCTAATGATGTTGGTGCCACAAATGATTATGAGGAGTGGAGGACAATATCATGACTAGCTCTCATATTTCTCATGGATGATCCTATAGGAGATGTAGTACCACTCCCATATGAGGGGGATTATATAGAGGATAGGGCTGAGGAGACACAATATGTTGGTGTTTTCCAAATACACCTAAGGAATCTCTAAAGAGTAGCCAACTCCTACGTTTAAGAAACTTAAACTGAATGGCCAACTAACAAGATTTGGTCAAAGATTGCAATATTCTACTCTTCAGGCTCGACACCTCTTTCCAAAGGACTAAACTTCAAGTGAGATAAGGTTTTTTACAAGTAGTACACATTTTGGGCTATCTTCCACAGTAAAGTCATGTTCGGATCCTTCAATCTTTGATACATTAAAAATATTTTCTAGGTTCTAGAATTTATTGTTATCCAATCAAGATGTTCAAGTTTACTTCACCCTTTGACTCTGCATTTTGTATCTGCGATTGGAGAATGAGAATTTCCACAATAGAGTTGCCATTTTTTTGGTGTTTTCCCAATAAACCTAAGGAATCTCTAAAGAGTAGCCAACTCCTATGTTTAACACCCTTAAAGTGAATGGCCAACTAACAAGATTTAGTTGAAGATTGTAATCTTCTACTCTTTAGGCTCTATGGGACCTAGAAGGGTATTCCTTTAAGTATTTTATTTGACTATTTCAATAAATGACATAGAAAATCATAGATTGGTTCCTATAAGGGGTAAAAAACACAATTCACTCAAAGGTTGGACAATATTTAAGTAAATATCCATCAATTTACAAGGAACATGGAAAATATCGCACGTACATGCTTCATTGTAGATAATTGCAAAAGATTTGTATTCTAAACCTGAATTGACAGTCTAATATATTATTATCATTCAAAAGGAAAATACTACGACAAATAGTCTAGTGTATTCATCTATTGGGTAATGGAGTCATGCATCTTATAACTTGTCATTCATAAATTCTTTAAATCTGATAATTATGGAATTATTCCCATAAGGATTTGTGTTATGAAAACTCTCTTCACATAATTCATCACTTCTTACCAAATTCTCAATAAATCATTACAAGTTCATGGCCTCATTTAAACATTTAGTTGATTCATTGAATGAAGGAAAAAATGAAGGCATGCATTCAAATGAAACATTTGAAGATGCACCAAATATACTTGATATTATATTAAAAGCTTGCAAAATGGTTTATAGAGAAGAGTAAATGAACTATGTATGAGATTTACTTTTGATATCATTAATTTCAACACAACTCATTAAGATTTTCATATGCAGAGGTCAAAACCAAGACAATTCGACTACCCTATTTTCTACCCTTTTACATACTAGACCTAAAGACTCAAAAAGTTAGAACCCCTACAATTGAGCCCTAAATTCCCTTTTATAGAGTAAGGGATCCAACAAGTTTCTAGCTCGAAATGTAATTACATTACAAAATTCCAGTCACATAAAATTTTGATTGCATTTCAAAATTCCCCACATGCTGATTCTATTAAGATGGAGAAAACATAATTGCCACAGCCACCCTGAGGAAGAAGCAAAGTACCACCAAAATTTCCTCAATTGCCATGTAAGCAACAAGATTGATGCTTAGATTACCATGAGGGAACATAGTCAACATCCAACACCCAAAAAAGTTTCCACGCACATAAGAGAAAATGACCACCATATAAGTCATTAAACAACACAAAAATTTCATTCATTACCACCTTTTCATTAACCAGAAACCCTTTCACTAGCAGCATGCACACCATGGTACACACGCCCACTTCGTGTTGTAGTGATGGTTGGAGATGAAACTTCAACTCCTTCCTTGACTTTTCCTTCTTTCGTAATAGTAGCATCTTTCCCACTTGGAGTCCTAACATCCAAAGGAGGAACAAATAACACCTCCACCTCAGGAGATATATCTCAGCCCAAGGTCATTAGGTACTGGCAGTAACAAGAGTGTGTCTCTATTTCACTATCAGATGAGCAATTAGTAACATCAATGGGAGAGTTTTTCCATCCAAATGAGCCATGACCATACCTAATTTTCCTCTACATTTTTCTAGATGGTCCAATAGCTTCCTTCCCTTTCATTCCCATTATCTCTGAGCTGGTAGTCGGGCCTTTCAGATGACTGCTGCATTTGGTAATCATGAGTGAAGATTCCTCGCCATGGATGCTCTTATGAGCACTCTGTGTAAACTCTGGGTCTACCCCATAAGACTTCTACAAATTGAGTCTAACAGACCTCCACATTAGGATAGATGGAGTGCCAAACTTACTCATTTTGATAATAAAAGAAACTATGCTCATCACCTCAGTTTTCTACATGTACTCAAAAGACCTAACAACTAACTGCAATAGAAAAAATAGTAACTCTCGAACTATATTTATTGAGCAATGGGATGACAACAATCATCAATTCTTTGATGAAAACATAGACGTGAGCTGGGAAATTTGTTGGCATATGCATTGTCACTGTTTATTTCACAAGTGCATGGAAATTGGTAGATCATACTTCATAATTTCTAGCAATTAAGTCTCCACATGCACGGAGATCAATTTGATCACTCCTATAAGGAGTATGTCATTGATGAACGTTGGATGTAGAAATAAATGGCTATCACATGTCTTTTTGCCAATTTTAAATATTTTTCATCGATCTTGTGATGATATGGGAGATCATACAGCTCACATCAGGCTGACTTGATTTGAATTCCAACAATACTTGGTCCATTTTCCTCCATCCAATAGCATGGAGCCAAGTCAAGTAACAACCTACCCATTGGTGGGTCTCATCTACCTCATGCGTTGGGTGGACTATTCCAATGTCAGAACCTCGCTAATCCCGTAGCTTTGAATGGGAATTCATTTTCTCCCATGAGCCAACGAGGAATAGTTCAATTGCATCCCATGATCTAATCACCACCATCATTTTAGAACCACAGGAAATAAGTTGGATAGTGGAGACCGGGCCCCACGTACATATGAGGACACGCATCCTCATCTCATTGCCCTCACACTACATAATTGGCCGACATTTATCACCTGTGAGCTGGTGAGGTATAACCAAGATTGTTTCGTACAGCCCTAAACCTCAAAACCTACACACACGGCAAGGTTAGCATTTAATAAAGGGCCATTGTTAGGTTGATAATGACATAACCCTCCTAGGTGGACAACTTAAGCTTAAGTCACTGAGGAAAATTAAAACCTGACTTTAGGAAATAGATAAAGTCGATGGTCAGTTGGGTGACTGGTGCTCTTAACCAAAGTGGCCAATGGATGGACACATATGATGGCTCAAATGATGACTTAAGCTACCAGCAACCGGGCAAAGCAAGTCAACACGAAATTAGAACAACCAAGGGTTTTCAAATACACAACCTTGTCCTAACCATGAGGATGAGGGTTTAATTTGTAGTCCATTTCCATGAGAATTCCAGAGATTACAAAAATTTTGGAAGCTCCATCAGTGGCTCATGCTCAGGGACTTCTACCCCTAGTGGGTATAGCGAGAATCCAAATCTTAGGTTGAAGCAAACCAGGGTAGAAAGCCAAAACCAAGGAGCATGCCTAGACAAGGCAAGCAGACACAATAGAAAGAAAACACACCAGACCCTATGTACACTATTTACAAAATATACATTGTAATTTACTTCAATAAATTAGTGGCCCCTAGCCCCCAAAATTCAGGGACAACGCTTTCCTCTATTAAACACCTTGGCCTATTTTACTGATAATGGGTCCTCATGAACATTATGTAATTCCAAGTTGTTGGCACTAGCATAATCAACACTGCCTATGATATTTGATGTAATATTGCTACATTTATCCTTCTCAACCATAGGTTCATCAAGCTGGAGTGGGAAGATGAAACCCTCATACTCCATATTGTCATGAAGTGTAGAATCACATTCCACTTGCTCATCAAACTTAAAATCCTCATAGACATTTTGGGTTATATCTGGCCAATCTTCTATAATATTAGAGGAAAGGAAAACATGATCAAGTCACGATTATTTGTGTCTCCATATCCTCCATTTAACTTGTAGACCATCAAGTCAAGGGTGACATTTTCAAAGGCGAAGATGCCAACCTTAATATCACCTTGATTTTTGTTTGCACCATTCATGAAACATCCATTAGTAGCACTTGTTAGATACTCATCAGGAGTATCTTCAAAAAGAGGATTGCTTCTATACCAATAGGAATTATCACTTATAACCTCACTTTCCAATACAGGTTCATCAAATAAAGGATTTTTCCATACCTTCATGATAGTTGCATGTACTTCATCTTCCTCAATGTCAGGATTCCAATAATTATGATCATTAGTGCATTCAAATTTAGCGTAATCACTTGAAGAATAGAGAGAAACATTCTCAACATCCTCCTCATCATTTACACTCACAATAATTGATCCACCTTTAGAGAATTCTTCACATGAAGAGTACTACTCAATGCCTAGGAAACACAGACCCTCAAGGTTGTTAACATATCCTCTACTAGAAGCAAGCGATTCCATCTCAACTTCATAAGAAGAATCATATTCAATAGAATATTTTCCAAACTCAATCTCATCACTTTGATTCCTCATTTGTGCCATATCATTGAAGCTAAGTGTATTCCCCTCACTGACTTGTGCATGATGCGAGTTGGCTAAATCAGTTTGTGAGGTTTCACCATATAATTCTTGTGTTTGCTGATATCTTATGACATCCTAAGGGAGATAATTAGGTACTATCTCCTTGTTCTCACACTCTGTCTCTTCATCCTCATAACTACTATATGCAATTGTTTCTATGTTTCTTGCAAACTAACAACATTCAATAGTTACTTTTTCAAACTCTGATGCTTCTCCTTGATTTTTCAACCTTAATCTCTAATCCTCCTCACTATGGAAATGATTGTCATCGTTCTGGGAAACAACTAGGGTCATATGACCATGCTCAATTTCTTCCATTATATTTATCAAATCCACTACTTGATCAAGGCTATGAGGCTTCTGATTCTCAAACCACTGGCTTAATCTTGATATCTAAGCTTCACAAAAAAAATTAATGTGCATTACATCACTAGGCCTGAAACTCTTAGGTATCTCCATCAGAACATCCAAGAATCTAGAAAACAAGTCATATGGTAACTCATTCACATGTCTCTTTATTTCATACAACTTTCTAATAGAGAGAATCAAATCATCCTCCCCCAATCTTGGTTGATGTGAGGTTGATGCTTGCTCATGTTCTGGATCTAGTGGGGGTAATGTAGATGCAACATCAATGGGCTCCTTTTCTTGATAAATTGTTTTACTTCCTGACTGGTTTGGCTCACTAGCTTGAGTTCTATTAAAACTACCACTAGCAATCGCAGGTCCTCTCATGATTGAGTATTTCAAATTACTCAATGTTCACAACCTCTTGGTAGGCTTGTTGTAACGTGGTGGGCTCTTTATCTCTCAACAAGAAGCTCATCTTACTATGAAATTCTCCCAAATATACAACCAAACACTCTACATCATTTTGTCTCATGTTCTTGGGGATTTCCCTTATGACTTTGGAAAATCTAAGGTTGAAAGTAGGGACCAATTCCCCCTTATCCCTAGAAATGTCCATGAAATTATTTCTTGCAACACTTGGGTTTATCCTTTCACCAAACTGATCCATGAAGGATGCATTAAGTTCATTCCAAAAATGTACAGAAGAAGAAGGCGGGAAAGAGAACCACTATCTTGCATCTCCTTTTAGAGATTGAATGAATAGCTTCATAACCACATCTTTGCAATCTATCTCATAGTCACCCATCACGTCAGCAAATTATTGCACATGCCTTCTTGTTGACTCTAACTTGTAACCACTGAATCTTGCTATTTTGTCCCAAACCTTGGGTGGTACCATATTTGGGTACCCATAGACATTGTCAAACCTAATTGCCTTGTACCTATCAGTACTGAAATTACATTGGTGAGACAATCGATGTTCACCTTGCATGTCCTTTTCCATATTTGTGCCAGATGATGTGAATTGATAACCTATCCTTAGTCCTTGAAAAGGAATTTAGAATACTCCAGTAAAACATACAATATTATCCCAATTCCTTTCACAAAATATGATCCTAGGCTTCTAGTATATGTAATTCTTACAAATGCTACCTAAGATCTAACAATTTGACATGCTCCTTTCATCATTATGCAGAAATTTAACTTGTAGATAAAATCCTAGTAAAATATTACTATCATTCCGTCATCTAGTGTTAATTAACTCATTAGGGAATCATTTACATCTCCAGTATGGGAAATTTATATTGATTTACTAATGATACACTCATATTTCTTCAAATTATATGAAAATACCTGGTAATTTGTACCATATGACTATCCTTTTCTTTGTAAATTGTAGATCTGATCAATTCATGTATGTTTTAATAGGTTCTTTGAGTCAAATTCGCCACCTCTTTCTAGAGGACTAAACTTCAAGTGAGATGAAGTTTCCTTACAAGTAGTACACATTTTGGGTTATCTTCCACATCAGAGTCATGTTCGGATCCTTCAGTCTTTGCTACACTCAAAATATTTTCTAGGTTCTAAAATTTGTTGTTATCTAATCAAGATGTTTAGGTTCACTTCACCCTTTGACTCTGTATTTTTTATCTACATTTGGAGAATGAGAATTTCCCCAGCAGAGTTACCATTTTGTTGGTGTTTTCCTAGTACACCTAAGGAATCTCTAAACAATAGCCAACTCATATGTTTAAGACCCTTAAAGGGAATGGCGAACTGACAAGATTCAGTCGAAGACTACAATTTTCTACTCTTCAGGCTCTATGGGACCTAGGAGGGTGTTCCTTTTAGCATTTTATTTGAATATTTCAATAAATGACATAGCAAATAATAGATCGGTTCCTAGAAGGGGTAAACAACATAGTTCACTCAAAGGTTGGCCAATCTTTAAGCAAATATCCATCAATTTACCAGGAACATGGAGAATATCTCACATACATGCTTCATTGTAGATAATTTCAAAATATTTGTATTCTAACCCTGAATTGATAGTCTAATATATTATTATCATTCAAAAGGAAAATACCTTGAAAAATAGGCTAGTGTCTTCATCTATTGGGTAATGGAGTCATGCATCTTACAACCTGTCATGTAGGAATTCTTTAAATATGATAATTATGGACTTATTCTCATAAGGATTTGTGTTACATAAACTCTATACACATAATTCATCACTTCTTACCAAATTCTCAATAAATCATTACAATTTCATGGCCTCATTTAAACATTTAGTTGATTCAATGAACCAAGGAAAAAATGAAGGCATGCATTCAAATGAAACATTCGAAGATGAGCCAAATATACTTGATATTATATTCAAAACCTACAAAATGGTTTACAGAGAAGAGTAAATGAACTATGTATGGGATTTACTTTCAATATCAGTAATTTATACAAAACTCATCAATATTTTCCTATGCAGAGTTCAAAACCAAGAAAATTTGACTACCCTATTTTCTAATATTTTGTATTTTCTACCCTTTTACATACTTGAACTGAAGACTGAAAAAGTTAAAACGCCTACAAATGATCCCTTAGTTCCATTTTATAGAGTAAGGGAGCCAACAAGCTCTGGCTCAAAATGCAGTTACATTACAAAATTTCATTTCACATCACATTTTTAATGTAAAATTCCCCACATGGTGATTTTCTTAAGATGGGGAAAACATAATTCCCATAGCCGCCCTAAGGAAGAAACAAAGTACCACCAAATTTTCCTTGATCACCATGTAAGCAGCAAGACCGACATTCAGATTACCATGAGGGCACACAATCAGCATCTAACACCTCAAAAAGTTTTGACCCACACAGAGGTAGAAAATGACCACCACAGAAGTTATTAAACAACAAAAAAAATTCATTCACCACCACCTTTTCATTAACCAGAAACCCTTTCACCAACAGCACAAACACCACGATACACACACCGACTTCGTGTTGTAGTGAGAGTTGGAGATGAAACTTCAACTCCTTCCTTGAATTTTCCCTCTTTTGTCATTGCAACATCTTACCCACTTAGAGTCCTAATAGCAAAAGGAGCTACAGTTAACACCTCTGCCTTAGGAGATAGAGCTCGGCCCAAGGTCACTACGTACTGATGGTAACTAGAGTCTATCTTCATTTTGCTATCGGACGAGCTATCAGTAACATCAATGGGAGAGTTCTACCATCCAAATGAGCCACGACCATACCTAATTTTCCTTTGCATTTTTTTGGATGGCCCAATAGCTTCCTTTCCTTTCATTCCCATTATCTCTGAGCTAGAAGATGGGCCTTTCAGTTGATGGATGCATCTAGTAATCATGGGTGAAGATTCCTCGCCATGGACGCTCTTATGAGAACTTTGCATAAAATCCAAGTCTACCTCATAAGAATTCTACAAATTGAGTCTAATAGACCTCTGCATTGGGACAAATGGAGTGCCAACCTTACTCATTCTGATATTAAAAGAAATTGTGCTCATCACCTTGGTTTTCTGCACATACTCAAAATACCTAACAGCCAACTACAATGGTGATAATAGCAACTCTCAAGCTATATTTTTGGAGCAATGGGATGACAACAATATCAATGATTTGATGAAAACACACGTGCGATCTGGGAAATTTGTTGGCATGCGTATTGTCGCAGTTTATTTCCCAAGTGCATGGAAATCAGCAGATCATACTTCATGATTTCTAGCGATTAATTCTCCACACACACGATGATCAATTTGATCACTTCTGTAATGAGTATGCCATTAATGAAAGCTAGATGCAGAAAGAAATGACTATCACATGTCTATTTTCCAATTTTAAGTAATCTTGTGATGAGATGGGAGATCACATGGCTCACATCGGGCTGACAGGATTTGAATTCTAGAAATACTTGGTCCATTTTCCTCCAGCTAATAGTGTGGAGCCAAGTCAAGTAACAACCTACCCGTCAATGGGTCTCATCTGCCTTGTGGGTTGGGTGAACTATTCCATGTGTTGGGACCTTGCTGATCCCGCAGCTTCTAAGGGGTGTTAAATTTCTCCCCACAAGCCAGCGGGGAATAGTTCAAATTGCATCCCATGATCTAATCATCACCATCAGTTCAAAACCATGAGCAATAAGTGGGATAGTGGAGATGGGCCCAACATCCGTATGAGGACACACATCCTAATCTCGATGCCCTCACACTACATAACTAGCTAGCATTTATCGCCTCCAAGCTGGCAGGGTACAGCCAAGATCATTTCCTACAGCCTCAAATCTCAAAACCTGCACACATGGCAAGGTTAGCATTTAATAAAGAGCCATTGTTTGGCCAACGGTGACATAACCCTCCTAGGTGGATGACTGAAACTTAATTCACTGGGTAAATTAAAACTCGACTTTAGAAAATAGATAAAGTTGATGGTCGGTTGGGTGACCAGCGCTCTTAACCAAAGGGGTCAGTGGATGGATGCATATGATGGCTTAGGTGATGACTTAAGCTACTAGAAACTAGGAAAAGCAAGTCAACACAAAATTAAAACAACCAAGGGTTTTCAAATACACAACCTTGTCCTAACCATGAGAATGAGGGTTTAATTTGTAGTCCAATTCCATGGGAATTCCAAAGATTACATAAATTTTGGAATCTCCATCACAGTATAGGGCTACTGAAATATTTATAGATGTCATAGATGAGGACTATGATGAGGATGAAAATCCTGATTATGATGGTCGAGATGGAGGAGATGAGAATGATGAGGAGGACCAAGAGGAGGATGAGGAGGAGGAGCCACCCATGAGTGAGGGTCTTGAGGCAACAAGTAAGGATTGAGCACAACACAAGTGGGGAGAGCCCTTGCCCATTCGTATGACTAGATCACGAGCAGCATCCGCAATAGGCATCAATACCCATAGTCATGGAGGGGCTAGCACATCTTCCATGCCCCTTGCATAGGATGAGACTAATATTTCATAGCCTGCCAGAGATATTGGTGATGATATTTTATTTATTCATGTACTTTGTGATTATGCTTATGCTTTATATATATATATATCATGATGTGTACTAATTATTTATTGTTTCTATCTTCCAGGAGATGCAAGAGATTTGCAAGATCTCTATCGATAGGCAGCTATAGAGATAGTGCCCATTTCAATCGACGAGGAGGCCATAGACTCATACTGTGTGCCCCCACCCATTGTGGATTAGGACCCAAAGTCACTAAGGCCATTCATGAGACTATGAGTTCCATATGATAGTTTGAGGAGGCGAGTTCACCTAGCTAATACTACACCAGAGGCATAGTCATACCAAACCCTAGTAGAGTTCAAGAGACTAGAGTTGGAAGTATCCAGGCTGCAAGCAAAGAGAGATCAGATAACAAGAGCACATAGGGAGGCCCTTGGACAAATACGGGGCTTAGATTTTTCTCTCAGACTTGGTGGATTGTGATCACGATGGCACACCACCGTCTCCCAATGTACTACCATTAGAGTGGTGCAAGTTCCATAAACCTTAATGATATTGTATATATTGACGACATGTACACAAAACTATGATATATATATGTAGGACATTTTAATATACTAATCTCAACAGATGGATGGCGCTGTGCAGAAGAATGGTGCAAGATAGGGCCTACGTGCCCTAGCTTCTTCTTTGTCTGGCATCCATGCTCGAGCTTCGAGCATTCTGGTGCTGTTGGGGGGGTTTCATTTCGTTGCAGGGGTTTTTCCTTGGTTGGGCAGGAGTTTCTGCGTTTCTTTGGCCTACGGGTGGGCTTTTTTCCTGGTCTTTGGGTGTGGGGAGTTCTCAGCGAGAGGACTGTGGGGGTCTGAAATGGTGGGTCGCTTGATCCATCATTTTCTCCCTTTTTGATGTTGTTTTGGTGCATTGGTCCATGGAGAATCATAGTCTAGCTGGTTACCAGGTATCCTCAGGGGATTTGGAGATGATAGAGCCTTCTTCTCCTTTGCATGTCAGTAGCAAGGAACAGTCTGGTAAACCCCAATCTGGGGAAGGTGCCTCCTCATCAAAATGAATGTTTCAGATGAAAAAAGTAAATGGATGTTTGGAGAGATCTGATGATCAACCAGTCTTGGTCATTCAACCTGAGCAAGTTTTGGAGGATGTGGAATACTGGTGCAATCATGCCCTTATCTACAAATTTTTAGGCCTTCGTCTTTCACTACCTGTGCTGGAATCTTGGGCATGTAGGGTCTGGAACCCTGAAGGGGATATGGAGATTCTTTTAGCAGCCAATAACTATTTTCTGGTCATCTTCTCAAGCATGTCGGACAGGAATAGGGCTTTTGAGGGAGACCCTTATTTCTTTAACTAGGTGGGGCTCTTCATTAAGCCCTGGCACATGGGCTTTAACTCTGCTGAAGAGATCCCCTCTCGGGTGCCGGTGTGGGTTCGACTGCCGAGGCTTCCTTTAGAATTCTAGAGAGAATATATTCTTCATTCAATCTCTTTGCTTCTTGGAAAACCTGTGGGATCGGCATCACAAACCCAAGATCGCAAGGTAATTTCTTTCACTCGTATTTGTGTAGAAGTTGATTTAAGTAATCCATTACCAGATTCTATGGATATTTGCATGGGTTCATCATCTTGGATCCAACAGCTGGATTATGAGACCCTACCATTTAGATATAGAATTTTCCATGAATATGGTCATCTACATCGCAGATGCCCCAGATTTAAATCTTCACCCTTGGCTACCTCTGGACCTCTTAAGGAAGACAAGGGGAAGCCTCCTTTGTCTGATGGACTTGTTGATAAGGAAGGATTTACTCAAGTGAAATCTCTTAACAAAGGAAAAGGCAAGAAGAGAACCTGGATGGATAGACAGAATGATGGCACCTTTAATAGGTTTTAGGCTCTTGATAGCTTAGTCCAAGAGGAAGGAATTCCATTTGAGCCCTCTTCTAGGGATATAGGTCAGCTAGAGGCTCAGGATGAGGATGCTAAGAAGGAGGATCAGATTTTATCTTCAGGGGACCAACAGGTAGGTCAGATGGGTATGGATTTACCATCTCAAGCTCAGGGTATCGGGGATCTCCAGGAGTCACAGGCTCCGATGGGTACTGTTTTGGTGGCTCCTGTTCCCCCTGCTTTTAAGGGAACCTCTGATCCTGTGAAGGGTAATAAGGCTTCTCCTACCTTAGGCTTGCATCAAAAATCCTTTAAGAAGGGGCTTCTTGACAAACCGTCAAGGAGTGGAAGGAAGACTGATCAAGAGAAGGTCAAAATTATGGGTGATACATTGGTTGAGTCTGGGTCTGTGAAACCCATCGATTCCCACTTCTCCCATCCTCATAAATGATTGTTTTATCATGGAATGTAAGGGGGTTGAACAACATCCCTAGACAAAAGGATGTTCGCTCATTAATTGAATCTCAGTCTCCTGATTTGGTCTTCATTCAGGAGACCAAGCTTACTATGGGTGGATTGGCTAATTGTGCCCCGTGTATTTGGCCCCAAGGTTATTGGCAGGGGGTGGGGGCTTTGAGCAGTTCTGGGGGGTGTCTTGTTTCTAGAACCCAAGGAAAGTCTCACCCTTATGGTGGATCTCTAGCTGGTTCTCCATTACTTTGGTTGCTTCTATTTTTGAGACTGGAGAAAGATGCCTTTTCTCCAATATTTATGCTCCTACTGATCTTTCAGGTAAGTCACAGCTCTAGGATCACATCACATTCATCCGGTCCCTGGACCCTTTGCTCCCATGGATTATGGCTGGGGTTTTTAATGCTATTATAAGTTTGGAGGAAAAACGTGGTTGATTAGCTAGGCTGGATCCTTCTTCAAATCTGCTTAGAGATAACATTGGTTTTCTAAATCTCATTGATGTGAAACCAACCAATGGTGTGTTTACCTGGAATAATAGGAGATGTGGTGCTGAGGCTATTTCTGAAAGGCTTGACAGATTTTTGGTATCCTACTACTAGTTGCACAACAGGTGGACCACTAATTCAGAAATTCTGGATTGGAGGGGTTCTGACCATTGGCCCATCAGATTCTCTGTCTCCCCTTATGGTGTCACCAAAAAGCCATCTTTCAAATTTCAATTGATGTGGTTAAGAGATCAATCTTTGCAGAACCTTATGTTGGATTGGTGGTATGAAGGGAGGCCTACCCATGGGACGACCATGTTTACTTTTAGTAAGAGGCTTCAACATGTGAAGTACAGGCTAAAGAGGTGGAATAAACAGTGTTTTGGGAACCTGCATGCTAAGAAAATAGCGGCTCAGTCCAAGTTGGATAGCATTACCCATCAGATTCAAGACCAAGGGTTGTCCCCTGAGCTCAAGAATGCTGAGTCCTTGGCTCTCAAAGGTTTCAAAGAATGGGAGCTTCGGGAGGAGATCTTCTGGAAGCAGAAATCTCGTATTGATTGGCTTTAGGAGGGAGATAGGAACACGGCTTTTTTTCATAACTCGGTTAAGGCTCGGAGGCAGGGGAACTCTATTTCCTCTCGTGTTTCACTTGATGGGGCCCAACTTTCATCTTTTGAAGAAATCTCCAGGGAAGCTGTCAACTACTTCTCAAATCTTTTTACTAGGGAGAATCTTGCTATTAGGATGGAAGAGAGGGCTATCTTGGATTGTATTCCCCACCTAGTCTCTGTTGAGATGAATGGGGCTCTCCTATGTCCAATCTTGTTACTTGAATTGGAGAAAGTTGTGTTTAGTATGAAAAAAGGTAAAGCTCCTGGCCCTGATGGTTTCCCAATTGAGTTCTTTCAGGAATTCTGGGAAATAATAAAGTATGATCTCCTTGAGGTAGTTCAGGAATCATATAGGAACAAACAAATGCTTAAGTCTTTGCATTCTATTTTTTTGGCTCTCATACCTAAGAAGGAGGGAGCTAATCGGTTGGACCAATTCAGGCCTATTGCTTTATGCGATGTCATCTACAAGATCATCACTAAGTTGATTACTGAGAGACTCAAGCCACTCCTTGGTGCTTTGATCTCTGTTGAGCAGGGTGGCTTTGTTGAAGGAAGACAAATTCTTGATGGTGTTGTGATAGCTATGGAGGCTATTCATTTTATGGCTTCCTCTAAGGAGAAAGCTATGTTCATCAAACTTGACATGGCTAAAGCTTATGATCGAGTGAGTTGGGAGTTCTTACATAAAATTCTCTTGGCTTTTGGATTTGATGAGGAGTGGGTGAATTGGGTTCTTAGTTGTGTGACCTCATCCTCCTTTTCTATTATCATTAATGGGGAACCTTCAGATTTGTTTAGTGCTTCTCGAGGACTTTGGCAAGGGGACCCTTTATCTCCCTATCTTTTCATTATTATGGTGGAAGGTCTTGGTAGATTTATTAAATCTCAGGTGAGGTAGGGTTTTATACAAGGTTGGTCCTAGAACAATAATCTCCCTCCTTACCTCATCTTTAGTTTGTGGATGACACTGGGCTGATGGGCTTGGCTAGAATTAGTGAGGCTCTACATTTCAGGAGAGCTTTAGACATCTATTTGAAAGCTTTTGGTCAGAGTATTAATGATGATAAATCTTCCATTTATTTCTTTAATACTCCTCGGCTTATTCAGAATAGGATTGCTAGGATTCTTAGATTCTAGATTGGTTCTCTTCCCTTGATGTACCTTGGGATTCCTTTGGCTTTGGGTTCCCAGCATAGAGATTTCTGGCAGGAGATTTTGGATAAATTCTGGAGTAAGGTTAGTCATTGGACTTATAGATGGCTCTCTTCTGCTGGGAGAGTGATTCTCCTAAAGACTGTGGTGCAGTCTCTTCCTATTTATAGGTGTTGTGTGTAGGTTCCCCCTTCCTCTTTTGTGAGGGACTTTGATGCTCTTTCTCAAAAATTCCTTTGGTCGGGAAACCTTCTCTCTTCGAAGTGGAGTTTAGTCAGGTGGGAGTCCGTTTGTAGGCCAAAGAATGCTGGGGGCCTTGGTCTCAGATCTATGGCTCTTGTGGTCACGGCCTTGGCGGCCAAGCTGTACTGGAGATGGTGCAACAGTCAGGAACAGGATTGGGCTAAGGTTCTTGCTCTCAAGTATTTACCTGGTGCTGAGAGCCAAGACGATTCACGACTTGCTTTGTTGGGAAAAGGCTCTTGTATTTGGGATACTCTGAAGAAGGGAGCCCAGCTTATTAAGGATGATCTCTTCTGGATCTATAATAGAGGATCTGATGCTCTGTTCTAGCAGGACTCTTGGGACAGTTACCCCCCCATTCTTTGTAGTTTCCCTCAACTTCAGCCTCTTTACCATATCTTCTCTGATGCTGGATGGATTAAGGTGGAACATTTTAAAACAGTCAAGCGTATTGGTCAGGTGGAGGTGTCCTGCTGGAAGGATCCGCAGGAGTGGCCCGTGGGTGGCTCTGATGAGGATCGTGCTATTCTATTTAAAGTCTTAGAGGGTAGGCTTTGCAGCTCCCTTAATGAGAGGGACAAGTTGGCTTGGAGTCCCAGCCCAAAAGGTAAATTTACTATTGCTCAAGGCTATGCTGTGTTTGACAAGAACCTTCATGGTCCTATGGAGGTGTCCTAGTGGAAGAAGGTTTGGAATAACTTCTCTTGGCCCAAGTGTAATTTTTTCCTATGGTTGCTTGCTCAGAAGAAATGTCTCACTTGGGAGAATCTCCGCAAGCGTGGTTTTCATGGGCCTTCTATGTGCTTCCTTTATTCGAGCAATGAAGAATGCTCTTCCAATTTGTTCTTTCATTGCCCTTTTTCTAGAGAAATTTGGCATAGGTGGTGGGAAGCTTGGCATCAGGGTTGTGTTCATGCTTCCTCCCTAATAGAGTTTTGGGAGAGCCTGGCCAGGCCTCCTGCGAAGACTTCTTTCCTACAGGTGGCTTGAGCTATTGGGCCTATTTTCATTCTTTGGAACCTTTGGCTGGAAATCAATCATAGAGTTTTTTGTGATTCTAAGCTAGGAAGTGGTCAATTGTGGAAGAAGATTATTAGCAGGCTTCAGGAAACTATTTCTGCTAAGTGTGATATGGATGATAATATTGATCCTAGTGATTATGCTATTATGAGGGATTTGAACCTTGGGGATAATAGTAGGGGATGTAGTGTTGGAAATAGATCCTGACATGGCAAGCAACGGGTTTTTCGTGATGGGAGGTGGATGCCCCCCCAGTGGGGGTCCTGAAGATTAATACAGATGGCTCTTCTCGAGGGAACCCTGGACATGCGGGTGTTGGTGGTATAGGTAGAGGTGAAGATGGGGTTGTTGTGTTCTTCTTCTCTGTCTACAAAGGGCAGCACTCTAATAATCTGATGGAGGCCCTTGCTATTAAGATTTCCGTTGAGTGTGGCTGCTCTTTAGGCTGGAGGAGGATTATCTGTGAGTCAGACTCACAGATTGTTGTGGATATGCTGAACAACCAGAGATTGGATGATGTTAACTGGCAATTAGCCTCGGTGGTTAGACAAATTCTAAGTGTATGTCATTCCCTGGATTCTATCTCCTTTTGTCACATCCCTAGAGAATGGAATCAAGTGGCAGATTGCTTGGCAAAGTGGGCCTCGGAGAATGGGGAGGGCTGAAATATTAGTGGACGGGATGAGTTATCTTCTGGGTATCTTGGGACCCTGGAGAGATTATTATTGGATGACAGGAATATGTAGTGTTTCCGATGGTCTTTTTGGTTGTATTTCTATTTTGGTGGGCCTTTGGCCTATGCTTTGTATTTTGGATTTGATTGAATAAATTTTTACCCCTCTTTTTAAAAAAAATTTTTTAAAAAAAATGATATATATATATATGTATATATGTGCATATGATGTTTTATTAGTTAAATTTATGTGTTGAATGTTAAATGGCAATGTGATTAATGAAATAATCTTTGTAAGATTATTTAATGAATATATTCATGATTTAACATGCTTTATGTGATCTAATTAAAACTTATTATAGTTTCTCTTATATGCAACATTGGAATTAAGTATGTTATGCTAAATTAAATGCACCTATGATCTAACTAAAGAATGTTATTAAATGCATATAAGGATCTAATCTACCATAACACACAAGATGAACTTGAATAGCATGAAACCTAAAGTAATTATATAAAAAGTACTTTACATAATCACCTTAGTGTTCAAGACATATGCCTAAGATTTTGTTAGGAATGAAGCAATGTGAAAGCATATGGAATATAATCTAGTAGCTCTAACAACATTGCTTTATCATTCATACTATTCAAAGGATTAGACATAATACTGGCAAAAATGTGTGACATTGATAGGTTTTTTGAGAGGTGTTCCATCTAGTTTGGTTAACATGTATGCATCAAACCCAAAAAATTTGTCAATTATGTAGGGTCCTAACCAATTAGGACAGAACTTTCCTTTTTCATTTGGGTTAGCATTGATATTGCATTGATTTTTAGATAGGACTAAATCACCTTTGTTGAATGTGTGAGGGATGAAATTGAGATTGTAATGTCATTTTTTCCTTTTGCAATAAGCTTGAAGATGTTCAAGAGCGTTGATGCATTGTTCATCGAGCATTTCAAGTTGATGTAATCTTTAGTCTTTATAGTTTATATTGTCAATAAGTCCTTGAGGAGCAATTCTTAATGTAGGAATCTCTAACTCCAAGGGAATTATTACCTCCAAGCCCTCTAGCTGTCTGTATGTCTAAACGATCTCCCTATGGTGCTCAGTCACTGAAATCGCCAATTTCTCCAAAGTCCTCCTCGCTTTGAGCTCTCAAATTTGCTATGGTGAATGTGAAAATCAATTGACTTTTACCCCATTCTCAACCTATTTATAGGGTCAAAGTGGGATTTTTCAAACTTTTTATTATTGGAGGCTCTTTTGACCAACTTTGACCATGCCTTTGGCTACTTTAAACTCCTTGAAATCTGAAGCCATCTGTACCATTGCTTTTCTAGTCATCAAATTGACTTATCGGGACACTTTCCAAATTTTCCTCTCGCGAGGGCAAAATTTGAAAATTTTCCCGAGGGAACATAGATACTCCATACCTTCACTAGGGAATGACCTTGACTTATTTTCTTTGTCACAATGTGACACGCTACATTATGACAAAGAGGGACAAAATGTAGAAACATAAAAATGACCTAGGCATACAAGTTTTATTTTCTCCATATTTCGTCTTAGCATAAATAATTTATTTAATTATGTCCTTGGTCCACTTTCGACTATTAATTAAATAATTTATAATTACTTAATTAATTCATGTCTTTTTATTCTTCTTGATTATTAAATAAATAAATTTATTTATTTATTTAATACGTCACTAATTGTCTAATGTCTTTCCATAATTAAATGAATTTCTTAATTTATTTAATTATCCTTGTCCACTAATTTCATCCTGATTATTTAAATAGATAAATTTTATTTATTTATTTAAATACGTCATTAATTCTTTCATGTCTTCTTATAATTAAATAAATTCTTTAATTTATTTAATTATTGCCACCTTGACATTTACCCTATTTTAAATAAAATTATTTAAAATGGTCTCACTCTCTAATTTCCCACTTTAAGTAAATGATTCAAATTAATTATTTACTAATATGTGACCCCAACATTTTGATTTAAATTAATTTTTAATTCAAAATCATCTTTTTCCTCCAAAAATCAAGTAATTTCTATTATTATTTGATTTTCCAGCCACCTCTTTTTATGTGCCAATCTTATCTCTTATCGCATACATTGTCAACCCTTGATTTGATTTTCTAAAAATCAATCATGTTCATTCATTTTTAATTTTCCCTAATGTTTCCCTAACCCTAATTGTGGGTTGTCACATTAAATGTTGACCATTGATTCTAGGGAATTTGTCAACTTTTAATCTTGGTCACTCACTCAAAATTGCATTTTCTATAAAATGGAAATTTTGATCTCATTTGGACATCTCATGCAATCTTGTTTTAGGAAATCTCATGTCATCTTGCAACCTTATTCTCATATTTTGTCATCTCATGCTCTTGCTATCTTGTCATTTTAAGCTATTTTCCGCACACTTCATAGTTTTCTAGTTGCATTTGTGAGGTTGTTTAGGTTAAAATCCTTCAACATTTGCTTAGGGATTGTCATAGTCATTAGATTTCTCACATAAAATTTGAGGGCAAAATCATATGTTTAGCAAGTTGAGAAGGTATAATGGAGGTCAGCCATGGAGAATGAAGACTTTTTGGGTGATATCTTTCATTAGTTTTCATGTTATTTCCTTTGCACTTCATTATTGCTTTGGGTTTTTGTGTTATTTCATTTAATCTACTAACCCTAGGAAAATTTTGTGACACATTTTCTGCTTCAAATGATGCATTCACTCTGCTACGACGCATAAAACTTGCAGAACAATGCATTTGATTTGCCACGACGTATTTTCTTTGTAGGTCGACACATTTTCCTATCAGATTCTAGCTTGTAGACCTGAGCCACATTTTCTTTGCAAGTCAATGCATTTTCCTGTCAGATTCCAACTTGCAGACCCGAGCCGCATTTGTTGTGCAGAGTGGTGCATTCGCTCTCCTGCAACGCATTTTTCTAGTAAAATTTTTCTTTCAAATTTTTCCAAAATTTTCTTCATTTCTTTTTACAATATGTTATTCCTTTCTACAATCCTCTAGTTTAGGGATTTTCTGGTTACTAATAGGCTATTGCAGCATGTGGTTTTGAGTCTTTTGTGGGTCTAAGGCATCTCTTTGAAACTACTAACTAGTGATTTTGTAGGTTTGATTGTCCAAGGCTATCACTTTGATATTCTTGTGTTTGTTTAGTTTTAGAGTAGAAAAAACTTCAATTGGTGCTTTAAAAAGAAAATTCATTTGTCATTTTCTTGATTGTGCTTGAAGGTGGTAGGTGATTATGCTCTCACCTTGTGCAAAATAGGTGATTAGAAAACCAAACCCATCTATTTTTTTGTTTACCCCAATTCAATAATCAAGGTATACTCTCCCCTTACACACTTGTGTGATCCTAGGTATAAGAGAAATGGTTATTGACTCTAGGAATTGGGCCTTCCTTGGTGGGAAAAATTACTCACCCCAAGGTGACTCAAACCGAAAAATGGATCTCTTTGGCTGAGCTACCCTCGACTAGTATATAAATGTGAATCCTAATGGAAAGCCTAGGATTACGAGTGCGGATGTGTCATACAAACAAAGTACGATTCCCAAAAACCCTATTGAACATAACCTCTTTAGGATGGAATTCCTCCTTAACATATCTTAATCTTTTCCCCATGTATGGCCACTCGAATAGGGGTCCCAAATTAAAAAAAATTGTGTAGTAACCAAAATCCTTCTATTTGCTAGTGCAGCAATGGTCATTGTGAAGGAATCCACATTCTCATACGTTTTAGTAGAGGTGATCAACCTACCATGGGAGATTTATGGGGGTTGGAAGCTTGGTTGGCCTAAGAAGTAGTGCACTATAAGGGGGAGCCCATGCGGCCATGCTTCTAGATTCACACGCTAAGAATAAGTGTGGTTGGGGAAACCCACGTGGAATATAGAAAATATTGTTCTTACCTAACCTAGGATTGTTCTTGTATTCTTCATGTTTGATTAAGAAAAAATATTGTGTTTTCCAAGTGTTTTCTGAGACATTCAAACAAAAAACACCACTAAAGATTTGGAAACAAAAAGTTAGCCTCAAACAATTCAGATTTTTTACCAAAACTGTAAAAAAATTAGACATTTTGCATTTTGCACTGCATCTTCCACGATGCATTCACTCAGAAGCACCACATTCACTTTGTAGAACACTGCATTCGCTTTTACAAAACACATTTTCTTTGTATAACACCATGCTTGCCTAGCCCGAACTGTATTTTCTTTTCATAAAATTGCATTTGCAATACTAAGTCACATTTGTTTTCTGTAGAACCACATTCGCTAAAATTGAGCTACATCTATTATATTGTGATGCATCTGTGACCTAAACTGACACATTTGCATGGAAAAAAACAAAAACTCTGTCAAAAACTAGAAAGAAAATTGCTCAAATCTTCCATTTCTTGCACACTTTAATTTTCATTTTACCATAGGTTCATCTTTGCAAATTTTAGTTTCATCCTTAGGCTTCACCATTTTCATTTTCAGTCATAAACCAATCCTTAGTTCCTCATTTCATTTGCATATTTTGGATTAGGACAACCTTACCATACTTTGTAAAATCTTGGCCTTCAAAAGTAGGTTATCATTAGACTTAGTCATCATTATATCCTTTAGTTATTATCCTTTTGTGAGATCTTTCCAACTCATAAGTCAAGTTAGGAAACCTCACTTAGTCATCTTGTCACTATCATTTAGTCCTTCAAACAAGTCCTTTGATATTCCAAAATTGAGACATAGAGCAAGCTTAGGGCGGTTGAGCAACCTTCTTCCAAATCATTTAGAACTTTGCATTTGCATACTTTATACATTCAAATAATTTTAGTCCTCTCCTTGCATATCTTATCCTTAAAAATCCAAAAACATTGTCATAACTTCCATCTTAGTCCTCATTTGGCATCTAGACTTTGCATTGGTCATTTCCTTAGTCAACATTTTCATATTAGTCCTCATTGTCACCTTGGCATTTGGCATCTTTTCTTAACAACCTCGTCAGCTTGCATTATTCATTTCCCTTAGGAAATCATCATTATCACCTTGCATTGGCATCCATTATTCCAAAAATACAAAAACATTAGTGTCATAACTTGTCATCTTAGTCTTCATTGTTCTTTAGCATTAGTCACTCTCTTTAGAAAACATTGTCATATTGCATCCCTTATTGTCAAAAATCCACAAAAAACATAGTTTGCATTGTCATTCTTTATTCCAAAAATCCATAAACATAGTGCCATTTAGTTATCATTTTCATCCCCTCACTAATTTGAGCAACTCCTTATATGGTTGAGACTAGGCTTCAAAGAAAAAGAAGACAAATGGCTAATTTTGGACAAGACAACAACACTTACATCTTTTCCAATGACATGAATCAAAACATGGAGCAAGAAAAATCTTTCATCAATCCTTTTAGCAACATGAACATGCCATCTTCATCACGTAATCCCTTTGAACCATTCATACATAGAGATGAGTATGGAAACATATTTGAGGAAAACATTGAAGTTGCAACACAATCTTGAAGTGGCCTCTTTTGTAGAAGACATAGTTTTGCATGATAGAGACAGATATTTAGCCATAATTTTACATCAAGGAATCAAATTACCACAAGGATTTGACATTAATAAATTAAGAGTAGACACTCCCAATCATGATGCCAACAACAACACAAATAATGCCTCCAACACTAGTCAACCTCAAAATGATGTCAGCAATAATGTTGGTGCCACCTCACAAATTTCCATAGGCAGTACCACCATTGACACCTCCAATCAAAACAATTCCAATACAATTAATGCAACATCCCTAGGAGGAACACCAACTATGTCACAAGCCATGTCACAATCAATGCCAACAATGTCAACAATATCTTCACAATCAATTGGAGCTACCTTTGGGTCCTCATCAATGGGGGAAAGCTCTTCAAACCCTCTATTTGGAGCATCATCTAGTGCCATGGGTGCATCATCATCAAAATCTTTCATTTGTACCTCATTCAATCCTTTCAGAGGAAGTAAACGACATATCTTTATTTGAGGACTACAACCAAATGTTAACACATCATCAGAATTTAATACCAATACCTCCCAAGGGAAAAACACAAACATTCCCCATGGACAATTCCAACAATTTGGACATGGTAATCAGAATACACAACATATGACCTCATTTGGACACCAAAATATTCATGGTCAACATATCCCACAAATTTTGACTCAAATGGTTGGAGGGCACATTCCTACATATGCATCACATATCCACACACATCAACATGTTCCTCATCGAAACTTTCAACACCAACAACATTCAAATCTAAACACGTCATACATCTCACAACAACACATCCCACAAAAAAATACCAAAATCTCTTCACAAAAAATGGGTACCCATGGGATACCTATCACTCTCATGTGTGATGCAATAAACAATCCTATAATTGATGCCTTGACAGCTCAAGTGGTTCACTTGCAAAAGACCATAGAGACTATGCAAATGTCTAAGAAGAAGTCACACATGTCATATGACCTATGCCCATATCCTTTTGACATGAGTCTATACATGCCACCATTTCCTCCTGGGTATGTGGCACCAAATTTCACCAAGTATAAGGGCAAGACAAATCCTATTGAACACATTCAATAATTCACAACAAATTGCATGGACATTGCCTATGAGCACACTTACTTGATGAGACTCTTCTCTAAGTTTTGTACAGGACCTACACTTGAATGGTTCTCCACTTTAAAAGGGATAAAAAACATGGGATGAACTGACCAAAAAATTTGTGAAAAATTATGCCTATAACATTGACATAGACACTTCCATCATTAGTTTATGCGCACTTACACAAGAAGACATTGGTGAAACATTTATCCCATTTTTTCAAAGATGGATAAATCTAGCAAGTCATTGCCACATTGACATACTTGAAAAGGAAAAAGTTGACATGTTTGTTCAAACATTCCTAAGCCCATTAAAACATGGATTGCAAGTTCATTGCTGCACAACCTTCACAGACCTAGTCGAAAAGGGTTTCCAAGTTGATAAGGCTCTTATTGCTAAAGGAGAACTAAAATATGGTCCTAAAAACACAAGCACAAATCCATCCATAGACAAAAATAAGTATTGGGTCAAAAATAAACATGTTACCAGTGATGGTGTTGTCGATGACAAGGTTGTAAACATGATGGGTCTTGTACTTACTCTTAAAGGAGCTCAGCCATGGAACAAACCAACAATAATACTCACACCCCTCACCAATTTCATTCCAAATAACCAAAGCGATCAAAATAGTCAAATTCAAGGACAACCCTACCAGACAATACAATTTTTGAAAAGACAAACATACACCACTTTGGGAGAACCAATTGAGGATGTCCTTAAGAAGCTCCTTCAAAACAGTCTCATCACACTTGATGACCCTAAGCCATATAACCTAGGGTAGTTTAAACCATCATGGTGGGATGACAACACTTTTTGTGATTACCATCAAGCTAAAGGGCATGAGACATCCTCTTGTCGGCAACTAAGAAATATTGTTCAAGACCTCATTGAAAATCACACAATTGAATTGGGTGGGCCACAATTTGCATAAAATGCAAAGCATCTTATTCACAAAAACCCACTGCAAGACCATGGTTCTAATAAAGCCTCCACATCAGGTTCCAAGACTAATAATAATCAAGCCAATTATTCTTGCACTGCATTTGATTATTCAGGTGAAACCATCATTAATAACATCCGAACCAATGATGATATGCCAATACCATCATTGTCAAAAGGGCACCTGAATGTAATGCTACTACCTGAAGCAGAAAAATCACCATAGTTGGTCGTCCTCCTTGGCAACCAAAAATTACCATAACTGGTCCATTTGCAAAACAATCACAATTAGGCCTAGCTACAAAATAGTCACAACCTAAGAGTCAGTTTAACCTTATCGACCAGCTAGGCAAGACCCTTGCGCAAATATCCATAGTTGAGATGCTTTGTATTTCTCCCACGCATAAGGCTATACTCGAAAAAACCTTGCAAGAGTCCTTTATCCCTCAATACATTGATGTAAACTAGTTTGAGGCCATAGTGGGTTACCTCACTACACCCCATCATGTAACATTTTCAAACTAAGATTATTCATCACCAAAGTCCAACCATAACGATGCATTACACATTGAAGTTTTCATCCATAAACACAAGGTCAACCGAGTTTTAGTAGATGGTGGAGCAGGACTGAACATATGCTCCTTAAAATTGGTTAAGGGTCTAGTTTTTTCTAATGCTTGCATAGACGCAACAAAGAGCATAGTCATAAAGGTGTATGATGATGAAGAACATTCCTCTCACTTAGGTGTTATCACTCTTCCTATCATAATTGGGCTAGTCATTGTAGACACAACTTTCCAAGTCCTGGATCTTGAATTACCCTATAACATCTTGCTTGGCCAACCTTGGATTCATGCCCTCAAAGCTATTCCATCCACTTACCAACAATATCTAAAGTTTCCCTTTGATGGCACAAAAATCACCATATATGGAGACCCTGATCCCTTTCAATATTGCACCAATCTAAGGGGTATTTCAGAACATCAAGTTCCCATCAACTAAGAACCTCCTAGTTCATCTTCTTCCAATTCATTGAACCTTCCACACTCACCTCTTTTTCCGCATCCACTCCTTCCACATCTATGGCCACACCATCATCTTCCTCGCTTCCTAATGTTGAGTCCACTATCAACATCCAAGACCTAGGCTATGGAGAATTCAAGCTGAATATAGCATATTACATCAAAAAAATACTCATCTACCGAGGTCTATGGTCGACCTTATTTTAGAATGGAACCTAAAGAAATTTTGAAAGTTCCACTAATAAAACTTTTCATAAAATGGGGAGACATGAACAATGAGGACATTGAAGACATATCATGATGGATTTACAAAGAAATGGAAAACCTACCTGCTTTACTAGTCTAGATATACAGCAAAGGCTATGACATGATAAAGGAAAAAGGATATGATGGCACTAGTGGCCTTGGAAAAAATAATACTGGAATGTGTGAACCAATCATGCCTCCACGTAGACCAAAAATTCTAGGGCTAGGGTATGGATTACCTGAAAATGACGATCAACATACTAGTGGAATTTTTAGTGAGATCGTGAATTCTTCATAAAGTGTCGATATTATTGAGGAATCCCTTATTGAAAATAACTCCCATGAATGGGAATTTGGCTCCCAATGATCCTTAATCAATTGTTGCATTGATGAATTGTTCCTTGAACTTGGAGAACTTAACTCTGAACAAATATTTTGGAAAATGTTTAAGATTGACCTAGCACTGAATAATGACAATCCTAAGATCCCAAGGAAATGAGAAAATTAGGATAGACTCTTTGGCCCAAGGAATAATGACAAACCTAAATCATCTCCCAGTCCTATTAGCCATAATTCTTACATATCTTCCCAACCATCTAACAATGATAACCATTATTTGGACTCATCCAAATTGCCACATGATGCTACTGACCCCAATGATAGTCTTTTGTCCCTTATTTTTACAATGAGTATGAATCAAGTGAAGGAGAATATTGGATAGAATCCAATTGAGAATTGGATGATGACAACTACATTTTCAATGTCTTTGAATCTATCTGTATGCTTTCTGTGCCCTCCCCACAATTCACCAATACTAATGATGGTATCTCCTTAGTCTGCCCACAACTAATTGATTGGGATCAACAAGGCCCACTAGTCATGGACATATTTTAGAATGATGAGGCCATTGCAGAATTCATGGGACTACATGAGGGCATACCAAGTGGAGATCACAAGGCTAGATTTTCTATTGAACTAGATTGTGCAGCTTACATTGGGGAGACTACTCTATCCTATAGTCACAAAATGAAAAATAAAAATAAAACAAAAAATGACACATCTTTAGGTGAAAACCCAAAGGAACCTTTTGGTGATAAAAAGGTAAAAATAAAGGACATATCTACAGGTGAAAACCTCTTTGAGGCACCCAAAGATGGAGGACTAGACTTTCTTCCCATGACTCAAGAAAAATCAACAATGCTCATAGAGGACACCACGGAAGTTAACATATCCACAATAGAAGATCCCAAAATTGTCCTCTTTGTGACATCCTTGATAGAAGAAGAGAAACCTGAGTTCCACAAATTCTTTGCACAGTGCAAAATTAATTTTGCATGGTCATATGCTAATATGCATGGGTTGGATCTTGAATTGGTCTTACACCATTTTCCACTACTTCCAGATGCCAAGCTAGTAAAACAAAAGCTACGTGAGATGCATCCTTAGATCACCCTATTAGTCAAAATAAAATTCAAGAAATTTCTAGATGCAAGATTCATATGGTCTATCGACTATGCTAAATGGATATCCAATCTTGTACCGGTTACAATTTAACCAAATGGTCAAATACGAGTCTACACAGATTTTAGAGACTTGAACAAAGCATGTCCAAAGGATGACTTTCCATTTCCAAACATAGATATCATAGTTGACCTCACAGCGGGATATGAGATGTTGTCCCTCATGGACAATTTCATAGGTTATAATCAGATTTCTATTGCCCCTAAAGATTAGCATAAAACAACATTCACATTTCCTTTGGGTACATACTATTGGAACGTCA
Organism: Sequoia sempervirens; assembly: GCA_007258455.2. Lineage (NCBI taxonomy): Eukaryota > Viridiplantae > Streptophyta > Pinopsida > Cupressales > Cupressaceae > Sequoia > Sequoia sempervirens. The sequence continues at coordinate 35,716,004 of VDFB02105785.1, read as the reverse complement.
TGCCTTTTGGTCTTAAGAATGTAGGCGCCATGTATCAGAGAGCTATGACAACAATATTCAATGACATGATGCACAAGATAATGGAAGATTATGTAGATGACCTTTTGGAAAAATATTTGACATGAAAAGACCACTTGAATGTGTTAGAAAAAATATTCAAGGGACTAGAAGAATACATGGTACGCTTGAATCTAAAGAAATGTTTCTTTGGTGTGACATCAGGAAAGCTTTTGGGGTACATTGTTTCTTGCAGAGGAATTGAAGTGGATCCTACCAAAGTGAACGCAATATTAGACATGCCTCCTCCAAAAGGGATAAGTGAATTCAGGACATTGCAAGGAAGATTACAATCTATCTAACATTTCATAGCACAACTGGCCGACAAGTGTCTACCATTCCAGTACCTCCTGTGTAAGGGTATCCCCTTTGTGTGGATAGATAAATGTAAAGAGGCCTTTCAACAAATAAATGATTACCTACTCTCACCACCTATTTTAATGCCACCAATCAAAGGGAAACCTTAGATGCTATATATTTCTACAACAAATTTAGCACTAGGGGCATTACTGACACATAATGACCATGATGAAAAGGAAATGGCCATATACTACATCAGTTAGACACTGGAGAGATATGAGCTAAATTATGCAACCATTGAACATGCTTTCCTAGCAGTTGTCTTTGCTACTCAGAAGCTAAGGCACTACATGTTGAACCACATGACACATTTGGTCACAAAGATTGATCCCTTGAAATATCTCTTGAGTCATGCAACATTGACAGGTCTTCTGGGAAAATGGGTCATGATTTTGAGCAAGTATGAAATTCAATATGTGGAACAAAAGGCCATAAAGGGACAAGTGATAGCAGACCAACTGGAAAACACACCTATACAAAGTGATCACCAATTGGTGGAAAATTTTCTTGGTGAGTCTATATTTCATACATAGCCTAAGTCACCATGGAGGCTATACTTTCATGGGTCTCATACTAATCATGGCTTAGGGGCAGGAATATTTTTTATCACACTACAAGGAGAATCCATCCCTAAGTCATTTTGCATTTCTTTTTTGTGCACAAATAATGTTGCAGAATATGAGGCACTTGTTACGAGACTTAGAATGCCATAAAATGGAAAATTAAGACACTTCATGCCTATGGAGATTCTCAACTAGTCATCAAACAAGTTAATGATGACCATGACACCAAGGATGAGAAATTGATGCCTTACAAATGAATGGTTGATAGCTTTCACACATATTTCCACATGGTGACTTTCGAATAGGTTCCAAGAGCACAAAACAAGGCAGCAGATGCAATAGCTACAATCGGCTCTCTCCTAGACATTCCAAGTAATGTACCACAATTTGAATTCTTGGTAGAACAACTTTTGGTCCCTACATATGACATTCCAGAATTAGAGATGGTGTGTGAGCTAGTTGGTCTCAATTCTCCATGGTATCAAGACATCTATGACTATCTCAAGTCTCAAACCCTTCCCCCCAACCTATCCAACAACCAATGAAAGTCCTTCATCCACAAAGCTGCCTGATACACCATCATCAATGACACCCTATACCACCAAAGCTTTGACAATACCCTTCTTTGATGTCTCGACACTGATGAAGCACAAATGACCTTACACATAGTACATGAGGGTATATGCGGGTCTTATTCGAGTGGTCCTACTTTAGCCAAGAAGATAACGAGATTTGGGTATTACTAGCCAACCATTGAGAAAGATGCACTTGAGTTTTTTAGGACATGTCACCAATGTCAGATACATAGTGACTTGATTCATGCACCAGCACAGGAACTTCGGTTGATTACTTCTTTATGGCCCTTCGCACAATGGTGACTCGACCTCGTGGGAAAATCCATCCTACCTTTTCAAATGGCCACAAATTAATTATCAATGCCACTGAGTATTTCACTAAGTGGATTGAAGTCATCCCCCTTACATACATAACCAATAAGAAAATTTCCAAATTCATCCTCAACTACATCATTTTTTAGTATGGTATACCCCAATCCATCATCACAGACAATAGGCGTCCTTTCAAAAATCAAGATGTTCGTGAGTTATGTGAACGATTCAATATCCAACACCATTTCTTCACACCATATTACCCACAAGGAAATGTCCAAGCTAAGGCGTCCAACAAAACCATCATCAAATTTATTAAGAAGATAGTAAATGACACTAGTCCTGACTTGCACATTCAACTTAACCCTGCTTTGTGGGCTTACCACACCAGCATCCACACACCCACAGAAGCCACACCATTTTCCTTAGTCTTTGGAGCTAAATCTATCTTGCCCATCGAGGTTGAAATTCCCTCTTTGTGTGTCTCTCTAAAGGGTCTAATTGATTATGAAGAGTATAGACAATCACAACTGCATGAATTGGAAATGTTAGAGGAACGCCAACACAATGCCTTGAATCATTTGCAAGCATATCAGAATCAACTCTATCACAACTATAACAAAAGAGTCATGGTCAGAAAAATTGACATTGGTGACTTGGTCCTCATGCAAAATCCAAAGAATCAGTGTGACAGAGAAAAACCTAGCAAGTTCAAACCAAATTGGTTGGGTCCTTACATTATCACATCCTCTTTTGGTTTTGGAGCATATCAGCTAGCCACTCCAGATGGTGAACAATTGATAGAGCCTATAAATAGTTTACATCTATGAAATTTCTATGCATAGCATCAGAAAGCCTAGTTGAAAACCTTGAAAAAAAAAATCATCACCTTGATGAAAACCTGGAAAACAGGTGTCTTGGTGACACCAAAAAATTAAAAAATGACAAAAATAGTAAAGAGAAATAATTCATCCAACAGTGAAAACCTGGTAAGAAGACACTTTGGATAAGTACCATGGTGAAAACTTGGAAAATAGGCACCATGTGTAGTCAATCATTGCTTTCCCATCTACTATCACTCTAATTACCTTGGTCCATAATAAACATCCAATTTTCTGACATTATCACAATACTTCACCCTGCCATCATGACATTTCTTTCCATGGCCAACAATGGTTGACATCATGTCTTGCATACTGTCCCCTGTCCATACTAGTCATGTCCTTTTCCATCCCATTTTGTTTGGCTCATTCTCGACTTGACTAGGGGAAATTTTTTATCATTTGATTGTAGTGGGTATCGTACATGGTCCTAACAATCAAAAAAGTCCTGAAAAAATCCTAAAAATTATAAAAAGTCTTGAAAATTTCCTAAAAATAAAAAAATGTCTTTAAAAAAAACCTAAAAATTGAAAAATGTCCTAAAAAAGACATAAAAATTGAAAAATGTCTTGAAGAAATCCAAAAAAATCAAAATATCTTAAAAACACAAAAAATAGAGTCAATATCAGTCAAGTTAGTCAAGTCAATCAGTCCATGTCACTTGTCGAACTACATTGTCTCTGTGCATTTTCTACATAGGCAAGGCTCGTCTGTGAGCCCCCGAGACATTCGGTTAGTCCCTTTAGGTTTGTCAAAATAAAATCATGACTTAATCTTTGGTCATCAAGACAAAGTCATTGGTCATGTTGAACTACAAGGTCTCTAATTGTATGACATAGGAAAGGCCATCTGTCGATGAGCCCTCAAGGCCACACTAGGTCAGTCCATTAGGGTTCATTATACTACACTGGTACACACGTCAAACAATTTTCAAATCAAGTAGAATTTTTATCAATCTTAAAATGGACAATTTCTTCAAACAAACTTTGACAATCCTTCAATCAAATACAACAATTGTATTAACATGTCAACAATTGACATGTGATCAATATAGTCATCTTTTCAAACTCAATCAAACCATGTCACACTGTCAAATCTTGGTTATTCTTCAGATGTGTCCTTCTGAAGAATGACCCCTATCACTTATTTAGGTCCTGGGATGTGTCCTTTCTAGGCATCGTCACCCTCATCTGGCATTTTGGGGAATTCTCACGACATTTGAGAACTAGTCCCCTTGACACTGACATCATTCAGGATGTGTCCTTCCCGAATTTGACACCTTGACACTAACATCATTTAGGATACGTCCTTCCTGAATTTGACACCTTGACATTGACATAATTTAGGATGTGTCCTTCCTAAATTTGGCATCTTGACATTGACATTGTTCAAGATGTGTCCTTCCTGAACTTGGCATCTCGACATCGTCAACCTTGGCATCTTGACATCAAAATACTAGACATTCAGAAACACTTGAAAAAAAAAACATTTCGACATTCAAACACTTGGAAAACACTTGGCATCTTAAATTTTCATCATGTTACTAGTTCCTCGAGGATGTCCTGACATGGGATTTAGAGGAGCAGTGATGTATCATGATGATTGTCTTGTCTTTTTGTCAGTCATGTTGCTAGTTCTTCTAGGATGTCCTAACAATAGGATTTAGAGAAGCAAAGATGTTTCATGACTTGCATTCCTTGTCTTTCTTGCTTGTGGTTGGTTGTGAAAAAAATATTGGGGCAATTGTGCTCTTAGTATGAGTCATGATCATCCTTTTATGTGACTACTTGTTCCATGTGATGATTCAACCTTGCACACCATTGGTCTATGTCATATTATGGTGTTTGTTGGCCATTACAATAATCCGCCCAATGATGATTAAGAGAAAAAACTATTAGTTATATGGGAATATGTTGAAATATTTCTCTCATCATACTAACATTCGTCTCCTTATGTCTTATCATCTCTCTCCTTTTGTCTCCTGATGATATCTTGTGATATAAAAGAAATTATTTGCATAGATAATCACATAGGCATTGCATTAAACTCATTACACATTGGCATTTGGTTGCATTAATATATATTGGCATCCATACATTCACATATCATAAAAGGACAAAGTAAACATGTCATTATCCATATCAACACATTTATCATTCACATAAAGCATCGCATGTCACATTATCCATACATAGTATTGTCATACATTAATGCATCCATAATCATAGACAGGGCATTCATTAGAGTCAAAACATTATGTATATCACCATCATCATCATAATCATCATCATCCATGGCATAGTATCATCATGACATATAAATAAACATCACAACATCATGGCATCTCATCATAAATAACCATCATAAATGCATACATGACATGGCATATAAAAGACATCATCATAGGAATCATAAATGCATAAATCATATCATATGAGCATAATAGAACATGTAGAATGAATCATCACATAACATAAAGCATATAGTCTGCATCAAAACTGTATCATATATATAATCTCAAAAATCATGTCACGGTCCTTATAGAGTCATGAGATATCCCAAGAATTAGAGCTCATAGGCTCAATAGTCAAAATATAACTGTCATAACATAAGTGTCTGAAATTTCTTGATGCAAGATAACAATAAAAATGTCTATTCCAAGCTCTCCTCATCCCCTCGAGGAGAGGATCTAAGGGATCAATACTCTATCAAGGGAACTGATGCCATCATAGTCACTATGGCATGTGCCAGGGAAGCCAAAGGATCTGTCACTGGAGGCTAACTATGTACTGACCTGTGACCTGAACCTATGGAACCATCATTGTCACTCGACCCGTGCTCTGAGGATTGCCTTTGCAAGTGGTGAGATCAATGCCCTAATGTGTTCCCTAACGAGGTGGAACCACCCACACTAATCTAGTTGCGGCTACTATGGGACTTGTTGTTGCTCCTTGATCCTAAACCTGTCCTGCTATATCACCAAGATAACCCAGGATCCCATCTCTCAGGTGGCACAGCCTACTCATATAATAGCCTATAACCTCCCCTGCTCTCACCAACTTTGGCCAACTCTCTTGCCATGTCCCCTAATCATTCTGAACACAACTTTGCAAACTCAATACACCATCTTGACGACTCCTACTATTGGATCACTAACTGATCCCTCTCTATCCTAGAAACCTCCAGCTCTACTTGTAGGGCCCTAACCTATGATGTACTCTCATTGAACCTCCTCTATAGATCAAACACTCTCTGATATATGGTTGCATCATGTGGTAGTAGTGGTCTTGTAGGTGATTCATCCTGCCCCTCTACCATATGACACCTCAGCAGCCACTCCACCTCATCTATTGCATCCTCATAATCCCCAATATCCTCCTCCTCTACCACATTCTCCTCTCCTCTGACAACCCCCTCCTCCCTCGACATCTCTTCCTCCATCTCCCACTCCTATCGAACCTCCATCTCTGGCAATCCCTCCTCCTACATCCCTCCCTCCTGTCTCCCCTCCTCCTGACCACCCCTGAAATCGGGTGCAACATCTAGCTATCTCTCTCCCTCTTGTCTCTTGGCCTCCACCTCTCTCTCCTCCTCCTCGGCCACCTCAGGGATCGGTACCAAGGGAACTCTCTCCATACGCTGCCTGACCCTTCTCACTTGCATCCCACCGTCTCCTCCTCTCCTCCTCCTCCAACCATCTCCACCATTATCTCCATCATCTTCATCCCTCCCTCCACCTCTGCCTCCATTCCTACCTTAGCCTCTTCCTTTTTCCCTACCTCCCCTGCCACCTCGCTACACCCATGGTATCACTAATCTCCTATCCACTGGTGTCAGACCATTAGGATCTATTAATGGGACTGGTCTATGACTCTGCCACCACATATCAAAATCCACTATAATCCCTTGATCTGCAGGCTCCCCTCTCCATCCCCACTACTAAGCCACTAAACCATCAATCTACTACTCTACGAATGGAACGAAAATCATCAGACCCCATGCAGACTCTTGAGATGAATGTGGCCTATGCACACACATATGTGTCATGGTGCATTCGTTCATTTCCCTAAAACCCTAAAAATGACATGCAAAACAATAAAATGACAATGTAGGTTAGATGCACTTAGCGCTGGCTCTGAGCCCTCTAGCCATCTATATGTCCAAACAATCTCCCCGCAATGCTCATTCACTAGAATCACCATCTTCGCCAAAGTCCTTGCTCTAAGCTCTCAAATTTGCTCTAGTGAATGTGAAAATGAATTGACTTTTACCCCATTTTCAACCTATTTATAGGGTCAAAGTGGGATTTTTCAAAAAGTTTATTATTGGAGGCTCTTTTAACCAACTTTGACAATGCCTTTGGCTACTTTAAACTCCTCAAAATTCAAAACTATCTACACCATTATTTTTCTGATCATCAAATTGACTTATCGAGACACTTTCCAAATTTTCCTCTCGTTGGGCCAAAATTTGAAAATTTTCCTAAGGGGACATAGATACTCTATACCTTCACTGGTGCATGACCTTGACTTATTTTCTTTTTCACAATGTGACAGACTACATTATGACAAAGAGGGGCAAAATGTAGACACATAAAAATGACCTAGGTCTGCAAGTTCTATTATCTCCATATTTCGTCTTAGCATAATTAATTTATTTAATTATGTCCTTGATCCACTTTCAACTATTAATTAAATAATTCATAATTACTTAATTAATTCATGTCTTTTTTATTCTTCTTGATTATTAAATAAATAAATTTATTTATTTATTTAATACGTCACTAATTGTCTAATGTCTTTCCATAATTAAATGAATTTCTTAATTTATTTAATTATCCTTGTCCACTAATTTCTCCCTGATTATTTAAATAGATAAATTTTATTTATTTATTTAAATACATCATTAATTCTTCCATGTCTTCTTATAATTAAATAAATTCTTTAATTTATTTAATTATTCCCACCTTGACATTATCCTATTTTAAATAAAATTATTTAAAATAGTCTCACTCTCTAATTTCCCTCTTTAAGTAAATGATTCAAATTAATTATTTACTATCATGTGACCCCACCATTTTGAATTAAATTAATTTTTAATTCAAAATCATCTTTTTCCTCCAAAAATCAAGTAATTTCTATTATTATTTGATTTTTCAGCCACCTCTTTTTTTGTGCCAATCTTATCTCTTGTCACATGCATTGTCAACCCTTGATTTGATTTTCTAAAAATCAATCTTGTACATTCATTTTAAATTTTCCATAATGTTGTCCTAACCCTAATTGTGGGTTGTCACATTGAATCTTGACAATTGATTCTAGGGCATTTGTCAACTTTTAATCTTGGCCATTCACTCAAAATTGCATTTTCTATAAAATGGCAATTTTGATCTCATTTGGACATCTCATGCAATCTTGTTTTAGGAAATCTCATGTCATCTTGCAACATTATGCTCATCTTTTGTCATCTCATGCTCTTGCTATCTTGTCATGTTAAGCGATTTTCCGCATACTTCATAGTTTTCTAGTTGCATTTGTGAGGTCATTTAGGCAACATCATATTTGCTCATCTTTTTCCATCTCATGCTCTTGCTATCATGTCATGTTAAGCGATTTTCCGCATACTTCATAGTTTTCTAGTTGCATTTGTGAGGTCATTTAGGTTAAAATCCTTCAACATTTTCTTAGGGCTTGTCATGGTCATAGTTGCTCATCAAAAATTTGAGGGAAAACATAATATTGCAACAAATGGAGAAGGTACAATGAAGGTCAATCATGGATGGCTTGAAGACTTTTGGTGAAATATTTCCTTTCTTTTATGCATTTTTACTCCTTTGTGCTACATTGTTTAGCTAGGGTTTTGTTTATGCATTTTATTTTATGCTAACCTAGATTTTAACCTTAGTTACACTTGTTAACAGTTTTCTTCAGAATTTGTTTGATAGCTTTACTAGTGTATTCAGTTTCACCATTGATTATGGGTAATAAGGTGTTGAAAAGCAATGTATGTTAAATGTATCGAAGAATTTCTTCAATTCATTATTTTTAAATGGTGTACCATTATCTGAGACTAATCTAGAAGGGAGTCCAAAGCAAGCAATAATGTGTTCCAATATGAAACAACATATTACCTTAGTTTTTAATCAAAGGGGAATGGCCTCTACCTATTTTGTGAAGTAATTAGTCGCAGTGATGATAAATGTATGTCTCGCAAAAGGAGGTGATATCTTTCCTATAATGTCTAATCCCCAAACCACAAAGGGCCATATCAGGACTTGAGCTTGGAATTCATTAGCAGGAGCATGGAATAGATTTCTATGCTCCTGAAATTTGTGGAATTTTCTAACATAGTTGAAGCAATCTTCTTCCATGTTTTTGCAATATTACCCAATCTGGATAAGTTTTTGAACCAATGGTTTTCCTCCAAAATGGCCACCACAAGGACCTGCATGAGCTTGTTCAAGTGTTATGGGTATCTTAGATTTTTTTTTAGGCATCTAAGTAAGAGACCATGGAATGATCTTCAATACAACACATCGGCAAGAATTATATACTTAGATGTGATTTTGCACAAGCAAGCTCAGATGTTCTTGGTTGTTAGCTCAGGAAAGGTACCGTTTTTCAAATTGTTAAATACTGTATCGTACCATTCACTCGAGTCTTCCTCAATTTTTGTTAGCACATCTTTCAGTTTATCATTGATTGAAAGATTCATGATAGGATGAACAATGAATGTGAAATATTTTAAAGGATCTTGAGGTGATATAAGAGAGGTTGCACTCGCCATTGCATTTGCATTTCGATTATCTTTTTGTGGGATGTTATCAATGGTGAATGATTCAAACTTCTCTAACAAGTGCATTGTAATATCCTTGTATTTTGATCATTTTTCATGCGTTTCTTGATATGTTCCATTTATTTTTTTGATTACTAATTGCAAGTCACCAAATATTTTAATGTATTTTATGCCCAAGATCAGACCAACACGTAATCCGATGAGCAAAGCTTCATACTCAGTAGCATTTTTTGTACACAAGGAAGTTTAACCAATATGATAAGGGAATAGGATTTTCTGTAGGTGGGATTAGTATAACCCTAGTGCTAGAGCCAGTTCTACACTTAGATCCATCGAAATATAACTCACATGTATTAAGTTCAATTGTCAACACATTATCATCGAGGAAAGAGTAAGTGCTAGGTAATGTAAGAGGGGAAGGAGCATGAGCCAAGTGGTTGGTTAAGGCTTGGCCTTTAATTTATTTTTGTGAAACAAACTTAATGTCAAACTCAGTCAACAACATCACCAACTTAGAAGCATCCTAATAAATCTGTTTTATTGAACAAATGTTTGAAAGGGTCAAATTTTGTCATATTTTAGCTAGGATGTCACCAACATAATCTTCCAAAATATTATGTATGTAATCATGGAATATTAGTGTCATATCTCATTGATATGTTGTGCCCACATTCTTTAATCCAAAAGGGTATGTGCAGGATCATCATGGAAAAAATAGGGCCTTAAGTGGAAAAAAATTTAGAAAAATCAGAGCTAGGCAACTTGACGTAAACGTTTGAATAAGCTATCTATACTATTTAAAAAATATCTAAGAATAAAATTGGTAGAAAATTGAATGTAGTTTCTAAACTACTAGGTTTGTTTAAAGAGAAAAGAAATCTATTTGGTGAAATTTTGAAATTTCAATGCAATGGTACTTAAATTTCAGGGAAAAAATAAGAAGTAGTTGTTTATCTGACCACCCTAACCACAATAAAATGATAATATTTTTTTATAATATTTTAGATATAAGTAGAGGACTCATGCCTCGATGTGATGCATCTTTTTTTGTAATTTTTTCCAAGTAAATAATTAATTATGAATTTTTATTACAACCTTTTAAAAATATAAAAACTTGTATGTCCGACCACCTTAACTTGGTCAAAACTTCATGAAATTCAATTTTTCTTTTTAATCCTATAGTATGTGAAGCATAGAATGTGGATGTTTTGGATTCAAAAAATATGATACCATTTGAAAGCTATAGATTTTTTTCAATCAGCCTATCAATTAGGACTTTAGTCGTAATTTGAATAGAAAATTAATAATAATTACTTATTAAATTTAAAGTAAAGCATAATTTATATTTGTGGAAATTTGAGAATCTCCTTTAAAAACCTTTTTTTTATCAATTTTGGGTAAAAAAATAGTCATCAGCCACATACCCATCATATTGCCACTTTTTGGCTCATCATGATCCTGCACATGCCCAAAATGCATCATAACCCAACAAAATGTTCCCCAAACTATTGTAAATGTTGTCTTATATTCATCTTGATGTTTGATAAAGATTTGATTATATCCGAAAAATCCATCCATGAAAGACAACAAAGTATTTCCTACGGTTGAGTCTACTATCATGCCAATATTAGGAAGGGAAAAAACATCTTTTAAAGATACTTTATTTAAATCATGAATATCCATGCACATCCTAATACAATTGTCAATTTGTGTAACTACAACAATGTTTGAGATCCAAGGGGAATAATCTATAGGTCATATGAAACCAGTGTCAAGGAGTTTTTCAAGTTCACCTTTAACTAGCAATGTTATCTTGTTATTCATTTTTTGTATCTTTTGTCGAATGGGCTTAGCATTTTTAGTAAGGACAATGTTATGTGTTACTATCTTTGGATCTATTCCTAGAATATTTGAGTATTTCCAAGCAAAAATTTTGGGAAAGTCATGGAGCAAGATTGTAGTGTCTTCTTGTTCTTCATCATCAAGGAACTTCCCTATCTTAATGACTTTTAATTTATCTTCTATGTCCATCGGTATATCAATTGTATCACCTAAGGGAAATGCATTAGACATTGGAAATTCAGGGTCATATTGGTCCATACTGGTGTCTTGCTCATTACTTTCACTTGCCACATCTTTTTGTTTGGTACTGATCATAGCACATGTAACCTTTTTCTTTGGAGGAGTAGAACATGACTTATCATAAACTCCTAACATTTTTGTCAAGGCTTCATCACTTTCAAAGTACTCCTATGGTGGTGGGGAAGTCATGTCAAGCAATTTAGGATGCTTCATAGTAAGATTGGTTCATGGCTTGCACATGATAGTGTTGATGTTTAATGATGGTCTCTTGTTTGCTTTCATTTTCTTAGAAAAAGAATACCCTAAACCAGCCTTTTTCTCTTGTGTGTTAGGTTCTATAGGAACTCGAATTCCTTTTTCTTTCTTTCCACATCCTTTACCACCATATCCCAATTGTTTCACAAGTTAATAACCTCTCCAATAATTTTTTTCCATTTCTTTCGGGTCTGGTGGTTCTTGGTAATCTATCTCAGCAAAATTAGTTGTGTAACTTATATTTTCTTCCAAATTAGATGAGATGGATACTTGTGAATGTTCTTCCAAATTTTGAGTTGACATAACCATTGGTTGTTCTGGTTTCTCATCCTCCTTTCTTGTGATTATATACTCTCCCATAAATGAAGGTGTGAACTCTAAGGAACCCCAATCATCACCTAATAATTTGGACACTATTTCTTCTTTCTTGTCAACTTCTATAGGTTCTATGTGGGATGTTGGAATTAATATACTCATAGGACTTGTTGTTCCATTTTCAAGTTGTAAGAAAATTTTAGGCTCGGGGTCTATTTCAACTTGGTATACCTTGTTGTTATAGATGTATTTCATGATACGATGTAGGGTTGAAGGCACCACATGCATCTCATGAATCCATGGTCTTCCCAAAAGAAGATTGTATGAAAGGTCATGAGGCATGACCTGAATAGGAGTTTTTAGGGTAGCCTTTCCAACTATAATAGGTAAGGTAATCACACCAAGTGGTTGCTTGATAGCATTGGAAAATCCTCTAATCTATAATGAGTCAGACTTGATTTTGACTTTTTCTACATGCAAATTATCTAAGAGTTTCACACTGCACACATTAAGGGCTAGGCCATTCTCGACAAGGGTCTTTTTGATACCTATTCTATTGAATTGGGCTATTATCATAAAGGCCCCCTTTATCTTTCTCAATTCCAAGGGAGGGATCTCATGTTGGTGAAAGATAATGTATACATTAATTAACTATATTCATTCCCTATATTAGAGTTTCCACCTCATTTGCATTTGTACCAGGAGGAACCACTATTTGTTGTAAGGATGTTTGAAGCATAGTGTGCTAGTTTCATGAATTTTGAATTAGGTCCCAAAGGGATATTTTTGTAGGAGTATTCTTAAGTTGTTCAACAAGATCGTACTCCTTCCCACTATTCAAAGCCAAGTGAGGAGCACTAGGCAATATAGGATTAGGAAAAGGTAAGGTTGTTAGAGTGGGTTGTTGTGGTTACAGATTGTTTCTAGTGTTATATGTATGAGCAATGGTATCTTGACTTAGTTTCTTAAAAACATTATTCTTAGGTGGATGAACGATCAACTCGGGTTTGTTTTTAAGTTAAGGCTTGTGCGAAGGTGGGTATAGGATAAGTTAAGGTTGAATCACATTGACTTCTTTTGTTTTTGGTTTCTCACTACAAGCCTTAGTGGATGGGATTTGTGAGATGGAGCCTTCAAGGGCTTCATCTAACATGTCAAATTAATCACTACTAAAAGACATGAGGGGTAAGTTAACTTCGGTTGATTTGGGTTTTTCATTACAAGCCTTAGTGGATGATCTTGGTGAGAAGAAGTCCTAAAGGGATCCATCTAACATGTCTAAGTCATCACTACTAATAGGTTTGGATGATATAATATTTTCTAAATTGAAATTTTTTTTGAATTGTTTCTTTTGATGTTTTTGGTTTTTTTTTTCATTTTCTGATGATTTTTTTCTAAATGAACTAGGAACTAATGTTGAAAATGAAAGTTACAAAAATATAATGCTATCCATAATTTCCATGAATGTAAATAATACTATCTCTAATGACTTGAATGTAATAGAAAAAAACATAACTGAAATAGAAAAGTAATAGGGGCAAAAAAAACTTTAAAACTGGAAATTTAATTCTAAAAACAACAATGCCAAACTTGTACTGGGACTAATTCGTCCAAGGTGGCGAATGAGTCCCAAGAGGGAATTTTTTAAAAAAATTCTATTTTTTTGGTGGATTTTTATGTTATTTATGCTATATGATGTAGACCTAAGATACAAATGTAGAATTACAATCATTTTCACTAGATTTAAATGCAATAATGCAAGCTATATGAGCCTTTCACTAATGAAAATTTTGAAACCCTAGAATGCAAATTAACTAATGCAAAATGCAATGAAATTTTAATGCAAGCTAATTCTAGGATGTAAATGCATTCCAAATTAGAATTATGATGTTAAAAGTTCATGTTCACCAAAATGTGGACACTGGGAATGGATGCTTCACTTCCTTGTTCACAAAATGGATACAAGGAGAGGGATCTGATTTTGCAATATTCACATTCAATAACACCTTAGATATCTGAACCCAACGAACGATGTGAGAGATCTGACTATAAGGTATCCCTAGAGATGATTAAGACAAGAAAGGGGTTCACCACCAAGTGTAAACTTGGAAAATACAAAATGTTTGAAAACACAAAGTGATATACAAAAAGAACTAGGAAGGTAAGTTGAATGCAAATAAAAAAAAATCGAAAATCCAAATAGAAAGAGTGCACCTGGAAACTTGTAGAGGATGGAGTGAAGATAAGAAATGGCTCTAAAATTTTGGAAAATCTAATCTTTTGAGTTGTTGGGACTCATTCGCCAAAATAGGTGAATTAGTCCTAGATTAGGGTTTCTGCCCATAAAGTTGTTCCGAGGAAAAGGGTACTGGAATCTACAAAAAAATATAACTGACATGTTTAGTGGGACTCATTCACCATTATTGGAAAATCAATCCCATTCCACTTTTTCAAAAATTGGAGACTCTGATCTGCACTCCAACACCTACATCTTCCTTCCAAACTGGTTTTCTGATCTGAACCTATGAAAATAACTAAAAGATGGAATAGAAATTGATTTGGTAATGGGGGGTTTTCCTTGGTCAAACCCCTATCTTGGTAATTAAACCTTGAAGGGAATAACAAAATGTGCATACAAACCCTAGCCTTAAGTGTGTCTAAGACTAAGAAATATGAAACATGATACAATCCTATTCTAATGTGCAAGAACAAGATGCATGAAAGAACTTGAATGATGTAGGATTCACCTTAGGAGATATCCAATCACCTCAAATGAACCAAAATTATGTGTAAACCTTCCTTTGGCTCAAAATAGAGTTACAATGGAAGATGGAATCACTTAGAAAATAAGTCATTAGGTTTGGCTTGATGGCTAGTTGCATCTCCCCAATGTAGAATTCTTCATGATTCACCATAGGCATCCATGATAAACCCTTGAAAATTATAGATCTTGAATGAAAGTGATCTTAATGACCTACAAAAATACTTGAATGCTACTCCAAAGCTTCAACTTTGCTGCAAATAGAATTATGAATGCTCTTGTGAAAGATTCTCAACACTTGACTCTTGAATTTGCTTGCTCAAAGGGCTTAGAATTATTCTTGGATTGCTTAGATGTGTTTAAAATGATTTAGAAACTTGTATTTATAGGCACTGACACCTGATTGATTATTATTTATACATCAAAGGCTCACATCCACCGAAAATTTGAATTAAATTGGTGAATTTCCTGCTCAAACTTGAAAAATGCCCCAAAAGTGACTCATTCACCACCCTTGGAAAATGGGTTCCACCAAAGGGGACTCGGTCACCCAAGCTATCGAATGAGTCCCACCTAAGGTTTTTGAGGTATTTTTTTGGGATTTGAATGTCTTAAATACTTTTTGTTGGGATTTTATATGATTTTTGAGTGGAATAAGCCTTGAGATCCAAAATAATGTGTCCTAGGGGCCTACAAATGCTGATTTAAAGGATAATTAATGCAAGGGTGCCCAAGATAGGTCCATATTAGACCAAGGATTGTACTCTCTCCGAGAAGGGAGTACAATTTTATAGGTCATAGTATAATGTCCAAGGTTGAGGGTAGAAGGTTAAGTATATAGGGTATAGGGATTAGGGTTTAGGATATAATGTATAGGGTTTAGGGTGTAATGTTTAGTGTATAAGGTATAGGTTTAACACTTGAGAGTTTAGGGTTTTCTATTTAAGTATAGGGTTGACGAATAATGTTTAGGGTTTATGGTATAAGGTTGAGGGTATAGGGATGAGGGTTAAAGGTGTAGGGTGTAGGGTTTAAGGTATAGTGTTAAGGGATAATGTTCAGGGTTTAGGGTATAAGGTTAATAGTATATGGTATAGGAATAAGGGTTGAAGCAGTAGGACTTAGGGTTTAAGGTATAGGTTTGAGGTTTGAGTGATAGTGTTCAGGATTGAGGGTATAGGGTTAAGTATATAGGGTATAGGTGTTCAGGTTTAGGATATTGGGTATATGGTATAGGAATTAGGGATTAGGATATTTGGTATAGGGTTGAGGGTATTGAGTATAGGGTTGAGGGTTTAGGTTACAAGGTTAAATGTAGGGTTGAGAGTTTAAGTATAGGGTTGAGGGTTGAGGGTATAAGGTTAAGTGTATTAGGTATAGGCATTAGAGAGGGAAAGAGGGAGGGAGGGAGATAGAGAGAGAGGAGGGAGGAAGGAAGAGAGATGAGGGTTGAGGGTGTAGGGTTTATGGTTTAAGGTATAGGATTGAAGGTATAAGTTTAAGTTTATAGGATATAGCGATTAGGGTTTAGGATATTGTGTATAGGTTTGATGGTATTGGGTTGAAGGTTTAAGGTTAATTTTATAGGGTATAAAAATTAGGGTTAAGGGGAGAGAGAGAGAGAGGTTGAGGGGGTGTGAAGGAGAGACATGAGAAAGATAGATTATTCTCTAGTTAGGGTGGGAGGGAAAGAATTGAGAGAGGGGGAGGGGGTAGGAGGGAGATACCTGAGAGAGAGAGGGGGGGTGGGGGGAGGGGATGGGAGGGATAGACCAAAGAGAGAGGGAGAGAGGGAGGGAGAGGGAGAGGGGGAGAGAGAGAGAGGGTGGGGGGAGGATGGGAGAGGGATAGAGAGAGAGGAGGAGGGAGAGGGGAGGAGAGGGAGAGAGAGAGAGTTATCTAGTTAGAGGTGGGAGGAGAGACCTAAAGAGGGAGAGGGGGTGGGAGGGAGAGACCTAGGAGAGAGGGAGAGAGAGGGAGTGGGAGAGAGATAGAGGGAGCATGTGTTTGTGTGTGTGTGATAGAGAGAGAATTCTCTAGTTGAGAAAGATGGCGGGAGAGAGAGAGGGAGACAGAGGGAAGGAGGAAGAGAGAGGTAGATATGGAGAGAGAGAGATAGAATTATATATGGAAGGAGAGATAGAGAGGGGGAGGAGGGAGGGAGAAGTAGAAAGAGAGGTGATATATACAAAGAGAGAATGAGGGGGGAAGGAAGGAGGGAAGGAGGGAGAAAGAAGTGAGATATAGAGAATGAGAGAGAGGAAGAGAGAGGGGGGAGGAAGGTGGAGAATTTGAGAGAGAGGGGAGGGATGGAGAGAGAGTGAGGTAGAGAGGAATATCTTAGATAGAGAGAGGTAGAGAGAGGTGGGTGGGAGGAAGGAAGAGAGAGAGTGAGAGCTAGGGAGGGAGAGAGAGGGGGAGAGCTAGGGAGAGAGGTGAGAGGTGAGATAGAGAGAGAAAGGTGATATAGAGAAAAGTAGAGGGGGAAGAAGGGGATAGAGGAAGGTGGAGAGATTGAGAGATATGAGGGAGGTAGAGAGAAAGGTAGATAGGGATAGGTTAGATAGTAGATAGAGAAGGTGTGTGGGAGGACGGAAGAGAGAGATATAGATATATGGATTAGGTTTGAGGGTGTATGATTTAGGGTTTAAGATATAGGGTTGAGGATTAAGGGATAGTGTTTAGGATTCAAGGTATAGGGTATAGGGTTATGGTTTAGAATATTGGTTATATGGTTGAGGGTATTGGGTTTAGGGCTGAGGGAACAAGGTTTAATGTAGGGTTTAGGGTTAAAGTATAGGGTTTAGACTTGTGGGTTTATAGTTCAGGCATAATTTTTAGGGTTGAGGGTCAAGGTTAGGTGTACAAGGTATAGGGATTAGGGTTTAGGATTTTTGGTATAAGTTATAGGGTAGAGGGTTGAGGGTATAAGGTATAGGGTTAAGGGTTGAGAGTGTAGATTTTATGGTTTAAGTATAGCATTGAGGGTATAGAGTGTAGGGATAATGTTTAGGGTTTAGGTTATAAGGTTGAGGATATAGGGTATAGGGATGAGGGTTGAGGATATTAGTGTTTAAGGTTGAGGGTACAAGGTTAAGTGTATAGGGTTGATGGTATTGGGTTTAGGATTTGAGAGTTTAGGGTAGAAGATTGAATGTAGGGTTTAGGGTTTAAGTTTATGGTTGAGGGTATAGGGTATAGGGATGAGGGTTGATGGTGTAGGGTTTAGGGTATAGAGATTATGATTTATGATATTTGGTATAGGGTTTGTGATATTAAGAGAGGGTGAAAGGGAGAGAGAGAGGGAGGGAGACCCCTTTTCTTGGACCCATTTTACATCACCAGGAGACCCCATTTCTTGGACCCATTATTTCAAACAGGCCAAGTTAGGTTGCCAATTTCATTAAATTGGCAAGCTAGTGGACTCATTAGCTTGCCAATTCAATGAAATTGGGAATGTAGTGGCTTGTTTGAAAAAATGGGTTCAAGAAATGGGGTCTCCTAGTGATGTAAAGAAATGGGAGACCCCATTTCTTGGACCCATTTTTTTAAATAGGCCAAGTTAGGCTGCCAATTTCACCAAATTGGTAAGCTAGTGGGACCACTAGCTTTCCAATTCAGTGAAATTAGCAACATAGTGACCTGCTTGAAAAAATGGGTCCAAGCGGAAGAACCCATTTCTTGGACCCATTTTTCAAACAGGTCACTACATTGCCAATTTCACCCAATTGGCAAGCTAGTGGGCCCACTAGCTTACCAATTCGGTCAAATTAGCAACCTAACTTGGCTTGTTTGAAAAAATGGGTCCAAGAAGCGAGGTCTCCCAATGATGTAGATCATTGGGAGACCCCATTTCTTGGACCCATTTTCTCAAACAAGCCACTATGTTGCCAATTTCACCACATTGGCAAGCTAGTGGGCCCGCTAGCTTGCTAATTCAGTGAAATTGGCAATGTAGTGACTTGCTTGAGAAAATGGGTCGAAGAAATGGGGTCTCCTGGTGATGTATCCTATTTCTTGGACCCATTTTTTTAAACAATCCCACTAGCTTTCCCAATTCGGTTAAATTGGCATTCTTGCACCTATTTTTTCAAATAGATCACTATGTTCCCAATTTTGATCAAATTGGCAAGCTAGTGATCCCACTAGCTTGCCATTTCAATAAAATTGGCAACGTAGTGGCCTGTTTGAAAAAATGGGTCCAAGAAATGGGGTCTCCTAGTGATGTTTGGTCTCTCCCTCTCTCTCTCAAGTCTATCCCACTCCCTCTCTCCCTCGAGCTCTCTCTCAACCCTATACCTTATACCCTCAACCCTCATCCCTCAATCCTTAAACCCTTAGTCCCTCAACCCTTAAACCCTCAACCCTTAAACCCTTAATCCCTCAACCTTTAAACCATCAACCCTTAAACCTTTAAACCCTTAATCCCTCATCCCTTAAACCCTCAACTCTTAAACCCTTAGTCCATCGACCCTTAAATCCTTAGCCTTTAAACCCTTAATCCCTCAACCCTCTAACCTACATATTAAACTAGGTCAACCCTCAATTCTCAAACCTCTAGTGTATACATTGGGCCCTCAACCTTATACTATCAACCCTATACCCTACACCCTTTACCCTCAACCCTATATATCCTCAACCTTATACTGTCAAGCCTCAACCCTTAAACCCTCAAACTCTTAACTCCTCAACCCTCTAACCTATACATTAAACCAAGTCAACCCTCAATTCTCATAACTCTACCCTATACATTGGACCGTAAACCCTATACCATCAACCCTAATTGTGCAACCCTTAAAGCCTTAATCCCTCAACCCTTAAACCCTCAACCCTTAAACACTTAATCCATCAACCCTTAAATCATTAATCCCTCAACCCTTAAACCCTTAATCCCTCAAACCTTAAAAACCATAAAACTAATCCCTCAACCCTATATTATCAACCCCATTTATTTGAGGCATTTTTTTCATACAACGAGCACTACCTTATCAATGTGACTGCATTGACACATTGACAAGGTAGTTCTCATTATATGAAAAAATGTCTCAAAGAAATGAGGTCCCCTAAGACCCTATTTCTCTGAGGAATTTTTTCATACAATGAGCACTACCTTGTTAATGCGACCACATTGATGCATTGACAATGTAGTGCTCGTTGTATGAAAAGATTCCTCAAATAAATGGGATCTAACAGTGATGTACATCATCATGAGACCCCATTTCTTTGAGGCATTTTTTGATACAATGAGCACTACCTTGTCAATGCTACCATATTGACACATTGACAAGGTAGTGCTCATTGTATGAAAAAATTCCTCAAAGAAATGGGGTTTCACAGTGATGTGCATCATCGTGGGACCCCATTTCTTTGAATCATTTTTTCATACATTAAGCACTAAGCTCACTACCTTGCCAATGTAGTCACATTGACAAGGTAGTGAGCTTAGTGCTCATTGTATGAAAAAATTCCTTCATATAAATGGGGTCTAAACAATGAGCACTAAGCTCACTACCTTGTTAATTCATCAATGTGGTAACATTGACAAGGTAATTCTTGTTGGATGAAAAAATTCCTCAAAGAAATGGGGTCTCAGATTGGTGTACATCATTGTGAGACCCCATCTCTTTGAGGCATTTTTTCATACAATGGGGGTTTAGGGTACAAGATTGAATGTAGAGTTTATTCTTATGGTCAAGGGATAATTTTTAGGGTACAAGTTATAAGGTTGGGGGTATAGGGATGAGGTTTGAGGGTGTAGGGTTTAGGGTATAGGGATTAGGATTTATGATATTTAATATAGGGTTTGGGAGATTAAGAGAGAGGGTGAGATGGAGAGAGAGAGATAGGGGAGATGTAAAGAGCGGAGGAGAGAGAGAAAAGTTATAGCAAGAGAAGTAGAGAGAAAAAGAGGAAGGTGGAGAGATTGAGAGAGAGGAGGAATGGGGATGGGATTAGATAGGGGGAGAGTGAGGGGAGGAATGGGTGGGAGGAAGGAGAGAGGAGGGAGGAAGGGGAGGATGTAATATTAGAGGGAAGGAGGGAGGGAGGAGAGAGACAGATGAGAGGAGGGAGGGAAGGAGGGAGGAGAGAAGGAGATAGTGCCAGAGTAGAGAGTAGAGGGAAGGAGAGATTGAGAGAGAAATATGAGAGAGAGAGAGAGAGGAGGAAGTTGGGGAGATTGAGAGAGAGGTAGAGAGAGGGAAGGAGGGAGTGAGGGGTAGAGATGGAGAGAGGGAGATAGAGAGAGGTATATAGGAAGAGAGAGATAGTGAGGAAAGTGAACAAAGAGATGGTGAGATGCAA
This sequence comes from Sequoia sempervirens, assembly GCA_007258455.2. Taxonomy (NCBI): domain Eukaryota; kingdom Viridiplantae; phylum Streptophyta; class Pinopsida; order Cupressales; family Cupressaceae; genus Sequoia; species Sequoia sempervirens. The sequence goes on along the minus strand of VDFB02105785.1, from coordinate 35,694,745 downwards.
GAGTGGGGGAAAAGAGAGGAGGTGAGAGAAGATGGAGATAGAAGGAAGAGAAGGTTGGGAAGTTGATAGAGGAGAGACCCCTAGGAAAGAAGGGAGAGAGGGGAAGGAGGGAGGGAGATGTAGAATTGAGAGATAAGAGGTCAAAGATAAGTATATATAGGGAAGGAGAGATATAGAAGGGGGTGGAGGGAGGGAGAATTAGAGAGATAGATATAGAGAGGGGGGGGAAGTGATATTGAGAGAATGAGATATGGAGAGAGTGGGGAAGGAGGAATGTGGAGAGATTAAGAGAGAGGAGGGAGGGAGAGAGAGTGGGAATTAGAGAGGAGGAGAATAATGGAGAGGGTCAGAGGGAGAGGAGGAGAGAGGAGCCTAAAGGTAGAGAGGGGAAGAAGGTGGGTGGGAGGAAGGAAGAGAGGTGATATATATGAAAGGAATTAAAAGGAGTAGGAGAGAGGAGGGTAGAGATATTGATGAATGAGAGAAATTATATAGGAGGAGAGAGAGAGAGGAGGAAGGTGGGAGATTGAGAGAGGGAGAGGGAAAGAGGAGAGAGGGAGGAGGAGATGTAAGATGGGAAGAGAGAGATAGAGAAGTTTATAGGGAATAAGAGATAAAGAAGAAGTAGAGAGAGAGGGAGAGAGAGAGAGGGAAGGATAGAGTTAGAGATCAAGATGGGGGAAGAAGGGAGAGAGAGTGTGAGAGAGAAACACAAAGAAAAGGAGGAAAGTTGGGTGATTGAGAGGGAGAGAGGGGGGAGAGAGGGAATGTGGGAGGGAGAGGTAGAGATGGAGAGATATATAGAGATAAGTATATAGGGAAGGTGAGATAGAGAGGGGTAGGAGTGCGGAGGAGTAGATAGAGAGAGGGAGAGGTAGGGAGGGAGAGAGAGGTGAGATAGAGAGAGGTATGGAGAGAGATAGAGAGAAGTATAAAGGGAAGGAGGGAGGGAGAGAGGGGGAGAAGGGGGGAGGAGGAAGGAGGAGAGATTAAGAGAGAGAGAGAGAAGGAGGGTGAGAATGAAATGAGAGGAATGGGATTGGAATGAGAAGTAAAAGAGAGGAAGGTGGATGAGATACAAGAAGAGAGAGAGAGAGGGAAAAGGAAGTAAGGTGAGAGATTAGAGAGAGAGAGAGGAGGGAGAGAGAGAGAGAGAGGTAGAGGGATAGGTTGGATAGAGTGAAGTAGAGAGGGAACACCGGTGGGAGGAAGAGAGAGGGGGAGATAGAGAGGGTGAGATAGAGAAGATTAGAGAGGGAAGAAGGGAAGGAGGAATATAGGGAGGGATGGAGGGAGAGAGGGAGAGAGAGGTGAGATAGATAGAAGTATAGAGGGAAGGAGAGAGTGTGAGAGAGAGGTCTAAAGCATAAGGGATAAAAAATGAGTGAGATAGAGTTAGAAAGATGATACAACTTGTTGATTACTGAAATTGGTCTACTATATTTCTTATTTTGACAAATATTTCTAAGAAATATCATCGCAAACTAAAAAATTTCTACATAAATTTCATGCTTGACATGCATGACCTTAGGAAAAGATATAAAAATGATCCTAACACATATTTTTGTAAGGACTTAAATTTTATTGGTATTTGGATTGAATTTTTTTATTTCAAAATTTAATTCTTTTGGTTTTCTCATTGTTTCACAAGGATTTGGGTATAAGCAAGAGAGAAACTATGCAGGAAACACAAAACACACACACACATATACAAATACAATGACACACATGAGAATAAAGAATTTATAAGAAAATAATAGAATAAGAACACTATCTGTTAGAAACAAATGGAAGTTGTGTTTATATGGTTTCAAACAGATTCCATTAATTGGGATTGCTAGTACATTCCAATCTAAAATTGATGGTTGAAATGTATTATCTTTCTCGTGAGCTCTAAGGATATATTGACAGCTCTATAGTGAACTAAAATTGCATTGATGCATAGGCTTTGCTCAATCCTTGTCATCTAGTTACATGGTCTCAAACTTCAATTATTGTACCATCTTTTGCTTATTAAATCAATATTTTATAATCTCATGTTGCTTTCTCATCACATTCTAGGTTGTACATCCATGTTCTTCCAACAATATGAAGTCAACCATCCTATCTTTCATTGTATTATTTTCATCAAATCTCCCATTGTAAAATTATATATAGTGTTAGCAGATCAATTGAACTATTTAATCTTAGTCCTTTATCTTAAAATAACGAATGATTTGAGGTCCCTAAAGTTTTTTTAAGCATGATCTTATATATTCATACGAATTTCTTCAATCATAAATTAAATTTTCTTCAAAAAAAGGATCAAATATTTTTGATAATTATTAATAAGTTATTTGTGGGTTGACTCTACTTATCCATTTCCTTATAGATAATATTTTGATAAGACTTTTAAATAATTTACATATATAAAAAAAAAAAAAAAACCTTTGACAGAAGACTCTTGATATGTTTAGAGAAAACCTTAACTAAACACAAAGATTGCATAATACTTAATGTTTATTTATTACAACCTTATTTTGAGGTTTGCATAAAACTTCTACATTAGGACCTATTATTAAGAAACTATAAAATATTTGAACAATTATTTTCAAACAACTCTAATAAAACATCTCGTAGATTGCTAGGATCACTGAGCTGCGCGAGAGACTAGTAGGGGAACAAAGATACTGGAACACGTTTTATAAGGAAGTAACATGATTGGTGTTTGTGTTCTCAGAGGCGGCGAGGAGTGGGAATTGCGCGGAGGGGAACTGCGCGGAGGGGAACTGCTCTGGGTGTGGATAGCCCAAATTCCTCTGCCATATCCAAATCGCTGGATGTCATTCCTTGGGGAAGATTCCAATTAAAGCAATGCAAAAGATTGGCCAACATAAGCTGCACCACTTTAAATCCCAGCGGCATGCCAGGGCAAACTCGCCTCCCAGCTCCGAAGGGAAGGATCTCAAAGTGCTGCCCTCTCACATCTACATCCCTCTCCATCTCCATGAACCTCTCTGGTCTGAACACGTCTGCGTCATCACCCCACGCATTGCGATCCCTCGATACCGCCCACACATTCACAGTAACACGACACCCACGGGGAATGTGATAACCGCCTATCTGGCACTCTTCAATGGTCTGTCGTGGAATCATCAACGGGACCGGCGGGTGAAGCCTCAGCGTTTCCTTCACCACCGCTCGCAAGAATTCCAGTTCATCCAAATCCGACTCTTGGACGTATTTATTCTCCATGCACACTACTCTCTCCAGTTCATCCTGCACTTTCTTCATGATCGAAGGGTGGTTTGATAACAGTTCAGACATTGCCCACTCTACTGTCACACTTGATGTGTCGATTGCGGCCACCAGCATTTCCTGCCAAAACCCACATCATATGAATTTCAATTCCAACAATATACACTAGAAAAAAGAAAACACTAAAAGGAATTGTTGGGATTTGACGTCATACAAGAATGTTTGCCTTGACTTCTCCCCGTAGAAATCTTTCCCCAGCAGTGCCTTTATCGAGCATGAGTTCAATTAATTGGTCAGTGAAGTCTCTGTTGGACTGATCACCGCCCTTGGCTTGTAGGTGCTCCTCTAATATCTTCTCCAGAAAAGCGTCGAATGTCTTATGAAGATTCTTCTGGCGGCGGATAAGACCCTGCGGGTCCACCCACTCTAACCAAGGAATAAAGTCGCCGACATTAAAAGCACCGCCTAGGTAGAAAAACTCCTGAACCAGTTTGTTGAAATTGAAGTCACCCAACTCTTGCTCTGAGTACTTTTTGCCGAGTGTCATCCGGCACGACATATACATGGTGACATCGAAAGCCAGCTTACTAACATTAACAGGAGAGCAAGCAGCTGAACTGTTGCAGTGGTCCGTAAGCCCATCGATCATAGCTCGCATTTCCTCTGCTCTCATATATTTCAATGAATCGAGGCTCTTGGGCCCCAACAGTTGAGACGACACCACTTTACGAATTTGCTTCCAGTATGACCCGTAGACAGAAAAAGCCAAGCTTGCAGAGCCGTACAAGACATTTTTCCCAAAATTCAGCAGAGGCCTGCTACAGAGATTTTGATCGTGAGTTTTGAGAATGAGCA
>VDFB02105785.1:35639736-35690553 GCA_007258455.2 Sequoia sempervirens | reverse complement strand
TCAACATTGTGTCTTAACATTTACTTCTTACTAGCATCCTAGCACTCAATTAAATACAAACTTATAGCCACATTCAAGTACCTAAACAAATTCTTTGAATTAATGAACAAGAATAGAGCCACACATCTATATGAAATTCATAGAGACAAATAAGACAACCTTGATTGTATCATTCATAATCTATAAAACTACTACATAGGAGAGTAAATAGTCTCAAACTTGAAACTTTCAATAGACTCAGATCCTAAAAATTATCTCTAAAATTCTTTGTATTCACATTACAGTACTCCTTGTGTTAAATTACAAAACAACCTCTATTGAAAATGAGGTAGAAAGACAACACTTAAGGAAAAATAAGAACCCTAAATGTTTATCTGAATAAGACACTTGGCACATTTAGGTTCGTTGATCTTCAACTGTCTTTTCTTGTAGAACAACCTTCAACCTGCTCTTTTTTTTCTTGCTCCTCACTCCACTACCTTGCAACATAAACATATTCCTCTATGTAAAAACTCATCATTATTTCCATTTACTCATTTTCCCATGTTGAAAATTCCTTTACTTGCAAAAGACTTCACCTATATTGTTTAGTTTTCACCCAATTGCGTCAAAATGGTTCTCTCTATAAAAACTCATATCCATCCAAAATACTTTGCATAGTGAATAAAATATTCACTTTACAAAATATTACTCATGCCTTCTTTTTCCTAGGCAAAATATTTTATCTTGTGCATCTGATTTCACATTTACACTCCCAACAATATTATTTTCCACTTTGTATTTTAAAATGCTTTCTTAACATTTGAAGGCACATTTAAAATATTTACCATGCTTTTTATCTACAACCTCTATGAAATATTTTAATTCCAACAAATAAAAGTTTGATTTAATTGTGAAGGCCTCAAAATCATTTTATTTGGCTGCAAATAAAAACTATTTTCCCATGCCTTCACACATCTCAAATACATTTACAAGCAAATAACTGATCACCAATCGCTAATACACTTTGGAAGAGGTAACATCTATTAGCGATGAACGATGGAGAAAGGAAATCTCACCCATCATTGATAGGATTTTGAAATGAAGCAACATAATCATGATCAGTGATAGGGCATCGAAGAACTCCATGGCCTGGCTGCATTACATTCAACTGTTGCACCATAAATCTTGGTAACCATAGCCAAAGAAAATGTGCTAGTCATTTTTTGGACTAAGGGACATTTTTGTAGCTACCGTCAACCAAAATTCATCACAAATACACTTAGAATCCCTGCCCAAGCATTGGGAATGGTCAAGGGATAAATTTAAAACACATGACAAAAATTTTGAGCTCAAATGGACCCCCAAAAGATACCTAGAAGCTCAAATATTTGATTACATTCTACAGGAAAAACTCAACTTGAATCCAGCCCAGAAGACCTCCAAAATGCCTTAATGGAGAGGAGAACACCTCAATCCATAGCACAAAAGAGATTGTAGACAAAAATCTTCCTTTAACAACTCCATCATTGATTTGCATTTGATTTTCCAACTCAAAATAGAGATGAGTGATGAAGCTCTGTGCTGCCGTGAGTGAAGTTTTCAACCAATAAGATTGAAGAATTAAAAGTTTCACTTCAACAAACATTTTAAAAAAATTTCAGTTTCCCTAAAATATTCATTAAATATTTTCATAGTTCACAAGCCCACTATTTCCATGAAGTTTTCCCAAGACCATCACACATCGCGGATGAGAAAAAGAAGAACCAAAACACAATAGTGATGGGAGATGCATGACATCACGTATTGTGAGTGCAAGGTGGAGAGGAAAATGTCAATTATCGATGGGCAATGTATACAACAGCCATCACTCATTGCTGATTTTTTTTGCATTCCAGACTCAAAACTGTGACACGTAATGTGCTACAGGAGAACTTTAAAAATATATTAAAATCCGTCATTTGCTTCGAAGCTTTAATTAACCTACCCAAATGAAGATTCATCATTGGAAAACATTGCATCTCTGATTGCTTCCTCCAATTTCATTCAGAATTAAACTTGCTTGTCCTCTAGAACATTTGAAATGTATTTTATAATTTTCCCTAAATACATTTTTCATATTTGTATAATGTTTTAAATATTCAAAAATATTTTAAACATAAGTATTTGTAACTTTAGAAAAAATGAAAATTTTAATTACGCTTGTAGGCCAAATGGAGAAATTTTACTGTGCACAAATGGTGACCCATAGAGCCAATATTTTTTGCATGTGATCATAATCAATTATTTATATAAAACCCATTTACTCAAATTTTTCCTAGCCATCAAGAATCAGGTACCTCCTTTGTAAACTAGCCCTCGAGATGTGTTTGCTGCAACAAAAGTACATTAAAATAATGTATCAAATGACCTTTGCTTCTTATGAAAATGGAGTTGTAGAGGTTTTTGACCAAAATAAGAAATGGGTTGTCCTTAGAATTTTAAAATTTGAAACTTTTTGAGACACCAATTTTTGCCATGTTGCGATTAGAAAATGATTAAATAACCCATCAAAACTTATCCTGAGAGCCTGAAAATGAGTATGAATGTAGGAACTTGACCCAAGAATGTAGTGAAACAAAAGGATCAAAAAATGGATCCTAAGGTGAAATATATTAATTGACAAAGTTGCTCACTCAAGCATTTCTGCAACTGCACATGTTTAACACCAATCAGGGCTCTTAAAGTCACCACTTTGAAAAAATATCAGAACAACTCCTGGGGGGCTTCCATTGGAAACATAAGATTATCTAGGTACACTGAGTATGTGTGCATGAGGTATTTCCTTGATTCATTATTCTTCATGAGATATTAGGGATCAAAGTTGTTTTCCTTGAAACATTGTCAGAAATGTAGATGTAAAACTGAACAAACTCCATTTGCTTTTGATCTCAAAAATATAACAAATCTGATCTTGAGACTCTAAAATTAGACAGGGGAGTACATAAATGTAAGGAGAATGGAGAGAAACAAGCCATTTGGCATGAAAATCAATGGGCTTCAAATTGTAACCCTCTAAAGTAGGTCACTTGGGAAGATTTTGCAGGTGCACTTCTGAGTGTGCAAAGGTAAATTTTCAATATGGGCACTTCAAATTTGAAAAATTTGAAGGTTTCATCAGTGGCTCTATTTGGGGACGTCTATTCCTTAGTGAATAGAGTGAGAATTTAAAATCCTTTGGGAGAGCAAACCAAGTTCCAAAATCATTGGGCAACATAGTCTTTATTTTTTCAAATTTTCAACCTCAGATGGTGGCTTTAGGCCACCCAATGGAAAAGGGAAGCTAGTTATTACCTCTATCAAATACCAATATATTAAAAATTCTGATCCCCTTTAATCCATACTTGCCTCTACCACACCATAGCAACATGAGTAACTTCATTATTGCAAAGGCAAGTGTCAGGCTACCTTTGAATTTAGCTTTACTGTCAAATGACAACCAAATGAAATAGACCATATCACTACCACTCATTGCATTTTCTAATTTTGTGGCAAGTGAAAAAATGTGAGGATACTGATCAAGACCATTTAAAAACACAACGTTATCACATTAACCAATTTCCTCACAAAGATTAAGTTCTAAAAAGGTATCATCTTTAAGAGACAGTGTACAATCCTTTTGTGTGTCAAGCAAAGAGTGCTCACACATTTGTAAATCATTCAACTAATTTGCATCATGGTCAAGTGTATCATGGTCCCAACAACATAGCTTAGTCCCATTATTACATGCCTTAATGTTCTTAAAACAAGACTCACTTGCACCCACAAATGCACTATCCACATTCAAATCATAGCATTCAAAAGAAATATTAGCATCCCAAACAGTATTCTCCACTTCATGTTCATGGAAAAGGTAATCTGCATTCTTCATATTATCACACAAGAAAACCTTAGATGCACACTTTGATGACTTTGAATCTTTGTTTGTAACAAATTCATCATAATGAGTGTTCAAAATAGATTCATCAATGTAAGAAGTATCAAAATCAACATGACAATATGAAACATACTGCTCATGAGGAAAACTATGAGTTGTAGATACAAAAAGGAGATCCTCATATCCATCCATGTGATTGACACAATCACATTCTTCAAGTGCAAACTCATCATATAGAGCATTTTTAGTTAAATTAACATTTATCTCTACATTTTCACTTTCATGTACAACTATATCAATACTATCCTCATGCAAACATTTAGTGATAACTTCAAAGTCAGCAAAAGAATTAGAAGAAGGTAAAGAATCAAATAGAAAAGGGGTTCCTTGTTTATCATTATCAACATATGCATGCTCCTCATAACCAACCACTTGACCTGATCCATTCAATGAATCACTTGCATAAATATCTCCCTCTTTGTTGATATTGTTGCTACAATCAACAAGGCTACCTTCTTCACTATCAAACTGAAAACCATCAATGGTTTCTTCATTTCAACTTCTTTTGGTTGATTTCTTCAAATGAAATCCATTGTACTCCTTGTCATCTGCATCATAGCACTACTGGTCAAATATTTCTTCTTCAAAAATATTTTTCAAGTCATATCCATCATCATTTTCTTGTGAGCCTTCAAAATTATTTTCATCATTTTCCTTGTTGGAACACTTTCCACTTGAAGAGATTAATTCTACCTTTTCTGCATGAGAGAAATCATAGTCACTAGGGCTTCAAATAGAATTGTAATATCTTTGATCATCTAGACAAGAATGCATTTTAGCTAGTTGCAAACTTCCATTTACAACACCACTGTTCACATCATGAAGACATGAAATTTTAGAATCAACATAATCTTCAACTATATACTCAAAGCCCATAGAAGAGAAAACACTCTCAATATCATCTACATCATTGCAGCCTTTATCTAATATAAAAAATATGCACTCTATTTCTATATTTTCAGAGAAAATAGAAGAAACTTCATATGTTTCATCTATCTCTTCATGACCATTATGGCTGCAATATTCATCTAGGTTTATTTCTTTTGTAGGTTGTTCAAAAACAACTTCCTTATCACCAAATGATGCATTATTCTTGTCTTCTACTATACCATCTAATCTATTGGACCGAGTCTTGCAAAATTAGCATCACATAATTGAGTTAGAAGATTACTTCCATATTTATCTATCATTTCCTCAATCATTGATAGCTATTGATATAAACATTTAAGACTAGGGGGCTTCAAGTGAGCTGGCATTGTACTCATACCTGGCTCACAATTCTCATAGAACAAATCAATGCAAAATAACTCATCAGGTCTTTTTGATTCTAGTATATCAAGCAGAACTTTCATGAATCTATCATGAAAATCATAGATGGATTCATCCTCAAACCTTTCTATATCACATAATGCATCAATAGGTGACATAAGTTCAACCTCATTTTTAGTTTTCTCTTCATATTATTCTTGGGTATGCAGATTTATTTCTTTAGACAAGCATTCATCATTCACTTCACCAAACTCATCCAAGAATATTTTCTTAAGCTCTTTCCATGAACATATAGAATGCATTGGTAAACTAGAGAACCAGTATTCAATATCATTATCTAAATTTCTTATAAAAAACTTCATGATAGCATCTCCCTCTACTATTCCATTACATCAAGTAAACCTTGCACATGTTGTAATGTTGATTCTTCAAAAACTCCTCTAAACTTAGGAAAATATTCATTGATTCTTCTTGGGACAAAATGTGGGTAACCTTGGATTTGATTGAAATCTAGAGGGTTGTATCTTTCACTAGTGAACACATTTCTTTAAGGACATGATTTTGTTCTAAGCATGATACTATAACTTGTAGAGAGAGAACTAGAACAACAATACATTTTTGCAAATTTTAATTTATTCCCTCTACAACTAGTTTCTTCTCAATACCTTTTCAGAATATACTACTTTCTCATTTCCCGTTCTACTAGTATCTTGAAATACTGAATAAGGGACAATATAAACTAGAACTTTTGTTGAAAACCTTCATGTTAGAGTAATAAGTTATTTCACTTAATTAATTACATCATATTGGTTAATTAATTAAGTCACTTATCACTTTAGTTACTTAAGCTAAACTTAGGCACATTAATAATTAATTATTTATTAATTATTAAGTGTGCATACTAGGGTTTCCTTTACGGTTATGCATACATTGCTTTTATAAAGCAATTCATCTCATGTAATTTCTTAATTCCTAAATAATATTATTTGTACATCTTCATGCAAAGCTCTACTTTTTTATTGTTTTTCTTTTGTGGAAGGATTTTTCTGGTTTGCATGTCTAATCTTGATTTCTAACATGTTATCAGAGCCTTGATATGCAACCCCCTCTCAGATTTTTGTAGAAAATTATTACAGAACATGTTCGAGATTCTTCGAGGGTTTCATGCCTTGAGTTCATCATGCAACATTTTGGATCAAATTGAGCATTCATCCCCCGTGGGATCCTACAAGCTCCTCCCCAGTCACGTGGAAGAGCAGGTGCCCTCCACTAGCCCCCACATGCTCCTCCTCTAGCGCATCCGGTCACATGGGGTACCAGGCGCTATGCGCCCAGTCCTCGTCTAGCCTCCTAGCACCCATTGATAGTCATATTGATGACCAGGGGCTCCGCCATATCCCCCATCCCACCAACCCCTGGTCGCACATAGCACCAGGGGCTTATGGGCTACTTGTAGGCCATATTGGCCTTCCAAGAGCAACTTTTACAAGATTGGGCATAAATTTTGCATACGGTGTCCTTTTTTTGCAAACAAGATACTGTTCAAAAGTTGATTATGAGGCCAATCCAATGGTGAAGGTATCTTTTTTTAATTTTTCTTCAATTTTATTTTTCAGGTCCTTCAACTCAGATTTTTTTCTCTCCATAGGGCATATATTTTGACTCAGTTATCCTTTTTTCACCATTCTTGCAGCATCGGAAAGTTGGTTCAGTCCTCTACACATATCTAAGGTCCATTTTTACTGAGGAGGTAGATGTGAACTTTGGTTTGTGCATGCACTCATTCTTGTTTTCTTACACTAGGTTTACTTTTCCTCTCTCACTTATGCATGTTTTGCATTCTCTCCTTTTGCAATCATGGGCTATTGTAATAAATGAACTGATATAAAATTCCATCAGCCTGGGGGTTTCTTGCATAATAATCTAATTGGAGTGTAGTTCCACTTTGATCTCCATCTTGATTTTGATGACAACTTGTGTGAGTTGTATTTGGTTTCTATATTTTCTTTTGGTCACATCTTGTTCATAGCTTGACACATCAGATTCACATCGGTTCACGTCTCAGATTGTGATCCTATGGTTAATGATCTTGAATTATATTAGATTCACATCAGGTCACATCTCAATTTGAGGGCCATTAAATTTATGGTTAATGTTCCAAAATATTCATGATACTTGCTCCTACAGATCATTTTTAGTCATAGGTTGGCATCAACATCAAGATACACTTTGCTTCCAGATTCTTTCATCATATCATTCCCTCTTATGGGGGGAATCATTTATTTATCTGTTGTTGCTTCATAGATTCCAGGGTTGTTCCAGTTTGTGATTTTTCCAGTGCTATGTGGCATTGGGTCTATTGTTGTTTTATCATGATTCCTTGAGTCAATCAGTGATTCTCATTTGGTTTTAGTAGTAAACAAAAGTATCTTTCCTTGATTTCCAGATTCAGGTTCTAGTGTTACTCCATAGTGTTCTTCCAGTGCTTCTTTGCAAAAGGTCATCTCATTGAGGGGGAGTTTTGTCCAACTAGGTTTCCTCCTCTTTCTCATTCTTGTATTTGTAAATGGGTACCTAATCAGGCCTTATTGTTGGGACCCATATTTTCTTTCACGCATCTTTTCCTTAGTGTTTTAGCTACTTCCTAAGTTCATCTTAAGGGAGGGTGTTAGAGTAATAAGTTATTTCACTTAATTAATTACATCATATTGGTTAATTAATTAAGTCACGTATCACTTTAGTTACTTAAGCTAAACTTAGGCACATTAATAATTAATTATTTATTAATTATTAAGTGTGCACAATAGGGTTTCCTTTAGGGTTATGCATACATTGCTTTTATAAATAAATTTATCTCATGTAATTTCTTAATTCCTGAATAATATTATTTTCACATCTTCATGTAAAGCTCTACTTTTTTATTGTTTTTCTCTTGTGGAATGATTTTTCTAGTTTGCATGTCTAATCTTGGTTTCTAACACTTCATACATGAATTACAATAGAACAATACCTGAGAACTATTTCAACCAACTCTTCTGATGATGTAGAAACTTATGTAGAGTTGCCACCTCTTTGAAAGAGGAAAATATATTCAAGTATCAAAAATCTTCTTCCAAGATCTAGGTGTTTTTGAGTTCTCTCCACTAGTAGAGCACCAAACTTCAAGAATACATCAAAAACATTGCAACAATCTCCTTCAATTATGTAGGTCCTTGGATCATTCTAACCCAAAACTATATATTAGCAAATAATATGACTCTATGATACGATAGTCTGCAATTGGAGATTCAAAGTTCTCCCCAATACAGTCGCCAATCTATTGGTTCCCAAATCAATAGATGCAATGAGTGGTACAGATTAGCCACTCTCTCATATTCAAACTCAACAAGTTGATATGGCCAACAAACATGATCTAGTGAATAAAATATCCCTTTCTCCCTTGCACTTTAGGCTCCGTTAAACCTAGAAGGATGATCCGAATAGTATATTTATAGATACTTGTGTGCCAAAGTACTAATTGTGTGCCAAAGTATCAAATACACTATAAATATATTTTATTTTTTAGATTTTTAATAGAAAAAATAATATAAAATCTTGGATGACCTCTATAGTAATGCCTAATTTAAACATGAGAAATGTAATATAATGAGCTCAACACACAAAAAAAACTGAGAATGAAATTTGATTTGAAAGATGATCAGCTGTTGTATTAACTAACATATGTAACATGAATAACATGAATAAATATTGGCAGCCATAGCTAGAGAAAAATTGCAAGTCATTTTTCTAGACAAAGGGACATTTTTGCAGCTGCCAACAACCAAAATTCATCACAAATACACTTAGAAGCCCTACCTGGAAGCTCAAAAATGTGATTACATTCTACAGGGAAAACTCAATTTGAATCTAGCCTAGAAGACCGCCAAAATTCCTTAAAGGAGAGGAAAACACTTCAATCCATAGCACAAAAAAAAATTACAGACAGAAATCTGCCTTTAACAACTCCATCACTGATTTGCATTTGATTTTCCAACTCAAAATAGAGATGAACGATGAAGCTTTGTGCTATCGTGCATGAAGTTTTCAACCAATAATATTGAAGAATTAAAAGTTGGACTTCAACAAACATTTAAAAAATGTTTCATTTTCTCAAAAATCTTCATTGAATATTTCCATAGTTCACAAGCCTACTGTTGTCGTGAAGTTTTCCCGAGACCATTGCACATCATGGATGAGCAGAAGAAGAACCAAAACATAATAGCGATGGGAGATGCACGACATTGCGTATCATGAATGCAAGGTGGGGAGGGAAATGTCAATTAGTGATGGGCGATGGATACAACAACCATTTCTCATCGTTGATTTGTTTTTGCATTCCAGACTCAAAACTGTGATACACGATCAACTATAGGAGAACTTTGAAAATTTATTAAAATCTATCATTTGCTTCAAAATTTTAATTAACCTGCCCAAATGAATATTCATCGCTAGAAAAAATTGTATCTCTGATTGCTTTCTCCAATTTCATTCAGAATTGGTGATGGGTGATGAAATTTCCATGCAACAGTGAAAGTCATGAAAGCCGCTTTTGGACCAATCAGAAGCAAGAATTAAACTTACTTGTCCTCTAGAACATTTGAAATGTATTTTATAATTTTACCTAAATGTATTTTTCATATTTCTATAGTGTTTATAATATAAAAAAATATTTTAAACATAAGTATTTGTTACTTTAGAAAAAATGCAAATTTCAATTATGAGTGTAGGCCAAATAGAGAAATTTCACTACACGTAAATGGTGACCCCAAGAGCCGAGATTTTTTGGGTGCAACCATAATCAATTATTTAGAGAAATTCCATTTCCTCAAATTTTTCCCAGCCATCAAGAATCAGGTACCTCCTTTCTAAACTAGCCCCTGGGATGTGTTTGTTGCAATAGTACATTAAAATAATGTATCAAATGACCTTTGTTTCTTATGAAAATGGAGTTGTAGAGGTTTTTGACCAAAATAAAACCTGTGTTGTCCTTAGAATTTGAAAATTTGAAACTTTTTGAGACACCATTTTTGTCCATTTTGTGATCAGAAAATGATTAAATAACCCATTAAAACTTATCCTAGGAGCCTGGAACTAAGTAGGAATGTAGACAATTGACCCAAGAATGCAGTGCAACAAAAGGATCAGAAAAAGGGGTCTTGAGGTGAAAGATATTATTTGAAAAAGTTTCTCACTCAAGCAATTCTGCAATTGCACATGTTTAACACCAATCAGGGCTCTCAAAGTCACCACTTTGAAAAAATATCAAAACAACTCCTAGGGGATTCCATTGGAAAAATAAGCTCATCTAGGTACACTAAGTATGTGTGCAAGATGGATTTTCTTGAGTCATTATTCTTCACGAGATATTAGAGATGAAAGTTGACCACCTAGAAACATTCTTAGAAATGCAGATGTAAAACTGAACAAAGTGCATTTGATTTTGATCTCAAAAAATAGCAAATATGATCCTGAGACTCTGAAATTAGACAGGGGATTACATAAATGTAAGGAGAATGGAGAGAAACAATCCATTTGGAATGAAAATCAATAGGCTTCAAATTGTGACCCTCCAAAGTAGGTCAGTTGGGTAGATTTTGCATGTGCACTTCTGAGTGTGCAAAGGAAAATTTTCAATATTGGTAGTTCAAATTTGCAAAATTTGAAGGTTCCATTAACACCAAAGTGCAAGAGGAAGATTCAAGGGAATTAGATCATAATCTAGAGAGAGAAGACCATATGCAATGCAAAAAAGGATGGAAACCTCTATCGTAGTGAAGAGAATGAAAATAATTCATACTACAGAGGAAGAGAAGATAGAAATTTATACCATAGTGATAGAGGAGGTCATAATTCATATTGTAGTGATGGATATAGGAGAGAAGAAGAAATATATAACAAGAGAACATTAAGAGGAACTTGTTTCATGTGTGACAATGAAGGACATAGAGCACTAGAATATCATGAGGGAAATATCAATAAGAGAATTGAGAATACTAGAAGAAAAAATTAATTAGATGGACCTATTGGATCCCCTAGTTTAGTTGGGAACCCATAGAAAGTTGAATCATTAGTAATGGGGATATATTTGATGCATGAAGAAGTTACTAAGGAATAACCACAAAGGAATAATTTATTCAGAAAAAGGCGTAAATATAGAGGAAAGGCATGCAAAGTTATCATTGATGATGATAGTAATGATAATTTAGTTTCAAAAGAGATGGTAACCAAGTTGAATTTGAAGAGGTTGAAACATCCAAATCCCTATAAGATAGCATGGATTTGGGATGAACATAATATCTTGGTAAGTGAGAAGTGTTTGGTGAAATCTCATATAAGATCATATAATGATGAAGTGTTGTCTGATATTATCCCCATGGATGAATGCCATTTACTATTATGAAGACCATGACAATATGATAGAAATGAAATTAATGACAAAATGAAGAATACCTATACTATGACTCCAAATGGAAAGAGAGCTATATTGATACCTTTGGGAGAAGAGGACAAAAAGGAAGCTTGTAGCACTACAAGACTATGTTTGGTAGATGGAAGAAACTTTTGGGAAGGATTGACACATGAGAACATATGTTTTGTATTGATTCCAAAGAGTGTAGTAGTCCGAGATAGAGAATTCTAATACAAAGGATGGAGAACCATCATAGACTAAAGTAGTAGAACTAATGGTCCAAAGTATGAAGATATCATATCAGAGAATGTACTAGATGGACTTCTGCCAGTTTGGAGCATCAGTCATTATATAGATCTAATACTTGAAGAATTTTTCTAAAAAAGGTAGCACATAGGATGAAACTTGTAGAGAATGTAGAGCTAAATAGACAAATACAAGAGTTGTTGAAGGGATTAATCATAGAAAGGTTAAGCCCATGTGTGGTAACCGCTTTACTAGCACCAAAGAAATATGGAGAGTACAGAATGTGTATAGACTCAAGAGCAATGAATAGGATCATTGTCAAGTATAGATTTTAATTTCCAAGAATTTATGACATCAAGGACTATTTGAGTGGAGAAAAGTATCTCACAAAGATTGACCTAAAGAGTGGATATCATCAAAATCAGAATTAGAGAAGGAGATCAATTAAAGACCACATTTCAGACTAATGAAGGATTGTATGACTAGTTAGTGATGCCTTTTGGATTTACCAATACACCTAGCACTTTCATGAGGTTGATAAATGAGGTATTGAATCATTTCTTGGGTAAGTTTATTATTGTTTATTTGGATTATATTCTAATTTTCAATAAGGCCAAAGAAAAAGATTTGTGACACATCAAATAAGTACTATAGATACTAAGTGAGGAGAAGTTGTTGATAAACATCAATAATTGTAGCTTTACAAATATAGAGTTGGTGTACTTGGGTTTTCTCATTTTTGTTGAAGGATTGAACATGGACCCTAAAAATGTTAGAGCAATTTTTGAGTGCCCTACACTAGTGAACATTGGAAAGGTAAATATCATTTCATGGATTGCAAATTTTCTACCATAAATTCATTAGGAGCTTTAGTATAATTTTTACACTTGTGGAAAAAAAATGAGAGGAGATAGGAAGGACTTTAAGTGGATGCTTGGAGCACAAAGAAGTTTTGAATTGATGAAGGAAAAGGTGACAAAGAAAATAGTGTTAGCATTACCTTA
The DNA here is from genome assembly GCA_007258455.2 of Sequoia sempervirens. Lineage (NCBI taxonomy): Eukaryota > Viridiplantae > Streptophyta > Pinopsida > Cupressales > Cupressaceae > Sequoia > Sequoia sempervirens. The sequence goes on along the minus strand of VDFB02105785.1, from coordinate 35,677,631 downwards.
TTTTGATAAATTATTTCAAGTTGATTGTGATGCCAGTGGAAATGCAATAGGAGTAGTGTTGAGTTAAGAAGGAATACCAATAGATTATTTTAGGGAGAAATTGAATGATTTGTGAAGGAGGTATTTAGTTTGAAATCAAGAACACTGTGCCATAATTCAAGCCTTAAAGAAGTGGATACATTATATGTTGCCTAAGGAGCTTGTGTTGTATATTGATCATCAAGCCTTGTAGTATTTGATTAGTCAATGTAAATTGAACTAGAGACATATGATATGGGTTGAATTATTGTAGAGTTATACATTTTTGTTGAAGCATAGGAGTGGTAAGTTAAATAATGTTGCAAATGCATTGCGTAGAAGAAATCATGTAAGGAACTAGTTGTGATAGATAGGAGTCAATGGCTAGATTATTTCATTCAAGAAGATATGTTGTTCAAAGAAAATCACTTGTGTACTCCAAGGTGTTCAATGAAGGATAATTTTACTAAGGAAATGCATATTGGAGTACTAGAAGAACATTTTGGGATGGATAAGATAGTAGCTTTAGTGAATAAACTCTATTTTTCCCACAAATATATAAGGATGTCAACAATTATGTTCAAATTTGTAGAATTTGTCAAGTAGTAAAAGGGAGTAGTCAAAATATTGGATTTTGTAAACCTTTGAAAATACTGGAGATACCTTTAGCAAATATAAGAATGGATTTAATATTGGGATTACAAAGAACAAAAATAGGTTATGATTCTATAATGGTAGTAGTGGAAATTTTTTCTAAGATGGAACATTTCGTTCCTTTCAAGAAGACTAATCATTTTGTGCATGTTACTAACTTAATTTTCAAGGAGATTGTGAGATTACATGGATTACAAAAGAGAATAGTTTCAAATAGGAAAACCAAGTTCATTTTCTACTTTTGGAAGATATTGTGAAAGAATATGAAGATGGATTTGAAGTTTAGTTCAACATATCACCCATAAATAGATGGAAAAATTTAGGTAGTAAATAGGAGTTTGGATAACTTACTGAGATGTTTGGAAAGAAATTGGAACATATTTATACCACAAGCAGAGTTTTCATATAATAATTTAGTCAATTGGAGCACACAGAAGACACCATTTTAAGATTGTGACATGAATACATCCCATAGGATTTGTGGAGATGAAAGACATTAGCATGGAGAATAGGAGTAGTGTAGAAGTAGAAGAATTTGTAAGAGTCATGCAAAAATTGCATGATTAGGTTTAAAATCACTTGGATGACATGAATAACAAGTATAAGGATAAGTAAGAAAAGGAGACATAAATAATTTTTTAGTTCGTGAAAAAATTATGGTATATCTTAGGGAGAAACGGTTTCTAGTAGGAACATACAATAAGCTGAAGAGGAGGAAGTTTGGACCATGTAAGATTATCTAGTAGTTTGATTCAAGAAATGAAGTGGAGTTATCAGAGGGACTTGCTATATCACTTATTTTTAATATTATAAACATCTATGAGTATCATGAAGGATAGTCGAGTGGGAATAGAAAATAAATATGGATGGAGAAGTAGTTACCACATAAACCACCAAAGTAGATTGAGTAGATCTACGACCTATCTAGATGTTAGGTTTTTGTTTTCATTTACAATGTTTTATGGCTCTTAGAATTTAACTATCAATTCTTTGACAACACATTTAGGGCGTAGCTAGCTTAGGTTGGGTTCTTAGACCTTGTTTTGAGACATCCATAGCTTAATGGGACATCATTCAATGAATTTAAGGTTTAGGGGAAATTTTTCTTGTAGATCCAAAATTCATTTTGTTTATCAATGGGTAACAATTACATATTTGGATCCCACTACACATTTGATCTTGCATTGGGTTTGTAAACCCTTGAGGCTAATGTAGATCATAATTGGACCTAGAGATTCATATTTAAGATCATTTTTAATTTGTTAGGACACAATTAATCAATAGTTCATGACTTATGAATTAGATAATTTGATCTAGCCTTCTAGGCTATGGAATGTAATAAGGACTTATGTCAATTTGTATTTCTTGAATACCCTTGTGGCAAACCTATGAGCCCTAGTTATTTTGCAAATGAGGTATGTGTTGTATGTAAGATTGCAAATTGTTTGAATCAATGATAATTCATCTTCACTGAGCATTTCTTGTTTTATTTCCATTGTGTTGAACTTTAGGTTGAATGGTTGGACAATCCTTTCTAGACCCTCCATCTAGGACTGCACCAAGTCCTTTACCTTTATATCCCATAATTTTTAACAAGCCATGTCCCTTAAGATATGTTTATATTTGAAAATGAGATAACTTGTCATCTTTATCCTTGTATAACATGAAGAAATTCCATCACTGATATCTTCTTTATCTAGAAGCCCAATTTTTTTGAAATTTTAAAAGGTTTCCTTTGATTCTACCTTTAATTCCTTGCGCTAATCATGAGACCAAGGTGAGAGTGGGAATTATCATACATATAAGGAATTGTCTAGTCCATACTCTCCACATCCCTTGTCAATAATCTTGATCTTTTTTTAAGAAATGGTTTATGAGGTGGTTGTTATTTTTAATGTAGAGGGGTCTATGTAAGATGAAGTAGGTGCAACATGATTAATTACACAATGGTGTGAGTGGTTATAACTAACTTACCAAAATTTTAAATATTGGAAGGGTTGAGGATATTATATAATGGTGAATTCACTACAATTGTAGGAAAATTTGATACATTGATGGTAGGTGGATGGGATGTCTTGTATGACATTAATCCATGGTCACCCAAGATGTATATTTTACACAAGATCAATATCCAAGGTTTGACATGTGGTCTCTATGATAGTTGGTTTAACTTGTGATTGGTTATAACTAACTTACCAAAATTCAAAATATTGGAAGGGTTGAGGATCTACTAGAATGGTGAATTCACTACCATTGTAGGAAAATTTTATGCATTGATGGTAGGTGGATGGGATGGCTTGTATGACATTAATCCTTTGTCACCCAAGATTTATATTGTACACAAGATCAATATCCAAGGTTTGAAATGTGGTCTCTATGATAGCTAGTTTAACTTGTATGGGTAGTTGTATGGTACCCTTAGATTCTCATTCAACATTATCATAATCTTTAATATTTATTTTATTTTGATGGTCATTGATCCTTTTAAAATAGCCTAATTTATTAATTAATTTTAAAATACAAAAATTGAGACTAGAGCCATCATGTATGAAGAATTTTCTAATTGTGTGTCTATTGATAAGTGTTACAATGTGAAGTTATTTATAATGGGAGATGATGGCATGTGAATATTTATTTTTGATGGAGAGGTGATGCATAAAGGAATGATGCTCAACTATGCCTTGGAATTGGTTAATGTTGATATTGTTGGGTGTGTGTGATTCTTTATAGTCCTTTTCAAAGATGTCCTTATGAATGGGTGATCTATAAGGTAACTAAAGATATAAATTTGAGCTAGAGTCTTTCCAATATAGTCAAGGATGTTGTATTTATCACATTTGGATGGAGATTAGGAAAAAGAGGATCCTTGAATTGCCACTTAGCAATTGGTATCTTTTATGGTAATGGTAGCTAGATGATCATGATTTTATTTAATGTGACCAATGATTTAGTCATTAGATGGGGTTTGGATGGTGTTGTGTAAGTGTATGGTATTGCCTTATGGGACTTATATGTTTTTCATTCATTATTTTCTTAAAAGGGTTGCGTGTATATTCCCAATTATTTATTAGGAGATTTATTAAATTGGTCTTCAATGGTTATCTCTCCTCTATCAATAAGGTATTGTATGAGATTTTTTAACTTCCTTCATGTATCTATGTAACAACCTTTGAACTTATTGTATTCAAAATATTCATTATCTTTAACCATATGGTTTTGGGTTGACTTTCATAAAAATGTTGTCATTAGAAATTTTATGAGGTTAGCTTGAGAAATCTTATGAAATATAACTTTAATTGGTTCTCCTAAAGGGGTTTACTTGTGTTTTAGCTAATTATTTTGATTAAGTTTTCCTTGCGGGATAGTGATAGAGTTGGATACATTTTTCTTTTGTAGTACGTTTTGATCCTTATATGGTGTAGGTTGGATGCTTTTTATGTGTTTTCTATAGGTTACATCATCATTTCCAACATTTACTTAGACCAAAATCTAGTTTTTTAATTAGATTTATTATTATGTTCCTTGTGGTATTTGTAAATTTTAACTAGTCCTTTAGAAATTAAAGACTTTCCAATTGCTAAGCCTTTATCAATGATCTTGTAAAAAGAGTCAACACATTGTAATTGTAGGTGAAAAACTATTTACAAATTTAGATTTTGGATAAAGATGTTCACCAATTATTTTTTAGGGATGTGACCATGGGACCAAGATGAGAGTGGGACTTGTCCTACATAGAAGGAATTATGAGTCCATACTCTCCACATCCCTTGTCAATAATCTTGATTTTTATTTCAAAAATGGTTTTTGAGTTGGATGTAGTTTTTAATGTAGAAGGGTCTATTTAAGATGAAGAAGTGGATGTGACATCACTAATTAGACAATGGTGTCAGTGGTTATAACAAACTTACCAAAATTTACAAATATTGGAAGGGTTGAGGATCTGCTAAAATGGTGACTTCACTACCATTATAGGAAAATTTGATGCGTTGATGGTAGGTGGATGGGATGGATTGTATGAAATGAATCCATGGTCACCCAAGAAGGATATTGTATAGGAGATCAAGATATAAAATTTTACATGTGGTCTCCATGATAGCTGGTTCAACTTGTATAGGTAGTTTTATGGTACCCTCATGTAGACACTTGAATTTGACCACTCCCATATCATCAAATTCACCCTTGCATTCCTTTTTCCCACACCCCTTAGACATATTAATTAAATAATTTATTATTTGATTAATATTTCCTTTCAGCCTAATGTCCCTAAGGTGTTTAATTAATCAATTTGATACCTTATCTTATTCATTTCTAAATTAAATAAAAAGACACATTTATCTCATTTAGTCATTATCCCAAATGAATTAAATTAATTTTAAACTCATTAACTTCTCTCTCCTCATGTCACATCCTCCATAATCCTCTTTAATCCAGATTAAATTATTAATCTATGATTAGGATGTGCACAACCCTAATCATCATTAGGGTCACATCCTCCATAATCTCCCACTTGCCTCTAATATGTCATTAGCCTCCCTAATCCCACATTTTCACAACCTTAGTCACCTAATTAAACTAACCTAATCTTCATGCCATTTATGGCATGCATCCTTAGTCAACCTAGATTAAATTCTTTCTCTATTTGGAGAAGGCATCCCCTTCCCTATGTGAATTTTTAATTCACATTTATTCCTCCAAGGAATTTTAATTAATTTAATATATGTTGGTGTTGGATGATCAAACATTTAAGGTCTATAACAACCCTCTTTATAATTATTCCCCTACCTATCCTATCTTAGAAGACAATATGGGACAAAGGAGTGAAAATTTAGATAATCATGACAATCACATTTTTTCTCCTCAAAGCATCTCTCCTAATTGCGATGATGATACTTTGATGTTAGAATATCTAATCGATCAAAGTCATGGTAATCTTGATTTCCTCTCTTCCCCTAGAGAAAACAATATTGAACAAGGAACCAACATCATTGATAAATAAGAAAATTCAACCATTAATCATTCCCCTACTTTCGATGAAGTCATTTTGGAAGAAGTAATCCTTGAATGTCAAGAACAATTTATTTCTAGTTCTAAAAAATCTCCTCATAGGGAGGATATGATGGTGAAATAAGATGAAAACAATAGTAATGTGGCTTCCTTAGGTGATGGTGAAGAGGTAATTCTATATTTCCCTTTATTAGAAATACATCAAACCAAGACTGCTAAGGTTATGAATGAACAAGTTTCCATTAGATCCTCCTTGATTAATGGACCTCCTACATATCTTGTGGTACATACTAAGATTTCTCTAATTCTTTACCCCCCCTCACAATGACCGCAAACTCAAAACAAATCCAAACTTATCCTTTACCCACCTAAAAATAATGTGTCGCAGCAGCTAAGTCATAATACCATTGCTCATACATATAACACTAGGAACAATCCCCAACCATGAAAAAAACATTCAAAATCCCTACAATTTCCTAATCCTATCCTACCTAACCCTATCTTATCAGGTCCTCCTCATGGAAATGAGTATGATCTTGTCCAATAGCTAAAGAATACTCCTGCTAAGATATCATTGTGGGACGTTATTCAAGCATCCCCTCACTACCATGACATGATTCAAAGTGTTGTACAATAAGTTCCTATCCCTTCTAATGCACAACCAAATGATATAGTAGCCATGATTCAAGGAATACATGTTGACATTATTTTCCACCAAAGTGAGCTCCCTCCTCTAGAAGTGCAAAAACAAAATGAAGCTTTCATAATAATATCTCAATACAAAAGAAAAAGTGATAAAGAGAACCCTTGTGGATAATGGATCTACCCTTAATGTGTGTAGTGTAATCCTTTTGGATAGGCTTGGTGTGTATAAATCAAACATTCAACCTGTCACTTTATCTATTAGTGGATTTGACAATGTAGGAAAGAAATCGCTCGGTGTGATTACATTGCCTACTACAGTTGGGAAGGCCACATTAGAAACACCAATCCATGTTATTCCTCATGATATTTCATACAATTTCCTTTTAGGAAGACCATGGATTCATGCAATTAATGGGGCGCCTTCCACTTTTCATTGCAAAATGAAGTATGTCTACAACAACAAAGTGTACACACTTGAAGTTGACCCTAACCCAAAAAAAATTTTGAACATTGATGAAAACAAGGAAAATACTTTGAAAACATTAACATCAAGTTCTACACATGTAGAATCCATGCAAGAACAACAAAAACATAGGTGTCATAAACCCTTCACAATGATATCACTCGATGATTTGGGATCATTGTATTTTGACTCAAAATTCATGGGAGAATACAAGATCACAAACAAGGACTCTGAAAAGGGAAAAGAAAAAGTGGTAATGTCAACAAAAAATTCAAAGGACCCTTCGAAAGCATCCACCTCAACCACTTTAGATTAAAATACAATATATTACACAACAAACTTTGATAAAATTAATTATGAGCAACCACCAAATATAAAAGAAATGAAAAAACTTTATGGAAAAGGTTATGAACTTATGAGTCAACTTGGTTATAGTGGGAATGGATGTTGCGCTAGAGAAAAAGGTATCTATTACCCTATACAGCCTCACATGCTAGAAAAGACTAGTGATATTGGTTATTTTCCTTTCATAGAAATAAAACCATCAAAAAAACCTTCACTCAATATCAACACTCTTACAGTAGTGCATCCTGAACTGATAGACACTAGTGGTCTTGAGTATTATACTTTACAAGAAACAAAAGAAACAAAGAGATCTTTGCTCAATGTCAATTTTATCATGAAAAACATTAATGATCCAAATTCATTAGATTTTACACCCTCCTATAAAGGAGAGAACAAAATCTCACAATCTAAAGAGTCTTGTGTAAGTATGACATCTTGTGCTAAGCAAGAGATATCTTTGTCGCAAAATAATGAAACATCCTCTGCTTTTGATTAAGAACGTATCTTCTTGAGACTCCTCCAAGATCATTTGATATCCCTCCCTCTAAGAACAAAAAATAAATTTTACTACAAAAATTCATTTTGTACATATCATAGAGTTCATGACCATACTACTAATGAATGTAAGGCTTTAAGTAAAAAAATTCAACATCTTAAGGATAGTGGTTCTCTTCCTTCTGTTGAAGGACCTAGTTCCTCTAACTGATACTTATCTTCATCTTATTTGGCTAATCCTTGTCCTTTACTAAGTGGGAGAAAAGAGTTATTTAGTCTTATACTCATATGTCACTTGTCGTTGTCTCTTCTGGCTAGTTGATCACCTTTTATGTACGTGTGTGAACCCCAATCCTAATGCCTGCAAAACAATAAGAACAAACACATTAAGTTAGAGATTGCAAGCAAGAATAAGGATTCCCCGTGAAATCCATTTACAAAACTTAAATTAGGAAAATAAACAATGAAGAACATAATGAAAATAACAAACTAGATTGAATCCTAATTTAAATTTGCAAACTCATGATCCCGTGGGGGAATTGTTGCCAATTTGATGTGAAAATTGGCCCTTTCCCAATTCCTATGATGCAAGATTGATATGTGTTGATGATGATTGATGAATGATCCACTTTGTTGATGAATATTGAGTGCTCTAATCCAAAAGCCTGCATAACCTAGCTAGGATTCAACATTGATGGATGGAATTGGATAAATATTTGAGCATGGTAACTTTGCATAATTTGTGGATCAAGTTGTGGAGGATTAAATCAATGGAGATGATCTCTATTTATAGAATGGAATGATAGAAGAATGCCAAACATGGAGGATGTGGGACTAAATATCCACCAATGAGAAGAGGCCACTTGTCAACTTGTGATAGGTTTGAGGAATGAGCACATTTTGGTCAATGTGCAAAAGAGGGGGAGATTTGAAATTTGAAATTGAGAGTTAAATGTTGAGTGGGGGACATGTAAGAGAGAAGTTATTGCCATGTTGGATGTACATGTCAACTTGTCTTCATATTCAAACTTGAGGAATATTCTCAAAATATGTTTTGTTGAGTGAAAATGAGGAATTTATAAATGAATTAAAATGCTTTATTGGTGCAAGTGGGAAAAGGTAGAGGATGTGATGGGTGGTTAGATTAGTTTAATCAGGATTAGCTTAACTTAGATGATGATTAGGGGTTTTGACCCATTTGACTTAAATATTTTGATTTATTTAAATCAAGAGGGAGAAATATGAACTTTGAGATTTAATTAAATAAAATTTTGATTTATTTAATCAAAGAGGGAATGATAGGCTTAAATTAAATAAAGTTAATTTATTCAATTTAAGTGGATAATCCTTAGAGATTGAATTAAATGAACCTGATTTTCCTAATGAATGGATTTAATGAACTTGATTAATTTGATAAGTGGATGAATGTGAACTTGGTTTACTTGATGAATGGACCTAATTAAATCCATGATTCTAATTTTGCATGTCTACATTTTGCCCCTCTTTGAAGCAATGTACTTGCTATGTTGGTTCAAAGAATAGACTTACCGCAATCAAAATTCAAAAATTTTCTAATTTTTTTTCAGATGCCCTAGAGGAAAGAAGTACACTAGTACATTGCCCCCTCGAGAGATTGAGCGAAAATATATGATTTGAGGGTCGATCTCGCAATAAAGAGGTTCAAGATGGATGATTATGATGATGATGCAAATGAAATGGTTTTAAGATGCTTAGAATAACATATCTATATTATGATGATGATCATCCATGTGAGATGATATGAGATGGATGATGCGATAATGCCGATATGATTATGCAGTAGATATTTTATGCAAATCTATGATTTTTATGAAATGCTTCTCTAGACTAACAAATCTATGTTATGATGATGATGCAAATGTAATGCATGTGAAATGATCAGTGTTTTCTATTATGTATGATATGAATGATATGTGGTATGCTGACGGTTTGTTGATGTAGGATGAATGTAGGATGGATGCATTGGTGATGTTATGTTATCGCGGAGAGAAGAAAGAAGAAATGAGATGATGACAAGAGGATCCAACAAGTCAATGATCTAATGAGACTTTATTAGAGATGATGATGATAGATGATGATGATTTTCTTATCAAAGATTGGTATTTTAAAAGGGATACTTACCTTATGTTTGATAACACACGTAGGCATGATGCATCAAGGTATAAAGAACTAGGATGGCATTGCACCTAGTGAGATGGACTTTGACTCAACAAACATATAGGAGTATTCTTGTTCACACTTGACATACAGAAACCTTGCTAGGACATACCTAACAATGCAAGTATTTTCCAAGTTATATTACAAGAATGTCCAACAAGCACAATAGACAAAAGGATAATGATCGTTTCCCCATTCCTATCTCTCTAAATCCTTTGTTTGGATATCATCGAGAGGTCCTTGGAATGAGCGTAATAAGATAAATCAAAAGAAAAGATCAAGTATGCAAACAAGCCAATGTTATTCATACCTTGAGCCGAAGGGATGTGTTTAGAAAGGATAAGAACTGAAACTATTGCCAAAAGATAATGCCCATTATAGGAAGGATACATCCTAGGACATGTTAGTGGATAGCGGCACGTCATTTCATTTATCCAAAGTGTTTTTCCAAAACATAATGCCCATTATAGGAAGGATACATCCTAGGACATGTTAGTGGATGGTGGCAAGTTGATAGGTTTGATAAGTTGATTGATAGGCTATTGATATAAGGTTGATTGACATGTTTCAAAATGATCAAAAGTTTGATTTTTCTTTTAACGGTTTGTTGCTTCAATTTTGATTTTGCATTTGAAGCTTGCTTTTGATGATTTTTGTACTTGTTTCTATTTGTGTTGCCAAAGGATGAAGGTGATGATCAATTTATTATGGATGATTGATTATTTTGAGTGAAAGTGAAATGGGATGGATGGATTTTTTCAAATATTTGGATGTTTTTTATGTTTTTGGAATGTTTTGAGGTTGTTTTTGGTACTTTTTATTTTTTGAATGTTTTGAGGTTTTCTAAGATTTTATGAATGTTTTTGTGTTTTTGTGTTTTTTTGGATGTTTTTGGATTTTGATGTCTTGGGGGCTAATTGAAGATTAGCCTTTCCTACGTTTAAGCTCAGAGATGACGTAGTTTAGATTCCATGTTTTTTATGTTTTCTAAATTTTTGAGTGTTTTTTTATTTTGATATGATTTTGGATGTTTTTTGGATTTTTGCATGATTTTGACAATTTGGATATGGATATGATATTAGTGATCTGTTTGGGATTTTGTTGAAAACCAATCTAAGGTTGATTGATCGGATCGATGGATTGATGATGATAACATTGTTGAGGATGCACAACAATGCAAGGATAGTGTTACACAACACAGGGATTAGGATGCTGATGGGATTGATGATGATAACATTGTTGAGGATACACAACAATGCAAGGATAGTGTTAAGCAACACAAGGATAAGGATGGATATCCTAAGATAATGATGGATTGATTAGATTTGATTGATCAAGATTTAGAAGCTTGATTTGGAACAAAATCTATTTGAATGATTTGATGTGATGTTTGACATGCAAATTAGATGTGACTGATAATGATTGTTTGGATTGATGTTTGATGAAAGACGAAGTTTGATGAGGAGTGTCTTCTAGCCAAAATATGCCACAGGCTAGTGATTTGGATGTTTTCTCACAAGTGGTGGACAAATTTTATTTCACGTTTTCCAATGTTCGGATAACCACATTAGTTGGAGGATATAGATCAATATTTATTCCTGAAGTGAGATCTAAATATCTGCTCCTAGTGTCTAGCAATGTATGGAATGCCATTGGATGGATGCTTCGACAGGTGAATGGATGGATGGATACGCTAAGCACTCAAAGGATGCCAAGGATTATCTTTCGATAAGATAAGGTGTTTGAATGGAGGAATGGTTCATTTGATAATGCTTCATAGCTCAGATAATGTTGGATAGGATAGGATCAGTGAAAACAACCCATGTCAAGATGTTTACCATAAGCAAGTGTAAAGTGTGCCCCAAAATTTCATCAAGATCAAGATAACTTGGATGATCGATGTAGATGAATGATAAAGGATTGGATTAATGGTTTATGGATGGATGGATTTATTATGGATAAGACAGATGGAATGTTGGCTTTATTATAGATGGGATGAAGTGCTAGAATTTATTGTGGAAGGGATGAGATGCTTTCACCTGAGCTAGCACATCGAGATGCTTGATTCTACACATGATGCATGTTTTCTAGGTTTTCATCATGGTACCTGTCCAAACCGCCACCATAGTGGTTTTCACTAGAGGAAAAATTTTATCTTTACTGTTTTCATGATTTTTTCTGATTTTTTTTGGATTTTCATATTTTTTTCTTTTTTTTAAATTTTTTCAAAAGATTTTAAGCTCATGCTGAATCACAAGCTGTTGCTAATGTAGATTCCTTTGTCATAATGTGCCATTGATATCTTGCTTAAGAATCCTCTTTGTCAAGATATATGCACTTGAATGCAGCTTTTGAAATTCTTGATCTACTTTATTGATACCGGGGTTAACTTTGTCTCTGTGCACACATCGCAATAGAGTGCCTTCAGAATCTTATAATGAAGGGTCGTTGCCAATACATGGTCAATTTGAGAATTGGATATCATGTGTGGAGGCATGGATGGAGTGTGTTTAAGGATAAGAGATGGATTGGTTGATAGTTTGGAACCTTTGACTCTCCAAACTTGGGAAGATGAGCAATGATGGGTGGATACAGAAGTGTGTGTGGAATTAGGAAAAACTGCTTGATACACTTTGTACATCACTTGAAAGCTTGCTTTTTCTTTTGTGGACATCTTTGATGGATACTTTTCCCTTTTTTATATTTCCCCATAGTTTCTTTAACTGATGGAGTTTGATAAGGATGATCTTTCTTTGTATTCTTTGGTATCCATTTGTATTTGATTTGACCATTATGCTTCTCAACTTCTTTTTCTTTGATAATGTTCTTCGTACTTTGATTCAAATATTTCTTTTGAAGTTGGTCCCAAATCATGGAGGGGGTGATGGGTGGAAGAAGATTCATGATGTGACTGGTTGTAGTATTGGCATCAGTTTCATCATAAGGATTCTTTGTGCTCCTTATATTGACATTTTCTTGAGATGAAGTTGCCCCTAGTATGGTGGTAGTAGTACCTTCATGATTTGATTCCACCTATTTTGAGATATCTTTTTCAGTAAGCATGCTTTGATAAATGGCCATTGTAGATGATGTTATTTTGATTGGATGCTCTGCTAACTCTAAAATATCTTGTTCTATCTGAACTGCTTCCTTTAGTAGATAATGTTGGATATCTTCATACATGATTTCTTCAGTCTAGATTTTGGATATATCTGATCATGATGTTGACAACTTTGTTTGACTATAGGAATCAATAACCTACTCTTTTTTGTGTAATAATATCAAGAGTAAAAGAATCTTGTTTTGAATGAAGATCGTCTATGTGTCCATCCACATAAAGTATCTCATGGGTAGATGGAGTATGTACTATGTGGATATGATCATCATTTGTGACATCTTGTATAGATAGGAGATTGTCCATTAGATCATTGTAGTATCTTGGAGATACAAATTCTTGATCTTGATTAATTTCATAATTTCTTTTGACATGCTTTGGATCAAGTTCTTGACATGGGTCAATTTCAAAGGATAGATTTCTTATAAAGGGTTCTTGGATTTCATCATTAGACATGGTAAGTGGTTCAATATCTTCAAGTGTCAATTTTAGGGTTCCTTCAATATCTGTAACCATGAGGTCAAAGGGGGTCAACATGTCTTGGAAAGGACCATTACTACACCTTAGTGGAAGATTTTGATCTTGCTTTGGAATAAATTCTTGAGATATGTCTTGTAACTCAGTAGGTGATGTAGAGACATTTTCAACATGATCATTGATTGATGGATCATGCATTATGTCAATAGGATCGAATAATCCTAACACTTCTTGAAATAAATCACTAAAAAGTGGCTCTTGATGTATGGTGAGTTGATCATCGGATGGTGTAGAAACATCTTTAATGTGCTCCTTAATGGAGAGATCTTGAACATTGTTTTCAACAATTATGGTGGAGAGATTGTCAATGTCTTCAACCATAGGTGATGTTGACATTTCTTGGATTGGATCATTGTTGGTTGGTGGATTTTGATCATGATTGAAAAGTGACTCTTGACATATGTTGATTTGATCATTGGATGAAGTAGGGAAAAAATCAAGGTGCTCAATGCTGGATTGATCTCGATCTTTTTTCTCAACAATTATGGTGGAGATATTCTCAATGCTATCACTAGTGGTTGAATCCTAATCATTGTCCCCAATAGTTATCATTTTTTGTGTTTGTGCTTGTGTTTGTTGGGTAGCTTGAGCAGGTTGCATGACTTGGGAGGCTTGTTGCACTTGTTGAGCTTGTGCTGCTTGTTGTGTGGCTAAATATTGTTGGATGGCATTTTGGTAGGCCTGATGAGCTTTTATCACAATGTTATATTCTCTTGCTGCATTTGGTTTTGGTGGTAGTGGTGGCAGATTCAGAATTGTGTTGGAGTGATCATGGTAGTGAGGGGTTGAGATGTGATGGGTGCGATAGGGGTGGTTGGAGTGATTGAGGTGATAGGAATGGTCAAAATGACCAAGGTGATAGGTCCTTGGGAGACCATATTTGATTTGTTGAGATTGATGTTGTCATTTGATTAGATACCATTTTTTTATGTGATATTGATGGTATATTCAAAGGGTTTGATGTGATGGTTTGATTGTTGTTAGCTGGATTGATTTGGATGGAGTGATTGGTGCTAGGTAAAGGGTGAATCCCTAAACCAAGGAATGATGTTGATATGGGTAATGGTGGTGGAGATGTCTCTTTGTGCAATGACTCAACTATTTTGGTAAGTGTAGCAATTTGATCTTGATTTTGATCTTGACTCCCTTGATATATTTGATTTGGTTTTTGTTCAAGCAAATTTGGGATGCATACTTGTGGTGTTTGAAAGGGATCATGGCCAAATTGATTTTGGACAATGTTCTTATTTGGGATGATCTTTAGATTTGGCATGATAGGTTGAAATTGACCATTGTTGATGTTCGGAATCACATTTCCTTGTTTTAGGTAACTTTGAGTTTGCATGGTGTTACCTTGACTTGGATTAATACACATAGTTGTTAATATCTTATTTGGACTTTAAACAATATTTGTATGATTTGAAAACATATTCATCCCAAATTTTACCAAGTTTGGATTCAAAATGTTCATGTTTTATAAAGTTGTACTTGGTACCTTCACATTTCGCATGTTGGGATTTGATGATATGACGTTGTTTGTTTGAAGGCTCATGCACGTATTGTTCAGTTGATAGATTTGTAGGTTTGGACTTGGATTTAAATCTACCATCGAGAAAGGTGTTTGAAATTTTGATTTGGGCATGCTCACATTTTTTGTACCATTGACATTTGTAGAAGGTAATGATCCCATGTATGGATTGTATAAGTGTGAGTTTTAATAATCAATCGGCATTGTAAGGCTTTGAAAGTAAAATTGATTTGGATTACTCATGATGTATGGATCAAGTTTACATTCCATGTTCCTCTTGTGTTTTGACCTTGTTGACCTCTACGGTGTTTAGGACCAATGATGAGATGAAGGATGAAAAGGGGTGAATGACATGAGTGTTGAATGTTTAGGGACTTTGTATCAATGCTAGACTTAGGGCTTGATTTTGATTGTTTAATTTTGATAGTAAAACCTAAAATGTTAGATGTTATCTTAGGATGAACTTGTTCAAAGGGGTGTTAATTTAACTAGAGGTATCAGAAAGGATACATTTCCATACTCCTAACTAAACAAGGTGATTTTGATTTTGATTATTTACCCATGTCTAGAATGATGTTTCCAAAGCTCTAAAGTTGTTGGGTGGGATGGGATGATAAATGTTTCAATGAATGAAGTGTTTGATTTTGATCCTAAATGAATCTAGGAAGGACTTTTTTACTAGACCAAGATAGTAAAGAACATGCTTTTCTCTAAGAGTATTTCAAACCAAAAGACCAATGTTTGCTCGAAAGATGATAAAAAGATAAAAATCACATGTGTGGGGTTCAATTTGAGTTAATCTTGGTTAATGAATTGCTTTTACCACAAACACACTTCTTGCTTATTTTTCAAACTGAATGTCTATGTCTTAATTCCATTTCATTCCACAAGGTCCATTATGCAAAAATGAAGGTTTCAAGAGCATAGTTTCCTATTGTTGACTTTGAAATGAACAAATTGTGATATAGGTTTCAGTGTTTAGAAGCCTTCTAAGGATAACAACCCCTAGG
Organism: Sequoia sempervirens; assembly: GCA_007258455.2. NCBI lineage: Eukaryota > Viridiplantae > Streptophyta > Pinopsida > Cupressales > Cupressaceae > Sequoia > Sequoia sempervirens. The sequence goes on along the minus strand of VDFB02105785.1, from coordinate 35,661,621 downwards.
GACAAGCAGTAACACATGGAATTTTCAAAGGTATTTGTTCCTTACAAAGGGTTTGAAATTTTGATGATTTGTTGAGTGTTGGTTTCAATATTTTGGATACAAGCACTGTGTTTTCAAACTAACTCACAAGCAATATAACATCATATCTCAATTGGTACATTTTTTTTGGTGGGCTTGCCTCATGACCTTCATAGTAGAAGAGATAATTTTACATGCAATCAAGGAAAAAAATATGAAGGTATGTTAAGAATGAAGTCTCAACCTCTATATTTTAACCAAGATTGGACATGGCAAGTAACTTCTTGTAATCTAAGTTCCAATGCACCACTTTGATAAAATCATTGGATGGACTGGTTGGCTACTACAAACAAGGTTTTTATTTTGGACTTTCCGTTCGTGGAGATTGAAACATATGGAGAGAGTCCCTTTCAGATCCATCTCATCGGAGTCAACCACATGATACTGGTGTTTACTCCAATACCCACATTTATATCGCGACTGGAAATACTCTCAAGTTCAGAGTGTTACTGGTTGAGTCGTTCCCTTGGGTGAGTACTATTTCCCCAAGGCAGGCCCTCTAAGATAGACAAAAATGAGCAAACATATTCATAGTTTGATCAACCTTCATTTAGAAACAAAGGGAGAACATATGCAATAGGTTTACTCACACTAGCAAAGTGTTTTGTTCAATTTTAAACTCAAAATGAAGTGTGTGGGTAATTAATTACACAATTTCATGTCACCAAAAGCCTTTTGATTCTCAAGATCATCGTGAGGTGCGAGAGAATTGCATGTCTTTTGATTATATTACTTTGTGTAAATAATTACAAAAAAATAAAGATACACATTCATTTTATCCTTCAAAGCAATGATTTGATTTGTTTTAAACACCAAAGGAAAGATGAAAATTTGATTGTTCAATTTATTAACTTGAAATGAAATCTAGTCAATTTTCCTAAAGTTTGTTTTAACTCCTTTCCAATGAAAATTGAAAGCCTAGGTAATGTTCATTTTAAAACCCAAAAAAACAATTGAGTTAGTCTAAAACAAAAAATTAAAGCATAAGACGGAAGCTCCAAGCATTAAAAAATGCGTTGTTGATTTCAAGTTTTAAGGATTCAATCCTTTTTTCCTCCAATATTTGTTCAAGATCACCTCTTATCCTCCAATGTTGCTAGTCATTTGAATAAAAATCCTTCCTCCTTTGTTTTCCTATTTTGGAAAGAAAAAAAAAAGTCTAACATACGAAGATTAAATTATTTAATTAAAAAATTTAATTTCAAACAAAAAAATTGATCTTAATTGCAAATACTAATGATTTTTAACTAATAAATGACTTCTCAATAAGAAATTTTCTTTCCAAAATATTTTCACCACATTAAAACCTTTAGTTTCAAATATTTGATCATTTAACAAAGATCAATGCAATCCAAAATAAGACAATTTATATAGTGATTTAATGCAGAGAATTAAACATTTTATTCCTTTGTCATGATGACATCTTGATTTTCATTGACTGAGCTTGCAAAAATCCATAAATGAGTTAGAACAACAATATTAATAATAGAAAGACTTTCCCACTCAGCGCAACCAATCCTGATGATAGAAACAACAATATGAATAAGACAAACAATGATATTAAACCTTTAATGATGATCCTGTAAGAGCTTGCCTCAAGAATGATCCATATTACATAAATGAACTATATATTCTTCTAGGCTATTTCATTGTTGCATTGATGATTAAATTTGATAGTTCAAAGTTGATAGCATTAGGATGAAAATGAACTATGCGTAGAGGCCGATGAGTACAAAGTATGATCATTGGTGCAGATGCATCTCCCTTTGCACTATAATGCCAAATATATGGCTTGTGATGAGGTGCAACAACTAATAAATCCTCATGAGCATTAAATTCAATGTAGGTAGTTGAGCGACATAAGTCACGTGAATCAATGCATTTTGATTTATTTGCATCCCAAAGGCGTACTTGATGATCCAAACTTCCACTTGCAAAAATCTTCTGACAAAATGAATGAAGGTGAACCATGCAAATAACCAATCATTCATTCATTCCCTTTGGTAACCATATTCACAGCTAGGAAAGATAGGCAGCATAGGTAAGGTAGAATGTGCTTGGATTTCCTTAAAAAAATTCAAGTAATATTAGACAGTGGGTGGTATCATCGGTATTGGGAGGTTTTGGATTGCATACTTTGAATGGCATTGACTTTTCAAAAGCATCATATATCCATCATATCACTCTTATAAATATTGCTAAGTCCCATATATTAGTCACAATCTTCCTTGGTAGAAACCATACCATACAAAGAGACAAATAAGGAATGACATGGGACTTGGGTTTGGGCTTTGTACCACATTTACCAACAGATTTCTCCCATAGCCAGCGCCCTCTTAGTGCTTTGATAAGTAACCATCATATCTTCAATTAATGTGTGTGAGCATGAGGATGGGAATAAATAGGTGACATTATCATATGCTAAAGACTCCAACATTAACTGAAATGCAGGGACTTAAAAGCCCCATTGTGGATGTTGAAATCTGCAAGTGGCAGTGCTATTTTAATGAGACAAGTAACATGAGAAGATGTCCATATTATGAGAAGAACAATAGCGGATGTTAAGTTTAAACCAAACCAACAAAAGCTCTTAAAGTTACTTGTCTAAATGTGTAAGACCCCCTTTTCATTGCAACAATAAAAAGTGTTCCCCAAATTAAATGAGCAAAAGACCAAAATTTTCAAAGACATCAAGAGTCACAATGGCTGCCTACACATTTACCACTGAGCTAATAATAATGTAACCAACTAAAACGCACAAATTAAATCCACCTAATGTAACTAAAAACCCCAATTAGAAACATGTCTCATTTGTATCCAGAAAATGAAATAGTAACACATTAGTTTGATGCTAAGAGAATTACTCAAAATTTCATTGATCAAAATATGCATGCTTATTACAAACAATGGCCATCAATCAAACTCTATTAATTCTTATTTCGTAGCCAGCAACAGTCACAAAAAGCATAACAGTAAAGTGTAAAATAGTAAAATTGTTTGACATAATGCCTAAAAGAAATGTCACATAACTTTTAAGCAACAGCTAGGTGTAAGAGGCAGTGAACAAAAGTATCTTCAAGCTAATGCGTTTGGTAGGTGCAAAGCTAACAATAATAAATTCTAAGGAATAATGTAAGGACAACTTGTTTATGACATAAAAGAAACCTTTCACACATGCAATTAGCAGCTCTGAACTTGTGCCTAACCACTTAAAAAAAAGAGCCATTCAAACTGATGTAGTTGGCAGGTGTAATGCCAGTGACCCCAATCTTGACTGTGCTATACATACCATGCCAATCTTGAATGATGGAAAATTCTAATAAAAACAACCTCAAAATATCTTGTTGACATCACCCACACATTCATCATGCAACCACAATCTAATGCCCGATTTACTCAAGGAAGAAGGAAACCTTTCCCACTAGCATGTGGGCTCACTTGGAATAGGTTTGTTTTCATTTGGGTTGCTAGTCAAGCAAAAAATAAATCCTTTGGGGAATCTAAAAACAAAACCTATCTTTGGAAACTAAAAAAAAATTAAATTGCCTATACGCCAATGGAAATGTTGCTTTTGCAGAGCTGATGTAAGAAATAGTCTAATGTGGGAATGGTATCTTTCATATAAGTTCAATGTAAAAACTAAATCTACCAATGAAAAGCAACAGACACACAAAGCTTGAAGGGTTATTTTGAAAAAAAAATGAAGTGGTTTCTAAAGCTTGAGGTTGATAAACACCTTGAATAAGTCTTTGAACGACATTGGAATAGAGACAAAAGACTTTAATTTCTGATAATATGCATTAGACATTCCCCTATTTTAAATTCATTTAAGAGAAGCAAGGATCTTATATTCCTATCAATATGACTAGATACCAAAGATGTATAAATCAATGCTTGAAGAGAAGAAAATATTGTATATTTGTATTCAATGCATACAAGATCTGGAAACAAAAGCAGCATGTTAATTTTTTTTTCTTTTGTTGTTGGGCCCTCCTTCTAGTGCCAAATGTGTGAACCCCAATCCTAATACCTGCAAAACAATGAGAACAAACACATTAAGTTAGAGATCGCAAGCAAGAATAAGGATTCCCCATGAAATCCATTTACAAAACTTAAATTAGGAAAATAAACAATGAAGAACACAATGAAAATAACAAACTAGATTGAATCCTAATTTAAATTTTCAAACTCATGATCCCATGGGGGAATTGGTGCCAGGCCCTTTCCCAATTCCTATGATACAAGATTGATATGTGTTGATGATGATTGATGAATGATCCACTTTTTTGATGAAGATTGAGTGATCCAAGCTAAAAACCTACATAACCTAGCTAAGATTCAAGATTGATGGATGGAATTGGATAAATATTTGAGCATGGTAACTTTGCATAATTTTTGGATCAAGTTGTGGAGGATTAAATCAATGGAGATGATATCTATTTATAGAATAGAATGATAGAAGAATGCCAAACATGGAGGATGTGGGACTAAAGATCCACCAATGAGAAGAGGCCACTTGTCAACTTGGGATAGGTTTAAGGAATGAGCACATTTTGGTCAATGTGCGAAAGAGGGGGAGATTTGAAATTTGAAATTGAGAGTTAAATGTTGAGTGGGGGACATGTAAGAGAGAAGTTATTGCCGTGTTGGATGTACATGTCAACTTGTCTTCATATTCAAACTTGAGGAATATGTTCAAAAGATGTTTTGTTGAGTGAAAATGAAGAATTTATAAATGAATTAAAATGCTTTATTGGTGCAATTGGGAAAAGGTAGAGGATGTGATGGGTGGTTAGATTAGTTTAATCATGATTAGCTTAACTTATATGATGATTAGGTGTTTTGACCCATTTGACTTAAATATTTTGATTTATTTAAATCAAGAGGGAGAAATATGAATTTTGAGATTTAATTAAATAAAGTTTTAATTTATTTAATCAAAGAGGGAATGATAGGCTTAAATTAAATAAAGTTAATTTATTCAATTTAAGTGGATAATCCTTAGAGATTGAATTAAATGAACCTAATTTTCCTAATGAATGGATTTAATGAACTTGATTAATTTAATGAGTGGACAAATGTGAACTTGGTTTACTTGATGAATGGACCTAATTAAATGCATGATGCTAATTTTGCATTTCTACAGTACGTATAAGCGCAAGCTTGGGATGTGGATGACATGCCTTAATTTGGCTCACATGTGACATACTCATTCATGATGTAGTTCAATTTGGAAACATATCACTTGGCATAGGGATTTTTGAATAAGCTCTCTTGTCTTCTTCTACTTTAAAGAAATTACTCACAATAATGGTATTAGCAACCACTTTAAAGTGGGGGCATACATCAACATTCATGTTTCACTGTGCGATTTTCTTTCTTCTTGTGATGCATCCTTTTCTTGGTGGTTTAATTGAGATTTATTTGCTTTGAGAGAATGATATTTCTTTGAATTGTCCTCTCTTGGAGACATTAGGCATGATGTTCCATAAGAAGAGACCTTGCACAAATCAAGAAAAATCCATTTGAACATTCCTTACACTATTTTTCATTTATAACATCTATTATATGGCCACCCTGCATAACACACTTTGCATGCCTCTGGAGCCATCTTATTTGTTGATGAGTTTCAAGCATAAAGAGTTTATCTTGACTCATGAAGCTCGAAAACCATTTTTTATGGTTCCTTATTAAATTTATTAGGAGGTATAAATTTGGTATGGTTTGAGGAAGAAGCCTAACTGAGGCATGACTCTCCCTTAGCCATTCGTGTGTGTGTGTGAGCGCATATCTATTGTATGTGTCTCACCTTCTTGGATTACTCACCTAGTGGACATCCAAGAGTTTTGTTGCCTCAGAATGAGTATGTATTTTTGGACAAACAACTTAGATCTAATCCACATTAGGTTGGAAAAATGGTCGATGCTTGATCCACCTTTTTATTTTTGCTTATTTTTATTCTTCTTTCTTTTAGTCGTTGAAATTGCATGTTTGTTTATCTTGTTTTGTTGCATATCATACACCTTATGTGTGTCCTTTTGTGCTTATGTCAGTTTGACATAGGATCTAGGATCCTAGGGGGCTTGGTTACCTCCTTGATCTTTGTTATCCTAGACCATCCACATTGGTATGATTGGACCCCTCTTGAAAGTCTACTTTAGTGTGAGTTTGAAGCAAGTTCATCCTCTCACTAAAGTGGGTGGTAAATGTAGTGTAGAAAAATGTATCCCTTTACATTTTCACACTTGATATGAGAATAATTAATAATAAATTAGACTTAATTTCACCTTGATCTAGTGTTCTAAGGTGTTTTACACATCCACATTAGATCTTGGGCCATTTTTAAGCTAAATTAACTTAACTCTACCTTAATTTTTGAATGTTGTAAAAATGTATTTATTTACATCTTCACATTAAATTTGGGAGGCTTGTAAACTAAAGTGGACCTAATCTAGTGTTGTAATGTGTTTTACACATTCACATGGGATTTAGGGGCATTCTAAGCTAAATTGACTCAATTTTTAATTAATTTAGTGTTGTAAAGTGTATTTATTAGCACTTTCACATTGAATTTTGGGCCCTATTGCATTTATGACCTTTATATCATAATTAATAGGCTCCTATGACCCCATATTGTGCATCCCAAGGCATGTTTTAACTAAAAACCTGACAAGATCAACATATAAGCCTAATTCCTTGACTCCTCAATAGTTTAGGACTAAAAATAGCCCTTGTCGGACCTATTCATCAACTTGGGTGAGTGAGTCCCATCTAGGTGGGACTCATTCACCTAGGATGTAAAATGAGTCCCATTTGGCCTATTTTTAATGTTATGAGCTGGACATGTGGGTATTTAATTCAAATTTCTTCCATGTCCTTTGGAATCAAATTAATAGTCATTTGAGTGCATTTACTCTATAAACAAGCTTTCAAATACTTATTTCACATAGAAACATAAGCATTCATGTTATCAAGTCAAGCACACAAGAGATAGCACTCCAAATCTTCATAAGGTCATAAAGAAAGCTTTCAAGATCATTTCTAAGGCATTCAAGGGTAGATTCTTCATCAATTTTTGTAGGAATTCAAGATCCATCATCATGTCAAGGGTAGGAAGCATCAAGTATGTTATTGAGCTACTGTTGTGTTGTAGCATTAAAGATCCAAGATCAAGCATTGATCTACACCTATTGTCAAGATCAAGATCTACATCCTTCATGGTCATTTCATGTTGAGTTGCATATTTATAAGACATCACTTACAAGACATCACTCAAGGTATCATTTTTCATGTTTCGTATCCTATCTTTCATTTTTCACATCCTTGTTTCATTGTTTCATCATTTGGTTTAATTACCTAAAAGGGGTTTGATCAAGGCAAACCCCTATTCCCTAACCATCAATAGGTTTTTCCCTTATTTACATGTGTAATTGCAGATCTAGGTGTCTTGGAGTTTGAAAGATCATTGAATACTAGGTTACATGATTGTTAGAGTTGTCTCCCCATTTGCAAGGTATTAATCCTCACAAAAAGTTCATTTATAGCCCTAAAATTAGTTTCAAATCTGGAAACCTGGAGGAACAAATTGAGCAGAATGAGAGATGCAGATAAGAACTTTGAAGGTCCAAAAAATATAAACTAGACACATTCGCCACAAGTGGTGAATGAGTCTCACTGTAGGTGTTTTTCAAAAATATTTGTAGAGTCAGAAACCCTTTTGTTTGAAACTTGCTTCTGTGTAAAAATCTAGAACTATGATTGATTCACCCAGAATGGCGAATGAGTCCCACTAGGTCAAAATGTTGGAATTTCCAACATTTTAGGACTCCTTCCAGTTATATTCAAGTTTCAAGGTGCACAAAATTCATCTCACATCTTTTTGTTCTATTTCATATGCATTCTAAGTGATTTAATTCAAGTTTGCATCATATTATGGTTTTGTGTTTCATCTTACATGTCATTGTATTTTCCAAGTTTAAATTGGTGGTCAACCCCTCATTAGCTTACTTTAAACCCCTAGGACAATCCCTTAGTAGATGTCTTTCCTCTATTCCATTCTTGGGGTGAAGATCTCTAGGGCATCCTTGAATGTTAGTTGGAGAAAAGTGATGTTCTATGTCCAAAACCATAAAGCATCCATTTTTCAACTAATCATCCATATCAGAACAAAATAGTAGGTGTAATTCACCTCAAACTCTATTGTGGTAATTTCTTTGTAAGGAAGTTTGCACTCCATGAACATTCTCTTTGCACATATAGCAAAACATTTAAAGTTCTTAACCAAGGCTCCAGAAATGAGTATCTTGTGATTGCATGACCCCTAATTTTTCTCTAAGTATGACAATACCTGAGCAATACCTGAGCTTTTGGTGTTTCTAGATACAAACTGAAGTAGAAAGGTGTAGTCTCAATTTGAAGGAACTGTCTTTGGATCTCTTCCCTCAAAAGAGGGTTTAAAAGATTAGAAGAAAATCAATACCATAATTCTAAAGTAAAAATTTGTATCAAGCCAAATGTCAAAATGTATAATTAAAAATAAAAATCCTTACGTTTGGACCTCAAATTGTTCCAAGCATATTTATGATTTTATCTTTAGAATGTAGGAACTTTCTTTGTCGGAGCTTCATGACCTCAAATTGGATCTCCAATTGGATGAACAAATTTATGATTTTATCTTTAGAATGTAGGAAATTTCTCTATTCGATATTCATGACCTTAAATTAGATTCAAACTTTGACTAGTAGATTTATTATTCTCTATCCACCAACATTTGTATTTGTATACTTAGGTTCAACTTCTAAGCAAAAACAAGTGGAAGTGTTTGAGAACAGCTCAAGGTACTCTCCAACCTGGTTATGTCACTAATAGCAATCTAAGTTTTCTTGAACCATCCATACCCAAATATTGCATCACAATTTATTCTCCCTACACATAAAAATGCCACATATTAACCCCTTCTAAATAAAACATTTAATCATCCTAAAACCATAATTAATTGAACTGAAAAGAAAATAGGGGCTTGTGGGAGTGCCCACCTTATTCTCCTTTGATCATTCAATAATTTTATAGGAATCCAAATTGGATTAACTATCAACCCCATAGGTGAGTTAATACTCAACAAGGAAGACCTAGGAGGGGGTTATTTAATATTTGAGGGGTTCACCACCAAGCAAAAGCCTGGAAAATACACTTTAACATTCAACTCACAAAACTTAGTTGTCGACATCGAAAAAGTAATCCTTCTACTTTTTATGTCTCGTTTGGGTCCTCATGATTTCTGCTTAATTGTGCCTTGATTTAATATTGTAATGTGGATAAAAAATTCACATTAGGTCTTGGTCCCTTGTGAACTAATAAGAATTTTATGATTCCTTACAAAAGTGTTGTGAAGTGTTGTAACACACTTTGACACTTTGCAAGGATCTTGTTAATGTATTTCACCTAAATAACCTATTTTTATCACTTACCAAGCCTTATTTCAAAGTGTTGTAAAGTGTTGTAACAAAATTTCACACTTTTCTAGCCTTTTCATTAATAATTGGACCTTTCTTATGGTTTAATTGGCCCCATTTTACACTTTCAGCCCTTAACTATATTTTTTAAAATAATCCTGATAAACATCATTTAAAATATCTAAATTTTGAAGCCCACTTAAAATATCTAAGTTGGCTAGCATGTGACATACTTATCCATGATATGGCTTCATTTAGAAACACATGACTTGGCATAGGGCTTTCTAAATATGCTCTTGTGTCTTCTTATACTTTAAAGTAGTTGCTCACAATAATGATGTTAGCAACCACTTTAAAGTTGGAGCATAAATCGAGACTCACATTTCATTGCATGATTTATTTCTTCTTGTGATGCTTCCTTTTCTTGGCGGTGTCATTGGGTTTGATCTCCTCCAAAAGCATGATATTTCTTTGACTTGTCCTCTCTTGGAAACATTAAGTACAATGTTCTCTAAGATGAAACCTTGAATTTTTCCTCTCTTGGAGATGTTAAGCACAATGTTCCATAAAAAGAGACCTTGCGTCAACTAAGCAAAATCCCTCTAAACATTCCTTACACCATTTACAATGTCTATGAGTTTCAAGCATATGAAGTTTTTCCTTCCTAATAAAGCTCAAAAATCATTTTTTCTTTCTGGAATCTTATTAAAGTTATCAAGGGGTATAACTTTGGTATGGTTGAGTGGGAAGCCTGAATAGGGCATGACTTTCCCCATAGCCGCCTGCATGTGTGTGAGTACATACTAGCCATGAGTGTATGTTTCTCACCTTTTAGGCCTTCTCACCTAATGAATAACCATGAGTTTCATCGCCTAAGAGTGATTATCCATTTTCTAGACAAACAACCTAGATCTCATCCACATCATGTTGGAAAAACAATCAAAGCTTGATCTAATTATTTTATTTTTCTCCCTTTCATCTTTGGCATTGTATGATTGTGCCTTGTCATTTTTCTTGATATCATGTGAGTTCCCTTTGTGCTTATGATGGTTTGACATGGGATCTTGATTCTAGGGGCTTGATCACCCCTCTTGATTTTTTTTGTCCCATCTTACTAGCATTGGTTCATGGGAATCCATCTTGATGCGTGTTGATCTACTTTAGTATGAGTTTGAACCAGGTTCATCCTCTCACTAAAGTGGGGTCTAAATGTGGACACCGAAAAAGTAACCCTTCTACTTTTCTTGTCTTGTTTCGGTCCTCCTTGTGATTCTGGCTTAATTGTGCATTTATTTAATATTGTAATGTGGATAATTCATTCACATTAGGTCTTGGTCCCTTGTGAATTAATAATAATTTTACGATTCATTACAAAAGTGTTGTGAAGTATTGTAACACACTTGAATCACACTTTTCTAGGATCTTGTTAATGTATTTCACCTAAATAACCTATTTTTATCACTTACCAAGCCTTATTTCAAAGTTTTGTAACAAAATTTCACACTTTTCTATGCTTGTCATTAATAATTAGACCTTTCTAATGCTTTAATTGGCCCCATTTTACATTTACAGGCCTTATTTAAGCGCATTTTTAAAAATAATCCTGATAAACATCATTTAAAATATCTAAATTTCAAAACCCACTTAAAAGTCCTTAAGTGGGACTCATTTTCCATTAGGAGCGAATGAGTCCCCTTTAGCACAAAACTCAAAATAATTTCAAAATTTTGGCGGATTTTTATTTTCTAAGATCTAATGTCAGCCTATGATGTGGTATTTTTTAGAATTATTGCATAATTGTGTATAAATATAGGTTTTTTCCACTTATTTCATTCTCCCTATTTTCCTAATCATTCCAACAAGAAATCAAGTGATTTATCATTCAAGAATCTTGTCTACAAGAGCATTGGAGCCATTATTTGCATGTCTGCATAATTCTACTTCAAGGGTTTGGTGAATTGTAGCATTGTCTTTGTTCATTCATCATTCTCTTTCCATATTTCATTTCATTTTCAAGGGTTTAATTACCAACAAGGGGTTTGACCAAGGAAAACCCCTATTCACTAACTCCCAACAATTTTTCCCTCTCTTTGCATGTAATTTGCAGGTTTAGGTTGTAGATTTATCAAAGAGTAAGATTGTAAAAGTTTCCATCAATTTGTTGAAGTCATTCAAAGTTTTCAAAACCCTAGGAGGAGTTTGGAGAACACCTACAGGTTGAATTTTCTAGTTTCAGATTTGGAAACCTGTTAGGAGCAGAAGTGTAGAGTGAGGGCTATGAATTCCACTTTTGAATTTACATAAATTAGGAAGTGGACTGATTCACCATCAATGGAAAATGAGTCCCACTACTTAGGCTGAAACAAAGATTTTTGTAGTTCTGAGTACCCAGTTGTCTAAAACCTATTCTACCAGAATCTTTCCAAAATAGGACTAAGTCACCCATATTGGTGTATGAGTCTTAGTTAGCATCAATAGTTACTTCTCCAAGATTCCAAAGCTCCATTCCATCCTTTTCTAGTCTCCAGGTGCACACTTTCAATTTCATAAGTTTTTATTATAGTTTATTTGCATTTCTAGGCCATTTTACATATCACATGTTTTGAAACATCTTGAATTTTCTAAGTTTTGTATTAATAGATAATTCCTTTTATCAATCTCTTTTGATCATTTTAGTCTCTTTTGCATTGGAATCTCAAGGGTTTGTTCTTGAGTGAGAGCATTGTGAAATCATATACCTCTTCCTTCATTCTCCTTTTAGTGTGGATAAAGGAAGTTGTTCATTCCATTTCCTAAACATCTATTTTTTATTTCTCCTAAAACTCTCCTAATAGTGAAGGTATCATGGTGCAAGAAAATATTAACACTATCATATGAAAACCAAAAATCAACCTCACTTTGAAGCATCTTGAATTGCTTGATATGGATCCACCCTTGAACCAAATGTTAGGAGTTTATGACAAGTCAATTTCTACTCCTCAAAACAAAAAGGTTACATGTGCTATAATAATTACCAAGCAAAATGATATAGAAATACAAAAAAAATTGAAGAAGGCACAAATCTATTGGAAGAGGCTTCAAAAACCTTTGAATTCATTTCTACATCCATGGGGGAATACATGATCATAACAAAATATTCTAAAAGGAGAATAGAGAAACTGGTAATGGCAATACACAATTCAAAAACATCCACTTCAACCACCTCCAAAGCAAAGACAATGTCTAAGAAAAACTTTGAGGAAATTGAACAACCACCAAATCCAACAAACATGACAAAATTTTTTGGAAGATGTTTTAAACTTTTGAAGCAACCTAGAAAAGGATGTGATGCTATAAAGCCTAATGATCTTGGTTATTGTCCATCAAAACAAAAATTTCAACGCTATTACAAAAGATTCTTGTAAGACAACTTTAACATTGGTACATCCTAAACTAATAGAAATCTCATTAAATATGTATCAAGCAAAAATTTTGTTTACTTATCAATATAAATAACATTAGTTACTACTCCTTGCCACTCCTTTCCATGTAATATTTGTAGGAGCATAGCATACTCACTATTGCAAGGAGCAACATATCATCATCCATTCCAGGCTCATCTTTGTCCTGCACTAAGTGGGGGAAAGGGGTTAAGTAGCCTTGTCTTTGTATGTCACTTGTCATTATCTCTTTTGGCTAGTCATTAACCTTTCATGAACATATAAGAGCAAGCTTGGGATGTGGATGACATGCCTTAAGTTGGCTCGCATGTTACATACTTATCCATGGTGTGGCTTCATTCGGAAACATATGACTTGGCATAGGGATTTCCAAATAAGCTCTTGTGTCTTCTTCTACTTTAAAGCAATTGCTCAAATTAATTATGTTAGTAACCACTTTAAAGTGGGGGCATACATCAACACTCATAATTCATTGTGTGATTTTTTTCTTCTTGTGATGTGTCCTTTTCTTGGTAGTGTCATTGGATTTGATTTCCTCTAAGAGCATGATATTTCTTTGACTTGTCCTCTTTTCGAAACATTAAGTACAATGTTCTCTAAGATGAGACCTTGCATTTGTCCTCTCTTGAAGATGTTAAGTACAATGTTCCCTAAGAGGATACCTTGCGTGAACTAAGAAAAATCCATTTGAATATTCCTTACACCATTTACAATGTCTATGAGTTTCAAGCATATGAAGTTTTTCTTTCCTAATAAAGCTCAAAAAATCATTTTTGTGTGGCATCTTATTAAAGTTATTAGGGAGTATAACTTTGGTATGGTTGAGCGGGAAGCCTCATTGAGGCATGACTTTCCCCATTGCCACTTGTGTGTGTGAATCCATACCAGCAATGAGTGTAAGTTTCTCACCTTTTAGGACTTCTCACCCAATGGATAGCCATGAGTTTCATCACCTCAGAGTGAGCATGCATTTTTTTAACAAACATCCTAGATCTGATCCACATCGTGTTGGACAAATAGTCAAATATTGATCTGATTACTTTATTTTTCTCTTTCATCTTTGGCATTGTATGCTTGTGCCTTCTCATTTTTCTTGATACCATGTGTGTTCCCTTTGTGCTTATGATGGTTTGACATGGGATCTTGATTCTGAGGGCTTGATCACCCCTCTTGATCGTTGTTGTCCCATCTTTCTAGCATTGATTCATGGGAATCCCTCTTGAAGTGCGTTGGTCTACTTTAGTGTGAGTTTGAACCAGGTTCATCCTATTACTAAAGTGGTGGCTAAATGTGGACACTGAAAAAGTAACCCTTCTACTTTTCCTATCTTGTTTGGGTCCTCTTTGTGATTTTGACTTAATTGCACCTTGATTTAATTTTGTAATGTGGATAACACATTCACATTAGGTCTTGGTCCCTTATGAATTAATAATAATTTTATGATTCCTTACAAACATGTTGTGAAGTTTTGTAACACACTTTCATACTATTCTAGGATCTTGTTAGTGTATTTCACCTAAATAACCTCCTTTTATCACTTACCAAGCCTTATTTCAAAGTGTTGTAAAGTGTTGTTACAAAATTTCACATTTTTCTAGGCTTTTCATTAATAATTGGACCTTTCTTATGCTTTAATTGGCCCCATTTTACACTTGAATTCCTTAAGTGTATTTTTGAAAATAATCCTAATAAACATCATTTAAAATATCTAAATTCAAAAATCCACTTAAAATTCCTTAAGTGGGACCCATTCACCATTAGGGGCGAATGAGTCCCCTTTGGCACAAAACTCAAAATAATTTCAAATTTTTAGCGGGTTTTTATTTTCTAAGATCTAAGGTTAGTTTGTGATGTGGTATTTTCAAGAATTATTGCATAATTATGTATAAATATAGGTTTTTTCCACTCATTTCATTCTCCCCAATTTCCTAATCATTCCAACAAGCAATCAAGTGATTTAGCATTCTAGCAACTTGTCTACAAGATCATTGGAGCCATTACTTACATGTTTGCAAAATTCTACTTTAAGGGTTTGGTGAGTTGTAGCATTGTCTTTGTTCATTCATCATTCTCTTTCCATATTTTATTTCATTTTCAAGGGTTTAATTACCAATAAGGGGTTTGACCAAGGTAAATCCATATTCACTAACCCCCAACAATTTTTCCTTCTCTTCGCATGTGATTTGTAGGTTTAGGTTGTAGATTTATCAAAGAGAAAGATTGGAAAATTTTCCATAAATTGGTTGAAGTCATTCAAATTTTTCAAAAACCTAGGAGAAGCTTGGAGAACAACTATCGGTCGAATTTTCTAGTTTTGAATCTGGAAACCTGTTAGGAGTATAAGTGTAGACTGAGGGCTATAGATTCCACTTTTGAATTTCTAGAAATTAGGAAGAGGACTGAGTCACCATCAGTGGCGAATGAGTCCCACTACCCAGGCTCAAATAGAGATTTTTTTAGTTCGAAGTACCTAGTTGTTTGGAACTCATTCTAGCAATCTTTCCAAAATAGGACTAAGTCACCCAGCTTGGTGTGTGAGTCCCAATTTCCATCAACAATTACTTCTTCAAGATTCAAGAGCTCCATTCCATCCTTTTCCAATCTCCAGGTGCACACTTTGAATTTCATAAGTTTCTATTATAGTTTCTTTGCATTTCTAGGTCATTTTGCATATCACCACATGTTTTCAAACATCTTGCATTCAATAACTTTTGCATTAGTAGTTAATTCCTTTTATCAATCTCTTTTGATCATTTCAATATCTTTTAAAATGGAATCTCAAGGGTTTTTTCTTGAGTGTGAGCATTGTGAAATTGGTTCCGTCTTCCCTCATTCCCCATTTAGTGTAGATAAAGGAAGTTGTGCATTCCATTTTCATTGTCCACACTAGTAGTGTAATCTAAATGAAGGATGCAAATGATGAAATTAAGAAATAGGAATTTATGATGTATGTACCTAGGAAGTTTGGAAATGTGATGAGGATTCCAAAACATGAAAAAATTCTATCAAAATATTCTATGGAGGACTAAGATGCCCTTACTATTGTCTTAGTCCTACTGCTATTATTTGGGACAAATGCAAAATATTCAGATGCCAGAACAAGATCCAAAAGAATCTCTACAAAATTCCACTTAGAAGACTAAGATTCCCTAGGTGGCAACTTAGTCCTACTTTGAATTTATGAAATCTCTAAATGTGGTCTTGAGTTCTAGGGTCTACACTTCCTTCATTGAATCTTCAGATCTAAACCTATAAATAACATTACTTAGGTAGAAAATAGAATAATAATGGAAGATGGAATCAATCAAGAAACAATTCATTAGGCTTGGAAGTATGGCTAGTTGCATCTCCAACCTAGAATCTTTCATTATCCTCCATAGGCATACTGTTGGAAGTGGAATTACTCTGAGAGGGGGGTGAATCAGAGTAATATATTTTTAAAAAAATTATGACGTGAAATGATATTTAAACTCTTTTTGATCTTGTACAAAATGTGACTTTATATATGCAATGTAAAAACTGAACTTTGAATGATTGGAATAATGACTTAATCAAATACAACATGAATACCTAACAACTAATGTTAAATCATGATGGATAGTGTTCATATAATATTGAATGAACAACTTTTTGATGTTTTCTTTTGCAAGTATACCAAACTTTCTGATGACATAATTTAACATTCAAAATTTTGCACATTAACAACTGAACCTTAAACTTTAAGGAAAATTCAAAAAATGATAAAGTATCATGGCATTGCATGAACCAACTCAACATAAATGACTGAAAGAAATATTATGCAAGATAGGCACAAACCACAAAAAGAGACAAAAATTTGTCGAGGGGAAAACCCTCTTGGGATAGAAAAACCACTCCAAAATTCCTTACAGGCTTAATTCTGAACTTATTACAATGTTTTTCAGAGCACCAACTAAGTAACAATGTGGAGAACCAACTCCAATAACAATGTGGAGCACCAAATCCAATAACAAACTTAAGCACCCACTTCAATTAGAAGCACAATAGGATACAAGAATAATATTTTCAATAATTCTCACTACAAAATGTATTTGCATATGACAATACAAATACTCTCACTAAAAAACCCAATGTAATCTTTGTCATACAACCACTGACATATACAATATAAGCCTCTGTTCTCTTTTAAATACAAAATGATATCAAAGTAATAAACCCTCTTTTCTCTTTTAAATACAAAATGATATTACAGTAATAAACCCTCTTTTCTTCTCTTCTCTTTTCTCCTCGAGTCATGGCTTTGATCCATATATTTATACAATGAACATAAAACAATTATCTTTCCCAAAAACCCATATCCACAATAACTAGGGTTTTGATAAACTGGAAAATAATGTAGTTAAATCATGATACCCATAATGGGTTTGAAGAATATCCAAATAAATCCAATGTATAGCTGCTAAAAAATAAACCCTTGAGAATAAACTCGGGTTAAACAAAAACTGAAACTAATCTTCAACAAATTCTTAACCACAAAATCAGTTGCTTAAAACTGATGCAAGATTTTCCAAACTGAAAACCAAATACCTATCATGGCAGGAAAAACATTACCAACCAATTGTGTAAAACCTTCATAACAGTCTCACTTAATCTCATCCATCTTTCAGCTCAAAAACCAAATACAAACTATAGCTTCATATTCTCTATTGCAGCACTGTGATACCTCTTCAAATAAAAAACAAAAATAATGGATTTTTCCTAAATCCTTTTGAAGCAAAGACTATTGAATTCCTTTTCAATTTTTTGATAATGTTTTAAATCCGAAAGGATCCTAATCAAATAACAATAATCACTTGATGTATGATAGCATGATTAACAAAACATAATGATGGTTGTCATTAGAACTTGACAACAAATGTTACTGTCGTGACAATGCAAAGTCAACTTCCTTGTAAGTATAATGTGATGTGGCCAATACAAATAATAACATGGTAAGCCTGATGGTGTAATATATGCTCAGTGAAAACAATGATAAGCCTGATAAATGAAGCATACTCGGTGTAATATGGCTGACACATATGAGTGATATGAAATATAATATGTTGTGGTCAACAAGCAAGGATGTGATCACTGATAGAATGATAGCCAATAGCCATGTAATGGCTTTCACTTGAAACATTAACATTATAACCATTGCAATATAGTATGCCCGACCCGAACTATATCAAATGATGTTACAAAAAATCAATTCCTTTCCATTGTATGCCTCAAAACATGAAAAAATATAACCCTGATACCAAATTCATTATCATATACCCTGAAACAAAGTCATAACAACTTAAGTTGTCTCACAAAGAAACCTGATTACCACATGTGCTTTAGCATATTGCAAATGCTGACCATGCAACCAAAAAATTATGCATATAAAGCCTAAAACCATGTTGTTTTAAAAGGTCATTGCCATGTAAAGTGTTTAGAAAAATGATGATGCAATATCATATGCAAAATGTGGAGGATCTCGACCAAATAAACATATAACCTGATTTTCAAAAAATCAACTTAGGCTTATAATATAAGTCACACTAAATGACCATACAATATGTTTATGAACATTTCAACATTGATCATCAAAGTCACCTTATAATGCCTGTGTAGAAACCATTGACATAATGATATTGCTAAGTCAAAAATTCCATGAGATATGTAATAGAAATCTGCATTATCAACTTGAACCTATAAATGTATACCTTGCCAAAGTATATGCCAGAGTATGTATGCAAATGTGATCAATGCTCCAAGTGCTACACACAAGTTTGAATGATTAGTACAATTATATAAACTAAATCAACTGCACTATCCAAAACAACTAAATTCCATATAAATTGAATATGTAGGAACCATGTGCAAACTAAACAATGATGCCAATGACAATGAAGAAAATCAAAACTATGAGAACACAATGTCAAATCTATGAGAATCAAATGATGCCAACTAGAATGGCGATAACAAGAAAACTATTTTGACAATGTTTTGACATCAAGGACAATTGCCACAAAGAGAAAGTCAACACATCCATCATTAGTCTTTGGCAATGCTAGATCTTGACTTGAAAATGGATTTGAAAAACTTGAAAAAACACAATAGAGGGTTGCTCCAAGCCTTCAATTCCTTGCTTCTTGAAACTCTCCTTCAAAATTGCTTGTCTCAACTTTATTTAACTTCAAAACTTATTTGCTTAGTTGAAAATGGGGTGTGAATCTTACTTTTATAGGCATCCCTATCTAATAACCTGATTATTAGATCCCAAAGGCCGATTAAATGTCAAATTAATTCAAATATTTTCATTTCTCACTCTTAATTCCTAAAAATAAAGCACTCAGGACTAGGACACCCTAGGTGGAATCTTGGTCCCACTAAGGGAGACTAAGACACCACCAATGGTGTCTTGGTCCCACAAGAATTATTTTACAAATTTGAAAGGTGGGTTACCAAGACTAATGGTTGTTTATGGATTTTGGTCAGGTTTACAAATGAAATATGCCTTGGGATGCACCAAAAGCATTCTTAGGGGCCCATAATAAGTTACCTAAAGGGAATTTAATGCAAGGGGTCCCAAAATAGGTCTAAAATAAGTGTGAAAATGCAAAGGTATGCATTTTTCTACACTACATGTAGCCCCCACTTTAGTGCCCATATGACACTATGTGCATATGCAAGCTCAAGTACATCAAAAAGAAACTTTATAAAAGGATAATCATATGGAATCATTAGGGAGAATGAATCCCCCACTGTAGTTACCTAGAAAACCACAATGTTAGGAATCACATCCTACATCACAGATTCATTAGCAACTCAAATATAATCCTCTTATCTAACTTTCCTAGAAAATTAAATTCAAGGGTAGATGTATGCCCCCCTTTGATTCTACTTCCTTTATGGAGGTTGAATCAAGGTATAAATCCAACCACATCAAGCTGCACAAGTCCATCATATGGAATTTATAAGTACCATGCCACCTGATGATAGACATTTGATGACAACAAGAGTGGAACCACGATTCCAATGCAATAATCAACCACCTTATTCTCCTTTGGTCATTCAATAATATCCTAGGAATCCAAATTGGATTGACTATAAACCTCAAATATGAGTTTATTCTCAACAAGGAAGACCTAGGAGAGGGTTCTTTAAGCTTTTATGGGTTCACCACCAAGCAAAAGCTTAGAAAAGACACTTTAACATTCAACTTGCAAAACCTATTAATGCAAGCTAAATGAAGGATGCAAATTATGATGAAATTAAGCAATAAGAAGTTATGATGTATGTACCTGGGAAGTTTGGAAATTTAATGAGGATTCTAGAAATGTAAAAAATTTATCAAAATATTCTATGGAGGACTAAGACACCCTTACTATTGTCTTAGTCCTGTTGTTGTTTTTCGGGGCAAATGTAGAATCTTTGGATGTCGGAACAGGATCTAAACGAATCTCTACAAAATTCCACTTGGAGGAAAAATACACCCTAGGTGGCAACTTAGTATCACTTTGAATTTATGAAATTGCTAAATGTGGTCTCAGGGTCTAGGGTTTGCACTTCCTTCTTCACTAAATCTTCAAATCTGAACCTGTAAATAACCTTCCTTAGGAAAAAAATAGAACAATAATGGAAGATGGAATCAATCAAGAAACAAGTATTTAGGCTTCAAAGTATGGATAGTTGCATCTCCAACCTAGAATCCCTAATGATCCTCCATAGGCATCCATCATTAGTATTTGGAAATGCTAGATCTTGAATTGAAAATGGATTTGAAAAACCTGTAAAAACACAATAGAGGGCTACTCCAAGACTTCAATTCCTTTCTTCTTGAAAATCTCCTTCAAACTTGCTTGTCTCAACTTTCTTTAAATTCAAAACTTATTCTCTTAGGTGAAAATTGGGTGTGAATCTTACTTTTATAGGCATTCCTATCTAATAACCTGAGTATTAGATCCCAAAGGTTGATAAAATGTCAAATTAATTAAAATATTTTCATTTCCCACTCTTAATTCTTGAAAATAAAGAACTCAGGACTAAGATGCCCTAGGCCGTGTCTTGGTCCTACTAAGGGGGACTAAGACGCCACCAAGGGCATCTTGGTCCCACAAGCCTTATTTTGTAAAGTTGGAAGGTAGGTTACCAAGATTAATAGTTGTTTATCGATTTTGGTCAGGTTTATAGATGAAATATGCCTTGGGATGCACCAAAAGGGGTATTAGGGGCCCATAATAAGTGACCTAAAGGGAATTTATTTGCAAGGGGTCCTAAAATAGGTCCAAGTTAAGTGTGAAAATGCAAAGGTATGCATTTTTCTACACTACATTAATAAATCATTTCAGTTATAGAAAGAATTCAATGTCATTTACCATCAAAACAAAAGTTGTGTAAATCACAAAAAATTCATGATGCCTCCTAAATGTAGCTTAAATAAAGTTTACATGATGGGTTTCAACACAAGAATATTTCTACTACAACTCTCAATGAATGTATTATAAGAAAAAAACAAAATTCTTCACACTTGAACTAATGTCATCAAACATTTATTCCATAAGTATGTTAGTAGGAGTTAACTAAAAAAAATTATTTTTTACATTTCTTTTATCAATATGCCACGTGGAAATGGAATAATCACTAAGAAACCCTAACAATAAAAAATGAAGTAAAGGTTCAAGAAAGGAAATTCCAATGTACTATTGTGTAGTGGTGACGAAGGCACTTATCTGAGCATGACCTACATACAAATCCCCACCATAGAGTTGCCATCCATCCAAAGAGAAAATAATCAATGCAAGGATTTGAGCAATATAAGTCTAAAGGGTTATGTTGTAATGGTAATGGAATCACCATAAGAGCACAACCAAGGAACAAATTATTGTGACTATAATTATGTGATCCATATC